>OY997268.1:577097779-578297779 GCA_963921465.1 Triticum timopheevii
TCCACCACAGCCAAATCAGTGAGGAGAGTTGAGTGTTGGGGAGATTATCATTTGAAGCACAAGAGCAAGGAGTTCATCATCATCTACAACATCTATTACCTTTTGGAGGGTGGTGCCTCCTAGATTGGTTAGGTGTCGCTTGGGAGCCTCCGTCATCGAGATGTGGAGTTGAACCAAGAAGTTTGTAAGGGCAAGGAGATCGCCTACTTCGTGAAGATCTACCCCGAGTAAGGCTAGCCCTCCGTGGGCGTAGGCCATGATGGAATAGACAAGGTTGCTTCTTCGTGGACCCTTCGTGGGTGGAGCCCTCCGTGGACTCTCGCAGCCGTTACCCTCCGTGGGTTGAAGTCTCCATCAACGTGGAAGTACGATAGCACCACCTATCGGAACCACGAGAAAAATCACCGCGTCTCCAAATTGCGTTTGATCTTCTCCACTTCTCTTTACTACTTGTGCAATTTACTTTCCGCTGCCCATACTCTAGAATTGCATGTGTAGTGTGCTACTTGACTTGTATGTTATGCAAAATCTGCCAAAATCTGTCCTTGATAAAAGACAGAATTTTTATCTTGTCGAGTAGTCTAATCACCCCCCCTCTAGACACTCTCGCCTTCTTCGATCCCTCAATTGGTATCAGAGCCTTGGTCTCCATTGCTTTGGTTTACACACCATTGGAGGAAGATGGACGTGTCTACGTTTGGGAGTGTTAGCCATAGAGTGCCTATTCTTAATGGAGTGTCCTATAACTCGTGGAGGATTGAAATGCTTATTATCTTTAAGACATACAATTTGCGCAAATATGTTGAGACCCCCTATGTGCCTCCATTTGACCCCTTGCACCCTACCATGGATGAAGAGCTTGATTTGCTTCGTAACCTTAGGACTGTAAATCTTATCATTAGAGGGTTACCCGATAACTTGCTTAAGCTCGTTACAAACTTTGAGTGCACCTATGCTATGTGGAAGTTCTTGGAAGAACTTTATCCGGACTACTCTTTGAGAGGTCTTGATGAAATTCTATACAAGACTATTGAATTTGATATAATGCGCCCCAATGATCCCAACTTTGATAAATGCTTCTTTGAGCTTCGTGATCTTATGAAAAAGAAGGGTGATCCCGGTCTTATCAATGTTCTAATTAGAAATGCTCTTGTATTGCATTCCGATGATTATTGTCACATTGACAAAACTAATGCAAGTAGTTATCAAATTGACCTAGGTGTTGATGATGAACAATCTATGGGTCAATATGATGATGAGCATGAGCATGATGATGATTACTCCGATTCGGACACCGAGCTAGACAAGATCATGAAGAGTCTCAATCTTATGGCAAATCTGAGAGACTACATATCCGGTGGAAAAGAGTGGATTCTTGATAGTGGATGCACCGACCACATGACCGGAGACAAAGACATGTTTCGAGAGCTTGCAAAGAACGATGGTCCACGCAAGTATGTGACTTTTGGAGACAACTCCAAGGGTAAGGTACTTGGCCTTGGTAAGGTGGCCATATCTCATGATAGCTCTATTCAAAATGTCATGCTTGTAGAATCTCTTGGATACAATTTACTTTCCATGTTTAGATTAGCTGACTTTGGATTCAACGTGCTATTCACCGAAGTAGATTGCCAAGTCTTTCGTCGTGACAATCATAACGTGGCGTTTACCGGTATCCGTAGAGGTGATCTATATATTGTTGATTTCACTAAGAAAGCCCAACCTAGAGCTTGCTTCATTGCTAAATCCGCTAAAGGTTGGTTATGGCATAGAAGGCTTGGACATGTTGGTATGCGTAATCTAGACAAGCTGATCAAAGGTGATCATATTCTTGGCGTTAAAGATGTTTTTTTTGACAAAGATAGACTTTGTAGTGCTTGTCAAGCAGGAAAACAAGTAGGTGGAAGTCATCCCGTGAAGAACATCATGACCACAAGGAGACCGCTTGAGCTTCTTCATATGGGTCTCTTCGGTCCCAATGCTTACAAAAGCCTTGGTGGTAACTCCTTTGGTCTAGTTATAGTTGATGATTATTCCAGATTTACGTGGGTATTTTTCCTTGATGACAAATCGCAGGTTCAGAGAATCTTCAAAACCTTTGCCAGAAAGGCCCAAAATCGATTTGAGGTGAAGATCAAGAAAGTTCGGAGTGACAATGGAACGGAGTTCAAGAACGCCAATGTAGACTCTTTTCTCGATGAGGAAGGGATTCTACATGAGTTCTCGGCTACATACACTCCTCAACAAAATGGAGTTGTTGAGAGGAAGAACCGAACGCTCATAGAGATGGCGAGAACAATGCTTGATGAATACAAGACACCGAAGCATTTTTGGGGTGAAGCGGTCGAGACAGCTTGTCATGCTATCAACAGGCTTTATCTTCATAAGCTCCTCGGCAAGACATCAGACGAGCTCCTCACCGGTAACAAACCCCAAGTGGGATACTTTCGTGTCTTTGGTTCGAAATGCTATATCCTTGATAAGCATCGTCGGTCTAAATTTGCTCCTAAAACTCATGAAGGCTTTTTCCTTGGTTATGGGTCAAACTCCCACACCTACCGTGTCTACAATAATTTCACCCGAAAGGTTGAAGAGACGGTAGACGTGAAGTTTGATGAATCTAATGGCTCGCAAGTAGAGCAAATGCCTATTGATGTAGGAGACAAGGACCCATCGGAAGCTATCCAAGATTTATCTATTGGAAAGATCCGTCCCATGGAAGTGAAGGAGAGTACCTCATCTACATATGTGGAGCCCCCTACCTCACAGCGAAATGAACCTCAAGGCAACATGGAGGCTTCCACAAGTGGAACTCACCAAGATGAGGAAGTGCAACAAGAAGATCCACCACAACCTCCTTCTGCACCGCCTCAAGACAACACCAACAACAATGAAGAAGAAGAAGAGGAAGATGAAGATGATGAGGAAGCTCAGCCACAACCTCAACAAAAGCTATCCCGAGTCCGAGCAAGAGTCAAGAAAAATCATCCCGTGGAACAAATGATGAACGACATCAACTCCGGGAGAATTACTCGCTCTAAAACTCGCTTAGCTAACTTTTGTGAGCATTACTCATTTATCTCTAGTATTGAACCTATGAAGGTAGAAGAAGCACTTGAAGACCCGGATTGGGTGAACGCTATGCACGAAGAATTACATAACTTCGAGAGGAACAAGGTATGGACTTTGGTAGAGAAGCCCAAGGATGATCAAAACGTCATTGGAACCAAATGGGTGTTTCGGAACAAGCAAGATGAAGATGGACAAGTCATCCGCAACAAGGCTCGTCTCGTAGCTCAAGGTTACACACAAGTCGAAGGTATGGACTATGGTGAGACCTATGCCCCCGTTGCTAGACTTGAGTCCATTCGCATTCTTCTTGCTTATGCCAATCACCATGATATTACTCTCTATCAAATGGATATCAAAAGTGCTTTCCTAAATGGTGAAATTGAGGAGGAAGTATTTGTGAAACAACCTCCCGGATTTGTGAATCCCAAAAAGCCTAATCATGTTTACAAGCTGCACAAAGCTCTTTATGGTCTTAAACAAGCTCCTAGAGCTTGGTACAAATGCTTGACTAGCTTTCTTCTTGAAAAAGGCTTTGAGATTGGAAAGATAGACTCAACGCTGTTCATGAAAAGGGTTGATGGTGAACTATTTGTGTGCCAAATATATGTTGATGATATTATCTTTGGTTCAACTAACCCTCATTTTAGCGAGAAGTTTGGAAAGCTCATGTCGGAGAAGTATGAGATGTCCATGATGAGTGAACTCAAATTCTTCCTTGGGTTGCAAATCAAGCAATCTAAGGAGGGTACCTTTGTCTCACAAACAAAGTACACCAAGGATCTCTTCAAGAAGTTCAACATGCAAGAAAGCAAAGGTATGAGAACCCCCATGCCTACAAGTGGACATAATGACTTGACAAAAGATGGAGAACCCGTTGATCAAAAGGTTTACCGATCTATGATTGGTTCTCTACTATATCTTTGTGCTTCTCGTCCTGACATAATGTTGAGTGTATGCATGTGTGCTCGATATCAAGCAGCCCCTAAAGAATGTCATCTTAAAGCTGTTAAAAGGATTGTGAGATATTTTATACACACAACAAACTTTGGCATTTGGTATCCTAAGAGGGCCTCTTTCGACCTTGTTGGCTATTCCGACTCAGACTATGCCGGTGACAGGGTTGATAGAAAGTCAACTTCGGGTACATGTCAATTGCTTGGTCGATCCCTTGTATCTTGGTCCTCCAAGAAACAAAATTCGGTATCAATATCCACTGCCGAAGCGGAATATATTGCTGCTGGTTCGTGTTGTGCTCAATTGCTATGGATGACACAAACGCTTAAGGATTATGGGATGCATGTGAGACATGTTCCCTTGCTTTGTGACAATGAGAGTGCGATTAAAATTGGACACAATCCCGTGCAACACTCTTGAACGAAACATATTGAAGTTCGTCACCATTTCATTCGTGATCACATTGCCAAGGGTGACATCAATCTTAAGCATGTTCGTACTGACAAACAACTCGCTGATATCTTTACAAAACCTCTTGATGAGAAGGTGTTTTGTCGCTTAAGGAGTGAGTTGAACATCATTGATGCCTCAAACTTGGAGTGAGAACTCCATTGATGCATGCAAGGCATGAGCCTACTTGACTAATCCTTGATATTTCTCTTATGATGGTAATCATATGTCTTGGACACATTTGCCCCCCTTGTATTGCATCTAACTCCTTGCAGGTACTTGGATGATCTACATTCCACAAGACTACCACACACTCAAATCATGAGTAATCTTATCATTGACCAAGTATCTAGCCCTTTGGGATGTTGAGTTCAAGGAACAAAATTCCACATATCCTTTTTGACATCTTATACATCTAGTATTTCACTCTTGTCATCTTGGATATCCTTGAGCATTTCCTTGCTTGCCTAACCCATGTAGGAAGATGAACTACACAAGCGGAAATGGCGCTCCAACTTCACATTCAATGAGCACCTACATCAAGTTTACCTACATGAACAAAGCAACAACAAGCCCAAGGTATGTCCTTCACATCTTTAAGGAGCTTTGCTCAAAGTCATGAGTACACGCAGCTTCATAAGATGTGATCACATCAAATGCTTAATCGAAAAATGGCAACCCCATTTTGAGCTTAAACGATGAGTATGACCCATGATCAAATGTTCTCATTTGACTCCTAAGTCAATATACTCAAACATAGGTGACCTTGTCGCCGACCCTTTTCTAGATGAAGTACATATGTTTTGGACTTCATCTAGGAATCTTTTTCATTTCTTTTTTTCTGTCTTTGTGAATATCCTTCTGGCTCTGATCAATCCCTCGAAAATCATTCACAAATTCATTGCAAATCCTTTGAAACATCCCTCGCAAATTGAGCTGAATTATTTATGTATTTCCTTGGAATTAAACTCGGCGTCACCGATTTAAATATTTCGGTCTAACCGAAAAGGATCTACCCTAAGTCCCTGACTTTCGGACCCACCGATCCATCTTAATTCGGTGTCACCGATTTATTTCTTTCAGGATATCATCTTCTGCAGCTCCACTCAATGATTCTCTATGCATGTTCCTTTTTGCCCTATTGTGATTCTTAAGGATCCCACTTCTTTCTTTCCATCTTCCCTAACCTTCCTAGTTTGCTGTCCTTTTCAGCACTTGATGTCAAAGGGGGAGAAGACTTAGGGGGAGAAGAGAAGATTTAGGGGGAGAAGAAGAGCAATCTTACCTTAAGGGGGAGAGAATCACATCAAAGCTTTGCCGTGTTTTTCCTTATAAGAGAATTTCTTGCCGTGTTTCTCATTGGACATTACAATTGGCGTCATTCTCATTTGGCTTCATTCTTTTGATTTTGCTCTTTCCATCAAACCCCTTGATCGTAGAGAACTCAAAGGGAGAGGAATCTTCACAATTGATATCTTATGGAAAGCAAAATCTCTCAGAGTTCATTGAAAATCTTTTAGTTTCGAAGACATGTTTGCTGATTCAAGCTTGTGCTCAATATGAGACACTCTTTATACATGTCATCCCTGGCTTGGTTCTCTTGATGTTCTTGCAGTTGGTTGAAGAAATACTCTTGTGTTATCTAACCTTGTTTTCCCAAGTTTATCTCTTCAGGTACAATGCCAAGGAACCTCAAGGTAAGTATATGCACTTTGCAGAATGTGCATGATGGTGACTTGCTTGTGAATACTTGTTTGCAAGAAATCACCATGCACATATGCATTATCACTCACTTCTTTTCATCTGCTCTGATGCATGTAGCCAAGCTGCATGTAGCACATCTTGCTTTTCTCTCTTGTGTGCTTGTGGTAGTCCAAAACCGTAATTTATGAAAATCTTGCACACTTGTAGGGGGAGCCTGTATACTACATGTTTGTCAAAGCTTTCGTGATAATTCTGTCTTTCTTTCAATAAGCTTTGATGTCTTGTTTAGTGTGTTGCCATCAATTACCAAAAAGGGGGAGATTGAAAGCACATTTGCTCCTCGGGTGGTTTTGGTAATTAATGACAACATACTTTGTGGTTGGACTAATGCTTTTATCAAGTATGTTTCAGGAAATTCAATCACATTGGCATGGCAAAAGGACTAAAGAGGTGGACCCCTCAAAATGCTAAGGCAAGCATTGGCAAAAGCTCAAGACTCCATTTTTGGTTTAGTGATCCAAGATCACATTGAGTCCATAGGAAAAGCCAATACTATTAAAAGGGGATGAGGTTATGATGATGATCTGGTTGCTCAAGTGCTTAGTGATACATCTCCTAAACTATCAGCAACTTTCACTGCCATATACACTCATAAGTAGTCTCGGTCCCACCGATATTCCAAACTCAGTCTCACCGAGATGAACCACCTCAGCCATAAGCCAAACCCTAGAAAACTCGGATTTTCCGATTCTGAACTCGGTCTCACCGAAACATGAGTTGCCAAGCTTCTGTAACCTTCTGTCATCAAATCGGTGTCACCGAGATGATGAAGTCGGTCCCACCGAAACTGGCATGCTCTTGTCATTGCACGAATCGGACTAACCGAGATTGTATTTTCGGTCCCACCGAAAATCCCAACGTTCACATTATTTGAATTATCGATCTCACCGAGTTGTCCACTTCGGTCCCACCGAGATTGCTCAAATGTGTAACGGTTGGATTTTGTGTGGAGGCTATTTATACCCCTCCACCCCCTCTTCATTCGTGGAGAGAGCCATCAGAAAGAACTACCACTCCTACCTTACATTTCTGAGAAGAGAACTACCTACCCTTGTGTTGAGATCAAGTTGCTCCACTCCCACCATATGAAGCTTGATCTCTAGCCTTCCCAAGTTGCTTTCCACTCAATCCTTTCTTCCACCACAGCCAAATCAGTGAGGAGAGTTGAGTGTTGGGGAGATTATCATTTGAAGCACAAGAGCAAGGAGTTCATCATCATCTACAACATCTATTACCTTTTGGAGGGTGGTGCCTCCTAGATTGGTTAGGTGTCGCTTGGGAGCCTCCGTCATCGAGATGTGAAGTTGAACCAAGAAGTTTGTAAGGGCAAGGAGATCGCCTACTTCGTGAAGATCTACCCCGAGTAAGGCTAGCCCTCCGTGGGCGTAGGCCATGATGGAATAGACAAGGTTGCTTCTTCGTGGAACCTTCGTGGGTGGAGCCCTCCGTGGACTCTCGCAACCGTTACCCTCTGTGGGTTGAAGTCTCCATCAACGTGGAAGTACGATAGCACCACCTATCGGAACCACGAGAAAAATCACCGCGTCTCCAAATTGTGTTTGATCTTCTCCACTTCTCTTTACTACTTGTGCAATTTACTTTCCGCTGCCCATACTCTAGAATTGCATGTGTAGTGTGCTACTTGACTTGTATGTTATGCAAAATCTGCCAAAATCTGTCCTTGATAAAAGACAGAATTTTTATCTTGTCGAGTAGTCTAATCACCCCCCCCCCCTCTAGACACTCTCACCTTCTTCGATCCCTCACAAAGGCATTCTTGGTGGCAAGATTGTGAATGCGATTGACATCCACCAAGAGGCTTTGCATTTGATGCTTCATCCAGTAGTGGTGCTTGTCATGTTTTTGATGCAAGGCCACAAGAAGCTCTCGGTCATTGAGCACATGAGATCGCTTCCGAGGCCTTGGAGCAATGGTGCTTTCAGTGGCTTCAGTGCGTGCACGATGAGTGTTGCCGGCCAGTGGATAAATACGAGAAGCAACATGAACACCTTCAACATGCTGGGAAAAGCTCTGACGATCTGCAGTGTGAAGATATAGTGCTTTCTTGGCAGGCTCTAGGTAAATGGCTTCAATGGACATATCAACCTCTGGTAGAAATATGAGATGGTTACGAGCAGAGGGCTGATAGTCAATGGCAGGGTGAAGCTTGATCAGACGCATAATCCAAGGAGCATAGAACTTCAGACCAAAAATGTCAGACCCAGATGCAGCAAACTGGCGAATGAAGAAATCCTGAGTATTGAAGCTTTTTGCCATTGAGAATATAGAAGACCAATGTCTTCATTCCACCTTCAAGCTTTGTTGAGGAGGAATGCCCTTTGATGGGCCATAGAGTTCGCCTAATGATATGATAGATGGTGCGGGGCAGATACTCTAGGTTTTCAACAAGAAATTCCTTGGGATATTCAGCATCCTGGGGCAGTGGCTTCATCATACTTAGCATCTGGCTCATGTTGGGCTCTGGCTTCTTAAAAATGCTCTCCAATGCATCACGATGAAGTTGACAACCAGGTTCATACAGTTCGCCTAGAGTGGAGAGGCCGGTAAGCTCAATAAGATCAAAGGCTTTGACTTCATGATGAACATTGCCTGTCATTCACTCAAGGACCCATGTCGATGTATCCCTGTTGTAGCCGCGAATGTGGAGGGTTGCATAGAATTGCAGTAGAAGCTCTTCATTCCAATGTTCCTTGTTGGTGAAAAACTGCAGAAGGCCAGCATCGCGAAAGCAGTCAAGGGCTTCTTCTAGGCAGGGCAGACCAGCAATGGATTCAGTGTCCAGACGCATATGAGGAAATATGCGCTCCTGATTGTATAGAATACAGGAGTAGTAGCTGCGCTGCTGATAGCTCCAGAACTGATCTGATGATATTCGTGGCTTGGAATATGGGTTCTTGGCAGTATCGAAGAAGGTGTTGTGTGTAATGAAGCCATTGACATTGAATGAGCCTGGTGCCGATGCAGTACCTGGGAACCTTGGCAGCCTTGGTTTTGGCTTCTGAACCTGAGGCATGTGCTCCACATGATAGTCAAACTGCGGTCCAGAGCAGGCGGAGGAACCAGAATTGGCCATCTGACAGGAACAAGCTCGCCTTGGTAGAATGCATGCTCAATAGTGTGGGGCCTTGGTGGCAGAACAGGAGCAGTGGCACCAGCAGAGACGTCAGGCTGCACATTCCGTGCAGGAGCATCAGTGGCTTCAACCACAGTGTTCATCGCAGGCGCCACATTGTCTTCAGCCATGACAACGTCATTGGCTTCAGTAGTGGTGATGGTGGCCGCCTCAGGATTCTCAACCTCCACTTGAGTAGCTGGAGGGTCGGGGACAGACACGTTCTCCTTGAGAACAACTTCTTGGGTGGTAGGGGGAGTAGCAACATGCTCTTCTTCTTGTTTTTCTTCGGCTGATCCAGCCGGATTGTCTTCAGCAACATTGGCTTCGGACAAGGGAACCGTCACAGAAGGATTATCTTCAAGGAACACTTGACGTGCCACAGATCTAGACTGGTTTGAGTCTTCTTCTATGATGGTAGTCATGGAGACAGATGGCCTGAGACCTTTGCGAAGCCGTTGAAACATGGGCGACGCCTTTGGCGAGGGTGTGTTCTCCATGAAATTATCATCATTCACCAATGGACTGGTGACTTGCGCTGGTGGAGGACGGGGTGTACTTGGTGAATCTTGACTTGGAGTTGCTGGTTGGGGGCGATCAGCCCACGAGGCATCTTGAGAGATTGGCGTCAAAGGATGACCAGTACTGATGAGCTTGATGTTTGTGAGAACAGACGATGATACCCTTGGGCGCTCAATCTGAGGAAGGACTTCATCATCTTCTACATTGTCGTGAGGACCAATGTCTTCAGTCGCGATGGGGTCAACGGCTGGAACTTCTCGAGCTTCAGGAGTCTCTGTGGAAGCAGACTCATGGACTATCAACTGACGCTCTTGATTGTCAGGGTCAGGGTGAGCAAAAGCAATGGGTTCAACGATAAGGGGCTCTGTGGGAGCAGCCCGATCTCTCTTCTTGGTTTTTCTCTTCTTGGGGGGTGGTGCATCATCAGTGGTGCGCTTGATTCTTCGCTTTCTGGCTTCGGCTTCAGCTGCCTTGGTTTTCTGCTGATCTGAAGCCACTGTGGAGACCTTAGGCTTTGAGCTTGTCATGCTGGCTGGGAAGACAATGTGAGGTTCTTCCCGCCCTGGAGCTTCAGTCTGGGCCACAGTATGCTTCTTCTTCTTCTTGGCAGCCATCTTGGGGTCAATGCCAGGACGCCCAAGAGCCTTGCGCTTTTCAGCTTCATTGTAAGCCTGAACACACTTGGCAGCAAGATTTTTCATGCGCTCTCTTGAGCCTTTAGCTTCCTCACGTTTCTTGCGAAACGCCTCCTTGAGGTCATTCAGCATCACCTTGAATTTCTGTACATCAGCCACACTAAGTTTGGCCACATGCTTCTTGAACTGCTCTTTCTCAAAGTCAATTTTGTGCTTTAATTCAACAATGCGCTGGGCCAGAGCCAGCTCAGGAGCAATTGCACCTTGAAAGGAGACGCTGATGCCAATAGGGAGTTGAAGATCATCAAAGCTGAGATCTTGATTGTCGAACCACTCATCAAAGAAATTATGCAAGATATTCACGTCGAAGAGGGGCAGATCATTGAAGATCTCCGCCTCTTGCTTGCTCTTGATCAGCTGCTCGAGAGCATCATTGCCAAATTCTTCATCTGAAGACAGATCAATGGCTTCAGATTCGTTCCTCAGAATGGCAGCTGGTGTCAGTGCTTGACTGGACCTATGAACATGTTTCTTCTGTGGATTCTCACGCTTCTTGGAGATGCGAGAGAGATCTTCAGAGGTGTTACTAGGAGCAGGAGGGGCAGTTGCCAATGGCTTCACTCGAGAAGCTTTTGGAGCAGCAGATGATTTTGAAGCTTTAGCCTTCTTTTGCTTCTGCGGCTTTGGAGTAGGAGCTGGAGCCTCATTAGTGTCAGCACCATCATCAGAATGATCCACTTTGGCACCTTGGACAACAATGTGGGTGATGAGGCCTGCAAGGTTGTGAAGGGGCCGATCATGTTCTGATTGGCTTCACGGGTGCCATCTTCTCGTGGTGAAGAAGGACCAGGGTTGAAGTCAAGTCCTAGAGCCTTCTTGTTCTTCGCAGCTGAGTCTTTGGCAAACTGGTAGTTGCGCTTGAATAGATGGTTTTCATGGTACCACAGCAGAGAAGAAGGGTCAGCATTCTCTGGCTGCAGTCCGCGAATCATGCACGGATAGAATTCTCGTTGAATGGCTTCAGGAAGGGACTGGGGTTGAATATTTTTGTACACAATATCTCCCCAGGGTCCCTTGACGGCATTCTTCTCTAAATATTCTTCAGTGACAAAGTGGTACTTGAACCATTCTTCTACCCAATATCTTCGAATCCACTGGATTCGATTCTTGCGTCCTGTATAGGTTTCCTCAGGGTCTGTTTTGTACAGCTCGTGCAAATCTAGAGGCAAATCCTTGGATGTGTTCCCACGGTGCTGCCTGCCACCTTTTCTTGTTGACTTCTCAGTGGCCATGAAGCTTAATCTGAAAGGTTTCAGTACTTGCAATGGCTTCAGACGGCTGATCAGACAAGAACTGGCTTCAGGGGAATTGATGTGACTCTGTAAGAATTCTGCAAAAGAATGCAGACTATGAGAACCAAGGGATTCTCCCACGGACATGTACATGTGACAGCATTAGAGGTGCGAGGGAAGGGGAAGAGGTCATATGCATTCTCAGAAGATTTTGAAGATAAATCAATTTGAAGACATTGACGTCATAACCGAAGACATTCACTTATTTGATGGGAGTTGGTTCCAGAGTTGTACAAATCCAAGAATAAGTACAAGTGAGGAATCTAACTTGTAAGAAGCATAAGTGAATAGACTAGGCAAAGTATGAGATGCAGAATGAGATAGATTCAAGTTTGGAGATCTAGAAACCACTTTTGGTAAAGAAAGATGAATCTATCAGATCGAAAGACGGTAAAAAGTGAAATTTAATTACCACATGAAGAACTGCTAGACGGAGCGAAGGTGGAGGCCGAGCAGTTCGATCTCCCGTGCCCTAACTTGGCGACGGAAGACACCTACGGCGACGGCGGGGAGGACGAGGTCCGCGGCCGGCGTGAGGACGGCGTCGAAGAAGTCGCGGCAGCTAAGCGCTTCGTTGTCGGTGTCATCGAGAGCTAGCGGAGACGGCACAGCACAATTACGCAGGTGCCCCTGGCGGTTCACATCTGATGGACACGTGGCAAGCATGCAACACCGTTGGAGTTGTTCCATGTTCCCACGCACGCCTGGATTGTCGGGGTGGTCGTTCTGAATTCTTCGGGTTTCAGGCAAATAGGATATAGCATTAAAACAGATATAAATGTTTGTCAGATTGACTTCAGCTGATAAGGTCTCAGTGAAGACAATCGACAGTTTTCACTAGAATGCATATGACTTGGACAGATAGAGTTGAGGTAGAAGCATAGATAGGTTAGGGTCCAATCACATTCACTTAGTTCAAAAGATTCAACATGAAGCCATAGCTATAAGTGAATGTTGTAGAGGACAGAACACAAATAAATATATATAGCTAGTATAAGGCCAAATTAACCAATTGAAGATAAACTTGAATATAAGCCAAGGATGAATATGAATCAAATATGAAAACTATGCAAACATAACACCAAGAGAAACACTTCAAGCAAAAGTTTGGTG
Organism: Triticum timopheevii; assembly: GCA_963921465.1. Lineage (NCBI taxonomy): Eukaryota > Viridiplantae > Streptophyta > Magnoliopsida > Poales > Poaceae > Triticum > Triticum timopheevii. Next base: position 577,110,775 of record OY997268.1, read on the forward strand.
GTGGCGTTACCCACCGTATAGGAAGTATTAGACCCAGACATGGCGCACAATTATCGTGGCGCTCCGAAGTCAAATTCCGCATTAATGTATTCACACTTAGAGTGTATGTATTCACTGATTGAAGATATACATTACTTCATGTGTTGCACTCTAAGTCATCAAAATGCATAAGTGTTAGGATGTGTGCCTATTCACAGGACATTTGAGGATTCCAAGATATTTAGCTCACACCGCAACTTTCAAAACCTTTTCTGATCTAAGGGCTTTGTGAAGATATCAGCCAACTGCTCTTCTGTCTTGACGTGAATGATATCAATATCTTCCTTCATAACATGATCTCTGAGAAAGTGATGACGAATTTTAATGTGCTTTGTCTTCGAGTCTTGAACTGGGTTGTTGGCAATCTTGATGGCACTCTCATTGTCGCAGTAGAGAGGCACATTCTTCAGATGGATACCATAGTCTTTGAGAGTTTTCTTCATCCAGAGAAGCTGAGCATAGCAGGATCCAGCAACAATGTATTCAGATTCAGCAGTAGAGAGAGATACACAGTTCTGCTTCTTTGAAGACCAACAGACAAGAGATCGTCCCAGAAAGTGACATGTGCCTGATGTGGACTTGCGATCAACCTTGTCACCAGCATAATCAGCATCTGAGAATCCAACTAGATCAGACTATGAGCCCTTTGGATACCATAATCCTAGTGTTGGGGTTTAAGCCAAATATTGAAGAATTCGCTTCAGAGCTAAGTGATGTGATTCCTTTGGTGCCGCTTGGAATCGGGCACGCATGCAAACACTAAGCATTATATCTGGCCTAGATGCACATAAGTAAAGCAAAGAACCAATCATGGAGCGGTATACCTTTTGATCGAACTCTTTACCATTGTCGTCGGGACCCAGATGACTTTTGGTTGGCATTGGCGTCGTGTATCCTTTGCAGTCTTGCATTCCAAACTTCTTCAGGCAATCTTTGAGGTATTTTTCTTGAGATATGAAGATGTCGTTGCGTTGTTGACGGATTTGGAGACCCAGAAAGAACTTCAGCTCGCCCATCATGGACATCTGATATTGCTTTTGCATCATGTGACCAAACTCATCACTGTATTTCTTGTTTGTGCAGCCAAAGATAATGGCATCCACATAGATTTGGCACACAAACAGTTCACCATCATATGTCTTCGTGAAGAGTGTAGGATCTAGTGAACCAGGTTTGAAGCCTTTGCTCTTCAGGAAGTCTTTGAGCATGTCATACCAAGCACGAGGGGCTTGTTTGAGGCCATACAGTGCCTTGTTGAGCTTGTATACCATATCAGGATGTTTTGGATCTTCAAATCCAGGAGGTTGTGCGAAATGTACTTCTTCTTCTATCTTTCCATTGAGAAAAGTACTTTTCACATCCATTTGATACAGAAGGATGTTGTGATGATTTGCATAGGCTAGCAATATGCGAATGGCTTCAAGCCTTGCCACCGGAGCAAATGTTTCATCGAAGTCAATTCCTTCCAGTTGAGTGTAACCTTGTGCAATGAGATGAGCCTTGTTTTTGACCACTTGACCATGCTCATCTTGCTTGTTGCGATATATCCATTTGGTGCCAATGATATTGTGCTTCCAAGGATCAGGACGCTTGACTAATTCCCACACATTATTCCGCTCGAACTGTTGAAGCTCTTCTTGCATAGCTTGAATCCATTCAGGTTCCATGAAGGCTTCATCAACTTTCTTGGGTTCAGAGGTTGAGACAAATGCAAAATGCCCACAGAAGTTGGTTAGTTGTGTTGCTCTTTGAGTTGCTTTTGAACGAGTGAGTGGACCAGGTGCATTCAAGTTGTCAATTATCTTCTCAATATGAACTTCATTTGCAACACGAGGATGGGCAGGACGAAGATTTTGTTCTTGCTGATCAATGTCATCATTTGGGGGATTGTCTTCAGGCTGAGCATTGTCTTCAGGTTGATTAGGTGCAGAAATGACAAGTTCCTCTTCAGATTGATTCTCAGAGGGTATGATATCTCCAATTCCCGTCTGCTTGATAGATTCACTTGGAGGTGCTTCATCTAGCACATTTGGCAGGTGCTCTCTTTGCAAGCTGTTAGTCTCATCGAACCGCACATCCACAGTTTCAACCACTTTATAGTGAAAGAGGTTGAAGACTCTGTAGGAGTGCAAATCCTTTCCATAACCAAGCATAAAACCTTCATGTGCTTTCGGTGCAAATTTTGAAGTGTGATGTGGATCCTTGATCCAGCACCTAGCACCAAATACTCTGAAGTAGCTTACATTTGGATTCTTACCAGTTAGGAGCTCATAGGATGTTTTCTTCAGAAGCTTGTGAAGATAAACATGGTTGATGATGTGGCAAGCAGTGTCAATAGCTGCAGGCCAGAACTTCCGCGGAGTCTTGTACTCATCAAGCATCGTTCGGGCCATCTCAATGAGAGTTCTGTTCTTGCGTTCGGCGATGCCATTCTGCTGAGGTGTATAAGGAGCAGAGAACTCATGTGTGATACCAAGTGTATCCAGATAGAGGTCGAGGCTAGTGTTCTTGAACTCAGTGCCGTTGTCGCTTCTGATGTGCTTGATCTTGACGCCATAGTTCGTCATGGCACGATTGGAAAACCGTCTGAAGACATCCTGCACTTCAGTCTTGTAGAGGATTATATGCACCCAAGTATATCTAGAGTAATCATCAACAATTATGAAGCCATAGAGGCAAGCAGTAGCAATGAGAGTAGAGTAGTGAGTAGGGCCGAACAGATCCATGTGAAGCAGCTTGAAGGGCTGAGATGTAGTCATGATTGTCTTCGAGGGATGCTTGGCCCTAGTCATCTTTCCAGCTTCGTAGGCGCCACACAGATGGTCCTTCTTGAACTTGACGCCTTCGATGCCCACGACATGCTTCTTCTTCGTGAGAGTGTGCAAGTTCTTCATGCCAGCATGTCCTAGCCTTCGATGCCAGAGCCAGCATTTCGAAGCCTTTGCTAGAAGACATTAGGCCATCTGTGGTCCTGCTGAGAAATCTACCATATATAGATCGTATTTCCTATACCCTTCAAAGACTAGAGACTTGTCAGATTCCATTAGTACAAGGCATCGATATTTTCCAAATAGCACAATCATGTTTAAGTCACAAAGCATTGAGGCAGACATTAAGTTGAAACCAAGGGATTCAACAAGCATCACTTTATCCATGTGTTGATCCCTTGATATTACAACTCTGTCTGGACCCAATACCTTGCTTTTACTAGTGTCAGCAAATGTGACGTGACTTTTGTCTGATGGACGTAGCATTGAATCCATCAGAAGACTTCGATCGCCCGTCATGTGATTAGTGCATCCACTGTCCATAATCCATTCTGAAGTACGAGGTGTCGTAGCCTACAGTGCAGTTTGGGGGATAGGCTTCACCAAGCGAGTTGTGAAGCATAAACATTTGACGAACAAGTGGAACATGAAAATTCAGATCCTGGTTAGGATAGATAGGGTGAGTGTCAAGGCATCCTGGAACGAAATACATAGTAAGACCATTAGGGCATTTTATCTTGCGCCCTACAAGATGTTTAAGGTCCCCAGCATTAGTTTTGAATGCCTTTGATTTCTGGCTGGAGACCTTTCCCTGCAAAAGAGAGTTAAGTTTACTTAACCACCCACATTTTCAGGGGTGGCTTAGAAGCAATGAGTCTAAGTGCAGCATCTGAGAACTTCGGCTTTGGGGCCCTAGTAAATAGCCTTGCAGGAGGTGAATAATACTCATAGGAATAAGCAGAAAAATTCTTTGTTTTATGAACATAGCGGTTTGAGGAAACATGCTCATATTCATGGGTCTGAGTATGATTTCCCTGCAAAACATTGACGTTAGGGTGACTCAGATGAGTCCTAAGTCTGTATGAAGCTTTTGGACCATATGAAGCATTTGGTATGGGATTTGTCTTCTTCACAAGTCATGTCATGATGACATTCACTGGAATATTCTCAAGACAACTTTTGGGAACCCATATCTTCTTCATAGGTGGCCCATTCCTGTAGTTAGTACCAATATACCTGGCAAACACTTCACCATTCTGATTCTTAAACAGTTTATAGTTTGCATCAAAGGATTCATCAATGATAATGGGGTTAGCACAAGTGAAACCAGATAAGGTGGATGGATCAACTGGAGGTTCCTTTGCAGCAACCCATGTGGTTTTGGGGTACTGCTCAGGCTTCCAGTATGACCCATCAACATTCATTTTCCTCTCAAACCCAACACCCTCTTTCCTAGGGTTTCGGTTAAGAATTTGCTTTTTGAGGACATCACATAATGTCTGATGCCCTTTGAGACTTTTGTACATCCCTGTCTCAAGCAGTGTCTTCAACCTGGCATTCTCATCAGCAATAGTAGTGGTATCCTCAGTAGAGGGGTTAGTTACCACATCAGCAGTTGAAGGTATTGCAACAGTAGCAGTAGTAGAACATTCAGCAACAGAAGCAGCGTTATCACGCTCAATGCATTTTAGGCATGGTGGTTCAAATCCTTCCTGAGCGGGACTGATCTGTTGGGCGCGAAGCGACTCATTTTCCTTTTGAAGATCTTCATGATCCGATCACAATTTCTGAAGTTCCTTTGAAGATAATCATAGGAAAGCTTTTCATGAGAAGTTGTGAGCGATTCATGTCGACCTTCAAGTTCCTAGTATTTAATATGAAGATTTTTTATGTCTTCAATTAAGGACTGAGACTTGGTCATTTTCGCGTCCAACAGGTCATCGCTTTTGTCTAACAGTTTTTTAGTATGTTCCATAGCTTTCTGTTGTTCAGTTGCAATTTTAGCAAGTGTTTTGTAACTAGGTTTGTATTCACCATCAGAGTCATCTTCACTTGATTTTTGAAAGTAAGCATCGCGTGATTTTACCTTGGCACCACGTGCCATGAAGAAGTAGGTGGGAGGCGAGTCGTCCTTGTCATTATCATCAGCGTTGGTGATGGAGCCATTGTCTTCGGTGTTGAAGATGGACTTGGCGACGTATGTTGTAGCTAGAGCCAGACTCGCAACACCAGAGTCCGACTCCTCCTCAGATTCCACCTCCGCCTCCTCAGAAGCTGACTCCTCCTCTGAATCCATTTCCTTGCCAACAAAAGCACGGGCTTTGCCAGATGAGTTCTTCTTGTGTGTTGAAGACTTGGAAGAAGACTTTGAAGATTTCTTCTTCTTCTTTTCATCAGAATCATATTCTTTGCTCTTCTTCTTCTTCTTCTCATTGTCCCACTATGGACACTCTGAGATGTAGTGACCAGGTTTCTTGCACTTGTGACAGGTTCTCTTCTTATGATCATAGGCAGAAGCTTCATCATTCCTTGAGTTGGATCGTGAAGACTTTCTGAAGCCTTTCTTCTTGGTGAATTTCTGGAACTTCTTCACAAGCATAGCAAGCTCCTTTCCAATTTCTTCAGGATCACCAGAACTGCAGTCAGATTCTTCTTCAGATGAGGAAGCAGCAGCCTTTGCCTTCAAAGCTCGAGTTCGGCCATAGTTGGGGCCATAGATATCTCGTTTCTCAGATAGCTGGTACTCATGTGTGTTGAGCCTCTCAAGTATGTTAGACGGATCAAGAGTCTTAAAGTTAGGGCGTTCTTGAATCATCAGGGCTAAGGTGTCAAATGAGCTGTCAAGAGATCTTTTTAGTATCTTCATTATCTCATGCTTCGTGATCTCAGTGGCGCCGAGTGCTTGGAGCTCATTTGTGATATCAGTGAGGCGATCAAATGTGAGCTGGACATTCTTGTTGTCGTGTCTCTTGAAGCGGTTAAAGAGGTTGCGGAGAGTACTGATACGTTGATCTTGCTGAGTTGAGACGCCTTCATTGACCTTGGAGAGCCAGTCCCAGACTAGCTTCGACGTTTCCAGAGCACTCACACGGCCATACTGTCCTTTGGTAAGGTGACCACAGATGATGTTCTTGGAAGTAGAGTCCAGCTAAATGAACTTCTTGACATCAGCAGGGGTGACACCTTCACCAGTCTTGGGAACGCCGTTCTTGACGACATACCATAGATCGACATCAATGGCTTCAAGATGCATGTGCATCCTATTCTCCCAGTAGGGATATTCAGTGCCATCGAAGATGGGGCACGCAGCTGAGACTTTGATTATCCCTGCAGTCGACATAGCTAAACTCCAGATGGTTAAACCAAATCACACAGAACGAGGGAGCACCTTGCTCTGATACCAATTGAAGGGCTAGTTATCGACTAGAGGGGGGGTGAATAGGCGATTTTTATGAAAGTCTTCAAAACATGAGAGTTTCAAAGACAAACAGTATAAACACACTATTCGATTGCAGCGGAAGGTAGACTACACTAGACAAGCCATAGTCAAGTATTCAATGAAGTGAAAGCACGAAGACTAATAGCAGCTAGGTAGTAAAGATCAGGATGGAAGATAGTATGAAGCCAATCAGAACAAGTAGTCACACAGTGAAGTCAAACAGATAATGCAAGCAGGCAATGACTTCACGAAGACAAACTGAAAGTAAAGAGAAGTAAGAGATAGAACCAGTGGCTTCAGAAGGACAGGGATTTGTTCGACCAGTTCCAGTTGCTGTTACAACTGTACGTCTGGTTAGGGAGGCTGAGATTCAACTCAGAAGACCACGTCTTCACCTTATTCCCCTTGAGATAAGGACACCTAGTCCCCGCCCAATCACTCTGGTAAGTATTCAAGGTAGACTTCCAAACTTTCACAGACTTCGTTCACCGGCAATCCACAATGGCTCTTGGATGCTCAGAACGCGACGCCTAACTGGCTGGAGGATTCACAGTCCTCAAGTGTAACAAGTCTTCAGATCACGCAGACAGAAAGACTTCAATGATGCCAAACACTCTTTGGGCTCTGGGTGGTTTGGGCTTTGTCCTCGCAAGGATTCTCTCTCGAAAGCTTCGGCGGTGGGTTGCTCTCAAATGACAAAAGCCGTGTACTAACTCTGAGCAGCTACCAATTTATTGTGTAGGGGGTGGGCTATTTATAGCCACTAGGCAACCCGACCAGATTTGTCCAAAATGATCCTGGGTCACTAAGGAACTAACACGTGTCGCAACGGTCAGATTTCAAACACACGCGGCAGCTTGACTTGGGCTACAAGTAAAGCTGACTTATCCGACTCAGGATAAGATTTGCTCTCATTGTCTTCACTCGAAGACATAGGATTTGGTTGAGCATCACTTAGTCATTCTGAATTTGTTCACTTGGACCCCACTTAACAGTGCGGTGGTTCCTATGACTCAACAGAAAGAAAAGGAAACAATGAAACGACTAAGTCTTCGCGCTCCATAGTCTTCACTCAATGTCTTCTCGAGTCATAGTCTTCAATGTGAATATCTTCACAGACCACCATTGTCTTCAATGTCTTAACACATTTTTAGGGGTCATCTCCGGTAGGTAAACCGAATCAAAGAGGGACTACTACCTGTGTTATCCTGCAATTCTCACAAACACATTAGTCCCTCAACCAGGTTTGTCGTCAATACTCCAAAACCAACTAGGGGTGGCACTAGATGCACTTACAACAATGTATGTTGTTATGCAGTTTGACCGATAAAGATCTTCGTAGAATATGTGGGAGCCAATATGAGCATCCAGGTTCCGCTATTGGTTATTGACCATAGACGTGTCTCGGTCATGTCTACATAGTTCTCGAACCCGTAGGTCCACAAGCTTAAAGTAAGATGATAGTTATATTATGAGTTTATGTGTTTTGATGTATCGAAGGTAGTTCAGAGTCCAGGATGTGATCACGGACATGACGAGGAGTCTCGAAATGGTCGAGACATGAAGATCGATATATTGGACGACTATATTTGGACACCGGAAAGGTTCCGGGTGAGATTGGGACAATACCGGAGCTCCGGGTGGTTATCGGAACCCCCCGGGAGGTATATGGGCCTTAATGGGCCTTAGTGGAAAGAAGGGGAAAGGAGCAAGGGAGGCCCCCCCCCCAAGCCCAATCCGAATTGGGAGGGGGGCTTTCCTTCCTCCCTCCTTCCTCTTCCTTTCCTCTCCCTCTCCTAATAGGAAAGGGGGGAGTTCTACTCCCGGTGGGAGTTGGACTCCCCCCCTAGGGCGCGCCACCCCCCTTGGCTGGCCCCCTCCTCCACTCCTTTATATACGGGGGAGGGGGGCACCCCATAGACACAACAATTGATCATTGATCTCTTAGTCGTGTGCGGTGCCCCCGTCCACCATAGTCCTCCTCGAATATCGTAGCGGTGCTTAGGCGAAGCCCTGCGACGGTAGAACATCATCATCCTCACCACGCCGTCGTGCTGACGGAACTCTCCCTCGACACTCGGCTGGATCGGAGTTCGAGAGACGTCATCGAGCTGAACGTGTGCAAGAACTCGGAGGTGTCGTAGTTTCGGTGCTTGATCGGTCGGGCCATGAAGACGTATGACTACATCAACCGCGTTGTGCTAACGCTTCCGCTTTCTGTCTACGAGGGTACGTGGACACACTCTCCCCTCTCATTGCTATGCATCACCATGATCTTGCGTGTGCGTAGGAATTTTTTTGAAATTACTACGTTCCCCAACAATATCCTCTCAGCAGAAGGAATCTTGGTGGACCCAAGCAAGGTAAAAGATGTACTTGATTGGTCCGCACCCACCACCATCTCAGAAATCCGGAGTTTGCTTGGACTAGCCGGATATTATCGCCGTTTTATCGAAGGCTTTTCCAAGATCACCAAGCCAATGACTGAGCTCCTCAAGAAGGACAAGAAGTTCGTATGGACTGAAGACTGCGAACGGAGCTTCAATGAGTTAAAAACCAGATTGACATCGGCACCCGTATTAACTCTTCCAGATATCTACCGCAGCTTTGACATTTACTGCGACGCCTCCAGAAAAGGACTGGGGTGTGTACTCATGCAAGATGGCAAAGTGGTGTCCTATTCATCTCGCCAACTGCGACAACATGAAGGAAATTATCCTACTCATGATTTGGAATTAGCCGCAGTGGTGCACGCTTTAAAGATCTGGAGACATTATCTGATTGGAAAGAAGTGCCAGATATTCACCGACCATAAAAGTCTCAAGTATATATTCACTCAGCCCGACTTGAACCTTCGGCAGTGAAGATGGCTCGAGTTGGTTAAGGACTATGACCTCGGAATAAATTATCACCCGGGAAAGCTAATGTGGTGGCTGACGCCCTCAGCCGCAAACCAGCCAACCTCAATGCCCTAATGGATTCCTTGCCTCCAGAGCTCTATGAAGAAATCATGCAGCTGAACCTTGTAATCACCGACGCCCGTCTTACCAATATATTGGAAGTTTCTCCTACTCTCGAGGAAGAAATCCGCAAAGCTCAAGCGGATGATAAGGTGTTACGGGCATATGTTCAAAAGCTGCACCAAGGGCAAGCACCTGATTTCTCTATGGATCAGCAAGGTTCGCTAAGGTTCCGAGGAAGACTTTGCATACCCAAGCAAGACAGTCTGAAGAAGAAAATATTGGCGGAAGCACATGAAGCACCATACTCAATTCATCTCGGTGGTACCAAGATGTATGAGGATCTTCGTCGGATATTTTGGTGGGATGGAATGAAGAAAGACATCATGAATTTTGTGGCTTGCTGCGATGTCTGCAATAAGGTAAAGGCGGAACACCAAAAACCCGCCGGACTCCTCCAGCCTCTGCTGGTATCCCAATGGAAATGGGACGATATTTGCATGGATTTCATCACCGGATTACCAAGGTCTCATCGAGGAAACAACGCGATATGGGTCATAGTGGACACTCTAACCAAGGTGGCACACTTCCTACCTATCTGGACCACATACCGTGCAAATCAACTTGCACAGCTGTATGTATCAAGAATCGTCGGTCTGCATGGAGTACCCAAGACTATCACCTCCAACAGGGGATCTCTATTCACATCCGCATTTTGGTCTCGACTTCATCAAGCCTTGGGGACTGCTCTGAAGTATAGCACGGCTTACCATCCTCAAACGGATGGATAGACTGAGCGAGTAAATCAAATACTTGAAGTGCTCCGGGCATGTACATTGGCCCAAGGAACCAAGTGGGAAGACTGTCTGCCCTACGCCAAGTATTCCTACAACAACAGTTTCCAGGCCAGCCTAAAGATGTCACCCTATGAAGACCTGTATGGCCGGAAATTCCGCACCCCATTAAATTGGTCTCAAACCGGGGATAGCCGTATTTTCGGGACTGATTTAATGCTCGAAGCCGAGAAGCAAGTCAAAGAGATCCGAGACAGACTACAACTGGCCAAATCCCGTCAGAAGAGCTACTATGATGCCAAACATCGTCAGATCAACTTCGAACCCGGAGAACACGTATATCTCTGAGTCACCCCTATGAAAGGAGTCAAGAGGTTTCAGACCCGAGAAAAATTGGCACCCAGATATATCGGTCCATTCCCCGTCATGGCCAGAGTCAGAACAGTTTCCTACCAGTTGGAGTTGCCACCAGAATTGTCAGAAGTACACAACATGTTCCACATCTCACAGTTAAGAAGATGCATCTCACCACCGGAGAAAAGGACTGATATGTCAGAGATAGAATTGGCTAAGGATCTGACTTATGAGGAAAAGCCAATCAGAATATTGGATCAGACAGAAAGGGTCATTCGCAGCAAAGAGATAAGATTTTACAAGGTTCAGTGGGAGCATCACACCGAAGAAGAAATAACCTGGGAAAGAGAGGAATTTTAAGGACTGCATACCCAGAATGGTTTTCCCAAGCAACTGAATCTCAGGGACGAGATTCATCCTAAGTGGGGGAGGTTTGTGATAGCCTGGATTTTTGCCTTCTCTCTTTTTACCGGACTTGCCTTCTCTCTCTTTCCGGACTTGGTTTTCATCGTGGTTTTTGCCCTGACTAGATTTGGGTTTTGGATCAATTCAAATGGACTTGTCACTTGGGCATACCCTTGGCTTTCACCCAAGTGACCTATCTACCTTATTCCTCCCACAAATCCCCAAAATAATAAAATGAATATTTTTCCTAAAAGGAAAATATTCATTTTTCTCTCTTAAGTTCATTTCAGAACTTTGTGCTCCAAAGCAACCTCAATTTTTCTTGCTCAAAAAAATTTGAGATAATTCCTAAATATTCTTAGGACCATGTAACATCTCCCCATGCAAAAATATTGCATCACTTTTTGTAATATTTTTGCTGTAGAAAATCTTTTCACTTCTGGACCAGAAATGCACTTTGTACAGCAAGTGCATTTTCCCTCAGCTTTTAGCCTTGAGATTTCTTGAGCTTAAACACCCTCCTAAGAAACCCTAAACCCCAGAAGATCAGCCCTAATGGCCTTCTAGAAGGTGGCCAAACTTGGCGACCAAGTTTCTGACCAGAAACTTGTCAGCTAAGTGGCACTACTAGGGAAAAGCCTATACACAGAGGTATAGCAGTAGCGCTGGTTAAAATAGGGCGCTACTGCTAATTTGTAGTAGCGCTTTCATGCAAAGTATGCTATAGCTCAAACGTTAGCAGTAGCGCATGTTCGGAAACAAGCGCTACCACTATAATTCTCATGGTTTAGCCGATAGGCTACACATAGTAGTAGTGATCCATATAGAACCGCGCTACCACTACAGGCTTTGTAGCAGCGCGTTTTCTTCTAAACTCGCTACTGCAAAAGGATATAAAATTAAATGGAAAGCAAATAGAAAGGTAATTGAAAATGAAAGAAATAGAATAAGGTGAAAGGAAAAAACTAAAATGTGAAGAAAAATAAATGAAAAAGAGAAAAAGAGAAAGGAGTAGCAGTAGCGTGTATACCAGAACGCGATGTAGCTAACGTAGCAGTAGCGCGCTTTCTGGAACGCGCTACCGCTACTTCTGAATTAACCACTTGCCGGCTCAAAATTTGGCTAAGTCCTCCTTTCCCCCCTTCCCCTACTCCTCTGTCGCCGCCGCCTGAGCCTGCCCTCACCGTCACCGCCCGCCCTCAACCTCAGCGCCGCCGCCCGCCGCCGCTCTCGACCTCACCGCCGCTGCCCGAGCCCGCCCAACACCGCCGCCTCCCGATCTCGAGCCCGCCCTCGCCGCACCTACCTCTCCGTCGCCGAGCACCTCCCCACCACCATCTCTCCCCTCTTTGTAAGCCCCCCACCCCTCCCCACCCCCTTTCTCTCTGCTTAATTAGTTAGTACTAGATGTTTTTTAGTAGTAGTAGATGTTAATTTAGGGTTCATAGATAATGATTTTTAGTAGTTGAACTAGTTTAGTTTTAGTTGAACTAGTTTAGTTTCAGTTGAACTAGTTTAGATTTAGTTGAACTAGTTTAGTTTTAGTTGAACTAGTTTAGTAAGTAAATTAATAAACTAGTTGAACTAGTTGAATTAATAGAACTAATGTATTTTAGTAAGTAAACTAATAAACTAGTTGAAGTAGTTTAGTTTTAGTTGAACTAGTTTAGTAAGTAAATTAATATAACTAGTTGAACTACTTTATTTTTAGAAAGAACTAGTTTTTTTCTATTTATAGTAAGTTTATATTTAGTAAGAACTAGTTGAATTAATAGAACTAGTTGAACATGTCATATTTGTTGTTATTTTTTTAGTTTAAGCAATTATTCGGGATGTATTAGTGATAACTTATAGGGTTTTTGCTTTTGCAGAAATCAAGGAGCCCCTCCATCATCCCCGCCGTCGTCCCCGTCACCGACCCCCTCCGACCTCGAGGTGAGACCTTCCAAATCTCCATGTATATCTTGTGTTGCTCATATAGGATATGTGGTTGCCCAAGTGGCCGGTCATGTTCAGGTTACACCTCCGAGTGGCCTATGTTTTGCCGGAGTGTTGATTAATTTCTGTTCCGGCAAATTTCAGGCGCTCGATATGTCCTTTTTTAGCAAAGGTCATGCCAAATTTTTTCGTGAATTCTGGCATGACTTGTGCTAGAATATGTACAAGTTTAATCTTTGAATTATGAACGTAAGAAATGTCGTACTCGGACGACGACAGTCTCCCAGGGGAGTGCAGCTGGTGCCACGACGATCGAGGTATGTGTGACAGGTTCGTTGAGCTGGACGAAGATCGGCGCTTCAGCATTAAGCTCGAGGAGACATTCGATGTTGAAACAGTACTCAACAACGACAAGTGTTTTTTCGTAATTAAGCATGACTTCAACTATTTCAATGTCTAATTTTCATCTTTTACAATTCAACTAGCTTATCCCATGCCATGCAAGACGCTATGTCTTGGAGAGGATGGGTTTTGAAGACCATGAAAATTTTGAAACAAAGAAAATACACCTAAGGACCCATCATGATATGGATTTTGAAGTAAATCTGTGAAATGCTCAGAGCATAACCCATTTTGGTTGCCAAAATTCGGAAGCACTTTGCAAAATGTATGGTTTTTATGAGGGTATGATTGTCACCATGGATCTTGGTGATCCTGACATTGAGCAAGACAATATGGACATTTGGGTCCTTGTTGATACGCTTCCGATTCTACCGCAATGTGAGTTTCTCAAACATAGTTATTACCGAATTTATATTGTTTATTTCAAAATAGTTGACAGCTTATTTCCATTGACAGCTTATTTTGATTCTTCAAAGAATGTGCGGAAGATGGTAGACAAAACCCACTACACTAATGGCTCCGAATTAACTTATAAGGAGAAAAGTCATCTGATCGCTTATTGTACTTATCTTGAGGATTACAATACCTATTATTGAATTCCTCCAAATTATGCTGAATACGTGCCACTAGTGCACGTGTTAAACCACGGTAACTTCTATGGAGATACCCTGGTAAGATTTTTTACTATTACGACATACGTGCATCTTTTGCATACTTCTAAAACTAGTACATCATTGCTAACTACGAAGTTATTACTATGTTTTTCAACAGAAAATCCCGACGGATTGTGTGCCTCATCTGATGTATCTGAATGGTCACCTTAGAGTTCTGAACATACTACCGGGTCAATCTAGGGAGCTCACCTGTGCATATCAGATTTCTAAAACCGGTGATCACATGATCATCAAAGAATGGAAAAAATGTTTGGACATTTGCAAGGAGGTTCTTGGAAGTAACATTAAGCGAAAGGCAAGAATTGGAGACAGGATAATCTCCATTCTCCATAATGGAGAGTCAGGGGCTATCTTGTTTTTTGCTATTTTACCTTAGAGAATGTAGTACGTCCTAAGAGAATGTAGTAGGTCCTATGAGGTACAATATGTTTATTATGTGGTACAATGTGTTAGAATTGATGATGAGGAGTACTTGTGATTACGACTAGTGACCAATTTGCTATGTGATGTCATTGATGAAAACGATGGTCTTGAGGAGGTGTTATATGACAATGGTGTATTATGATGATAAGTTGTTAATGATATGATGATGATGATGATGATGATATTTATTATATCATTGGGTGAAAGAACCGCGGATTAGTTTCAAGTGGATGGACATCCACCTGAAACTAGTCCATGGTTCGTTCACCCCGTGATGTAATAACTCATTATGATGTAAAAACAATCTATAAATTCCTGTTGTATGAAAACTTGTGTAAAGGTGTATGAATATAACATGAAATAAAAAAGAAATAAAATACGAAATAATAGTAGTAGCGCGGGAAGGGAGAAGCGCTACTACTAATTACCAGTAGCGCCCCTCCGGGAAATCGCTACTACTAAGTCGATTTAGCAGTAGCATTGGTTGAGGCACGCTACTGCTAAGCTTTAGCTGTAGCGCCTTATCAGTAGCGCGTCATCCTGCACTACTGATATGAAAAATACCCACGCTACTGCTAGGGTTTTCCCTAGTAGTGTGGAGTCATTTCTGGTCGACCTGGGTATGATCCATCACCTCCCCTAGACTAAACACTACACGGTCGAGAGCGTAGACAAGGTTTGGCAGCTCCTGGGCGTCATTTTGACCATGCCAGCCTGGTGACCACGCATGGACACGGTGCCTGGCATGCGTCTCGACGCGCTCTGGCTGGCGCCTTGCGCTCTGTTTTGCGTGTGTGCACGCAAGCGCTCGCCTCCGGCTGCCGCACCGCGCCACAACCCTCGACCCATCACCCATGACCCCTCCCTAGCGCTCGCCGATGCCGGAGCCGCTGCAGCATGCCAGTCCAGTCGTGGCCAAAATGGCACAGTGCGCGCATGTGCTTGTCCCCTTGTCAAACCGCCTCCTATGCTCGTCCGCGAGCGTGGGCAAGCGCCGGCGTTAACGCTGCACCTTGTCCACTCGCGTTGGAGCCTCTCGTCGATGTTCGTCGCATGTCCAGAGTGCTCTGCGCGACACGTCCCCCCCCCCCTTGCTCCGGCTATATAAGGCCACCCCGACTCGAATACTGGCCATGCACCACTCCACACAGTCACCACGAACACGTAGAACGACCGCAGTAAGGTCGGGCAGGCCTCTGGCCGTTGCCCCAACCCGAGGAGTCCGGCGATCCCCGCAGTCAAGCCGCCGCTCTCCAGGGCCTCTCGAGCTCAAGCAGCTGCTTGGGCAGGGCCTTGGTGGTTTGCTGGAGCTGCCTGGACCCCGCCAAGCCCTCGGAGCTGCCCCTAGCCGCCGTCTTCTTCCTCTTCGGCGAACCCTGTCCGCCACCGAAGCTTGAGAGCTCGACTGCGACCAGCTTCGTCCACCTCTCGCCAAGCCACAGGTACAGGCAGGTGCGCCGCGAGCCCTGCTTCCGATCTATCCCTCTAGCCTAGCCCCAAACCCCCTCGTCATCGGCGTGAGCTCCGGCGAAACGCCGCCCCTCTTCTGATCTCGATCCCCCTCTCTCTCTCCTGACTGGTGGGACCCAGTGTCAGCCTCACCACTTGCACCCGAAGCGGTACGAGTGGAGGCGCACTCCCACTTTACGCCTTCGACGTCACCCCCCCCCCAGGACTTTCTGTTTAATTCAAATTTATTCAGAAATTTGACCAAACTTTGACCAGCCAAAACTTTTAAACCACAAGTCCAAATGAATTGATTCTTTTTGCATTGTCTTTGTTACAGAAACCTCTAGCAGCACACCAAAAGGTGGATTTTTCCTTGCTGCCTAGAATTTTTGGTGATTTTCAGAAGGTGTTTTGACATTTATTTTTGTGGTTTTAAAATATTTTCAGAAGGAGGATCTTGCCTTCAAGCTAACCAGGAGGAGTGTGACCCTCCTCAACACTAAGGCAAGCCAAAGCATCATTTGGATGGTGTTAATTCAATATCTATGGTTTTCTACTTGAATATAAGCCTTTATTTGCATTTAAAATTTTATAAATTAATATGGTTAATTGCTAGTTGTTTTATGATGCTTTATATGCTTGTTTTAGCTTCTAGTTGAGTTCATAGAATTGTTTGGCTAAGTAGAGTAATATTTTTGCACTATGAAAACTTGCTATGGAAAGTAATGATAGTTATTTTGCTAGCAATGGTTTCACTTAGATAATGAACTAATAAAAATATTACTTGCTTATAATAATGAGTTATAACCAGAGAAGTTTGATTCTTAGTATTGCAAGATGCATATGTTGTTAAGTTTGATCCATGATTATGAGTTGTTTGATTTGCATGACGAGTAGTTGCATGATCATTTCGATTATATCATATTAGTAAAAAAGTTTTTCCTGAAAGTTAATACTTGATTAAGTTCAACTTGAATATGATGTTGATCACATCATGGTGCAACTGAATCGGGTTTTTAATTCAGTGCGACCACATTTACCTAATGGGAAGGTCTTGATTTGGTCCTTTGTCGTGGCTCTCACCGGTGCCTCCCGCAAGGGAAGGTTATGGGCGTGCATACCCTGGCCCAGTATGCAGACATAACCTTGTGTGCTCGTTTTGTTGTTATGGTACCTTGTCCCTATTTGGGACCGTTTTGCCACGACGGTGGCCGTTGGTGTCTTTGGTAGACACGGGGCCACCCAAGACCTAGTCCTGAGAGGGAGTTGGTCGGAGTGGCCGGGTAGAGTGCATGACAAAGGGAGGGTTTCGTTGGAATGCTTTAGTCCACCCGAATGGGAGTGCGAGGCTAGGGTTCCGTAGTGTGGGTAAAGTGTGCTACCTCTCCAGAGTGTATTTAATCTATCGATAGACGCGCCCTCGGTTATGGGCAAGACTCGGGAGTAAGTCACACCATGGATCAACTGTTATAATTAATCTTGCCAACTAGTAATTGTTGTGATGCATTGTTTCGTGGTGAACCTTGAACACTCGAGGTGTTCATGAGTGATTGGTTTCAGGTGTGACCCCAGTGTGGTCACCGTTTGGTTACGAGGTAACCGCCTGGTAAGCGAGTCCGTGTGACTCGGTGCGCTGTTTGGTTGCTTTGCATAGCTCTGCATTGGTAGTAATTTCTTGCATTAATTTAACGTGATTAATTATCATGATATTGTCTGTCATCGTGCTTGTGTTTGTTGTGAGCTTGTAAGTACATTCAATGTACTGACCTGGCGTGTCATGCCAGTTTTCAAGCAAGTTGATTCGCATCGGAGCGCATCTCGTGTCTAGGCCGTGTCCATGTCAGTGTCCATGTGCCATGGAGTTCCGCTACGTCGTTCTTCCGTTGCCGCGTAGTTTCGTGTGATCGAGGCCCCAGCCATGTTCATTAAATAATGTACATACTGTCCAGCAGCACCGTGTATGCCTCTTGGCCTCGAATCTCGATGTAATATCAGCCCTTTGTACCACGCTAGTATCAATAAAGCGGTTATTTCTGTACCATGTCATTGCGTATTGCCAGAAGACTCGATCTCTGGGCTGGCAATGCAGGGTAAACCGGTTGCTCTGAGTCGGGGTGCCACACTATTCAACTCTCGTTTAAGATTTTTTGCAGGAAAACTTCTCTCTAAATTGGAAGGCCCTTACGTTATCGAGGAGGTCTATCGTTCCGGTGCCATAAAAATCAACAACTTCGAAGGCACAAATCCAAAGGTGGTGAACGGTCAAAGAATCAAACATTATATCTCATGTAACCTAATAAATGTTGAAACTAATGTTATTGAAACCGTAACCCTAGAGGAATACATAAGGGACACTTTCCAGAATGTTTCAGACTCCGAAAATGAAAAGGTATGTGGTACGGTAAGTAAACCGACTCCAAAACAGTTCTAATAGCAATTTTTCTCTGTTTTGGAATATTTAAGAAAATAGGAAAATAAGAAGTAGTTCGGGAAGGACACGAGGCATCCACGAGGGTGGAGGGCGCACCCTACCCCCCTGGGCGTGCCCCCCTGCCTCGTGGGCACCTCGTGTGCTCTCCGGACTCCGTTTTCTTGCACGATACTTCTTTCGGTCGGTAAAAATCATTATATAATCTCCCGAAGGTTTTGACCACTGTATCACGCAAAAATCTTCTGTCTTTGTTTCGATCTGTTTTTCTAACAGATCTAGAGCATCATGACGTCACCCTCCTCCAACAATGAAGACAAGGATGCTTGGCTATTGAATATAGAGTTGAAGAGAGAAGAACCTGGGGAGATCAACAAGGATGAAGGGATCAAGAAGGCCATGGAGGATCAAGCTCCGGTGGCAGAAGAAGAAAACATCCCTCAACCTCTTCCTAACCTATTTACCCCAACTGAGATTGAAGCTTTCAAGATGATTGAGTTAGCTCGCATACAAAACAAGTATCTCACACAGGAAAATATTTTGTTGAAGGATCATATCGTCGCACTTAAGGGCATTATCCGCAACTTGGAAGAGCTTCTATGCTTGATGTGCGACTATCCATCATCATCACCACCTTCTTCACCAGCAAAGGAGACATAATCACATGGGTATGGGCACTCCCCTTGGCAACTGCCAAGCTTGGGGGAGTTGCCCCGGTATCGTATCACCATCACACTCCTATCTTTACTGTTTTACTTAATTCGATCATTTTGGTAATATTTTGATCTAGTAGAATAAAGTTTTGGTATGAATTAGTTTTGAGTTTTGCTTTGTGATCCCTCTATGTAATCGAGTCCGTGAGCTATATATAATAAAGATTAGTGTTGAGTCAAGGGCTTTGCTATCTTGCTATGATCTTGAGTGCATAAAAGAATAAAAATAAATCAGGAGACCATATTGATCTTATGAAAAGTAATGACTTCACATATAGATAGTATGATGATTAAAAGTTGTTGAGAGTTGGCAAACGTAGTTTTGGTCATCGTTGCAATTAATAGGAAGTAATAAAGAAAGAGAGGTTTTCACATATAAATATACTATCTTGGACATCTTTTATGATTGTGATCACTCATTAAAGTATGACATGCTAAAGAGTTGATGTTGGACAAGGAAGACAACGTAATGGGTTATGTTTTATCACATCTCAGTTAAATTATATTGTCATGGATCATTCAAACATGTTGAGCTTGCCTTTCCCCCTCATGCTAGCCAAATTCCTTGCACCAAGTAGAGATACTACTTGTGCTTCCAAATATCCTTAAACCCAGTTTTTGCCATGAGAGTCCACCACACCTACCTATGGATTGAGTAAGACCCTTCAAGTAAGTTGTCATGTTGCATGCAATAAAAATTGCTCTCTAAATATGTATGACTTATTAGTGTGGAGAAAATAAGCTTTATACGATCTTGTGATATGGAAGTAATAAAAGTGACAGACTGCATAATAAAGGTTCATATCACAAGTGGCAATATAAAGTGACTTTCTTTTGCATTAAGATTTCGTGCATCCAACCCTAAAAGCACATGACAACCTCTGCTTCCCTCTGCGAAGGGCCTATCTTTTACATTATGCAAGAGTCAAGGTGATCTTCACCTTTCCTTTTTATATTTTATCCTTTGGCAAGCACCTCGTGTTGGAAAGATCCTGATATATATATATATATCCAATTGGATGTAAGTTAGCATGAACTATTATTGTTGACATTACCCTTAAGGTAAAAGGTTGGGAGGCAACACTATAAGCCCCTATCTTTCTCTGTGTCGGATTAAAACTCCATAACCATAACTATTGCGTGAGTGTTAGCAATTGTGAAAGACTAAATGATAGTTGAGTATGTGGACTTGCTGAAAAGCTCTTATATTGACTCTTTCCGATGTTATGATAAATTATAATTGCTTCAATGACCGAGATCACAGTTTGTTAGTTCTCAGTGAAGTTTCTGAATCATACTCGACATTGTGAATAGATTACTTGAGTGTAAGAAATCATATGACAAAAATATATATATGTTGTTGTTATAAGAATGATCATGATACCCTCATGTCCGTATTTTATTTTACCGACACCTCTATCTCTAAACATGTGGACATATTTTTTGATATTGGCTTCCGCTTGAGGACAAGCGAGGTCTAAGCTTGGGGGAGTTGATATGTCCATTTTGCATCATGCTTTTATATCGATATTTATTGCATTATGGGCTGTCATTACACGTTATGTCACAATACTTATGGCTATTCTCTCTTATTTTACAAGGTTTACATGAAGAGGGAGAATGCCGGTAGCTGGGATTCTGGGCTGGAAAATGAGCAAATATAGGAGACCTATTCTGCGCTGCTCCAAAAGTCCTGAAACTCCACGAAAGTCATTTTGGGAATTAATAAAAAATATTCAGCGGAAGAAATACCTGAGGGGGGCCACCCACCACCCACGAGGGTGGGGGTGTGCCCTACCCCCTGGGTGCACCCCCTGCCTCGTGGGCCACCTGGCAGCCCTCCGGTGCCCATCTTCTGCTATATGAAGTCTTTTACCCTAGAAAAAATCATAAGCAAGCTTACGGGATGAAACTCCGCCGCCACGAGGCGGAACCAATCTAGGGCTCTGATGGAGCTGTTCTGCCGGGGAAACTTCCCTCTGGGAGGGGGAAATCATCACCATCGTCATCACCAATGATCCTCTCATCGGGAGGGTGTCAATCTCCATCAACATCTCCACCAGCACCATCTCCTCTCAAACCCTAGTTCATCTCTTGTATCCAATCTTTTTATCCAAACCTCAGATTGGTACCTGTGGGTTGCTAGTAGTGTTGATTACTCCTTGTAGTTGATGCTAGTTGGTTTATTTGGTGGAAGATCATATGTTCAGATCGTTAATGCATATTAATACTCCTCTGGTAATGAACATGAATATGCTTTGTGTGTACTTACATTTGTTCCTGAGGACATGGGTGAAGTCTTGCTATTAGTAGTCATGTGAGTTTGGTATTCGTTCGATATTTTGATGAGATGTATGTTGTCTCTCCTCTAGTGGTGTTATGTGAACATCGACTACATGACACTTCACCATTATTTGGGCCTAGAGGAAGGCATTGGGAAGTAATAAGTAGATGATGGGTTGCTAGAGTGACAAAAGCTTAAACCCTAGTTTATAAATTGCTTCGTAAGGGGTTGATTTGGATCCACTTGTTTCATGCTATGGTTAGGTTTACCTTAATACTTCATTTGTAGTTGCGGATGCTTGCAATAGGGGTTAATCATAAGTGGGATGCTTGTCCAAGAAAGGGTAGTACCCAAGCATCGGTCCACCCACATATCAAATTATCAAAGTAACGAACGCGAATCATATGAGCGTGATGAAAACTAGCTTGACGATAATTCCCATGTGTCCTCGGGAGCGCTTTCCCCATTATAAGAACTTGTCCAGGCTTGTCCTTTGCTACAAAAAGGATTGGTCCACCTTGCTGCACCTTATTTACTTTCATTGCTTGTTACCCGTTACAAATTATCTTATCACAAAACTATCTGTTACCTACAATTCAGTGCTTGCAGAGAATACCTTACTGAAAACTGCTTGTCATTTCCTTTTGCTCCTCGTTGGGTTCGACACTCTTACTTATCGAAAGGACTATGATAGATCCCCTACACTTGTGGGTCATCAGCTGACAACCGACCAGCTGCAGACTATCAGTCATGCCACTTAGTAGGTTCGTGCCCTAACGCCAACGGAGTGACCGTCATTGCTACGTGAAATCCAGAAATTTAAACACAGAGTCAGTAACACGTCGCAAAAGGACCTTCTTGATAATCATACTATTATGAGTTGTCCATAATCTCTTGGTCCTAATCGTGAGCACCGGCCAGAAGAGGCATCTCCTCCTTCCAGGACATCGAGCGGATCTCATGCCGGTACCCAAGCGGATCTCATGCTTATGCCTTCTCCCGTTCTCTCACATGGAAGTGGGTGGTGTTTGCATCATCGCTCAAGCGCCAATTCTGACGGAACACTTCCGCCTTCTCTCATTCTCATTTGCATAGGCATGGGATGGAACACCTCCGCCTTCTCTCATTCTCATTGGCGCCACCTCTATAGATCTCAGTAAGGGAAGACTCGAGTGCGTACCACTTAAGCCAATCCCCCACCCCCTCTTCAACCTCGCATAAACTACCACGAGACTTTGGTGCTATGAGGACACATGGCTGCCGCATCGAAAACTCGTGATGGAGCAGAAGTCGTCGCCCACCTTAGGGGAACCAAGTCCTTGAACCCAAGACTGAAGTAGCAAAAGTTCTCAAAATAAAAATGTTTGCCTTAGGACTGGACTCATCTCACGAAAAGAGAAGATGAGGGGAGTGGTCCGAGCCATCCTAGTGATCGCTTGCCCAGAGAAAATGGGAAACTTATGCCTCCTTTGATTCATAGGATAGGAATAGAGAAATCATAGGAAGTGAGATGACACGCATCACAATTCCTATAGGAAAAAAGATGGCATTTGATGCATAGGCTAGGAATTCTTCCAATGAGTTTAGGCTAATGTTTTTTCCTTTGAAATGTGAAGGATTGGTTACTATCCTATTTAGTAATAGGAATCTATTCCTACAAACCAAAGGGTTTCAAAGAAAAATTTCCTAACCTCTATTGGTCAGGTACCTGAAAACGGTTCACCAGTCACTTCTTATATGAACCGTCCGACCTTCATCCAATAGCCCAAAATAGATCTAGCATTGTTCATCTTCTTCATCCCTCACGCCCCCATCTTGCCTCGCCCAACCGCCGGCCTCCACCACGCGCGGTCAGCGGGCGCTACCGCACACCGCCTTGTCACCCCGCCCTCCCCTCAACCTCCTGCACCGTCGTTGTTGGCCGCCGCCCCATTCATCCCTCTAACCCCGCACCAGTGAACAACTCCGGCGGTCCCCGCTGCACCCCGCACCCCTAAGATAAATAATGGGGTTGCTGCTTTTGGGCGAACCTGCACCCTTACAGTCCTAAGAGCATCTAGCAAACCCCTTAAAGCTGCGACCCTTAAACCACAGATAAGGGCCGAGAAAACGCGTTTTAAAGGCCGAAATCGGTTGCGGCCGAACAGAGCCCGCAAACCCGAGCGGTAAAAGAGAATATCCCCCGATATTCTCTTTTACCGCTCGGGTTTGTGGGCTCTATTCTGCGCGCTGCCGATTTCGGCCCTCAACCCGTAAAACCACGTAAAGCAAATAGACCGTGATTTTGACAAATAAAACATAAATTCCAAGAATTCAAACACAGTTTTGACGACATTTGTACATAGTTTTCGCGCCACAACCCAAAAGACATCGCATCCATCATCATCATCACAAGATGAAATCTTCACCGCCACCATTGCCACCACCACTTGCCGAATCACCATGCTCACTGAACCATCATCATCACAAGATGAAATCTTCACCGCCACCATTGCCACCACCACTTGCCGAATCACCATGCTCACCGAACCATCATCATCACAAGATGAAATCTTCACCGCCACCATCATCCACCTTGGTGAGTGCACCTCTCTTCGGTGGGGATTCTTTATCAATCAACTTCCACTTCTTGCTATCTTGAAGAAATTTCCAACAATGCTCTAGTTGAAATGACTTGAGACCGGAAGCTTCCATGTCCTTGTACCTTTCTTGTGCAATTTTGTCCTAGAAAATGAAAAGAATGTAAAATTATGCAACCACTCCCATGGCTATAAAAGATTTGCACAACTTGGGACATGAAAACAAACTCACATAATCGGATTCAACGGTACCACTTGGAGCTGCATTGCGGAGTTTCTGCAAGCAAGCAGCCCAACAGCTACAAATCGGCTTGATCACGTCCCAACGACCTTGGAGTGACCTAAAGGTGTGTGGTGTCCTGTTGGGATACTTTGTCATCATGCGGAGGAACCAATCCTCTAGCCTTTGCCAAAAACCTTGGCGGTTTGGTCAGCGCCGGTGCACGCGTCAAGAGATACCAATTCCCAAGCCTTGATCAAGATTTGATCTTCCAACTACGTGTACTTCGTCGATCTTGCACGCACTTTTGCTTGCACTTCGTTGAACACCCCCTCCTCAACCTCCTCCACCTCATATTCTTTCTCACTATGCACGTGCACGCCAACATCCATCTCATTGTAACCGTAATCACCGATCGGGGCTTGAGCGGTGCCGATGGTGTTTGTCGTCGTCCAACACGTGCACAAACTCGGCAGTTGCATCATGCAAACCGGCGCTACAATTTCGCTTAACAAGTCACGAACAAGTGCAATGGCAAAAAGTGAAACAACTAGAAGAAATCGAAGCATCATACCTTGTGCCCATTTCGTCGAACACCTCGGGGGCGGCGGCGGCAGCGGCGGCGGTAGCGGGCATCCTCGGGGTAGCTCTTGCCGTGACAATCGGGGGAGGTGTTGGCGGGGTAGCTCTTGTGGTGGGCTTCTTGCGTTTCACACCCAAAACCTTCCTTTTCTTTGCCGACATGGGCCGGACCGGATTCACAGCGGTGGTGGCGGGCAGACGTGCCTTCCCGGCGGAAGCGCCGCCCTGAACGACGACGTTGCCTTGCCTCTTTCGGGGGGGAGGGGAGCGGTAGAGCCTTGAACGGCGACGGGCGCGACATCACCGCCGACGAGATCCGCTGGAGGGGTTGGCGCGTGGATGACTTCAATGGCGACGGCCGGGAGGCTTCGATGGCAGCGATACGAAGCCGGGGAAGGTGGTCCGGAGTGGGCGGAGGGAGGTTGATGGCAATGGAGGGAAGGGGAAGCAGGAACAGCCGCGCGAAAATGTCAGTCCCGCCAAAAATCGCTGCCGATAGGGGTAAAGCTCGGGTCGGCCTCCCACCCCGTGTATCTAAAGGTTGAGGGCGAAGATTTGCCGCACCCCACAATTTTTTTTTACAGGCCGCGGTCCAATACGTTGTCTGTTAGGGCCACTTTTTTCGCCCAAAACCGTTAACTGGCGGTTATTTTGCGGGTCGGCGCGATATAAGGGGTTTGCTAGAAATGCTCTCAGATAGATAGCGGGGTCACTTCTTCGACGAGGTTGCTTCTTCGCCAGCGAGGTCCGCCCTTCCATCCCGCTCGCTAAAAAGTGACCGACGGGAACACAAAATTCCTGTAAACCAAAGCATCATCACATATGATACAGGCACCAATAGACCGCATGCGTTCATAAGTACTGTACCTACATGGAGAGCTCCAATTGTTGGCTGGGTAAATTTATGTACCAATGGCTCATTTGCGGACGATGGTTCAGCAGGTGCCGGTATGGTTTTGAGAGATGATAAAGGTGCTATTATTTTCTCGTCATGCAGGCAACTTTTCTCTTGTCGCGAATCCCTCGAAGCTGAACTATGTGCGTGTATGGAGGGTCTGTCATTGGCTATCCAGAGAACTGAGCTTCCAGTTGCAATCGAGATGGACTCCTTTATTGCAGTGAAGATGATCGAAGCGAAAGAAGTGGATAGATCAATCTATGCATCGCTTATCAAGGAGATTAGATATCTTATGTCTATTCGTGAATCATGTATTACTCATATCGTTCGTAGCCAAAATAAGGTTAGTGATAGTTTATCTAAGTTTGCTCGTTTAGAAGGTAGAACCATGACTTGGATTGGTTCTGGGCCTTTGGTTGCTACGGAATTAGCTACGATTGACTGTATGAACTTCTCGAGTTGAGTAATAATTTTTTCACCCGAAAAAAAAAAAGCAGGCCTAAACGACGCTGATACCAGTCGGATCGGCTTGTTGTTCCTTGTGTGCAATGTGGCCAGAGGACGCGCATCAGATGCTCCTGTGGATGCACCCGTTGGAGCTTCTTCTCTCACATGACCGACCCACCGGGCGCTTGAGCTAGCTTTTGGACTTTGCTCGTCCTTGCTTCTAGAGCGCAAAGACTTCCATGCTTGCAACCCAAGGCACGCAGCGCACTCGGACGCTTTCGCTTTCACCGAGCAGGCCAGAGCTCATAGCAAAGCTGACACCTTCGCCTTCTAGATCCCAGCGTATCCGCCGCGGTCACCATCGGCAGATCACGAGCCCCCCTGTGGCCCGGATCCATACGCGTACGCGCGTCGTCGTCTCCATACGCTCGCCATCACGCGCCATCACCGCCTTTCCCTCCTCCCCGGCCTCCTCCTCAAGTACCAAATCAGTCGTCGCGCTCTCGAGTCTCCACCACCACACCCACCTCCCCTTCTCCTCCTTGCACCGTCGCGTCAACCTCGTAGCCGAATCGACGACGCGCGCGCCCACCCACAAGCGCTTTGCCCTCTCGCGCTCGCGCCGGCGCCATGCTGCAGGCGGGCTCGGAGCGGGCGGCGCCGCTCCCGGGCGCGGCGAGGCTGTGGGTGCCTGGGATGAGCCCCGTGGCGGCGGACGGGGCGGGAGCGTCGGCCAGGGCGCGGGAGATCGCGCGGAGGCGGGAGGAGATGCTCGGCATGCTGCGCGACCTCCCCGAGGCCGACTACGAGCTCTCCCTCACCGACCTCGTCGACAAGACCGCCGCGGCCGGGGCCAACGGATGCGTGGCGCCCTTGCCGATCGAGAGGAAAGAGGCGAGCCCGAGCCCCTTGGGTCTGGCCGAGCGGTCCGCGTCCGGCGGGCAGGCCGAGCCGCAGCAGCCGGCGAGGGCGACGGAGAGGAAGGGCTCCGCCTCCGCGAGGCGGCGCAGCCTCCGCAGCAGCAGCGACGGCGTCCTGCTCAACTTCTACATGCCGCGCTCCTTCACCCGCAGCTTCACCGCGCCGCGCCCCGCCCGCACGCCCTCCTTCTCCAACTCCGGCCGGGCCGCCAGCGCCGTCGCCCCCGACGACTGCAACAAGAGGTGCGTACTAATCCATTGACCAGACTATATACTCCCTAAACATTATTCCATTTCGATGCCATGGATTCTCGATCGATCGACCGGTCCGATTAACTGCAGATAAATTACCAGAGCACGACGGGAAGAACAAATTCTCGATAATTAAATTAAGTTGGCCTACACAAAATCCCTCCGTCGTGCTCTCGTTTGTCCAGTAATTGTGCACAATCATCACCACTCGATCGACGCGGTGTTGGATACTCTACCTACCTAGTCATGCGTAGGAACAAACGAACAATCAAGCACGCATCAATCTCTCTGTTTCAGTGTTGACTGAAACAGAGCAGTTGGCTGGCTGGACCTGCCGGCCAAATCAGGGCCGGCACGGCACGTCGGCACGCACGACAATTCCGAGGCGAATGTATGTGGGTAGATAGATGCTGGGCACGTCAGTCATGTTGCATAGTCGATGCGGTGCTGCTGATTTGTCCCCTCACCGACTGAAAATTATATCCTATTAATCGCAGCTGTGAGGCGTTTGCAGCTAGCTAGTTAGCTCGATCGATCATACCCATACATCTGTGCACTAGACTAGTAGGAGCTAGGCGCTAGCTGATAGAGAGAACCATTCGAAAGTGACTTGCAACGCTAGCTGATGGTAGCTGATAGAGAGAACCATTCGAAAGTGACTTGCAACGCTAGCTGATGGTGACACAGCCAGCCAACCACATGAGCGTGACCTGCAGGGTGTAGTTTGCCTGCAGGTGTCGTGTTAAATCAGTGCAATCTGATTACTACTCTAATTACTACTACTCCCTTAACTAAAACCGTGACACTTGTTATGGATCGAAGAGAGTAGTAGCACTTGATTAGAAGAATATCTGATCGTGCCAAGGAAGAAAATCTAATGTGCGGATCCAGCGTAAATCTACTTTTGCGTGGAGAAAATCTGCACTTTCATCATGGTTTGCTTTCTTAATTACAGTCAGTGCGATGCTAAGCAGACTGGTATATCCATAGTCTAACATTGCTGGCGTTGGTGGTGGTGCAGGGAGAGAGACGGCGACACGGTCAGGTGCTGGCCGCTGCCGTGGGACCGGCGGTGGCGCAAGTCGAGCCGGCGGCGGCAAGACCCCGCCGCGACGTCCGGCGAGCTGTCGGCGATGCTGACGGCGGCGGACCACTCTGCTCCCGCGGACAAAGTCTGAAGACCTTCATCTTTCTTGTTAGGTGAACGATGGTGAGCTCTTCTAAACGGCATCTGCCTCGGAGAAAGAAAAAAAGACGGATCTACCGTACCAAACTACTGTCGGATGTGCACGCACGTTTCTGCGGTTCTGTACATGTACATACTACGCACGTACTTCACACGCGACGCAATAATGTCTGGTTGTTTAGTTTGTGCTACGAATGCGGTGTAGGAGCAGCATGGACTCCATGTATCTCGAGAACTAATTTGTCTGTATAGTATAGAACGAAGATGATTTGGCATTCCCGGGCAGGATCAAATGCAACGGAGAGGCATGTGTTTTTACTACAGTATTTACCTGGTTCGGTGCGCTGCTTTCTCGGCCGAACACCTTCACCACGGTGAGTGCAAATTGCACCGTGGTATTCAGGCATGTGGTCTCGCCCATCTGGATCTCAGCATCAATGGCATTTACAACATGTATGTGATCTCTCCCATCCGGATTCCAGCACCAATGATGTCCACGATGCTTGCTTATGATAAGGCCCCATCCGGGACATGCTCTTGGTCCGGCCGCATTTGCATCCATTGGGATTGGGCATAAGGACATGCCGAACTTGTCAAGGATTACTTTGCGCTGACTCTGGTGCATCGAGAGAAACTTTTTCATTGGCGATTCCGAATGCACATAAACCTCTTTCTACGCATTGCACAAGCTGAGGAGGTGGCCCAGATGCACATAAACCTCTTTGTACGCATTATATGAAGTTTAAGTATAGGAGTTACTACCCCCAAACATTACCACAACTTAGCTCGCTTGACTCCCCCTTCACACTAGATAAAATTAAAAATGCGTTCCTCCAAATGAACCCCCTAGCTAGCCCAGGACCGGATGGCTTCGGCCCGCTGTTCTACAGAAAATACTGGAACTTGGTTAAGGCTCACATCCACTCTTTCATGACGGACTTCCAAAACCTCAACGCTCAAACTGAAAGCCTTAACAGAGCACACCTCATTCTACTACCCAAAAAAGATCAGGCCAACACTCCCGACGTCTACCGCCCGATCTCCCTCCAAAATTGTCCCATCAAAGCTGTTGCAAAAGTGCTTACCCACAAACTCAAACCGATAATACCACTGCTTGTCATGGCAACCAAACTGGTTTCATCCCAGGGCGTAGCATAGCTGAAAACTTTATCTTCGCTGCAGATCTCATAGGCGCATGCCATACCAGAAAAGCCCCAACCATGGTCATTAAATTGGACTTTAGCAAAGCCTTCGACTCCCTCTCTTGGGACTCTCTTGCTTCCATCTTACGCTACCGCGGCTTCCTGCCAAAATTCTCAGCATGGGTTCATGACCTCCTGGCAACCGGGAAAACTGCCGTGATGTTGAATGGGATCCCCGGAAACTGGATAAATTGCAAAAATGGGCTCAGACAGGGTGACCCTATCTCGCCCTACCATCAAGACTGCGACCTAGCACATCTCAGTCACCCCTTGTTCTCGCATCTCCCGCCAAACGTTTTACAATATGCTGACGACACCCTCATCATTGCCAAGGCATCCAATGACGCTACTCAGCAGTTAAAAAACATCCTTCACGATTTCGCCATGGCCACTGGCCTCACCATCAACTTCACAAAAACAACGTTCGTACCCATGCACGTCAGCATTGCCATGACAGACTCCATTGCCTCCACCTTGCAATGCCCAACCTCAACCTTTTCACAGATCTACCTAGGCCTTCCCCTAACACCCACACGACTACCTACAAATGCCTTCCTACCGATCATCGAACGATGCCGTAAATTCTTGACAGGTTGGCGCGCAAAAATCCTCTCCAAAGGGGATAGGCTCATCCTATTATCGGCTGTCCTTGACTCCCTTCTAGTCTACTTCATGTCAGTCTTCCCCATTCCCAAGAGTGTTCTAAAAACCCTAGATTCTATTCGACGAGCCTTTTTTTGGGCTGCGGAGGAAACTTGCACTGGTTCTCAATGCTTAGTTGCCTGGAAAAATGTGTGTAAACCAAAGAACTGTGGTGGTCAAGGTCTAAAAAATCTTCATCAACAAAACAAATGCCTACTTATGAAATTTGCTGTAAAAGCTCTCTTACCAGACAAAACACCTTGGTTAGACTGGATCGCCTTACAACACCCAAATGCCCTCATTGCTCCACAAAATTGTTGGGGAACATAGTAATTTCAAAAAATTTCCTACGCACACGCAAGATCATGGTGATGGCATAGCAACGAGAGGGGAGAGTGTATGTCCACGTACCCTCGTAGACCATAAGCGGAAGCGTTAGCACAATGTGGTTGATGTAGTCGTACGTCTTCACGATCCGACCGATCCAAGCACCGAACGTACGGGGCCTCCGAGTTCAGCACACGTTCAGCTCGATGACGATCTCCGGCCTCCGATCCAGCAAAGCTCCGGAGATGAGTTCCGTCAGCACGACGGCGTGGTGACGATGATGATGTTCTACCGGCGCAGGGCTTCGCCTAAACTCCGCGGTGATATGACCGAGGTGGAATATGGTGGAGGGGGCACCGCACACGGCTAAGGAACGATCCGTAGATCAACTTGTGTGTCTATGGGGTGCCCCCCGCCCCCGTATATAAAGTAGCCAGGGGGAGGAGGCGGCCGGCCAAGGAGGGCGCGCCAAGGGGGAGTCCTACTCCCACCGGGAGTAGGACTCCCTTCTTTCCAAGTAGGAGTAGGAGAAGGGGGGAAGGAGGAGGAAGGGAGGAAGGAAAGGGGGGCGCCGCCCCCTTCCCTTGTCCTATTCGGACTAGGAAGGGGAGGGGCGTGCAGCCCCCTCCTGGTTCCTTCCCTCTTCTCCCTCGAGGCCCATGTAGGCCCAATAACCCCCCGGGGGGTTCCGGTAACCTCCCGGTACTCCGGTAAAATGCCGATTTCACCCGGAACGATTTCGATGTCCAAATATAGGCTTCCAATATATCAATCTTTATGTCTCGACCATTTCGAGACTCCTCGTCATGTCCATGATCACATCCGGGACTCCAAACAAACTTCGGTACATCAAAACTTATAAACTCATAATAAAACTGTCATCGTAACGTTAAGCGTTCGGACCCTACGGGTTCGAGAACTATGTAGACATGACCTAGAACCATTCTTGGTCAATAACCAATAGCGGGACCTGGATGCCCATATTGGTTCCTACATATTCTACGAAGATCTTTATCGGTCAAACTGCATAACAACATACGTTGTTCCCTTTGTCATCGGTATGTTACTTGCCCGAGATTCGATCGTCGGTATCCAATACCTAGTTCAATCTTGTTACCGGCAAGTCTCTTTATTCGTTCTGTAATGCATCATCTCGTAACCAACTCATTGGTCACATTGCTTGCAAGGCTTATAATGATATGCATTACCGAGAGGGCCCAGAGATACCTCTCCGACAATTGGAGTGACAAAACCTAATCTCGAAATATGCCAACTCAACATGTACCTTCGGAGACACCTGTAGTACTCCTTTATAATCACCCAGTTAGGTTGTGACGTTTGGTAGTACCCAAAGTGTTCCTCCGGTAAACGGGAGTTGCATAATCTCATAGTTACAGGAACATGTATAAGTCATGAAGAAAGCAATAGCAACATATTAAACGATCAAGTGCTAGGCTAACGGAATGTGTCATGTCAATCACATCATTCTCCTAAAGATGTGATCCCACTAATCAAATGACAACACATGTCTATGGTTAGGAAACATAACCATCTTTGATTAATGAGCTAGTCAAGTAGAGGCATACTAGTGACTATATGTTTGTCTATGTATTCACACATGTATCATGTTTCCGGTTAATACAATTCTAGCATGAATAATAAACATTTATCATTATATGAGGAAATAAATAATAACTTTATTATTGCCTCTAGGGCATATTTCCTTCAGTCTCCCACTTGCACTAGAGTCAATAATCTAGATTACATAGTAATGATTCTAACACCCATGGAGTCTTGGTGCTGATCATGTTTTGCTCGTGAGAGAGGCTTAGTCAATGGGTCTGCAACATTCAGATCCGTATGTATCTTGCAAATCTCTATGTCTCCCACTTGGACTTGGTCCCGAATGGAATTGAAGCGTCTCTTGATGTGCTTGGTCCTCTTGTGAAATCTGGATTCCTTTGCCAAGGCAATTGCACCAGTATTGTCACAGAAGATCTTCATTGGTCCCGATGCACTAGGTATGACACCTAGATCGGAAATGAACTCCTTCATCCAGACTCCTTCATTTGCTGCTTCAGAAGCAGCTATGTACTCCGCTTCACATGTAGATCCCGCCACGACGCTTTGTTTAGAACTGCACCAACTTACAGCTCCACCGTTTAATAAAAACACGTATCCGGTTTGCGATTTAGAATCGTCCGGATCAGTGTCAAAGCTTGCATCGACGTAACCATTTACGACTAGCTCTTTGTCACCTCCATATACGAGAAACATATCCTTAGTCCTTTTCAGGTATTTCAGGATGTTCTTGACCGCTGTCCAGTGATCCACTCCTGGATTACTTTGGTACCTTCCTACCAAGCTTATTGCAAAGCATACATCAGGTCTGGTACACAGCGTTGCATACATGATAGAGCCTATGGCTGAAGCATAGGGAACATCTTCCATTTTCTCTCTATCTTCTGCTGTGGTCGGGCATTGAGTTTGACTCAACTTCACACCTTGTAGCACGGGCAAGAACCCTTTCTTTGCCTGATCCATTTTGAACTTTTTCAAAATTTTGTCAAGGTATGTGCTTTGTGAAAGTCCTATTAAGCGTCTTGATCTATCTCTATAGATCTTGATGCCCAATATGTAAGCAGCTTCACCGAGGTCTTTCATTGAAATTTTTTTATTCAAGTATCCCTTTATACTATCCAGAAATTCTATATTATTTCCGATTAATAATATGTCATCTACATATAATATCAGAAATGCTACAGAGCTCCCACTCACTTTCTTGTAAATACAGGCTTCTCCAAAAGTCTGTATAAAACCATATGCTTTGATTACACTATCAAAACGTTTATTCCAACTCCGAGATGCTTGCACCAGTCCATAAATGGATCGCTGGAGCTTGCATACTTTGTTAGCACCTTTTGGATCAACAAAACCTTCTGGTTGCATCATATACAACTCTTCTTCCAGAAATCCATTCAAGAATACAGTTTTGACATCCATTTGCCAAATTTCATAATCATGAAATGCAGCAATAGCTAACATGATTCGGACAGACTTAAGCATCACTACGGGTGAGAAAGTCTCATCGTAGTCAACCCCTTGAACTTGTCAAAAACCTTTCGCAACAAGTCGAGCTTTATAGACAGTTACATTACCATCAGCGTCAGTCTTCTTCTTAAAGATCCATTTATTCTCAATGGCTTGCCGATCATCGGGCAAGTCAACCAAAGTCCATACTTTGTTTTCATACATGGATCCCATCTTAGATTTCATAGCCTCTAGCCATTTTGCGGAATCTGGGCTCATCATCGCTTCCTCATAGTTCGTAGGTTCATCATGGTCAAGTAACATGACTTCCAGAATAGGATTATCGTACCACTCTGGTGCGGATCTTACTCTGATAGACCTACGAGGTTCAGTAGAAACTTGATCTGAAGTTTCATGATCAATATCATTAGCTTCCTCACTAATTGGTGTAATCGTCACAGGAACCGGTTCTTGTGATGAACTACTTTCCAATAAGGGAGTAGATACAGTTATCTCATCAAGTTCTACTTTCCTCCCACTCACTTCTTTCGAGAGAAACTCCTTCTCTAGAAAGGATCCGATTTTAGCAACGAAAATCTTGCCCTCAGATCTGTGATAGAAGGTGTACCCAATAGTCTCTTTTGGGTATCCTATGAAGACACATTTCTCCGATTTGGGTTCGAGCTTATCTGGTTGAAGTTTCTTCACATAAGCATCGCAGCCCCAAACTTTAAGAAACGGCAACTTTGGTTTCTTGCCAAACCACAGTTCATAAGGCGTCGTCTTAACGGATTTTGATGGTGCCCTATTTAACGTGAATGCGGCCATCTCTAAAGCATCACCCCAAAACGATAGCGGTAAATCAGTAAGAGACATCATAGATCGCACCATATCTAGTAAAGTACGATTACGACGTCCGGACACACCATTTCGTTGTGGTGTTCCGGGTGGCGTGAGTTGCGAAACTATTCCGCATTGTTTCAAGTGTAGGCCAAACTCGTAACTCAAATATTCTCCTCCACGATCAGATCGTAGAAATTTTATTTTCTTGTTACGATGATTTTCCACTTCACTCTGAAATTCTTTGAACTTTTCAAATGTTTCAGACTTGTGTTTCATCAAGTACATATACCCATATCTGCTCAAATCATCTGTGAAGGTGAGAAAATAACGATACCCGCCGCGAGCCTCAACATTCATTGGACCACAAACATCAGTATGTATGATTTCCAACAAATCAGTTGCTCGCTCCATAGTTCCGGAGAACGGCGTTTTAGTCATCTTGCCCATGAGGCACGGTTCGCAAGTACCAAGTGATTCATAATCAAGTGATTCCAAAAGCCCATCAGTATGGAGTTTCTTCATGCGCTTTACACCGATATGACCTAAACGGCAGTGCCACAAATAAGTTGCACTATCGTTATCAACTCTGCATCTTTTGGTTTCAACACTATGAATATGTGTATCACTACTAACGAGATTCAATAAAAATAGACCACTCTTCAAGGGTGCATGACCATAAAAGATATTACTCATATAAATAGAACAACCATTATTCTCTGATTTAAATGAATAACCGTCTCGCATTAAACAAGATCCAGATATAATGTTCATGCTCAACGCTGGCACCAAATAACAATTATTTAGGTCTAAAACTAATCCCGATGGTAGATGTAGAGGTAGCGTGCCGACCGCGATCACATCGACTTTGGAACCATTTCCCACGCGCATCGTCACCTCGTCCTTAGCCAATCTTCGCTTAATCTGTAGTCCCTGTTTCGAGTTGCAAATATTAGCAACAGAACCAGTATCAAATACCCAGGTGCTACTGCGAGCATTAGTAAGGTACACATCAATAACATGTATATCACATATACCTTTGTTCACTTTGCCATCCTTCTCATCTGCCAAATACTTGGGGCAGTTCTGCTTCCAGTGTCCAGTCTGCTTGCAGTAGAAGCACTCAGTTTCAGGCTTAGGTCCAGACTTGGGTTTCTTCTCTTGAGCAGCAACTTTCTTGCTGTTCTTTTTGAAGTTCCCCTTCTTCTTCCCTTTGCCCTTTTTCTTGAAACTGGTGGTCTTGTTAACCATCAACACTTGATGCTCCTTCTTGATTTCTACCTTCGCGGCTTTCAGCATTGCGAAGAGCTCGGGAATAGTCTTGTTCATCCCTTGCATATTATAGTTCATCACGAAGCTCTTGTAGCTTGGTGGCAGTGATTGGAGAATTCTGTCAATGACAATATCATCAGAAAGATTAACTCCCAGTTGAATCAAGTGATTATTATACCCAGACATTTTGAGTATGTGTTCACTGACAGAACTATTCTCTTCCATCTTGCAGCTGTAGAACTTATTGGAGACTTCATATCTCTCAATCCGGGCATTTGCTTGAAATATTAACTTCAACTCCTGGAACATCTCATATGCTCCATGACGTTCAAAACGTCGTTGAAGACCCGGTTCTAAGCCGTAAAGCATGGCACATTGAACTATCGAGTAGTCATCAGCTTTGCTTTGCCAGACGTTCTTAACGTCGTCAGTTGCATCAGCAGCAGGCCTGGCACCCAGCGGTGCTTCCAGGACGTAACTTTTCTGTGCAGCAATGAGGATAATCCTCAGGTTACGGACCCAGTCCGTGTAATTGCTACCATCATCTTTCAACTTTGCTTTCTCAAGGAACGCATTAAAATTCAACGGAACAACAGCATGAGCCATCTATCTACAAACAAACATAGATAAGCAAAATACTATCAGGTACTAAGTTCATGATAAATTTAAGTTCAATTAATCATATTACTAAAGAACTCCCACTTAGACAGACATCTCTCTAGTCATCTAAGTGATCACGTGATCCAAATCAACTAAACCATGTCCGATCATCACGTGAGATGGAGTAGTTTCAATGGTGAACATCACTATGTTGATCATATCTACTATATGATTCACGCTCGACCTTTCGGTCTCCGTGTTCCGAGGCCATATCTGTATATGCTAGGCTCGTCAAGTATGACCTGAGTATTCCGCGCGTGCAACTGTTTTGCACCCGTTGTATTTGAACGTAGAGCCTATCACACCCGATCATCACGTGGTGTCTCAGCATGAAGAACTTTCGCAACGGTGCATACTCAGGGAGAACACTTCTTGATTATTAGTGAGAGATCATCTTAAAATGCTACCGTCAATCAAAGCAAGATAAGATGCATAAAGGATAAACATCACATGCAATCAATATAAGTGATATGATATGGCCATCATCATCTTGTGCTTGTGATCTCCATCTTCAAAGCACCGTCATGATCACCATCGTCACCGGCGCGACACCTTGATCTCCATCGTAGCATTGTTGTTGTTACGCTATCTATTGCTTCTACAACTATCGCTACCGCTTAGTGATAATGTAAAGCAATTACAGGGCGTTTGCATTTCATACAATAAAGCGACAACCATATGGCTCCTGCCAGTTGCCGATAACTTCGGTTACAAAACATGATCATCTCATACAATAAAATATAGCATCATGTCTTGACCATATCACATCACAACATGCCCTGCAAAAATAAGTTAGACGTCCTCTACTTTGTTGTTGCAAATTTTACGTGGCTGCTACGGGCTCAGCAAGAACCGTTCTTACTTACGCATCAAAAACCACAACGATAGTTCGTCAAGTTGGTGATGTTTTAACCTTCGCAAGGACCGGGCGTAGCCACACTCGATTCAGCTAAAGTGAGAGAGACAGACACCCGCCAGCCACCTTTAAGCATGAGTGCTCGTAACGGTGAAACCAGTCTCGCGTAAGCGTACGCGTAATGTCGGTCCGGGCCGCTTCATCTCACAATACCGCCGAACCAAAGTATGACATGCTGGTAAGCAGTATGACTTGTATCGCCCACAACTCACTTGTGTTCTACTCGTGCATATAACATCAACGCATAAAACCTAGGCTCGGATGCCACTGTTGGGGAATGTAGTAATTTCAAAAAATTTCCTACGCACACGCGAGATCATGGTGATGGCATAGCAACGAGAGGGGAGAGTGTATGTCCACGTACCCTCGTAGACCGTAAGCGGAAGCGTTAGCACAACGCGGTTGATGTAGTCGTACGTCTTCACGATTCGACCGATCCAAGCACCGAACGTACGGGGCCTCCGAGTTCAGCACACGTTCAGCTCGATGACGATCTCTGGCCTCCGATCCAGCAAAGCTTCGGAGATGAGTTCCGTCAGCACGACGGCGTGGTGACGATGATGATGTTCTACCGGCGCAGGGCTTCACCTAAACTCCGCGATGATATGACCGAGGTGGAATATGGTGGGGGGGGCACCGCACACGGCTAAGGAACGATCCGTATATCAACTTGTGTGTCTATGGGGTGCCCCCCCCCCCCGCCCACGTATATAAAGGAGCCAGGGGGGAGGAGGCGGCCGGCCAAGGAGGGCACGCCAAGGGGGAGTCCTACTCCCACCGGGAGTAGGACTCCCTTCTTTCCAAGTAGGAGTAGGAGAAGGGGGGAAGGAGGAGGAAGGGAGGAAGGAAAGGGGGGGCCGCCCCCTTCCCTTGTCCTATTCGGACTAGGAAGGGGAGGGGCGCGCGGCCCCCTCCTGGTTCCTTCCCTCTTCTCCCTCGAGGCCCATGTAGGCCCAATAACCCCCCGGGGGGTTCCGGTGACCTCCCGGTACTCCGGTAAAATGCCGATTTCACCCGGAACGATTCCGATGTCCAAATATAGGCTTCCAATATATCAATCTTTATGTCTCGACCATTTCGAGACTCCTCGTCATGTCCGTGATCACATCCGGGACTCCGAACAAACTTCGGTACATCAAAACTTATAAACTCATAATAAAACTGTCATCGTAACGTTAAGCGTGCGGACCCTACGGGTTCGAGAACTATGTAGACATGACCTAGAACCATTCTTGGTCAATAACCAATAGCGGGACCTGGATGCCCATATTGGTTCCGACATATTCTACGAAGATCTTTATCGGTCAAACCACATAACAACATACGTTGTTCCCTTTGTCATCGGTATGTTACTTGCCCGAGATTCGATCGTCGGTATCCAATACCTAGTTCAATCTCGTTACCGGCAAGTCTCTTTACTCGTTCTGTAATGCATCATCTCGTAACCAACTCATTGGTCACATTGCTTGCAAGGCTTATAATGATGTGCATTATCGAGAGGGCCCAGAGATACCTCTCCGACAATCGGAGTGACAAAACCTAATCTCAAAATATGCCAACTCAACATGTACCTTCGGAGACACCTGTAGTACTCCTTTATAATCACCCAGTTATGTTGTGACGTTTGGTAGTACCCAAAGTGTTCCTCCGGTAAACGGGAGTTGCATAATCTCATAGTTACAGGAACATGTATAAGTCATGAAGAAAGCAATAGAAACATATTAAACGATCAAGTGCTAGGCTAACGGAATGGGTCATGTCAATCACATCATTCTCCTAATGATGTGATCCCACTAATCAAATGACAACACATGTCTATGGTTAGGAAACATAACCATCTTTGATTAATGAGCTAGTCAAGTAGAGGCATACTAGTGACTATATGTTTGTCTATGTATTCACACATGTATCATGTTTCCGGTTAATACAATTCTAGCATGAATAATAAACATTTATCATGATATGAGGAAATAAATAATAACTTTATTATTGCCTCTAGGGCATATTTCCTTCAAAAATAGCCACTCCTTCATTTGCCGAACAATAAATCAACAGCTGCCAGCACTCCATGCCATCTCTTTTGTACTCACAAACTCCGGCACTTATACGTACTTCTGGCTTGATACTTGGATACACAACCAACCCCTTGCTACTTTATTCCCCTGCCTATATTCACACACCACTATACCACTAGCTCGTGTGGCCGCTGTCCTGAATCACGGTTTGGAAACAATCCTACGGAACTGCCTAACATCTGATGCTGCTACCGAGTTGTGCGCTTTGTTGTCTCTCTTGCAGGATTTTCGGTTGTCGACAGGACCGGACGAGCGCTACCTCAATGGTGGCATGTGCTTCTCCACGAGGGCAGCATACGCTCTAACCATGGGCTCCCACGATGATGACGACGATGTGCATGCCATTGCCATCTGGTCGTCACGCGTCCCAAATCGTGTGAAGATCTTTGCATGGCTCCTGTTTCGGGATAGACTCAACTCAAAAAGCAACCTTCAGCCAAAGCATATCGTCACCAACTCACTGTGCCCGCGCTGCGGATATGATGGTGAAACCAACTCAAACATATTCCTAGATTGTCCGCTTTCACAACGCATTTGGTAATGGATCGGCCTCTCTCCTTCGAGTACCACTGATGGACTTTGGGACTGTCGTCTACCAACACAAGTAGATGCGGTTGTTGGGGAACGTAGTAATTTCAAAAAAATTCATACGCACACGCAAGATCACGGTGACGGTATAGCAACGAGAGGGGAGAGTGTATGTCCACATACCCTCGTAGACCATAAGCGGAAGCGTTATGACAACGCGGTTGATGTAGTCGTATGTCTTCACGATCCGACCGATCCAAGTACCGAACGTACGGCACCTCCGAGTTCAGCACACGTTCAGCTCGATGACGATCCCCCGGACTCCGATCCAGCAAAGTGTCGGGGATGAGTTCCGTCAGCACGACGGCGTGGTGACGATGATGATGTTCTACCGGCGCAGGGCTTCGCCTAAACTCCGCGACGATATGACCGAGGTGGAATATGGTGGAGGGGGGCACCGCACACGGCTAAGGAACGATCTGTAGATCAACTTGTGTGTCTGTGGGGTGCCCCCTGCCCCCGTATATAAAGAAGGGAGGGGGGAGGTGCGGCCGGCCCCCTAGGGGTGCGCCTGGAGGAGTCCTACTCCCACCGGGAGTAGGACTCCCCCCTCTTGCCTTGGTGGAGAAGGAAAGGGGGAAAGAGGAAAGCCCCCCCCCTTCCTTGTCCTATTCGGACTAGGGGGAGGGGGCACGCGGCCTGCCCTGGCCGGCCCTCCTCTTCTCCCTCCTGGCCCACTAAGGCCCATTAACCCCCCGGAGGGTTCCGGTAACCCCCCGGTGCTCCGGTAAAATCCCGATTTCACCCGGAACCATTCCGATGTCCAAACATAGGCTTCCAATATATCAATCTTTATGTCTCGACCATTTCGAGACTCCTCGTCATGTCCGTGATCACATCCGGGACTCCGAACAAACTTCGGTACATCAAAACTTATAAACTCATAATAAAACTGTCATCGTAACGTTAAGCGTGCGGACCCTACGGGTTCGAGAACTATGTAGACATGACCTAGAACTATTCTCAGTCAATAACCAATAGTGGGACCTGGATGCCCATATTGGTTCCTACATATTCTACGAAGATCTTTATCGGTCAAACCGCATAACAACATACGTTGTTCCCTTTGTCATCGGTATGTTACTTGCCCGAGATTTGATCGTCGGTATCCAATACCTAGTTCAATCTCGTTACCGGCAAGTCTCTTTACTCGTTCCGTAATGCATCATCCCGTAACCAACTCATTTGGTTATATTGCTTGCAAGGCTTATAATGATGTGCATTACCGAGAGGGCCCAGAGATACCTCTCCGACAATCGGAGTGACAAAACCTAATCTCGAAATACGCCAACTCAACATGTACCTTCGGAGACACCTGTAGTACTCCTTTATAATCACCCAGTTACGTTGTGACGTTTGGTAGTACCCAAAGTGTTCCTCCGGTAAATGGGAGTTGCATAATTCTCATAGTTACAGGAACATGTATAAGTCATGAAGAAAGCGATAGCAATATACTAAACAATCAAGTGCTAGGCTAACGGAATGGGTCATGTCAATCACATCATTCTTCTAATGATGTGATCCCACTAATAAAATGACAACACATGTCTATGGTCAGGAAACACAACCATCTTTGATCAATGAGCTAGTCAAGTAGAGGCATACTAGTGACTATATGTTTTTGTCTATGTATTCACACATGTATCATGTTTCCGGTTAATACAATTCTAGCATGAATAATAAACATTTATCATGATATGAGGAAATAAATAATAACTTTATTATTTGCTCTAGGGCATATTTCCTTCAGTCTCCCACTTGCACTAGAGTCAATAATCTAGATTACATAGTAATGATTCTAACACCCATGGAGTCTTGGTGCCGATCATGTTTTGCTCGTGAGAGAGGCTTAGTCAACGGGTCTGCAACATTCAGATCCGTATGTATCTTGCAAATCTCTATGTCTCCCACTTGGACTTGGTCCCGAATGGAGTTGAAGCGTCTCTTGATGTGCTTGGTCCTCTTGTGAAATCTGGATTCCTTTGCCAAGGCAATTGCACCAGTATTGTCACAGAAGATTTTCATTGGTCCCGATGCACTAGGTATGACACCTAGATCGGAAATGAACTCCTTCATCCAGACTCCTTCATTTGCTGCTTCAGAAGCAGCTATGTACTCCGCTTCACATGTAGATCCCGCCACGACGCTTTGTTTAGAACTGCACCAACTTACAGCTCCATCGTTTAATTAAAAACACGTATCCGGTTTGCGATTTAGAATCATCTGGATCAGTGTCAAAGCTTGCATCGACGTAACCATTTACGACTAGCTCTTTGTCACCCCC
The DNA here is from genome assembly GCA_963921465.1 of Triticum timopheevii. Classification (NCBI taxonomy): domain Eukaryota; kingdom Viridiplantae; phylum Streptophyta; class Magnoliopsida; order Poales; family Poaceae; genus Triticum; species Triticum timopheevii. Next base: position 577,152,765 of record OY997268.1, read on the forward strand.
ATATACGAGAAACATATCCTTAGTCCTTTTCAGGTATTTCAGGATGTTCTTGACCGCTGTCCAGTGATCCACTCCTGGAGTACTTTGGTACCTTCCTGCTAAGCTTATTGCTAAGCATACGTCAGGTCTGGTACACAGCATTGCATACATGATAGAGCCTATGGCTGAAGCATAGGGAACATCTTTCATTTTCTCTCTATCTTCTGCTGTGGTCGGGCATTGAGTTTGACTCAACTTCACACCTTGTAGCACGGGCAAGAACCCTTTCTTTGCCTGATCCATTTTGAACTTTTTCAAAATTTTGTCAAGGTATGTGCTTTGTGAAAGTCCTATTAAGTGTCTTGATCTATCTCTATAGATCTTGATGCCCAATATGTAAGCAGCTTCACCGAGGTCTTTCATTGAAAAACTTTTATTCAAGTATCCCTTTATGCTATCCAGAAATTATATATCATTTCCCATTAATAATATGTCATCTACATATAATATCAGAAATGCTACAGAGCTCCCACTCACTTTCTTGTAAATACAGGCTTCTCCAAAAGTCTGTATAAAACCATATGCTTTGATCACACTATCAAAACATTTATTCCAACTCCGAGATGCTTGCACCAGTCCATAAATGGATCGCTGGAGCTTGCATACTTTGTTAGCACCTTTTGGATCAACAAAACCTTCTGGCTGCATCATATACAACTCTTCTTCCAGAAATCCATTCAAGAATGCAGTTTTGACATCCATTTGCCAAATTTCATAATCATGAAATGCAGCAATAGCTAACATGATTCGGATAGACTTAAGCATCGCTACGGGTCAGAAAGTCTCATCGTAGTCAACCCCTTGAACTTGTCGAAAACCTTTCGCAGCAAGTCGAGCTTTATAGACAGTTACATTACCATCAGTGTCAGTCTTCTTCTTAAAGATCCATTTATTCTCAATGGCTTGCCGATCATCGGGCAAGTCAACCATAGTCCATACTTTGTTTTCATACATGGATCCCATCTCAGATTTCATGGCCTCTAGCCATTTTGCGGAATCTGGGCTCATCATCGCTTCCTCATAGTTCGTAGGTTCATCGTGGTCAAGTAACATGACTTCCAGAATAGGATTACCGTACCACTCTGGTGCGGATCTTACTCTGGTAGACCTACGAGGTTCAGTAGAAACTTGTTTTGAAGTTTCATGATCAATATCATTAGCTTCTTCATTAATTGGTGTAGTCGTCACAGGAACCGGTTCTTGTGATGAACTACTTTCCAATAAGGGAGTAGATACAGATATCTCATCAAGTTCTACTTTCCTCCCACTCACTTCTTTCGAGAGAAACTTTTTTTCTAGAAAGGATCCGATTTTAGCAACGAAAATCTTGCCCTCAGATCTGTGATAGAAGGTGTACCCAATAGTCTCTTTTGGGTATCCTATGAAAACACATTTCTCCGATTTGGGTTCGAGCTTATCTGGTTGAAGTTTCTTCACATAAGCATCACAGCCCCAAACTTTAAGAAACGACAACTTTGGTTTCTTGCCAAACCATAGTTCATAAGGTGTCGTCTTAACGGATTTTGATGGTGCCCTATTTAACGTGAATGCGGCCGTCTCTAAAGCATAACCCCAAAACGATAGCGGTAAATCAGTAAGAGACATCATAGATCGCACCATATCCAGTAAAGTGCGATTACGACGTTCGGACACACCATTTCGTTGTGGTGTTCCGGGTGGCGTGAGTTGCGAAACTATTCCGCATTGTTTCAAGTGTAGGCCAAACTCGTAACTCAAATATTCTCCTCCACGATCAGATCGTAGAAATTTTATTTTCTTGTTACGATGATTTTCCACTTCACTCTGAAATTCTTTGAACTTTTCAAATGTTTCAGACTTGTGTTTCATCAAGTAGATATACCCATATCTGCTCAAATCATCTGTGAAGGTGAGAAAATAACGATACCCGCCGCGAGCCTCAACATTCATTGGACCACAAACATCAGTATGTATGATTTCCAACAAATCAGTTGCTCGCTCCATAGTTCCGGAGAACGGCGTTTTTGTCATCTTGCCTATGAGGCACGGTTCGCAAGTACCAAGTGATTCATAATCAAGTGATTCCAAAAGCCCATCAGTATGGAGTTTCTTCATGCGCTTTACACCGATATGACCTAAACGGCAGTGCCACAAATAAGTTGCACTATCGTTATCAACTCTGCATCTTTTGGTTTCAACAATATGAATATGTGTATCACTACTATCGAGATTCAATAAAAATAGACCACACTTCAAGGGCGCATGACCATAAAAGATAGTACTCATATAAATAGAACAACCATTATTCTCTGATTTAAATGAATAACCATCTCGCATCAAACAAGATCCAGATATAATGTTCATGCTCAACGCTGGCACCAAATAACAATTATTTAGGTCTAAAACTAATCCCGATGGTAGATGTAGAGGTAGCGTGCCGACCGCGATCACATCGACTTTGGAACCATTTCCCACGCGCATCGTCACCTCGTCCTTAGCCAATCTTCGCTTAATCCGTAGTCCCTGTTTCGAGTTGCAAATATTAGCAACAGAACCAGTATCAAATACCCAGGTGCTACTGCGAGCATTAGTAAGGTACACATCAATAACATGTATATCACATATACCTTTGTTCACTTTGCCATCCTTCTTATCCGCCAAATACTTGGGGCAGTTCCGCTTCCAGTGTCCAGTCGCTTGCAGTAGAAGCACTCAGTTTCAGGCTTAGGTCCAGACTTGGGTTTCTTCTCTTGAGCAGCAACTTTCTTGCTGTTCTTTTTGAAGTTCCCCTTCTTCTTCCCTTTGCCCTTTTTCTTGAAACTGGTGGTCTTGTTAACCATCAACACTTGATGCTCCTTCTTGATTTCTACCTCCGCGGCTTTCAGCATTGCGAAGAGCTCGGGAATAGTCTTGTTCATCCCTTGCATATTATAGTTCATCACGAAGCTCTTGTAGCTTGGTGGCAGTGATTGGAGAATTCTGTCAATGACACTATCATCAGGAAGATTAACTCCCAGTTGAATCAAGTGATTATTATACCCAGACATTTTGAGTATGTGTTCACTGACAGAACTATTCTCTTCCATCTTGCAGCTGTAGAACTTATTGGAGACTTCATATCTCTCAATCCGGGCATTTGCTTGAAATATTAACTTCAACTCCTGGAACATCTCATATGCTCCATGACGTTCAAAACGTCGTTGAAGACCCGGTTCTAAGCCGTAAAGCATGGCACACTGAACTATCGAGTAGTCATCAGCTTTGCTCTGCCAGACGTTCTTAACGTCGTCAGTTGCATCAGCAGCAGGCCTGGCACCCAGCGGTGCTTCCAGGACGTAACTTTTCTGTGCAGCAATGAGGATAATCCTCAGGTTACGGACCCAGTCCGTGTAATTGCTACCATCATCTTTCAATTTTGCTTTCTCAAGGAATGCATTAAAATTCAACGGAACAACAGCATGAGCCATCTATCTACAAACAAACATAGACAACCAAAATACTATCAGGTACTAAGTTCATGATAAATTTAAGTTCAATTAATCATATTACTTAAGAAATCCCACTTAGACAGACATCTCTCTAGTCATCTAAGTGATCACGTGATCCAAATCAACTAAACCATGTCCGATCATCACATGAGATGGAGTAGTTTCAATGGTGAACATCACTATGTTGATCATATCTACTATATGATTCACGCTCGACCTTTCGGTCTCCGTGTTCCGAGGCCATATCTGTATATGCTAGGCTCGTAAAGTATGACCTGAGTATTCCGCGCGTGCAACTGTTTTGCACCCGTTGTATTTGAACATAGAGCCTCTCACACTCGATCATCACGTGGTGTCTCAGCACGAAGAACTTTCGCAATGGTGCATACTCAGGGAGAACACTTCTTTATTATTAAGTGAGAGATCATCTTAAAATGCTACCGTCAATCAAAGCAAGATAAGATGCATAAAGGATAAACATCACATGCAATCAATATAAGTGATATGATATGGCCATCATCATCTTGTGCTTGTGATCTCCATCTTCGAAGCACCATCGTGATCACCATCGTCACTGGCGCGACACCTTGATCTCCATCGTAGCATCGTTGTCGTTACGCCATCTATTGCTTCTACGACTATCGCTACCGCTTAGTGATAATGTAAAGCAATTACAGGGCGTTTGCATTTAATACAATAAAGCGACAACCATATGGCTCCTGCCAGTTGCCGATAACTTCGGTTACAAAACATGATCATCTCATACAATAAAATATAGCATCACGTCTTGACCATATCACATCACAACATGCCCTGCAAAAACAAGTTAGACGTCCTCTACTTTGTTGTTGCAAATTTTACGTGGCTGCTATGGGCTTAGCAAGAACCGTTCTTACCTACGCAACAGAAAAAACCACAACAATAGTTCGTCAAGTTGGTGATGTTTTAACCTTCGCAAGGACCGGGCGTAGCCACACTCGATTCAGCTAAAGTGAGAGAGACAGACACCCGCCAGCCACCTTTAAGCATGAGTGCTCGTAACGGTGAAACCAGTCTCGCGTAAGCGTACGCGTAATGTCGGGTCGGGCCGCTTCATCTCACAATACCGCCGAACCAAAGTATGACATGCTGGTAAGCAGTATGACTTGTATCGCCCACAACTCACTTGTGTTCTACTCGTGCATATAACATCAATGCATAAAACCTAGGCTCGGATGCCACTGTTGGGGAACGTAGTAATTTCAAAAAAATTCCTACGCACACGCGAGATCATGGTGATGGTATAGCAATGAGAGGGGAGAGTGTATGTCCACGTACCCTCGTAGACCGTAAGCGGAAGCGTTATGACAACGCGGTTGATGTAGTCGTATGTCTTCACAATCCGACCGATCCAAGTACCGAACGTACGGCACCTCCGAGTTCAGCATACGTTCAGCTCGATGACGATCCCCCGGACTCCGATCCAGCAAAGTGTCGGGGATGAGTTCCGTCAGCACGACGGCGTGGTGACGATGATGATGTTCTACCGGTGCAGGGCTTCGCCTAAACTCCACGACGATATGACCGAGGTGGAATATGGTGGAGAGGGGCACCGCACACGGCTAAGGAACGATCCGTAGATCAACTTGTGTGTCTATGGGGTGCCCCCCGCCCCCGTATATAAAGGAGGGAGGGGGGAGGTGCGGCCGGCCCCCTAGGGGTGCGCCTGGAGGAGTCCTACTCCCACCGGGAGTAGGACTCCCCCCTCTTGCCTTGGTGGAGAAGGAAAGGGGGAAGGGGAAAGAGGAAAGGCCCCCCCCCTTCCTTGTCCTATTCGGACTAGGGGGGGAGGGGGCGCGCGGCCTGCCCTAGCCGGCCCTCCTCTTCTCCCTCATGGCCCACTAAGTGTTGGAAATATGCCCTAGAGGCAATAATAAAAGTATTATTATATTGTTCATGATAATTGTCTTTTATTCATGCTATAACTGTATTATCCGGAAATCGTAATACACGTGTGAATACATAGACCACAATATGTCCCTAGTGAGCCTCTAGTTGACTAGCTCGTTGTGATCAACAGATAGTCATGGTTTCCTGACTATGGACATTGGATGTCGTTGATAACGGGATCACATCATTAGGAGAATGATGTGATGGACAAGACCCAATCCTAAGCATAGCACAAAGATCGTGTAGTTCGTTTGCTAGAGCTTTGCCAATGTCAAGTATCTCTTCCTTAGACCATGAGATCGTGTAACTCCCGGATACCGTAAGAGTGCTTTGGGTGTACCAAACGTCACAACGTAACTGGGTGACTATAAAGATGCACTACAGGTATCTCCGAAAGTGTCTGTTGGGTTGACACGGATCGAGACTGGGATTTGTCACTCCGTATGACAGAGAGGTATCTCTGGGCCCACTCGGTAATGCATCATCATAATGAGCTCAAGGTGACCAAGGTGTTGGCCACGGGATCATGCATTACGGTACGAGTAAAGTGACTTGCCAGTAACGAGACTGAACAAGGTATTGGGATACCGACGATCGAGTCTCGGGCAAGTAACGTACCGATTGACAAAGGGAATTGTATACAGGGTTTGATCGAATCCTCGACATCGTGGTTCATCCGATGACAACATCGAGGAGCATGTGGGAGCCAACATGGGTATCCAGATCCCGCTGTTGGTTATTGACCTGAGAGCGTCTCGGTCATGTCTGCATGTCTCCCGAACCCGTAGGGTCTACACACTTAAAGTTCGGTGACGCTAGGGTTATTAGGAAGACTTGTATGTGACTACCGAATGTTGTTTGGAGTCCCGGATGAGATCCCGGACGTCACGAGGAGTTCTGGAAGGGTCCGGAGGTAAAGATTTATATATGGGAAGTTGTCAAACGGACACCGGAAAGTTTCGGGGTCATACCGGTATTGTACCGGGGCCACCGGAAGGGTTCCGGAGGTCCACCGGGTGGGGCCACCCCTCCCGGGGGACCACATGGGCTGCATGGGGCAGGGAGCCAGCCCCTGGTGGGCTGGGCGCGCCTCCCCACCTAGGCCCATGCGGCTAGGGTAAGGGGAGGGGAAACCCTAAAGGGGGCGCCCCCCTGGCTTGGGGGGCAAGCCACCCCTCTTCCCCTCTCCCTTTGGCCGCCGCCCCCCTAGGGTTTTCCCTAGAGGGCTGGCCCCCCTTGCCCCCTTCCCCTATATATAGAGGGGTGAGGGGAGGGCTGCAACACACAAGCCAAGGCGCAGCCCCTCCCCTCCCCAACACCTCTCCTCCTCCATACGTGCTTGGCGAAGCCCTGTCGGAGTACTGCTGCACCAACTACACCACGTCGTCGTGCTGCCGTTGGAGTGATCTTCCTCAACCTCTCCTCCCCCCTTGCTGGATCAAGAAGGAGGAGACGTCTCCCGTCCCGTACGTGTGTTGAACGCGGAGGTGATGTCCGTTCAGTACTTGGTCATCGGTGATCCGAATCACGTCGAGTACGACTCCATCATCACCATCCCCTTGCAAGCTTCCGCACGCGATCTACAAGTGGTATGTAGATGCAAACTCACTCCCTTGACTCGTTGCTTAGATGAACTCATAGATGGATCTTGGTGAAACCGTAGGAAAATTTTTAATTTTCTGCAACGTTCCCCAACAGTGGCATCATGAGCCAGGTTTATGCGTAGTTCTCTTTGCACGAGTAGAACACAATTTTGTTGTTGGCGTGGATCTTGTCAACTTGCTTGCCTCTACTAGTCTTTTCTTGCTTCAGCGGTATTGTGGGATGAAGCGGCCCGGACCAACCTTACACGTACGCTTACGTGAGACCGGTTCCACCGATTGACATGCACTAGTTGCATAAGGTGGCTGGCGGGTGTCTGTCTCTCCCACTTTAGTTGGAGCGGATTTGATGAAAAGGGCCCTTATGAAGGGTAAATAAAAGTTGACAAAATCACGTTGTGGTTATTCGTAGGTAAGAAAACGTTCTTGCTAGAACCCAATTGTAGCCACGTAAAAGATGCAACAACAATTAGAGGACGTCTAACTTGTTTTTGCAGCGATTGATCATGTGATGTGATATGGCCAGAAGTTGTGATGAATGATGAATTGTGATGTATGAGATCATGTTCTTGTAATAGGATTCACGACTTGCATGTCGATGAGTATGACAACCGGCAGGAGCCATAGGAGTTGTCTTTATTTTTTGCATGACCTGCGTGTCATTGAAGAACGCCATGTAACTTACTTTACTTTATTGCTAAACGTGTTAGCCATAGAAGTAGAAGTAGTCGTTGGCGTGACAACTTCATGAAGACACGATGATGGGGATCATGATGATGGAGATCATGGTGTCAAGCCGGTGACAAGATGATCATGGAGCCCCGAAGATGGAGATCAATGGAGCTATGTGATATTGGCCATATCATGTCACAACTATATAATTGCATGTGATGTTTATTATGTTTATGCATCTTGTTTACTTAGGACGACGGTAGTAAATAAGATGATCCCTTACAAAAATTTCAAGAAGTGTTCTCCCCTAACTGTGCACCGTTGCTACAGTTCGTCGCTTCTAAGCACCACGTGATGATCGGGTGTGATGGATTCTTATGTTCACATACAACGGGTGTAAGACAGTTTTACACAGCAAAAACACTTAGGGTTAACTTGACGAGCCTAGCATGTACAGACATGGCCTCGGAACACGGAGACCGAAAGGTCGAACACGAGTCGTATGGAAGATACGATCAACATGGAAATGTTCACCGACGATGACTAGTCCGTCTCACGTGATGGTCGGACACGGGCTAGTCGACTCGGATCGTGTAACACTTAGATGACCAGAGGGATGTCTAATCTGAGTGGGAGTTCATAATTTGATTAGAACTTAATTATCATGAACTTAGTCTAAAACCTTTGCAAATATGTCTTGTAGATCAAATGGCCAACGCTCATGTCAACATGAACTTCAACGCGTTCCTAGAGAAAACCAAGCTAAAAGATGACGGCAGCAACTATACGGACTGGGTCCGGAACCTGAGGATCATCCTCATAGCTGCCAGGAAACAATATGTCCTAGAAGGACCGCTAGGTGACGCTCCCGTCCTAGAGAACCAAGACATTATGAATGCTTGGCAAACTCGTGCTGATGATTACTCCCTCGTTCAGTGCGGCATGCTTTACAGCTTAGAACCGGGGCTCCAAAAGCGTTTTGAGCATCACGGAGCATATGAGATGTTCGAAGAGCTGAAACTTGTTTTCCAAGCTCATGCCTGGGTCGAGAGATATGATGTCTCCGACAAGTTCTATAGTTGTAAGATGGAGGAAAACAGTTCTGTCAGTGAGCACATACTCAAGATGTCTGGGTTGCACAACCGTATGACCCAGCTGAATATTAACCTCCCAGATGAGGCGGTCATTGACAGAATCCTCCAGTCGCTCCCACCAACCTACAAGAGCTTTGTGATGAACTACAACATGCAGGGGATGAAAAAGACCATTCCTGAAGTGTTCTCGATGCTGAAGTCAGCAGAGGCTGAAATCAAGAAAGAACATCAAGTGTTGATGGTCAATAAGACCACTAAGTTCAAGAAGGGCAAGGGCAAGAAGAACTTCAAGAAGGACGGCAAGGATGTTGCCGCGCCTGGTAAGCCAGTTACCGGGAAGAAGTCAAAGAATGGACCCAAGCCTGAGACTGAGTGTTTTTATTGCAAGGGGAAGGGTCACTGGAAGCGGAACTGCCCCAAATACTTAGCGGATAAGAAGGCCGGCAACACCAAAGGTATATTTGATATACATGTAATTGATGTGTACCTTACCAGTACTCGTAGTAACTCCTGGGTATTTGATACCGGTGCCGTTGCTCATATTTGTAACTCACAGCAGGAGCTGCGGAATAAACGGAGACTGGCGAAGGACGAGGTGACGATGCACGTCGGGAATGATTCCAGAGTCGATGTGATCGCCGTCGGCACGCTGCCTCTAAATTTACCCACGGGATTAGTTTTGAACCTTAATAATTGTTATTTAGTGCCAAGTTTGAGCATGAACATTGTATCTGGATCTCGTTTAATACGAGATAGCTACTCATTTAAGTCTGAGAATAATGGTTGTTCGATTTATATGAGAGATATGTTTTATGGTCATGCTCCGATGGTCAATGGTTTATTCTTAATGAATCTCGAGCATAATATTACACATGTTCATAGTGTGAATACCAAAAGATGTAAAGTTGATAACGATAGTCCCACATACTTGTGGCACTGCCGCCTTGGTCACATTGGTGTAAAGCGCATGAAGAAGCTCCATGCTGATGGACTTTTGGAGTCTCTTGATTATGAATCATTTGACACATGCGAACCATGCCTCATGGGCAAAATGACCAAGACTCCGTTCTCCGGAACAATGGAGCGAGCAACCAACTTGTTGGAAATCATACATACCGATGTGTGCGGTCCAATGAGCGTTGAGGCTCGCGGAGGATATCGTTATGTTCTCACTCTCACTGATGACTTGAGTAGATATGGGTATGTCTACTTAATGAAACACAAGTCTAAGACCTTCGAAAAGTTCAAGGAATTTCAGAATGAGGTAGAGAATCAACGTGACCGAAAGATAAAGTTCCTGCGATCAGATCGTGGAGGAGAATACTTAAGTCACGAATTTGGTACACACTTAAAGAAATGTGGAATCGTTTCACAACTCACGCCGCCTGGAACACCTCAGCGAAATGGTGTGTCCGAACGTCGTAATCGCACTCTATTAGATATGGTGCGGTCTATGATGTCTCTTACCGATTTACCGCTATCATTTTGGGGATACGCTCTAGAGACAGTTGCATTCACTTTAAATAGGGCACCGTATAAATCCGTTGAGACGACACCGTATGAATTATGGTTTGGGAAGAAACCTAAGCTGTCGTTTCTAAAAGTTTGGGGATGCGATGCTTATGTCAAGAAACTTCAACCTGAAAAGCTCGAACCCAAGTCGGAAAAATGCGTCTTCATAGGATACCCTAAGGAAACTGTCGGGTATACCTTCTACTTAAGATCCGAGGGCAAGATCTTTGTTGCCAAGAACGGATGCTTTCTGGAAAAAGAGTTTCTCTCGAAAGAAGTAAGTGGGAGGAAAGTAGAACTCGATGAAGTACTACCTCTCGAACGGGATTGTGGTTCAGCTCAGGAAAATGTTCCTTTGATGCCCACACCAACTGAAGAGGAAACCAATGATGATGATCAAGGTACTTTGGATCAAGTTGCTACTGAACTTCGTAGGTCCACAAGGACACGTTCCGCACCGGAGTGGTACGGCAACCCCGTCCTGGAAATCATGTTGTTAGACAATGGTGAACCTTCGAACTATGAAGAAGCGACGGCGGGCCCAGATTCCAACAAATGGCTTGAAGCCATGAAATCCGAGATAGAATCCATGTATGAAAACAAAGTATGGACTTTGACAGACTTGCCCGATGATCGGCGAGCGATAGAAAACAAATGGATCTTTAAGAAGAAGACGGACGCGGATGGTAATGTTACCATCTATAAAGCTCGACTTGTCGCTAAGGGTTATCGACAGGTTCAAGGGATTGACTACGAAGAGACATTCTCTCCCGTAGCGAAGCTAAAGTCCGTCCGAATCATGTTAGCAATTGCCGCATACTATGATTATGAGATATGGCAGATGGACGTCAAAACGGCATTCCTTAACGGGCATCTTAAGGAAGAATTGTATATGATGCAGCCGGAAGGTTTTGTCGATCCTAAGAACGCTAACAAAGTATGCAAGCTCCAGTGATCCATTTATGGGCTGGTGCAAGCATCTCGGAGTTGGAATATTCGCTTTGATGAGATGATCAAAGCGTTTGGGTTTATGCAGACTTATGGAGAAGCCTGCATTTACAAGAAAGTGAGTGGGAGCTCTGTAGCATTTCTCATATTATATGTAGATGACATACTCTTGATGGGGAATAATACAGAATTTCTGGACAGCATTAAGGCCTACTTGAACAAATGTTTTTCAATGAAGGACCTTGGAGAAGCTGCTTATATATTAGGCATCAAGATCTATAGAGATAGATCGAGATGCCTCATAGGTCTTTCACAAAGCACATACCTTGATAAGATTTTGAAAAGGTTCAAAATGGATCAGTCCAAGAAAGGGTTCTTGCCTATGTTACAAGGTGTGAGATTGAGCACGGCTCAGTCACCGACCACGGCAAAAGATAAAGAAGAGATGAGTGTCATCCCCTATGCTTCAGCCATAGGATCTATTATGTATGCCATGCTGTGTACCAGACCTGATGTAAACCTTGCCGTAAGTTTGGTAGCAAGATACCAAAGTAATCCCGGCAAGGAACACTGGACAGCGGTCAAGAATATCCTGAAGTACCTGAAAAGGACAAAGGACATGTTTCTCGTTTATGGAGGAGACGAAGAGCTTGTCGTAAAGGGTTACGTCGACGCTAGCTTCGACTCAGATCTGGATGACTCTAAGTCACAAACTGGATACGTGTATATGTTGAATGGTGGAGCAGTAAGCTGGTGCAGCTGCAAGCAGAGCGTCGTGGCGGGATCTACATGTGAAGCGGAGTACATGCCAGCCTCGGAGGCAGCGCATGAAGCAATTTGGGTGAAGGAGTTCATCACCGACCTAGGAGGCATACCCAATGTGTCGGGGCCAATCAAACTCTTCTGTGACAACACTGGAGCTATTGCCCTTGCCAAGGAGCCCAGGTTTCACAAGAAGACCAGGCACATCAAGCGTCGTTTCAACTCCATCCGTGAAAACGTTCAAGATGGAGACATAGAAATTTGCAAAGTACATACGGATCTGAATGTCGCAGATCCGTTGACTAAACCTCTCTCGCGAGCAAAACATGATCAACACCAGAACTCTATGGGTGTTCGATTCATCACAATGTAACTAGATTGGTGACTCTAGTGCAAGTGGGAGACTGTTAGAAATATGCCCTAGAGGCAATAATAAAAGTATTATTATATTGTTCATGATAATTGTCTTTTATTCATGCTATAACTGTATTATCCGGAAATCGTAATACATGTGTGAATACATAGACCACAATATGTCCCTAGTGAGCCTCTAGTTGACTAGCTCGTTGTGATCAACAGATAGTCATGGTTTCCTGGCTATAGACATTGGATGTCGTTGATAACGGGATCACATCATTAGGAGAATGATATGATGGACAAGACCCAATCCTAAGCATAGCACAAAGATCGTGTAGTTCGTTTGCTAGAGATTTGCCAATGTCAAGTATCTCTTCCTTAGACCATGAGATCGTGTAACTCCCGGATACCGTAAGAGTGCTTTGGGTGTACCAAACGTCACAACGTAACTGGGTGACTATAAAGATGCACTACAGGTATCTCCGAAAGTGTCTGTTGGGTTGACACGGATCGAGACTGGGATTTGTCACTCCGTATGACGGAGAGGTATCTCTGGGCCCACTCGGTAATGCATCATCATAATGAGCTCAAGGTGACCAAGGTGTTGGCCACGGTATCATGCATTACGGTACGAGTAAAGTGACTTGCCAGTAACGAGACTGAACAAGGTATTGGGATACCGACGATCGAGTCTCGGGCAAGTAACGTACCGATTGACAAAGGGAATTATATACAGGGTTTGATCGAATCCTCGACATCGTGGTTCATCCGATGACAACATCGAGGAGCATGTGGGAGCCAACATGGGTATCCAGATCCTGCTGTTGGTTATTGACCTGAGAGCGTCTCGGTCATGTCTGCATGTCTCCCGAACCCGTAGGGTCTACACACTTAAAGTTCGGTGACGCTAGGGTTATTAGGAAGACTTGTATGTGACTACTGAATGTTGTTCAGAGTCCCGGATGAGATCCCGGACGTCACGAGGAGTTTCGGAAGGGTCCGGAGGTAAAGATTTATATATGGGAAGTTGTCAAACGGACACCGGAAAGTTTCGGGGTCATACCGGTATTGTACCGGGGCCACCGGAAGGGTTCCGGAGGTCCACCGGGTGGGGCCACCCCTCCCGGGGGACCACATGGGCTGCGTGGGGCAGGGAGCCAGCCCCTGGTGGGCTGGGCGCGCCTCCCCACCTAGGCCCATGCGGCTAGGGCAAGGGGAGGGGAAACCCTAAAGGGGGCGCCCCCTGGCTTGGGGGGCAAGCCACCCCTCTTCCCCTACCCCTTTGGCCGCCGCCCCCCCCTAGGGTTTTCCCTAGAGGGCCGGCCCCCCTTGCCCCCTTCCCCTATATATAGAGGGGTGAGGGGAGGGCTGCAACACACAAGCCAAGGCGCAGCCCCTCCCCTCCCCAACACCTCTCCTCCTCCATACGTGCTTGGCGAAGCCCTGTCGGAGTACTGCTGCACCAACTACACCACGCCGTCGTGCTGCCGTTGGAGCGATCTTCCTCAACCTCTCCTCCCCCCTTGCTGGATCAAGAAGGAGGAGACGTCTCCCGTCCCGTACGTGTGTTGAACGCGGAGGTGCTGTCCGTTCAGTACTTGGTCATCGGTGATCCGAATCACGTCGAGTACGACTCCATCATCACCATCCCCTTGCAAGCTTCCGCACGCGATCTACAAGTGGTATGTAGATGCAAACTCACTCCCTTGACTCGTTGCTTAGATGAACTCATAGATGGATCTTGGTGAAACCGTAGGAAAGTTTTTAATTTTCTGCAACGTTCCCCAACACTAAGGCCCATTAACCCCCGGGAGGGTTCCGGTAACCCCCCGGTGCTCCGGTAAAATCCCGATTTCACCCGGAACCATTCCGATGTCGAAACATAGGCTTCCAATATATCAATCTTTATGTCTCGACCATTTCGAGACTCCTCGTCATGTCCGTGATCACATCCGGGACTCCGAACAAACTTCGGTACATCAAAACTTATAAACTCATAATAAAACTGTCATCGTAATGTTAAGTGTGCGGACCCTACGGGTTCGAGAACTATGTAGACATGACCTAGAACTATTCTCGGTCAATAACCAATAGCGGGACCTGGATGCCCATATTGGTTCCTACATATTCTACGAAGATCTTTATCGGTCAAACCGCATAACAACATACGTTGTTCCCTTTGTCATCGGTATGTTACTTGCCCGAGATTTGATCGTCGGTATCCAATACCTAGTTCAATCTCGTTAGCGGCAAGTCTCTTTACTCGTTCCGTTATGCATCATCCCGTAACCAACTCATTTGGTTATATTGCTTGCAAGGCTTATAATGATGTGCATTACCGAGAGGGCCCAGAGATACCTCTCCGACAATCGGAGTGACAAAACCTAATCTCGAAATACGCCAACTCAACATGTACCTTCGGAGACACCTGTAGTACTCCTTTATAATCACCCAGTTACGTTGTGACGTTTGGTAGTACCCAAAGTGTTCCTCTGGTAAACGGGAGTTGCATAATTCTCATAGTTACAGGAACATGTATAAGTCATGAAGAAAGCAATAGCAATATACTAAACGATCAAGTGCTAGGCTAACGGAATGGGTCATGTCAATCACATCATTCTTCTAATGATGTGATCCCACTAATCAAATGACAACACATGTCTATGGTCAGGAAACATAATCATCTTTGATCAATGAGCTAGTCAAGTAGAGGCATACTAGTGACTATATGTTTTTGTCTATGTATTCACACATGTATCATGTTTCCGGTTAATACAATTCTAGCATGAATAATAAACATTTATCATGATATGAGGAAATAAATAATAACTTTATTATTGCCTCTAGGGCATATTTCCTTCAGCGGTAATCTGGCACTCCGTCCTCCTCATCATCCTATGGAAGATTTGGGATTCCAGAAACGCTATGACCTTCAAGCAACAAAATCATCGCAGTATCCTCACCCTTAGGCGAATCGTGGATGATCTCATGCTCTGGACGCACCGGATGAAGAAACCGGTGCACAAGCAGGCCGCCTCCTCCTGGCGTTCCTACCTCTTATCACGGCTACACGTGCTTATGTAATTCCCCTTTGTAATCAGTCTGACGATGGGTTACAAACTTGAAAAATATATTCAGGTGGGGAGCTTCCCCCCGGTGATTTTCAAAAAAAAAAAAAAAAAGAGGTGGCCTATATGAAGTTAAGTGCAACAAAGTTTAGGCTCTTAAAATTTTGAGTGCTTTGAGTCCGAGGAGTCAAGTTTTATGGGGAGGGCTAGCTGAGATGGTTACAGTTAGAGTCTAACCCTGTCACTGGGACAGGGATTTGCTCACACCGCAGCACTGCTGGATGGAATAAACCAGACAAGACTCTGTATAGTATGTCTTGAGAGCTGCGATTGTTGTGTCTATAATAAGACGCAGTAGATAGAAGAGAGACGCTAGCTTAGCCTCCATTGGCAGGATCACATGGCTGCAGATTATCTATCGCTTTGTCACGTTGCGACCTAGACAAAAATACATACAAAATGATCAATCTATCCTCTCCTCTGGATCAGCAGTGACATGCAACGCAACAAACCAAGATCAAAATGGCGTCCCGTCCACCTCAGCCAACAAGATAAGCAGCGCCTGTTCCGGCCACAACCTTACAATCTCGTCCATATCGGATTTTCCCTACACCGCAGCATTGCTACATGAACAACAAATCAAACCAGACCAGACGGCATCTACTACGTACATACGCTTGTGGCAAAGAAAGGCGAACAAAGGGAACAAGAAGAACAGACAGACAGGAACATGATGAAGAACGGACGGACTACAAGAATCCTTCCTTTATTTAACACCATTCCTCGCGCCTTATTGTGGAGCTCTGCTGCTTGCCAATCAACCTCAGTCTCAGCAGCTCTGTGTCAAACAATAACAAGGTTTTGGATAGTGTCATGCTCTCTGTGCTTAGCTGGTCAAACACAGTTGTGCAACTGATATTTGATAATAAGTGAATAAATAGACATGCTAGTACTTACATTGGAAACCTTTATCCAAGACTCGAGCGTGTTGATGGCCACCCCGGAGCGCTGCGTCTCCTGTGCTAGCGCCACACCCTCTTGCAGAGTTTTCACTTTGCCGCTAACAAGGAGGGACGCCGCGGCGTTCAGAACCTATCGAGCAAAGCAGAAGATGGTTCAAGAAAAGAGTCCTTCAGGGAAATAAAGGGCTCGTCAC
The DNA here is from genome assembly GCA_963921465.1 of Triticum timopheevii. NCBI lineage: Eukaryota > Viridiplantae > Streptophyta > Magnoliopsida > Poales > Poaceae > Triticum > Triticum timopheevii. The sequence continues at coordinate 577,169,370 of OY997268.1, forward strand.
GACAAACCATATCACTGCTGGGTAACATAATTTTTACAGGATGCTGAGTAAACTCCTTAATGTGCAAGATGGGCCAACTAATGCAGATTCAGTAGGTTCGCCAAGCAAGATGCAGTCAATTTTCTTCAGGAAGTATGCAAGGTACAGTGTAACTAAAATGAGAGAGAGGAGTAAGGATGAACTTACAAGAGCATCTGCGATTGGGCCTCTTTGTCCAGCGAGAACATCCTGGAGAACTTTTGCGTTAAATGCAGGGTCGCCTCCTTTAAGATCTAGTAATGTGCAGCGAGGAATGCCAAAATCCACTGGATTGTAATAAAATGGAAAACGAATGAGATCAAAGTCCCTTTTAATAATGCCATCACTGTATATTTCAGAAGTTAACAGAAAGCACGTCCAAGTAATTAATCTCCATTTTTTTATAAGTTCTGAGAAAAACTCTTACATGGATCAAAGAGCATTTTTTCAATCTTTCCTGGAGTCACATCAAGGATATATCCAGGCCCTACAAAAAAATTACAAAGAAACTTCAGTTAGATGAAAATATATCAGTTGATCAAAAAGGTTCCAAGTTAATTTCTCAAGCAGCAATAATAGTACAGCGACATGGGTACACTAGTATTAAGTATGTGTTCATACCAAGTGGGCTTATTTCGTCCAAACCCTTTGAATGAACAACCAATGCTCTCTGCATACCAAATTTCTGAGCTGCTTTGGCCATCTTGCTAACCTATCAACAACAAAAAATGTGCATTAGAATAGAGTATTACATGTAATGACAACAATTGCATATTGAGCTTGTAACAGGACTATCTCTATGCCTTTCCTACCTACTGTTTGCTTGTTCAGTATCACTATATCAGTAATCTTTGTTAACAACGGAATTAACTAGAAACTGATATACATAGTCAAGTACTAAGTTCAGAACAACACCTGATGATGACCATGGAATTATGTGGATCATTAAATTATCAATTTAAAAAGGGATAATTGATTTTATGCCCCTAGTTGGGTCACACTCGGCAGGTTTACCCCTAGTTTCCGAAAACACTTGGTCCTGCCCAAACCACTTTGCTCCTCTTATGCTTTTGCCCTTTGACCGTTTGACCATCACTTTGAAAACTTCATAAAAAATTCATACTAACTCTGAAAAATTCAAAGAAGATATCAAAATGTTCAGAAAAGCATCACCTATATGTGCATGTCATTTGCATTCATGAAAAAAGTGTTGGCCAGTCCCCATCTTAGTTTTAGCTCATATGACCTTAGCATGAATAGTAAAATCTAAAAAAATTCTAAAAAAAATTGGTGGCAAACTTTGACCAATGTTTTGAGTGCTTGCCAAGTTTCATAAGGAAATGGCATTCGTGGAAGTCGTGGCAAAAAAACAAAAATCAATGCTCCAAAATTTCATTTTTTTCCCACGACTTCCACGAATGTCATTCCCTTATGAAACTTGGCAAGCACTAAAAACATTGGTCAAAGTTTGCAACCAAATTTTTTTAGAATTTTTAGATTTTTTTTAGATTTTACTATTCATGCTAAGGTCATATGAGCTAAAACTAAGATGGGGACTGACCAACACTTTTTTCATGAATGCAAATGACATGCACATATAGGTGATGTTTTTCTGAACATTTTGATATCTTATTTGAATTTTTCTGAGTTAGTATGATTTTTTTATGAAGTTTTCAAAGTGATGGTCAAACGGTCAAAGGGCAAAAGCATAAGAGGAGCAAAGTGGTTTGGGCAGGAACAAGTGTTTTTGGAAACTAGGGGTAAACCTGCCGAGTGGGACACAACTAAGGGCACCAAATTAATTATCCCATTTAAAAAATGGTGTACATAAAACTTGCGATGGTTGCTTTTATCCTTTGGTAAAAAATAGTTACTACAAGAAAACAAAAGATGAATACGAGATACTTACTATGTTCTCGTGGTAAACACCAATAACAGCATAAGGTACCCTTGCTGGATTCAACAGAGGACCAAGGATATTGAAAACTGTCTTTATCTTCAACTTCTTCCTTACAGGTCTGACAATTTTCATTGCCGGATGGTAATTTGCAGACATCATGAAACCAACACCCACCTCATTGACGCACCGTTTAATACCCTGGTAACAGGAGAGGGAATAACTGATATTAACCCACCAGGTTTTCTTAAGATGCACATAAAGCACTGAAATATAATATGTGAGGGGTTAGAAGTTCAAGGACAGCTACCACTCCATGCATGACTGAAAGAATAAATACTATAAGCAAATAACCGACGTGCTGGCCGACCATGCATCTATGCAACTATATAATGCACAAAACTACCCGATCTGGAATGAATATTGCAAAAAAAAAGGTTGTGACCAACAATCAACTCCATAGTATGTAGTTTATGTGACACAAAAGTGGGTGTCATTGCGTATTTTGATTGGTTAAGAAAAGTATGTAGCACCATGCAACCTCAGTTTTTGCCCAGTTGGACCAATTGTGTGAGTAACTTTGAATGCTGATTTACATGATTTGATTGGTGGAAACCAACAGTCAACTGTGAGCATGTTCCTTCTTTACCAATCAATAAGAATTCCAAAATAAAGATGAGAGTCAAAGGCCCAGATCTATGCAGCCATCTCAAAGCCATCGATATATACTCCCTAAAAAAACATATAGAAAAGTCAAAGCATATAGAAAAGTTCCCTAAAGGTGCCTCTCATAGTCTGATTACTTCTCAAGGAATACAATCCAGTGATGTTTGACCAACGGCTGTTTCATCGGACAAGTCATAATCTATCTCCAGTAGCAGGGCACACCCCTTGCGGTATGATTTGCATTCGCTAGTACTAGAAATCGATGCACACATACTGTAGAGGCTCTTAAGATATCAGGCACCAGAAAAGCAAGTACAGTATACAGAGGAAAAAGAGCAATCATAAGGCCAATCAGGCAGTACCTCGGGTCCCAACTCGATGTTGACACCTAGCGCCTCAAGCACATCGGCGCTGCCGCAGGCCGACGAGCTCGCCCTGCTCCCTTGCTGCACAAACAAACGGGAGAACACATCAGTACAGTACAGTACAGTACATGCGCGTGTGCAATCCGATACAAAAGGTGGGGGTGAGAAATCAGAATACCTTGGCGACCTTGGCGCCGGCCGCGGCGGCGAGGATGGTGGAGCCGGTGGAGATGTTGACGGTGTCCGCGCCGTCGCCGCCGGTGCCGACAATGTCGACGGCGTCGTGGAGCCCCTCGACAAGGACGCAGTTGTTCATCATCGCCTTGGCCAGCCCGACGATCTGAAGAACGGCTTGGAAAAAAGCCCAGATCAGTGGCCGCAGAAATTTCGCTTCATTCCTAGCAATTCAGAAAAATCACGCACCTCGTCGTAGGTCTCGCCCTTGGCCCGGAGCAGCACGAGGAAGGCGGCGATCCGCGCCTCGTTCTTCTCGTTGAGCAGCAGCTGGAGCGTCGCCTCCGCCTCGTCCTCCGTGAAGTCGGCCCCGCCGATCAGCTGCTCCAGCACCTGGCGTCGTCGTCACGGCCACAGGACAGGAGATTGAAAGGAACCGCGGTCAGTCAATCACCGAAGGGGAACAGAGGGAGGAGGAGGCATTGCGGCGCGCGCGAACCTGCTCGAAGGTGGCGGTGCCGGGGGAGGCGGCGGGGGCCGGCGCGGCGGCCGGCTGCACGGCGACGCGGGCCGGCGGGAGGCGCCGGGCGGGGCCGACGGGCCGCGCGGCGCTGGGGCGGCGGAGGAGGGGCGACGGGGCGAGGGGTTTGGGGGAGCAGAGCTTGAGCGAGGCGCTCGCCATTGGATGGATTCGGGGGGTTGGTGGGGGAGAGATCCCGGTGGCAGAGGATGGAGGCGCCGGCGGCAGGCGGTTTTATATGCGGCCGCCGCTGACTGGGCTTGGATTTTTGTCACCTCCGGGGAAGGCCCGCCGTCTGTCTTGTGAATCGTGGTCCTGTCCGTGTGCAGCAGCCACGGGAGCCACCCACACCGGGCTGCCTTTTCTTTGACGTGCAAAATATTCAGTTGCCTTTTTCTTGCAAAAACCCTCGTGTGCAAATCTCCTCTCTTCCCACCTCCCCTTCCACATCTCCTTCCATGTAAGAGCATCCTCCCTCAAACCGACTCCCTGCATCCGTTCGAACCACACGATTCAGACGTGTTTGTCATCCAACATGGTCCTGTATTGATCCGCTGAGCAGTCTGGACATCATTTTTGCCACAAGTTGAAAGTAAACTGGGGGGCTTTGCCGGAGTCCGGACCGCTGCCACGTAGGACTCGGACACCGTCGGCCCACTCAAATCCTTCCTTTCGGTCCCATTCTTTTCCACTTCCCCCCGCCTCCCTTGCTTTGCATCCGCATCCTCCTCGCCCGACGGTACCGTTGTACTCTCTGGCCGCCGCCCAGGCATTGTGAGATGTCCACAGCCCCCACCCACACACCCTCTCGCCTTGTACAACGGTGCCCTCCACCCAAGATCCGTCCGCAGCCAGGTACCCTCCGTTCCCCTGCCGATGTTGTCCATGGGGGATACCACGCCTGACTGGTGTTCGGTCAAATGTCATTGGGCTTATTTCCCAAATTCATGTCATTTTTAGAGTAAGAAGGATGGTGGGGTACTTGATGAAGGAGGAAGAGTTATTGTGCGATGCATGATTGGCTGTATCTGTGGACTGCATAGGCAAAAGCAAAAGGGGGTCTTTTGGCAACGTGCATGGTTCATTTCATGCGCGAAAGCACATTGCGCCCTATGACATGCACATCATCCATGAACATAGTGTCAAGTCCTTAGTGTATCGATGGTACACAATCCAGAACTGTGCCATGAAGTATTGTGGTGCGATTGATCGGCTTGCGCGCGGCAACCATGGAGATCATAAGTTTTGCTTTTTCTTGCTCTACATATTGATTCGTTCATTCATTCACTCATTTGTTGATCTACGTTGCATAGTCTGCACGCGCTACCGTGATGTAATACAGGTCAGAGGACAGACCATTCACGCACATACATTGTTGGATGAAACTTAAGGAATAGTATGCGTGGGATAACATGATTCAACCAGGAACAACTTGTTGAACACCGGGTTAATCTTGCTGAATTTGAACTATTTTTGTACTAGACATATTTACATGCTTTTTTATGGATGATTGTGCTATTTTTTATCCGAACTTTGATGAATTCTGGCGTGTTTGATAGAAATCGCCCGGTTAGTTGATCTGGTTTGAAATGTATGCTGCTACAGTTGGATGGCCGGCTCCCGCATCCGTGTCTACAGACTACTCCCTCCTGTCTGTTTATGGATGCGGTGTCCAGTTTGGGGGTTAGCGGTGGAGATGCCCTAACCCATACATACTCGCACGCCTACTAGCATTCTCTCCTCATCTTTTCTCCGCCAGCATTATTGGTCAGAGTGGAAGGGAGAGGGGCTCAATCGCCTTGTATATTTCCTGGAAGGTGCTTCTCACTCCTTGGTGCTAGTTGACGATTTTGCAATCTCATGCGCGAGAGTGGTCGGTGGCATGGAGGCTTCGGCAACCTAGCTTTGTGTATTGGGCGTCGTATTCCCTTTAGGGGACTTTGTCTTTCAAGGTGGGCACTGGCGAGCGCGACTAGTTAAAGGTGGTGGTGTTGGCGTCGAGGCATCTATGGGAACGATGATGCAGGAGCGAGGCCGGAGACACAACAATGGTTGAGGTAGTCGGCTCTTCTATGGCGTGTCCGCGACATCACCCTGGCTGGTTTGCTGCTATGACGTCATCTGATGAAGGGCAATAGGTGGTTCGTTGGGTGATCTTTTTGCGGCGTTAGCCATGCCTAGTTCTCCCTCGTAGTTCTCAGTCAGAGTCGGAGTAGTGTTGTCTTGTTGCAAGTTGTTGAGTTCTGGTTTGAATATTCATACAACCCCACAAGGCCTCTACAGTGTGAGTTGAGTTGACGATCGCCTACCGTGAAATCGGAGTCATTTGCTCAGGATTTAGGGATGAGGATAACACCTCTAGGAAAGGACTGATGACGATGATGCTTGTGTACTGTCTCACAGCGAGGCCCTCTTTGAAGCGGTGTTCGTGAGGTAGTGTGATGGTTTTCGTCCGGTTTTCTATACTTAACTGGATTATCCGGTTTTCGCTTAGATTTACTTAATTAACCGAGCAACTCTTTTCTTCTCAATGAATTTATAGGTTCTTATCGTCTCGAAGGAAAAAACACTACATAGGAATCTTGTCGGTTCCAAGAAAAAAAACACTACGCTACGAATCTCAAATCCCATAACTGTTGTGGCACGTGCATTTATGATGCCTTTTTGGCCGTTCAAAGTCGAGGGGAGGAGGAAAAGCTCGTGTTCGTGGCGACCCGTTCCGCGAGCTCGTTCGACCAAAAGCAATGGTAAGTTTTTACCTCGCCTGTTGTACGTACGATTAGGTCGTCCTGGCTGCACCAAAAACAAAACCTTTTTACCCCGTCAAAAGAAAGAAAGAAAGAGAACGTCCAGCTTTGCTCGTTTCTCTCGTGATGGTGACGAGCAGAAAAGGCCGACAGTTCATGATTCTTTGCTCATTTGTCCTGCGCGATCGGTTCACTGTGTGCACCGCACCCCACGTTGTCTCGATCCCTAGATCAAACGGCAACTTATCTCACTCTGAGTCTGAGGCCACCCCACCCACCTGCCTGCCTACCCATGACATCGTGAAGATAATCTTTGTTATTTTTTTTCGACCGAAGGGGCCACACGGCCCCCATTTTCATCTTTGCTCGGAGGGTGAAATTTCATGTTTCATGGCCCCTGCACAAGGATGACACACGCAGATCAAGAAATGATTTTGGAAAAATGTAATCGTCGTCTGCCCTGCGCTTGACTCCTGCGTCACCGGCACATCATTGACTCGCCGGTGCTGATGATCCACCTTGCATATGTTCTTCGGGTGTGCGCAGGCGTAAGCCATCTGGGACGTGATACTTCTCGACGGCATGCCTTTCGTCTCCTCGATGAAAGATCTCTGTTAGTGTCGTGGAGCGCCCTGGCCTGGCATGCCCTCCTCCCCTCCCCTATGATCCAAGATGGCGATTGCCACCCTATGAAGATTTCGAAGAGTAGGAACTCGGTGGTCTTTCGCCATGACCCCCCTTCCCTGGCTGGTTACTTGCAACATCGTCGCTAATGTCCTACTGTGGCATTGGTGATGCTCTCGGTCAATTTACAAGACCAAGACTTGGGTTCGAAGTTTCTCTGTTGTAGCGTGAGTCCATGTTAAAAAGAACGAGAATATGTGTTGTATGTGCTCATCGGTGGTTTTGTCTGTCGCACACCTCTGGCAACCCCTATATGCTACGCTTGTTTTGTCTCGTCAACCGCAAATTATGGAAATGTTCAGGTAGAGCATCACCCCGTATGCTTTTTAAAAAAGAGTACATTGTTTTTATTGGTTTCTTCTTATTTGAAACGAAGGCAAAAGCTTTGCCTCATCCATTAAATAAGAGAGAATAGAGTTTGTTACAAGCAACCCAATTACATGACATGGGAATTACTCTCGCAATATGATGGACCCTGGCTTTTTAGCACCGGCGATGATCCAGAGGCTAGCCTCGGTCGCGATGGAGGCAAGCAATGTAGTCAGTGGCGCACTCTTCTGCTTGAAAACTCTTGCTTTTCCCTCGTTCCAGATAGCCCATGAGACGAGCATGGTGAGGGTTACCTTGGCTTGCGTGTATGGCATGGCCTTGTCGCAAGTACTTGCCCACCAAGTCTCAACCGAGTTGAACAAAGGCCAACCGTTTGTGTCAAGCCTTCTGGTGTAGCGGCACTTGTATAAGTGGTGAGTCCCACATTCTTACGGCCTCTTGCAAAGAGGGCAAAAGTCATAATTTGGTCATCCACGCTTTGCTGACGGTCCAACATCTGATTGTAGACTTTTTTTTGGCGAATTTTTTTTCGATCTATTCATCTTCAATCATGGCGCATTTTTTTTTCTCCCCGTTTTCGCTAGTGAACCAATGCGATTATCATGGCATAGCATGGCACAATGCACGCCATCCAGTTTCTCATGCTATACAAGAGAGTTCGCGAGAAATGGTACCATCCCATTCCATTCCATTTCCGGACGTGACACACACATGCGCCCGTCCATCACACACTTGGGTGTCTCGACGGTAACCCGCGAGCGAGCGAGCGGCCGGGTCCAACCCATATACGGGTCCAACGCCGGCTGCGGCGAGGACTGGACTCACTCAACTAAACAAAACCGGGCACGCAGCCAGGCACTCCTGCTCCTGCTCGCGACACCGGGCGAGCACCGCTAGCTGCGCCTGCGTGCACGGACGGCGTCGCAGATCGGCCGTCGATCGACATCGACATCGACGACGACGCCGCTCTCCGGACGCTGCTGTCAGCCCTGTCTGTCCACCGAGCCGTGCTCACGCCTCGCTTTAATTTTCTTGTGCCGCTCCTCCGTCCCCACTTCCGTCTTGGCTCCTGGCACGCACGAGAGAGCGGCGAGGTTGGTGGCGTGCGTACGAATGTACGGGACAACCAAAACTGTACCGGTACGAACGAATATTCGTGCGGTTGGTGAGCCGGTGTTGTGTTGCCGGTGATGGCCCGGCGGCTCTCAGTCTCGGGGGGCGGAGGGAGGGACACAGACCAGAAGGGTCGCGTGTCAAGGTGTCCTGCCAACGGGACAGAGCCGCCGCGCCGCACGCGATGGCGACATCCGGTAGACGTGGAGAAACGAGCTCGGAGTTTGCGTCGATCCGATCCTTTCACGTGTGACGTGCGCCGTGCGCGTGATTGGCGTGCAAATGCCGAGGAGAATACTCGACTGTACATCACGTGACACACGGATAGTACAGTCAGTCAGTCGCGGCGATCACACAACGCCATTTTACTTGCCCGCGGTTTCCACGTGGAATGAGAAGCTGTGAAGAAAAACCAAACTCGCAAGTACCGATTCCCCTTCGTTTGAACAAAAACCACGTCACTCATTTATGAAAGAAGACAATAACACTGCACGTTAGGCTAAAACCGCTTCTACCAGTCCGCCCCTCTCGGTGGCGGTTAGGGTTCCAGTCTGGCGATCTCAGTGGCGATCCCGATCTCATCGTGGTTGCCCCGATCCCTGGTGTCCCTTGCGCTCGTGATCTCCTTCCTCCCAATCGTACTAGGAATACCTAACTTGTGCCTCTGCCTGTGTGGCCACTCCCACGTTCCAGCCCACGCCGCGGTACTCCCGATCGGATTTTCTGTTTTGGAGACGCCGTCGTCAAACCCCAATAACCCATCCACATACGGCCTTTCACGTGATCTAGGGCGCATGATCGTACACCACCACTTCCTAGTTCAAGCTCGAGCGTTTGGAGGCGGAAGGAGGATGGAGAAGGTCGCTGGACTAATGGAGAATTTGAAGTTGTCGGAGGCGGAGAGAAAGGGTGTGAAGTTTGGATGGGCGGACAGAGGAAAGGTAGGCGTGGTTGAACCGCAAGCTCTTGTGAAATTGTTGTCGGAGAAGCCGGCGATGGAGGAGGCGATTGCAAACTCCGTAGGATGGGTCTGGTGCCCAATGCGTGGAGTGGATTGCAAAGTTATGGGGGAAAACGTCTTCATGATCACTTTCAGTCACCAATCAGGAAAGCAGGGGTGGTGCCGCATCCGCTATGGCGCATGGTGTTGGGCGGTGGTTTGGTTGGTCGGCTCCGGTTGGGCGGTGGGGTTGGTGTGCGGGAGAAATCCTTGCCGGTTCGGCCGGCTCCGATGCGGTGACACCGACGGGTGCCACCTTTCCTTCTTGGAGGGTGTCGGTGGTAGCCATCCTCCACTTCCCTCCGCGTACCGGGGAAACCCTAGGACTCGTCCGGGCGGCAGCGTCGTCGGCGTCGCATTCCTTCTTGAAGGTGCCGCTTGGTACGCGGCAGATCGGAGCCTCGGGCGGTGGTGGTGTGTCTCCGGAGGGCGCAGCGGTGGCGGTTCATCCATGCTTTGTCGAACTGCCGTTGTTGGCATTCTTTTCTTCTTCTTTTTTGGGCTTGTTGTGCTGCTCGCCCCAGCAACGCTCTGTGTATGGTGTTCGTTGCTTTGGAATACAAAGCAGGGGGAAACCCTTTTTCGGTAAATCAGGAAAGCGTAAGGCAATGGAGGAAGGACCATGGATGTTTAAGGGGGAAGCCCTAGTTTTCAAGAGTTCGTTCCAACAAAAACCCTAGAAGAGTACGAGTTTTCCTCTCTTCCATTCTGGATCTGTGTGAAGGGATTACCTCTGGGGATGCTAAACCCAGAAGCCGGCGAACTACCGGGGGAACAAGTCGGAGAGTTCATGGAGGCCATGGTGGTAGAGGATGCGTCGGTGATGGGTAGGATGTTGCGTATGAAGGTGAGGGTTGACATCAGGGAGCCTTTGATGAGAGGTATTACTGTCCAGGTAGAGAAGGAGGATAAATTGGGAGAAATAGATGTGCTGGCAGGGAAGAAAAAGAAGAAGGAGGAACTGAAGTGGTGTGATTTCGCTTATGAATTCCTGCCGGAGTTCTGCTACACATGCGGCATCATTGGCCATGTGGACAAGGTCTGCTAAGTGAGATTGAACAGGGGAGAGGTGCAGCAGTGGGTGAGTGGCTAGGGTATAAGATTCCAAGAAGAAGGGAGTGGGCGGTGGGATTCCAAGAAGAAGTCAGAGTAGCCAGGGAAGATTTTCAAAGAGAAGCGGGAGGTCGATGGGATTCCTGAGCAGCAGGGGTAAGGGCTCAAGAGGCAGTGATGGACCATCATGGCGAAAGGACACGTCAAAAGAAAGGAGGGAAGATCGGGAGAAAGAAGTAACGAGTGTCGTGGTTCTAAGTCTGATAGTAGAATGGGGGGTAGGTATGGAGAGGCAAGATCCTAGCTATGGAGTAGTTGTATACGCAAGGGGTTTACGAGTTCAGGCCCTTCTCGGAGGAAGTAACAGCCCTACGTCTCGGAGCCCGGAGCTGGTCGACTGGATTATGTGCGTATGAGTTACAGGGGTGCGAACCCTTTACACTGAGGAGGGGGTGGCTTATATAGAGTCCGCCAGACCCCTCCGGCCCTCAGTTATGCAGGGTTTAAGGTACATAAAGATGGGCGTTACTGGTAATGCCTTACATAAAGTGTCATCATGACTATAAAGACTACTTAATTACAGACCGTTTGGATGCAGAGTGGCTCTTGATCTCCTGGTGGTCGAGTGAGTCTTCATAGTCGAGTGTCTTCGAGTCCGTCGAGTGGAATCCTTCTTGGTCGACTGGAAGGTAGCTTCTTCTGAAGATGTCCTTGGGGAGGGTACTTTGGACAGGCTCGTGACCCTACCCTAGGTACATGACTTCATCATTAGCCCCCGAATGGATCGAGGTTTGAGTGAGGAAGGAGTTGATAATCTTTCCGACCTGTTTTTGTGTTCCGAACATGTCTCATCTTGGATTAATAATCTTTTGTAATGATGGCAGCAACTTTTCTTTCAGTCGCCTTGATCCATTCCTTTCTTCTGTCGAGTGAACTTTTGAACTTAGCGAACTTCCGAGCGACGGATCGCGGGAAATTTGTCGTCTGACAGATTGATCTGCCGTTAGCGGATTTTGTGGGATCCGAATTTTGGGAAGCGCGCGAAGCGGGGCGGACCGCGGTACTCGGATGGGATAGGGCGTGGACGCCTCGATTTCTGCACCGCCTTTTTTGCCACGTATCACGCGTGCGCGACTGTTTCAGGATGTGACAGGACCGCCCGGGCCTACTTGTCAGCCACTCGGAAGCGTCCTTATATAAAGCGCTGGGCGAGGGTTTTTGAACAGTGCCTTCTCATTCTCCCCTCTGCCCTCTCCGCCTCCACCCGCTGTGCCTGCTCTCGCCTCCGCCCATCCACTCCTCGTGTGCTTCGCTGGCGACAATGGTGAAGGAGAAGACGGCGGCCTTGGAGCGCGCGAAGAAGGCGACGGCGACGGGGAAAGCGAAGGGAAGAGCGTCCAGTCAGGGCGGATCTTCGTCGAGGTCCCGCCTGCCGCAAGGTTGGGTCCAAGGTGATTGGATTCGCTCGACCATCACCGAGGCGGATCTCAATGACCTGGCCAACGAGGGTCTGATCTCCCACGGGTCAGCAAGGCTTCCGGGGACCGAGTGGCAACCGCAGCCGCAGGAGGGTGAGTGCGTTCTCCTAGCCACTCACGTAGATCGTGGATTCTCTCTGCCGCCGAGTGTTTTCTTTTGAGGGTTTCTGAACTTCTTTGGGGCGCAACTCCACCATTTCACTCCTAATTCCATTGCCTATCTTGCTGCTTTCGTGTCCATGTGCTCCTGGGTTGTCGACTGCACTGGGGTCTCTTTAAGCACATATTCACCTGTCGCTCACAGGCGGTGAAAAAGGCGAGTCCGGATGATGAGAGGACTAAGGTTATCCAGATGTGCGGGGGTCTTGGGATTCAGATGAGGAGTAAGAGTACTTTTCCGGCCATGACCCTTCCTGAGTCGGTTAGAGGGTGGCAGTCGACCTGGTTCTACTGCCAAGACGAGTCGACGCCGGGGCAGTCGACTGGTCTCCCTCCGTTCTCCATGGACCGAGCGAACAAACCCTCTTCTCTGAAGGTGCTTCCTGAGGAGAAAGCCCAGGTAAAAATGTTGATGGAGCACGTAGTCCAGCTCGTTCAGGACGGAGTGACGGGTATGGACCTTCTGGAGGTCTTCCTTAGACGGCGCATCCAACCGATTCAGTACCGAGGCCACCCGATGTGGCTGTACTGTGGTACCGAAGACACGACTCGGGTCCATCCAGAAGCGGTCAGCGACGCCACCCTGGAGAGGTGGATGGCCGCAATCACAGGGAATAAGGACAACCCTCGAGGGGCTAGGAGAATCCCACCACTCGACCATACCTACACACCGGACACGGTATGACCACTTATCTCCGATTGTAATCTTGCTTTGTTCATTTTGCTTCGCTGCAAATTGGTCGATTGACCTTTGTCTTGTTTTGTTGTCCGTCAGGCCACCACTGAGTTGTACTCAATGCCCAATGGAGCGCAAGCGCCGACTGAGGAGGAGGAAGGAAGTGGGGGCGAAAGCCTGGAGGAGTGGGATTCGGATGCTGATGATGATGATGAGGGCGATGACTCCGGTGAGGAAGAAGAGGAGGAGGGGGAGGAGGAAGTTGTGCCTCCTCGCTCGGAAGGACGCTCGAAGCTTGTCCATGATCCCGCGGCCGAGCGTGGTAAGGGGGTCGCGACCGTCGAGCAGTCGACCAAGCGCCCTCGGATGACTTCTCCGGTGCCGACTGAGAAAGCTCCGAAGCAATCTCGAGTGGCGCCGTCGAAGCCGGCGAAGGTCTTGCCGAAGATGAAGGTGGTGATCCCCACAATCTCAGGGTAATGGTGTAACTTGAGTTTTCCCGTTTCATGAACTTATTCTTGGTCGACTCATGAGCTAATCGACTGACTTCTAGAACTACAGTGCTGCTACTTCTGATACCTCGGCTAGGGCTGAAGATCACGAGATGGAGGATGCTGTTACTCCAAAACCTGGTATGACTCTTGTAGTTCCGTCCTCAGTCGATTGGCCTCTTGTCTCTAATTTTGATTCTTTTCTGCAGCTTCATCTAACGTTGTTATTGACCTTCCCGACGACGACGACGAGGAACCACTAAGGCAGAGGAGGAACAGGAAAGCGTCTGCTGGCAAGGCGACTCAGGACGTGCCAGCACCCGAGACGTTGGTCGTGGAGGGAGACAATGTCACTCGACCTACCGTATCCTTTGCGGTGCCGTTGACGAGTGCTCGCCCTTCATCGTCGAGTGCTGATCAACCCTCGCTTTTCTCAACCCACCACGTCCCAAAAGACCAAGCCAGCGCTGCTAAAGAAGCAATACGCCAGGCAGGGGTTATGATGGAGCAAGTGAAGGCAATCCGAGAAGCCAGCCAGGCAGCTTATGACGCCAGTTCAGCTCTTCAGAGTAATGTTCAGGTCAGTCGGTTACCGCCTGTTCTGTTAGGATATGATATCTGAAAACCCTTCTTTCTGAAATTCCTAGAGTTTGTCCTACACCCATTGGGTGTGTCGATTGAAATTCCGGGTTAGTGGGGGCACGCTGAGTGCACCCACTGGGTGTAGTCCCCAAGGCTATGGTGGACTGCTGGCAGTCGACCATAGTCTTTATGTCTTAAGTTTTTTCCTTACTCGACTAGGTCGAATGGATTCATAGACTGGTGGGGGCACGCTGAGTGCACCCACTGAGTGTAGTCCCTGAGACTGTGGTCGACTGCTGGCAGTCGACTATAGTCTGAAGAACACCTCCCGTTTTTTTTTTGTTTTTTTTGCTGGTCGACTGGTCGACTCTAACTGATAAAACTAGTGGGGGCACGCTGAGTGCACCCACTGGGTGTAGTCCCCAAGACTATGGTCGAATGTTTGAATTCGGTCATAGTCTTAGAAACGCTATGATTTTTCCTTAGTCACTCGGAAGTGAATTGTCTTTGACATATGTCAATTGGTTCTTCATAGAAATCCTGCGACCTTGCGGCTTGTTATACTGAGTTGGAGAACAAACACATCCAGCTCGAGCTTGATCTGAAACTATCCCAAGAGAACTTAAAGAAGGCGAAGGAGGAAGCTAAAGGTATGTTCGGTGAGGCCCTCGACGACTGCCTTTGCCTCTTGTTTGTTTCGGAGTCTAATCTCACTGTAACTTTGCAGACAAAGTGAGGGATGCCCTGAAGAAGAAAGACCTCGACTTGGCTGAGATGCAGAAAGCGGCTTTAGATAAGACCAAGCTCGCAGATGAGAAGCTGGCTTCAGTCACCAGGCTTGAAGAAGAAAACACCAATCTGAAAGCTGCTCTTGATGCTGCCAACAAGGAGGCCAGTCGACTGAAAAGTGATAAGATTGCCCTGAGTGACAAGGCCAGTGAGTTGGTGGGAAAGAAGAATGATCTGGAGGCTTATCTGGGTGGAATCGCCAAGAAGCTATTCCTCATGCTTGAAGGTAATCTTTTGTATCAAACAGGTATTTTAACTGTGATCTTTCCATCTGACTGTTGTCTTGACTCGGTGGTTGTGCTTGCAGAATTTTGCCAGAACTTTGAAGAGGAGACTGGTCGACTGGAAGTAAACCTAGATCCCATCAACTCTCTCGTGAAAGATGAAGTCGCCATGAACGTGCTCCGGCTTGAATCTCGCGTTGCTGCTGTCGTCGACTATCTCGCAAGGTTGAAGGTCGCAACTTCTCGCATCGACACAACACTCTGGCCAAGAGAGACGCTCCAGAACGACCTCGAGTCTCTGATGACTCGACTGAACGAAGTCCCAAGTCGAGTGCAGGAGTGGAAGAAGTCTTCTGCCAGGTGTGGCGCGGATGTTGCTCTGTCTCTGGTCCGCGTTCACTGCAAGGATGCACGAGAGGACAAGCTGGCGGCCCTTAGGGTGTCTAACACCAAGAAGCACGATTTCCGATCTTTCATGGAGACCTTCATCGCCGCTGCCACTCGGATTGCGGATGGAATCGACTTGGATGAGTTTGTTGCACCTTCCAGCCCTCCACAGGAGGGGTAAAAAACTTCTGAGCTTGATACTTTAAATTTGCCTCGGTATGCCGAGTGATTTTTGTAACCGACAAACCTTAACAGGCTTAGCGCCTGAGCACTTTCGGTTCTGTTAGGTGTTATCCAAATTTGGATTCGACATTGAATATGTTTGCATTCGGTTTGAGGTGTTTTTTGCAGGCTAAAGCGAGGCACTTATTGCAATCGACTTGTTCCCCAATACACTTAGGCGAGCACTAGGCTGCAGCTAAGTCCCCGAGTGGGAGGTCTGCTCTCCACTCGGTAGGAATTTCAAAAACTTAGGCGAGCACTGGGCTGCAGCTAAGCCTCTGAGTGAGAGGTCTGCTCTCCACTCGGTAGGGTTTTCAAGAACTTAGGCGAGCACTGGGCTGCAGTTAAGCCTCCGAGTGAGAGGTCTGCTCTCCACTCGGTGGGGTTTTCAAAAACTTAGGTGAGCACTGGGCTGCAGCTAAGCCCCCAAGTGGGAGGTTTGCTCTCCACTCGGTAGGATTTTCAAGAACTTAGGCGAGCACTGTGCTGCAGCTAAGCCCCCGAGTGGGAGGTTTGCTCTCCACTCGGTAGGATTTCTAAAAACTTAGGCGAGCACTGGGCTGCAGCTAAGCCCCCGAGTGGGAGGTCTGCTCTCCACTCGGTAGGATTTTCAAGAACTTAGGCGAGCACTGGGCTGCAGCTAAGCCCCCGAGTGGGAGGTTTGCTCTCCACTCGGTAGGATTTCTAAAAATTTAGGCGGGCACTGGGATGCAGCTAAGCCCCCGAGTGGGAGGTCTGCTCTCCACTCGGTAGGATTTTCCAGAACTTAGGCGAGCACTGGGCTGCAGCTAAGCCCCCGAGTGGGAGGTCTGCTCTCTACTCGGTAGGATTTTCAAGGCGTATCTCTAGAGGACGAAGTAACAGTCGACCTGTACCTCGTCCTCCTTGCAGAGCGTACGTTGTATTTGTGGCGTAGCTCGGAAGGAGAGGGTAGCAGTCGACCTACACCTCGTCCTTCTTGCGGAGCGCACGTTGTATTTGTGGTGTAGCTCGGAAGGAGAGGGTAGTAGTTGACCTGCACCCCGTCCTCCTTGCGGAGCGCATGTTGTATTTGTGGCATAGCTCGGAAGGAGAGGGTAGCAGTTGACCTGCACCTCGTCCTCCTTGCAGAGCGCATGTTGTATTTGAACTTAGGCGAGCGCAATGCTACAGCTAAGCCTCCGAGTGGAAGGCTGGCTTACCACTCGGTAGGATTTTGTTTAACTTAGGCGAGTACTTGGACTGCAGCTAAGCCTCCGAGTGGAAGGCTGGCTTACGACTCGGTAGGATTTTGTTTAACTTAGGCGAGTACTTGGACTGCAGCTAAGCCTCCGAGTGGAAGGCTGGCTTACCACTCGGTAGGATTTTGTTTAACTTAGGCGAAACGGATTTCGCAGCTAAGCCCCCGAGTGGGAGGCTGGCTCACCACTCGGTTAGGATTTTTTTACAGACTTAGGCGAATCAGATTCGCAGCCAAGCCACCCACTGGGGGATTGCTTTATGTGGACAAAAGTAATGACAATTACTGGGAAAATTATAAAGCTCTTGTCTTTGATAAATAAACTACCGAAGTACTTTTATTACAACTCATCCGAGTGAATCCTAAGTGTAAAAGGGGCGGAGTAGCTCCGCATTCCAAGCTCGGGGCTCGTCGATGTTGTGCTCGACGTTGTAAAGTCGGTACGCTCCGTTGTGGAGAACCTTGGTGACGATGAAGGGGCCTTCCCAAGAAGGAGCAAGCTTGTGTGGTTTCTGCTGATCCACTCGGAGAACCAGATCTCCTTCTTGGAAGGCTCGACTCCTTACATTTTTGGCATGGAAGCGACGCAGGTCCTGTTGGTAAATGGTCGATCGGATCAAAGCCATCTCCCTTTCTTCCTCCAGAAGGTCGACCGCGTCCTGCCGGGCTTGTTCTGCTTCAGACTCGGTGTAAAGCTCGACTCGAGGAGCGTTGTGGAGTAGGTCACTTGGCAAGACCGCTTCAGCTCCGCAAACTAAGAAGAATGGAGTTCTCCCAGTCGACCGATTAGGCATGGTCCTCAACCCCCAAAGCACAGACGGAAGCTCGTCGACCCATGCACCAGCTGCATGCTTGAGATCACGCATCAGTCGGGGCTTCAACCCTTTGAGAATCAAGCCATTAGCCCGCTCTGCTTGTCCATTCGACTGAGGATGGGCGACTGAAGCATAGTCGACTCGTGTGCCCTGAGATGTGCAGAACGCCCTGAATTCCTCCGAATCGAAGTTTGACCCGTTATCAGTGATGATGTTGTGCGGGACTCCATATCTGAATATCAATTCTCTGATGAAGCTGACAGCAGTACCGGCGTCAAGGTTCTTGATGGGTTTAGCCTCGATCCACTTGGTGAACTTGTCGACTGCTACCAGCACATGTGTGAAACTGCTTCTGCCTGTTCTCAAGGGACCAACCATATCCAACCCCCATACTGCGAAGGGCCAGACGAGTGGTATGGTCTTCAAAGCTGACGCGGGCTTGTGTGACATATTGGAGTAAAATTGACATCCCTCACACTTGTCGACTATCTCCTTTGCCGTTTCATTCGCTCTTGGCCAGTAAAATCCGGCTCGGTATGCTTTGGCCACGATGGTCTGAGAGGACGCATGATGGCCATAGGTCCCCGAGTGGATGTCATCAAGGATTATTCGACCTTCCTCTGGCGTTATGCATTTCTGACCAACTCCAGTCACGCTTTCTCTGTACAGTTGTCCCCTTATCATAGTAAAGGCTTTAGATTGGCGGACGATCTGTCGAGCCTCTTCTTCGTCCTACGGGAGCTCTTTCCTCAAGATATACGCGATGTACGGTACCGTCCAATCGGGAGAGACCACCAAAGCTTCCATGATCAGGTCGACCACTGTTGGAACTTCAACCTCAGTCGGATCTGTGATACTCTTGGGCTGCGGAGCTTCTTCAGTAAAAGGATCTTCTATGACTGATGGAGTATGGATATGCTCCAAGAACACATCACTGGGGATGGCTTCTCTCTTGGATCCTATCTTCGCCAAATCATCAGCCGCTTGATTTTCCAGTCGGGGTATATGGTGGAGCTCTAACCCTTCGAATTTCTTTTCGAGCTTCCTCATTGCATTGCAGTATCCAGTCATGGCTGGGCTTCTAACGTCCCACTCCTTCATCACCTGATTGACCACCAAATCTGAGTCGCCATAAACCATAAGGCGACAGACGCCAAGTGAAATGGCCATGCGCAACCCATACAAAATTGCTTCATATTCTGCTTCATTGTTGGAGGAATCAAAGTGGATCTGGAGCACATATCTGAGCTTATCTCCTCGGGGGGAAACCAAAACTACCCCAGCACCAAAACCATTTAACATCTTAGAGCCATTAAAGAACATGGTCCAATGCTCCGAGTGAACTTGAGTCGGCTGCTGTTGTTCAATCCACTCGGCAAGGAAATCTGCTATAGCCTGGGACTTAATGGCTTTCTTTGCCTCAAATTTTATATCAAGGGGAAGGAGTTCAATCGCCCATTTAGCCACTCGACCAGTTGCATCTCTGTTGTGCAGAATCTCTGACAATGGTGCGTCGCTGACGACTGTAATGTCATGATCAGAGAAATAATGAGCAACCTTCTTCATGGTCATGTAGATCCCATATACGAGCTTCTGATAATGAGGATATCTTTGCTTCGATGGAGTCAAAACTTCAAAGAGATAATACACTGGGCGCTGAACTTTGAAGGTTTTACCTTCCTCTTCCCGCTCGACCGTAAGTACTGTACTGACGACCTGTCCTTTGGCTGCAATGTAAAGCAACAGAGGATCTTTGCTGATTGGAGCAGCAAGCACCGGCTGGGTGGAGAGCAGAGCTTTTAGCTCGGCAAACGCTGCATCAGCTTCTGGAGTCCACTCGAACTTGTCTGCCTTCTTCATAAGTCGGTAAAGAGGCAACGCCTTTTCACCGAGGCGAGAGATGAATCGACTTAACGCGGCCAAGCATCCAGTAAGCTTCTGGACATCATGCACACGCACAGGGCATTTCATTCGTAGTATGGTGCCAACTTTTTCTGGGTTAGCATCGATTCCTTATTCTGAAACGAGAAAACCGAGTAACTTTCCGCCAGGTACTCCGAATGTGCACTTTGATGGATTAAGCTTGATATCATACCCCCTGAGATTGGCAAATGTTTCAGCTAGGTCAGTCAACAGGTCGGAACCCTTTCGTGACTTGACCACGATATCATCCATGTACGCTTCCACATTCCGACTGATTTGAGTGAGTAAACACTTTTGAATCATTCTCATGAACATGGCTCCGGCATTCTTGAGACCGAATGGCATGGTGATATAGCAGAAGCACCCGAATGGAGTGATGAAAGCTGTTTTGATTTTGTCAGGCCCATACAGACGGATCTGATGATACCCGAAATAGGCATCTAAAAAAGACAATCTCTCGCACCCCGCAGTCGAGTCGACAATTTGGTCGATGCGAGGGAGAGGAAAATGATCTTTTGGGCATGCCCAATTGATATGTTTGAAATCAATGCACATGCGAAGTGAGTTGTCCTTCTTGGAAACCATGACGACATTGGCGAGCCACTCGGAGTGGTATATCTCTCGGATAAACTCTGCTGCAAGGAGTCAAGCCACCTCCTCGCCAATGGCTTTTTTCTTCTGAACGGCGGACCGTCGAAGATGTTCTTTAACAGGTTTCGCTTTTGAGTCGACTCTAAGGCGATGCTCAGCCAGCCCCTGGGAACACCCGGCATGTCAGCTGGCTTCCATGCAAAGATGTCCCAGTTCTCACAGAGGAACTGGATGAGCGCTTCTTCCTATTTAGAGTCGAGTGTTGTGGAAATATGGGTCGGAGCTGCGTTGGGGTCGGTCGGGTGAATGTGAACGGGCTTCGTCTCACCAGACGACTGAAACGTTGATTCTGTGGCAGGCTTCTTGGCCCGCAACAACTCACTCGGATCTGCATTTTTCTTGTACCCTTCCAGCTCTACCATCGTTATCTGGGAATCGGCAATTTTCGAGCCTTTCTGAAAGCACTCTTCTGCCTTCTTCCGATTGCCAGTGATAGTGATCACGCCCTTGGGGCCGAGCATCTTCAGTTTGAGGTACACGTAACATGGTCGAGCCATGAACCGTGCGTAAGCTGGTCTCCCCAAAATAGCGTGGTAAGCACTCTGAAAATCCACTACTTCAAATGTCAGCTTCTCTTTGCGGAAATGCTTCGAGTCGCCGAATACTACATCCAGAGCTATTTGGCCGAGTGACTCAGCCTTCTTTCCAGGAATGACTCCGTGAAAGCTCATGTTGCTGGAGCTGAGCCTAGACATCGGAATGCCCATTCCCTTGAGCGTCTCTGCATACAGTATATTCAACCCACTGCCGCCATCCATCAATACATTTGTCAGTCGAGTGCCTTCGATGACTGGGTCGACCACCAGCGCTTGCCTCCCAGGGGTGGCAATGTGAGTAGGGTGATCGGACTGGTCGAACGTAATGGGAGTTTGTGACCATCTCAGATAGCTCGGTGTCGCCGGGGCGACCATATTTACCTCACGGTTGATCACTTTCAGTCGACTTTTGCCCTCTACATCAGCAAAAATCATCAGGGTGGAATTGACATGAGGGTACTGAGGGAGTCCTGGACTAGGGGGTGTCCGGACAGCCGGACTATCAATGTCCGCCGGACTCCAAGACTACGAAGATACAAGATTGAAGACTCCGTCCCGTGTCCGGATGGGACTTTCCTTGGCGTGGAAGGCAAGCTTGGCAATACGGACATATAGATCTCCTACCATTGTAACCGACTGTGTGTAACCCTAGCCCTCTCCGGTGTCTATATAAACCGGAGGGCTTTAGTCCGTAGGACAACATACATTACAACAATCATACCATAGGCTAGCTTCTAGGGTTTAGCCTCCTTGATCTCGTGGTAGATCTACTCTTGTACTACCCATATCATTAATATCAATCAAGCAGGAGTAGGGTTTTACCTCCATCGAGAGGGCCCGAACCTGGGTAAAAACATCGTGTCCCTTGTCTCCTGTTACCATCCGCCTAGACGCACAGTTCGGGACCCCCTACCTGAGATCCGCCGGTTTTGACACCGACATTGGTGCTTTCATTGAGAGTTCCTCTATGTCGTCACCGATAGAGCAGATGCCTCCACCCGTCTTCAAAGACGGTGTTTTCGCCGGAGGGGCCTTGGCCGCCGGCCAAACTTTCCGGCTTGGTGGTTTTCTCATGACCGCCTGTCCGGCCGCCGCTTCGGCAATGACTTCTCAAGTCGTCGAAAGCAATCTTCGTGTCAGCCCTAAAGCTGCCGAACAGTTAGATCCAATAGAGCTCTCGTCGGTTAACGAGCTCTTGGATCGCATCGCCGCCCTGGGAGTCGCTACGGACTACAACCAGATTGGGCTTAAAACCGATCTGAGAGAGATTAACTCTCCCCAGGCCACCCACCACGTTGCAGTGGTAGAGGAGCAATATGGCAACTCTTTGCCAGTGTTGAAAACAATTCATGTCCGGATTCCCGAACCCTCCATGCCGGATTCCCGCGGAGGGACGGACTTCGATCGAGCATTGAACTTAAAATCAGGCATTGCCCCGGACTCGCTGGATTGTCCCCAGCAAACCACACTTCCGAATTCAGAAACCCCTTGGCCTTTGAGCCTCAAGACGGGCAGGGATCCGGATTTTATTCCACCCACCCGCCCAGACATATGCGATCTATCTCTAATACGGCAAGAGCCTACAGAAACAGTACATCACTACTGGGCCAGATTCCTCCTGGTTATGGACAGGATAAAGGACTGCCGAGAGGAAAACACAATATCAATCTTCGCAATAACTGCACGGACAAGGGAATACTAAACGCCATTGATCGTCGCAAAATTACGCGCTTCACCGATCTGGCATCCATTGTACGAAAGTACTGTGCGATGGAGAATTTTCGGAAAACCGAAAATCAATTTTCGGATAATCCGGCCCTAAACCCAGTCCGCAGTAAAAGGGCGCCTTACACTCAGGCCCCAGATGCAAAAACGAAAAAACAAAAACCCAATCAGGGAAACGGAACCGTACTGGAGGGATGGCTCAATGGACCCTGTAAGCTTCATAATACAGAGGGAGCCGTCCCAACACATAGCCTTCGAGCATGTTGGATATTACGGCAGGTGGCCAAAAGTGGTGAAGAGCTTCTAGCTCCGGGAAACCACTCCAACAGTACCAGCACGGTATCAACAGTCTTTGAGACCTTCGCATCAAATAATATGCGAAAACGATCAATCCGCGAACTTGCCGAAGTCTACCAAGTAGCAACAGCAAATCCATGGAGAGACACAGCCATTACCTTTAATGGCAGTGATGAGCCCACATTCCGAACAACCAGAGCCCCAGCCGCACTGGTACTCAGTCCCAGAGTGGACGGCTTTCGACTGACAAAAGTCCTCATGGATGGCGGCAGCGGACTAAACCTCATTTACAAGGAAACTCTGCGAAAAATGGAAATCGATTGGAGCCGTATTGAGCAAAGCAGCACAACCTTTAGAGGAATAATCCCTAGCCGGGAAGCGCGCTGCACCGGAAAAATCACACTCGATGTGGTGTTCGGCTCTCTGGACAATTACAGATCCGAAGAAGTCACGTTCCAGGTGGCCTCGTTCAGCAGTGGATATCACGCCATATTAGGACGAGAGGCATTCACAATTTTTCAAGCAATACCTCATTACGGGTACATGAAGCTTAAAATGCCTGGGCCCAGCGGAATAATCACTCTCGCTAGTGATCCGGACATAGCACTCCGCGCCGAAAATAAGACAGCCGCACTAGCCCTCGAGGCACTATCCGAAGCCTTAGCGGCAGAGGAACTCACCGCGCTGCGCTCTACGGTGAACAGGGACGATGTGATACTCGATAAAAGATCCAAGTCCACCTCCTTCAAACCAGCAGACGAGATAATAAAATTCCAGGTCCATCCAACGGACCCAACAAAGACGGCCTCCATTGGGGCACAGTTGAACCCCGAAGTAGACGCCGCACTGCACGAATTCCTTCGGGAAAATTGGGATATCTTCGCCTGGCATCCTTCAGACATGCCCGGAATCCCTCGCAGGTTGGCAGAACACAGCCTCAACATCCTAAAAGGATTCAACCCAGTCAAGCAGGCTCTTCGACGATTTTCCGAGCCCAAAAGACAGGCAATGGGAGGAGAGCTAGCCAAACTATTGGAAGCCGGATTCATTAGAGATATCAAACATCCGGAATGGCTAGCAAATTTGGTGATGGTACCAAAGAAGGATAAATCCTGGCGCCTCTGTGTCGATTTTAAAGACCTCAATAAAGCTTGCCCAAAGGATCCCTTCCCTCTCCCCCGCATCGATCAAATTATCGATGCCACAGCAGGGCACGATTCGTTGTGCTTCCTGGACGCATACTCTGGCTACCATCAAATCAAGATGGCGGAAGCAGACCAAGCCGCAACGGCATTCATCACTCCATATGGACCATTCTGCTTCAACATGATGCCCTTCGGACTCAAAAACGTCGGCGCAACATATCAGCGCATGATTCAAACATGTCTGGCCACCCAGATCGGCAAAACAGTCGAGGCATACGTAGACGACGTAGTCGTCAAAACAAAACACGTCGAAACTTTAGTAGACGATTTGAGGCTCACATTCGACAACCTTAGAGCATATGACATCAAGCTGAATCCGAAAAAATGCGTTTTTGGCGTACCAGCCGGAAAGCTGCTGGGCTTCATCGTATCCGGTAGAGGAATTGAAGCAAATCCGGCCAAAATCCGAGCTCTGTCACAGTTGGATATTCCAAAAGACCTCAAACAAATACAAAAATTAACAGGATGTGTGGCAGCCTTAAGCCGCTTTATCTCCCGTTTAGGAGAAAAGGTGTTGCCCCTCTATCGCCTCCTCAGGCGCACCGAACACTTCGAGTGGACGGATGCTGCCACTGCCGGACTCGAAGAAATAAAGGCCATACTGGCAACAAATCCGGTCCTGGCTGCGCCCACTCTGGGCGAACCAATGTTGTTGTACATCGCAGCAACACATCAAGTTGTAAGCGCAGTCCTCGTCGTCGAACGAGCGACAGAAGGGCATAAATTCCCTCTTCAAAAACCAGTGTATTATGTATCCACTGTGTTAACCCCCTGCAAATCCCGTTACCCGCACTATCAGAAGATAGCATATGCGGTGTTCATGGCGTCTCGAAAGCTCCGGCACTACTTTCAAGAGTGCTCGATAATAGTGGCCTCTGAAGTACCACTCAATGACATTATAAATAACCGCGACGCAACGGGCAGGATAGCAAAATGGGCCATTGAGCTCTTACCATTCGACATCACTTACAAACCTCGACGAGCTATAAAGTCACAAGTTTTGGCTGACTTCGTCGCCGAATGGACTGAAGCCGAACTCCCTAAAGAGTACGGCGCATACTCCAATTGGACTATGCATTTCGACGGCTCCAAAATGTTGGCCGGATTGGGGGCTGGCGTCGTACTGACGTCCCCCACCGGAGATACAGTCCAGTATGTACTTCAAATAATGTACACGGACTCCAATAATGCAGCCGAATACGAGGCCCTGTTACATGGTCTCCGGATGGCGGTCTCCATGGGCATTAAACGCCTAGAGGTGCGCGGGGACTCAAACCTTGCAATATCCCAGATAAATGGAGACTTCGACGCCAAGGATCCGAAAATGGCAGCATATCGTAATGCTGTCCTAAAAATGTCAGCTCGGTTTGACGGACTAGAATTCCATCACATAGCCCAAGATAATAACCAAGCGGCCGATGTCCTGGCACGCATCGGTGCAAAACGTGATGCTATCCCTCCAAATATCTTCCTGGAACGGCTCTTCAAGCCATCCGTATTATGGGAAGAGGAGTCCGGTAGCGACAAACCAGAGAAAACCGCACCAATTGGTGACTCGGCAGACGACATAACACCCTCCGCCCACGTCATAATGGCAGTAATAGCCGCGTGGACAGAACCTTTCCTAGCCTACTTACTTAGGCAGGAACTTCCCGAAGACCAAAATGAGGCCCGTTGCATAGTCCGGCG
This sequence comes from Triticum timopheevii, assembly GCA_963921465.1. Taxonomy (NCBI): domain Eukaryota; kingdom Viridiplantae; phylum Streptophyta; class Magnoliopsida; order Poales; family Poaceae; genus Triticum; species Triticum timopheevii. The sequence continues at coordinate 577,195,005 of OY997268.1, forward strand.
ATCGAAGGCCTACAAGGTCTATGAGGGAGAACTTTATAAGAAAAGTACCACCGGAGTCCTTCAAAGGTGTATCTCCGAAGAAGAAGGGCGAAACCTCCTGGCTGAAATTCATGCCGGACTAGGCGGACACCACGCAGCAGCCCGGGCCCTTGTAGGAAAGGCATTCCGTACAGGATTTTATTGGCCGACGGCTCGGGCAGACGCACAGGACTTGGTCCAGCGATGCGTTGGTTGTCAGCTCTTTGCTAATCAGAGCCATATGCCACCCACCGCCCTCAAAACCATACCCATTACCTGGCCGTTCGCAGTCTGGGGGCTTGACATGGTTGGACCCCTTAAAGGGGGAACCCACAAGAAAAAATACCTATTGGTCATGGTGGATAAATTCACCAAATGGATAGAGGCCAAACCGGTCAAAACGGCAGAGTCCGGACCAGTGATAGACTTTATATCAGGGGTGGTACACCGTTACGGAGTCCCCCACAGCATCATCACTGACAACAGCACGAACTTTACAGCCGACGAGGTTAAGTCATGGTGCAAAAATATGGGCATCAAGCTCGACTATGCGTCTGTCTATCACCCTCAAACCAACGGTCAAGTGGAAAGAGCAAATGGTCTAATAATGAGCGGCATTAAACCCAGACTAGTGAGGTCACTCACCAAATCCGACACACAATGGGTCGAGGAGCTCGACTCCGTACTCTGGGGGCTGCGGACAACGCCTAACCGTACTACCGGATTCACACCATTTTTTATGGTATACGGCGCAGAGGCAGTCTTGCCCTGTGACATTATTCATGACTCACCTCGAGTGCGCATGTATGAGGAAAGAGAGGCCGAGCTTGATCGGCGGGACAGCTTGGACACATTGGAGGAAGAACGTGACGTCGCGAAGGCTCGTTCCGCATTCTATCAGCAGCAGGCCCGAAGATATCAAAGCAGAGAAGTACGGGCCAAGACTTACAACGTTGGTGAACTAGTTCTACGCCTGCCGGACAAGAAAAAGGACAAGCTCAAGCCCAAATGGGAGGGTCCCTTCATCATCGATCAAGTACTGACCGGCGGAGCGTACCGTCTACGAAATGCGTCGGATCACCAACTCGAGCCGAACCCATGGAACGCAGCCCGCCTCCGACGATTCTATGCCTAGCGCCGGACTAAGAGTTCGTCCCCTTCCCCCGTCCACACTTTTACACTTCGGCTGTCTTTTGTTTCTCTTTTTATCCTTCTCGTTTAAAAGCCCTTTCGGGCCTATTTTTGCATTCTTTGCATACACATGATGTGCCATCCGCACTCATTATTCCTGGGGGCTTCTTCTACAGAAGCTCAATTATACGCATGATGTGCTATCCGCACTCATTATTCCTGGGGGCTTCTTTTATAGAAGCTCAATTATACGGGTTTTATACCCATCACATGTGTCAAGCTTCCACATGTACCTTTTATTCGCCATTATATGCATCGATATGACTTAAGTTTTGGCCAAGCTGGGTTGCTTGGCTCCTGTGCTTACCCCTATGTTCCCGATTGTTCGGCTAGGAGGTAAAGGGAGCACCTCTGCGATTGTTACTGCCGGGTCAGCCGGATGTGTACCTCAGACTGGGTGAAGCCGAAAGCTAGCGTTCTTAAGGGAATATTCGGTCGGTGACTTAAAAGATGACTTTTTTACCTATTTATCTATCTGCCCCCAGATGTTTTACTGCTTTCTTTGCAGTCCGGACATGCACTTTAGGGCATGCCTCCCAGCGAAAGGAACCCTTAACGGAACTATTCTCCCTGGAAGATGTTTCTTACTAACCATGTAATATAACATAACTAGTTGGGCACTTGTCTGATAAAGCACTAATGACCCCTACGCCTGGTCTCCATGCATACCACGGTTGTTTCTTAACCAAAAAGGTATTCGGACACACTCCGGACTCTAGGGTCCCGAGGTCGAAGCGAAAAGGTCGGCAAAGACAAACGATCTACAATCCGGCTAGAAGGCATTTCACATGTCACTTTAAAGGATAACATACATTGCCAAATTTATTGATTGTATTCCTCCTCAATCCCGTCTAACAGGCTGTCTAGTTTACAGTCCTGTTGGGAAAATTTCGCAGCCAACTCTACTTGGCTATACACTAAACTCACAGGGATCTCCTTCCCATCGGGCCCCACCGGTCCAACTTCGGCCATGTGGTTGGGATCTGCCTTCTTGTACCGTGTCTTCACCATGGCCCAAGCCTCCCTTGCACCTTGACGGCATGCCGAAATCTTCCACAAACGGAAGCGCTGCCGCACTCCCTGCAGCTTCTCCGCAAGCTCCCCGAGGCCCTCGGGTAGGGTGAGGGCTGGCCATAAAGCCTGAACGACGCCGCTCATTGCCAGCCGAACTCGTTCGAGTAGCTGCAACAGTTCGGGAAGTTGATCACCCATTGATATGGGCATCTCCTCTGCAGGACGACCCGTGAGTATACCTACAAGACATATCATGTCAAAACGCTTCCTCGCCGAACTCTTCTTTTCAAAAGAGTTCGCTCAAGCACTTACTATAAATGCTGCGACGAAGCCGCTGATTCTCCTTAACGGAGCCGGACAGCTCGGCCTGTACGCCTTTCAGCTCTTCTCCGAGCTTGGCGTTGGCATCTTGGAGCTTGTTCCTTTCCTGCTGAACTCTATTCAGCACACTCTCGCCGGCCTTTAGCTGGTGTAGCAATGCTTGCCTGTCCGGATCTTGTCCGGCGGTACCTGCAAATGTCATTATTAGACGCGCGCGCACGCCGCACAGCGCTTATATTTATTAATAAAAATGTGTTACCAGGAGGAGTCTTTCCGTCTCCTCCTGCGGCAGCAAGTGCGGCCTCAAGTTGGGCCTTGCAATCTTGCAGCTCCCGAGACAGCTGGGCGTTCTTCTCGTTAAGTGCCTGAAATTTGTAATGATCCTTAAATCAGTTAGCATAACTAATTTAAGTCTCGGGGGCTACTGGTATATACAACCATTAAAATTCCCTTACCCGTATGTCTTTCACATACTGCTCCGTGGCTCTGGTAAAACCATTTTGAGCAGCACGGAGATGTGCGTCCCCTGCGTTAAAAGCATCCAATGCCTCAGGGGAAAAAGCACGCTTCTTGAAATACTGTCCGGTGGCGCCTATGGTTCATGGCGCTCTCCACCTCAGACTTGGTGGTGGACAGTCTGTCGGTATCCTCCGTTGGAGAAGGATCCGGCTCGCACCTTGCGCTTGCCTCCCCCTCCAGGCCGGGCGCTGGAGCCTGGCCGGTGTTGGTCGGATTGGCAATTCCTGCGCTCGCAGTCCGGCGAGCGCTTTTTCTCCTACAAAAATCATGGGCACTTAGACGTTTCCTCGGAACGTTGCTCTAAAAATTCAAATACGAGCTATACCTTTGCGGCGACGTTTCCGTCCGAACTGCGCTCCTTTTCCGCCTGCTGGTTCGGACTGACCTTTGTTGGTCGGTCACCGCGGGCTCGGCTTCCTGCCGTAAAGGCGCTTCTTGCAAAATACCATCGTTCGTGAAGGTCAGAAATGGGCAGGGATGAGATAATGGTGTCCGGACTTCGGTCGCGGTCACCTGGGAAGCCGGACTTAGTCCGGGGTAGTCCGCCGTAATGGCGACCAAAGCATTGTCTATGCTGAGCTGGTGATACACCCCGTCGATCAGCTCCACCTCGATATCCGGGTCCTCTTCGGAGGCCGGACCCAGGGATCCTTCTGGATCCTTGGGTTGCGGAGCAGGACTTACCATGTCCTCCACAATCCGGCGTAGACCCTGCGCCGAAGACATAATGTAAGAAGCTTAAACTTCAAAAGCATGGGCTGGGCCCTTCAAGGTGTTCACTTACCCATCCTCTGGGGTTGATCATGGAGAACCCATCCAAAGGGTTCGTTCGAAGGAAGTCCTCCTTCTCCCCCTTGTACAGGCTAGACAGGATCTTCACCAGATCCTCGGTCGAATCCGGCCCTTTGCGGCCGTGCCGGGTAGCATCGTCTTCCCCGTTGAAATCCCACATAGGGTGGCCTCTGTATTGCAGTGGTTGTACCCCTCGCTTGATGCATGTCGCCATGACTCCGATCATGGTCAAGCCGGAATGAGCCATTAATCTTATCTGGCCCATCAAGTAATGGACGCTCTTGTCTTCCTCCAATCGGGGGCTCCGTGGGCGCCAGCTGAGGCGTTTCTTCAAGGGAGCAGCACTAAACTCCGGGAGGCCGATCCGAACTGGGTCTGGCAGCGGAGCGTCTTCTATATAAAACCATTCCGAGGGCCAGTCTTCGGACGCCCTCTTGGGAGTGCCGGATAGGTATCCGGTCCCGGCGATGCGCCATATTTTGGCGCCGCCCACTTGATATATGGACCCCTGGTAAGAACGGGGTACGAGGCAAAACAGCCTCTTCCACAATGCGAAATGGGGCTCAATGCCCAGGAATAGCTCGCAAAGAGCTACGTAGCCCGCGATATGCAGGACAGAGGCGGGCGTAAGGTGGTGGAGCTGGAGTCCGTAGAACTTCAGGAGCCCGCGGAGGAACGGATGTATTGGAAATCCGAGTCCCCTTGTCAGATAAGGGACAAAACATACTCGCTCCCCCTTATTGGGGCTTGGAGTGTCCTCCGCCTGTCTCCCACCTTGATAAGTAACCAGTCCGGCCCGGACTGGGATCATAATGGCCGGAGGGAGGAATCCCCCCGTTTGGAGCTTCTCAAGCTCGTTGTGCGAAATAGAGCACCTCCTCCAATTCCCCGGCGGTGGGCTGGGAGCACGTGAAGAAGAGCCGCGTTGACGATCCATGGTGGAATGGACTTCTAGGTCAAAGGCGCTTCGATGGAGTATTCGCGGGAGGAAGGTGGTGTGGTTTGGATCTGGATTCTTGCCTCTTTTATAGGCGGGCGACTCGCACAATTTGGCGGTGAAATGCAAAATACACCCTGGCTTTTCGCATTCGTGCGACGCGTGGAAGAGGGCCATTATTTGGCGTAGAAGCCGAGGAACACAGTATTCAAGATGAAGTCGGACACTGTTCGGCAGGTACATGGAATTTGAAGGGAGAACCCGCCTTGCAACGCCGAAGACTATAAACGCGCTGGACTTATCGTCATTGAAGCCTGGTTCGGGGGCTACTGAGGGAGTCCTGGACTAGGGGGTGTCCGGACAGCCGGACTATCAATGTCCGCCGGACTCCAAGACTACGAAGATACAAGATTGAAGACTCCGTCCCGTGTCCGGATGGGACTTTCCTTGGCGTGGAAGGCAAGCTTGGCAATACGGACATATAGATCTCCTACCATTGTAACCGACTGTGTGTAACCCTAGCCCTCTCCGGTGTCTATATAAACCGGAGGGCTTTAGTCCGTAGGACAACATACATTACAACAATCATACCATAGGCTAGCTTCTAGGGTTTAGCCTCCTTGATCTCGTGGTAGATCTACTCTTGTACTACCCATATCATCAATATCAATCAAGCAGGAGTAGGGTTTTACCTCCATCGAGAGGGACCGAACCTGGGTAAAAACATCGTGTCCCTTGTCTCCTGTTACCATCCGCCTAGACGCACAGTTCGGGCCCTCCTTCACTGTCCTCCTTGTCCTCAGCCTTGTCCGACTCCTCTTTGTCCTTGGGCTGCTTTCCTTGGAACTGCTGGATCAGGAGCCGGCATTGGTGAGTGGTATGTTTCGGGTAGATGAAATTACCCTCTTCGTCTTTCTTCGTGTGGATGTGGCACGGCAGATCCATCACGTCATTTCCTTCCTTATCTTTCACCTTCTTGGGGTTCCAAGATCCTTTGGGCTTCCCTTTGAATTTGCCCTGAGTCACGGCCAGAGCCTCTCCAGGAGCCGCTGGCTCGGCCTTCCGCTTCTGCTTCCGACTGGAGTTTCCTTTCTCCGACTGACTCGGCTTGTACTTGCCACTCCGGAGTCGGTCCTCTTCTTCACCATTGGCGTACTTGGAGGCGATTTCCATCATTCGACTCAAGGTCATATCTCCGGTCCGACCAAACTTCAGGCTCAACTCTCTGTTCTTGACACCATCCTTGAAGGCGCAGACCGCTTGATGGTCCGATACATTCTCCACAGTATGATGCAAAGTGATCCATCTCTGGATGTAATCTCTCAATGTTTCACTCGACTTCTGCACGCAGACTTGCAGCTCAGTCAATCCAGCCGGTCGCTTGCAAGTTCCCTCGAATGTCCTGACGAACACTCGGGAAAGATCTTCCCAAGTGTAAATGCTGCTAGGAGCTAACTGATTCAACCACGCCCTGGCTGAACCCTCTAGCATGAGTGGCAAATGCTTCATGGCCACCTCATCATTACCGCCACCAATCTGTACCGCCACTCAGTAGTCTTCAAGCCAAGTTTTAGGCTTGGACTCTCCGGTGAACTTACTTACCCCAGTCGCCAACCTGAAGTTGGGGGGTATCACTGCGGCTCTGATGTCTCTGCTAAAGCATTCTGGACCTGAAACATGGACTCGGCTGCTAGTGGGCACATCCCTGTCATGGCCACCTCTATGAGCTCTGTTCCGATCGACCAAACCTTGCACGATGATGGATCTCGCATCAAAGCCTGGTTCTCTGGGGTCGACCGGAGCTCTCCGCCCAACACTGAGCTGGCGCCTGTCATCTTGCTGCCGATGGGCGTTAGACCCACCTCTCGAGGGAGGAGTGGGCACTCGACGCCTATCATCACGATCAAATCGGTCATCATAGTGGTCCCGCCGGCCTTCACGTCCCATGCGCCTTGGAGGTGACCTTGGGCTGTGAGCCGACTGAACAGTATTCGCAGCAACGGATCGACTGTGGATCCTGTTGCGCGACTGTGACACAACTGAATTCTGATCTCCTGCTGCCCGAAGCAAATCCCTGATCTGCATCAAGCCTCTTCCAGCCTCCGACTGAGAGGGCTGAATTGACTCTGCTATACGGGCTGCAGCCGCTAAATTCTGAATCGGGGTTCGATATACCTGAGTTGGCTGCGGAAAGAGTTGACGTCGACTGGAGTCGGGTACTCGTTGCCGCGCACGTTCGTCGAGTGCTCGCTGGAGGTTCTCCAGTCGAGTGCGTTCAGCCAAGTTGGCCAAACGCGCCTCTTCCAAGGCTCGAGCCTCAGGAGTTTCTCCTGCGATGGGAGTATGCAGGGCATCCATGTTCCTGCGGCAAAGTTCTTCCCTTTGCAGAGAAGTAAGTGGCTCGGGTTGACATTCCTCATGGGCCTGAGCGGGGTCGCCTCCACCGTCCATCCCGTCATCGCGGGGGAAGCCGGGAGGACTACGAGGCCCATTGACCATCAGGACCTCCGCTGCTGGATCACTGCTATCGCACTCGGATGCAGTCTCTATGGAGCCAGTCGACAGATCGAACACGCCGTAGAGAGATTCGTCGGGCTCGATTGCCGCGACTTGGGTGGTGGCCGATTGGCGAGCCACTGCATGTCTCACCCACCGCTGAAGCCTCGACCGACCAGAGCGCTTGCGCTGGCGGGAGACAGGGAGGGAGGATGACACGGGAGTCGTCTGATACGGAGTCGACGGTTGCCGCAGCAAGACGCCGCGGACACACGCCCAAAAATGCGTCGCGCCGCGGACGGGGAGCGCGTCGATGTCGAGTGGAGCCTCCTGGAGCCAAGCGGAGTCGTCGGCGATGAAGGTGAGCGCGCCGAGACGGATCTCGTGGCCCTCGACCAAAACTCCACCCGAAACCATGATGAAAGCAATCGGAACAATTGCAACTTCTCCAAAAATCGCTAAGACACCTGCCCCACGGTGGGCGCCAACTGTCATGGTTCTAAGTCTGACAGTAGAATGGGGGGTAGGTATGGAGAGGCAAGATCCTAGCTATGGAGTAGTTGTATACGCAAGGGGTTTACGAGTTCAGGCCCTTCTCGGAGGAAGTAACAGCCCTATGTCTCGGAGCCCGGAGGCGGTCGACTGGATTATGTGCGTATGAGTTACAGGGGTGCGAACCCTTTACACTGAGGAGGGGGGTGGCTTATATAGAGTCCGCCAGACCCCTCTGGCCCTCAATTATGCAGGGTTTAAGGTACATAAACATGGGCGTTACTGGTAACGCCTTACATAAAGTGTCATCATGACTATAAAGACTACTTAATTACAGACCGTTTGGATGCAGAGTGGCTCTTGATCTCCTGGTGGTCGAGTGAGTCTTCATAGTCGAGTGTCTTCGAGTCCGTCGAGTGGAATCCTTCTTGGTCGACTGGAAGGTAGCTTCTTCTGAAGATGTCCTTGGGGAGGGTACTTTGGACAAGCTCGTGACCCTACCCTAGGTACATGACTTCATCAACGAGTCCACTAAAAATCACAGACAGACCTCACAGTGCGGAGCATGTGACAGAGAAGAATCGCAAAAAAATGTTTGCGGAGGAGAAGGAAGACCAGGGTGGAGCGGTGGCAAAGAAGGAAAACTTAAAGAAAATAGAAGAGGACAAGGCAAGTACAGAAGTGAATAAAGTGTTGAGAGGGACATGTAGTATCACCGAGGAGACAATATAAAGCACTGTAATGACGTCGGCCGCTCGGTTAAGTACTACAGACGTGAATAGTGTCATGCAGAGTGCCATGATCGTTGATCAGGAGAGCGTAGTGGTGGGTACAGCTGAGGAGGATAAGTCCAAGAAACACATGTACAAGAAAATAAAGCAGAATGGGGCCGGTATGGAGAAGGGGTCAGAGAGGAATAGGAATTGTGTGGAATCACAAAATGGAAAAAAGAGGGGCCTGGATGAGGGAGTATTAGCAATTGAGTTGTCAATTCAACCACACCTGGATAACTTAGTATCTGCAGCAACGTATTTAGTAGCAAAGTATTATGATAGTAATGGTAACAGTAGCAAAGGTAAAGATAAATGTTTTGGGTTTTTTTTTGTAGAAGTTGTAACAGTAGCAACGGAAAAGTAAAAAAGCGAAAAACAATATATGAAAAGCTCGTAGGCAATGGATCAGTGAGGGATAATTATGCCGGATGCGATTCCTCATGTAATAGCTATAACATAGGGTGACACAGAACTAGCTTCAATTCATCAATGTAATGTAGGCATATATTCCGTAAATAGTCATACGTGCTTATGGAAAAGAACTTGCATGACATCTTTTGTCCTACCCTCCCGTGGCAGCGGGATCCTAGTGGAAACTAAGGGATATTAAGGCCTCCTTTTAATAGAGAACCGGACCAAAGCATTAACACATAGTGAATACATGAACTCCTCAAACTACGGTCATCACCGAGAAGTATCCCGATTATTGTCACTTCGGGGTTGTCGAATCATAACATATAATAGGTGACTATAGACTTGCAAGATAGGATCAAGAACACACATATATTCATGAAAACATAATAGGTTCAGATCTAAAATCATGGCATTCCGGCCCTAATGACAAGCATTAAGCATAGCAAAGTCATAGCAACATCAATCTCAGAACATAGTGGATACTAGGGATCAAACCCTAACAAAACTAACTTGATTACATGGTAAATCTCATCCAACCCATCACCGTCCAGCAAGCCTACGATGGAATTACTCACGCACGGTGATGAGCATCATGAAATTGGTGATGGAGGATGGTTGATGATGACGACAGCGACGAATCCCCCTCTCCGGAGCCCCGAATGGACTCCAGATCAGCCCTCCTGAGAGAGATTAGGGCTTGGCGGCAGCTCCGTGTCGTAAAACGTGATGAAATTTTCTCTCTGATTTTTTTCTCCGTGAGACGGAATATATGGAGTTGGAGTTGAGGTCGGTGGAGCTCCAGGGGGCCCACGAGATAGGGGGCGCGCCCTAGGGGGGCGCGCCCCCCTGTCTCGTGGACAGGCCCTGGCCCCCCTGACGTATTTCTTTTGCCCAGAAATTCTTATTAATTCCAAAAAGTGCCTCCGTGGATTTTCAGGACATTCCGAGAACTTTTCTTTTCTACACATAAAACAACATCATGGCAGTTCTGCTGAAAACAACGTCAATCCGGGTTAGTTTCATTCAAATCATGCAAGTTAGAGTCCAAAACAAGGGCAAAAGTGTTTGGAAAAGTAGATACGTTGGAGACGTATCAACTCCCCCAAACTTAAACCTTTGCTTGTCCTCAAGCAATTCAGTTGATAAACTGAAAGTGATAAAGAAAACCTTTTACAAACTCGGTTTGCTCTTGTTGTTGTAAACATGAAAAGCCAGCATTCAAGTTTCAGCAAATATTATGAACTAACCATACTCACAATAACACTTAGCTCTCGCAATTACTCATATCAATGGCATAATCAGCTAGCGAGCCATAATAATAAAACTCGGATGACAACACTTTTTCAAAACAATCATAACATGATATAACAAAATGGTATCTCGCTAGCCCTTTCTGAGACCGCAAAACATAAATGCAGAGCACCTTTAAAGATCAAGGACTGACTAAACATTGTAATTCATGGTAAAAGAGATCCAGTCAAGTCATACCCAATATAAACCAACAATAATGAATGCAAATGACGGTGTGCTCTCCAGCGGGTGCTTTTAATAAGAAGGGTGATGACTCAACATAAAAGTAAATAGATAGGCCCTTCGCAGAGGGAAGCAGGGATTTGTAGAGGTGCCAGAGCTCGATTTTGAAATAAAGATTGAATAACATTTTGAACGGCATACTTTCGCTGTTAGCACAACATCTATGAGATGGCTGTATCTTCCATACTACATGCATTATAGGCAGTTCCCAAACAGAATGGTAAAGGCTTATACTCCCCCAACCACCAACAAGCATCAATCCATGGCTTGCTCGAAACAACGAGTGCCTCCAACTAACAACAGCCCTGGGGGAGTTTTGTTCAATTATTTTGATTTGCTTTGATCTTTTTGGATCATGGGACTGGGCATCTCGGTTACCGGCCCTTTCTCGTGAATGAGGAGCGGAGTCCACTCCTCGTGAGAATAACCCATCTAGCATGGAAGATATAGGCAGCCTTAGTTGTAACATGAGCTGCTCGAGCATACAAAACAGAATTTCATTTGAAGGTTTGGAGTTTGGCACATGCAAATTTACTTGGAACGGCAGGTAGATACCGCATATAGGAAGGTATAGTGGACTCATATGGAATAACTTTGGGGTTTAAGGAGTTTGGATGCACAAGCAGTATTCCCGCTTAGTACAGGTGAAGGCTAGCAAAAGACTGGGAAGCGACCAACTGAGAGAGCGACAACAATCATAAACATGCATTAAATTTAATTCACATTGAATACAAGCATGAGTAGGATATAATCCACCATGAACATAAATATCGTGAATGCTATGTTGATTTGTTTCAACTACATGCGTGAACATGTGCCAAGTCGAGTCACTCAATTCATTTAAAGGAGGATACCATCCCATCATACCACATCATGATCATTCTAATAGCATGTTGGCATGCAAGGTAAACCATTATAACTCATAGCTAATCAAGCATGGCACAAGCAACTATAATCTATAAATGTCATTGCAAATATGTTTACTTCATAATAAGTTGACTCAGAAATGATGAACTCATCATATTTACAAAAACAAGAGAGGTCGAGTTCATAGCAGCTTTTCTCATCCCAATAAGTCCATCATATATCGTCATTATTGCCTTTCACTTGCACGACCGAACGATGTGTATAATAATAAGAGTGCATGTACATTGGACTAAGCTGAAATCTGCAAGCATTCAACTCAAGAGAGTAGACAAGTAATATGGGCTCTAAGTTAAATAAACAATCATGCATATGAGAGCCACTAAGCATTTTCAATATGGTCTTCTCGACCCCCAAAGGAAAGAAAAGAAAATAAAACTATTTACAAGGGAAAGCTCCCAACAAGAAAGAAGAAGAACTAGAAATCTTTTTGGGTTTTCATTTTAAATTCTACCACAAGCATGGAAATTAAACTAACTAATTTTTTTGGTTTTTCTTAAGGTTTATCAAACGCACAAGAAGAAAACTAGAAAAAGGAATTTAAACTAGCATGGATAATACAATGAAAGAGTATGAGCACCGACGACTAGTGTGTGAACATGAATGTAAAGTCGGTGAGAAATACGTACTCCCCCAAGCTTAGGCTTTTGGCCTAAGTTGGTCTAGTACCAAGGATCGCCTGGCTGATATCCATAAGTGAAACTGGGGTTGTACTGAGATGCAGAGGCAACCGCCTCTTGAGCTGCAGCGTGTTGGCGAGCTGCCTCCACTCCCCTCTCGTATTCAACTGCTTCCTTCCTGGTGACAACATATCTTCCTTTTGCCTAATAGTAAAAAGGTAGGGAGCAGGAAGAGTAACAGAGACGATGTTGCATCTGTCATAGATTAGTCGATAATGGAGGAATTGTTCAATCCTCTCAAGAAAATGATGACTAAACATAGCTTCTTTATCCAAATAAATCGGAGGTATTATCATATCTCCCTCTCGTGGGGCTATATTAAGATAATTAGCCACACGGGTTGCATAAATCCCTCCAAAGAAATCTCCCTTTCTACTATTGTTATGCAACCTACGTGTAACTATTGCCCCCAAGTTATAACCTTTATAACCTAACACAGCACTCTTGAGGACACACAGATCAGGGACACACATGTGACATGCTTCATCCTTACCATTAATACATCTACCAATGAAGATAGCAAAATAATGTATAGCAGGGAAATGAATGCTCCCAATGGTAGCTTGTGCTATGTCCCTAGATTCTCCCATAGTAATACTAGCAAGAAAATCTCTAAGTTCAGATTTGTGAGGATCATTAATATTACCCCATTGCGGGAGTTTGCAAGCAGTTGTAAAATCCTCTAAATCCATGGTATAAGATGTATCATAAATATCAAATATGACACTAGGAAAATTACGCACACAATTATATTTAAACCTCCGCACAAAGGAATCAGTCAATTGATAGTACTGAGGACACTTATCTTGTAAGAAGTCCTCCAGCTCAGCATTACGCACAAACGCGTCAAATTCCTCCTTAAAACCTGCTTCAACCATAAAATCATCGGATGGCCACTCACAAGCTCGTACATTCGTGTTCCTCGGCAGTGCAACATCTTGGTCACGTATAGCAATCCTGGGTCCTTTCTTCACCGAGGAACCACCTTGGTACATTCTTCTAAGCATATTTCCTTTTCTGAAATAAATATGAAATTTTTAGTAACTTCAAAATAAAAGTGCATAAAACTAAATAAGATTGATAGCAACTACTCCTACAAGTGCCTAGAGTCTATATCATGCATTGGAGTTGCTTGCGACCTCAAAAATTTAACATGCAAGCTCAAGAACATGGTCACCTAAGCAGCAAAAATTTGCAATGAATAAAGCACTAGAACAAAAATTAATTGGACCAATGGAGGAGTCACATACCAAGCAACAATCTCCCAAAGCAGTTTTGTGAATGGAGCTTTGAGCAAGGAGATCGAAAATCGCAGCAAAACGAGCTAGAACTCGTGCTTGAGCTGGATGGGGAGTTTTTTGGGTAGAAGATGAAGTGTGTGGGTGCTGGCATAAATGGAGGGGAGCCACCAGGGGCCTACGAGACAGGGGGGCGCGCCCTATAGGGGGGGGGGCGCCCTCCACTCTCGTGGCCTGGTGCTTGCCCCTCCTGCAGTGTTTTTAGTGCCTAAAATCCTCAAATATTCCATAAAAACCATACTAAATTTGCAGGGCATTTGTAGCACTTTTATTTTCAGACTATTTTTTATTGCACGGAAAATTCAGAAAACAGACGGACAATACTATTTTTGCTTTATTTATTCTAAATAACAGAAAGTAAAAAGAGGGTACAGAAGGTTGTGCCTTCTAGTTTCATCCATCTCGTGATCATCAAAATGAATCCACTAACAAGGTTGATCAAGTCTTGTTAACAAACTCATTCCGAATAACACGGAACCGGAGAAATTTCGAATAACACTAAGTTACCTCAACGGGGATATGAAAATCCCCAACAATAAGAATATCATACTTTTTCTTGACAGTAGGGAGAGGAAATTCAAAACCTCCAAAAATAATAGTTGGAACTTTTTCAATAGAATTGATGCTATGAACTTGAGATTGTTTCCTCGGAAAGTGTACCGTATGCTCATTACCATTAACATGAAAAGTGACATTGCCTTTGTTGCAATCAATAATAGCCCCTGCAGTATTAAGAAAAGGTCTACCAAGGATAATAGACATACTATCGTCCTCGGGAATATCAAGAATAACAAAGTCCGTTAAGATAGTGACATTTGCAACCACAACAGGCACATCCTCACAAATACTGACAGATATAGCAGTTGATTTATCAGCCATTTGCAAAGATATTTCAGTAGGTGTCAACTTATTCAATTCAAGTCTACGATATAAAGAGAGAGGCATAACACTAACACCGGCTCCAAGATCACATAAAGCAGTTCTAACATAATTTCTTTTAATGGAACATGGTATAGTTGTTACACCCGGATCTCCAAGTTTCTTTGGTATTCCACCCTTAAAAGTGTAATTAGCAAGCATGGTGGAAATTTCAGCTTCAGGTATCTTTATTTTGTTTGTGATGATAACCTTCATATACTTAGCATAAGGATTTGCTTTCAGCATATCAGTTAAGCGCATACGTAAGAAAATAGGTCTAATCATTTCAGCAAAGCGCTCAAAATCCTCATCATCCTTTGACTTGGATGGTTTAGGAGGAAAGGGCATGGGTTTCTGAACCCACGGTTCTCTTTCTTTACCGTGCTTCCTAGCAACAAAATCTCTCTTATCATAACCTTGATTCTTTGATTGTGGGTTATCAAGATCAACAGCAGGTTCAATCTCTACATCATTGTTTTTGCATCAACATGAACATTATCATTAACATTATCACTAGGTTCATGCTCATCACCTGATTGAGTTTCAGCATCAGAGATAGAATATCATTGGGATTCTCAGGTGTGTCTACAGTGGGTCACTAGAAGCATGCAAAGTCCTATCATTTTTCTTTTTCTTCTTTTTAGAAGACCTAGGTGCCTCTAAATTATTTCTCTGAGAATCTTGCTCGATTCTCTTAGGGTGGCCTTCAGGATACAAAGGTTCCTGAGTCATTCTACCAGTTCTAGTAGACACTCTAATAGCAAAGTCATTTTTATTATTTAATTCATCAAGCAAATCATTTTGAGCTTTAAGTACTTGCTCAGCTTGAGTAGCAACCATAGAAGCATATTTGCTAACGCGGTGAAGTTCATCTTTAACTGTAGCCAGATTATCACTTACACGTCCTATCTTGAAAGCATTATTCTTTAACTCTCTACCAACATAAGCATTAAAACTTTCTTGGCTAGCCATAAAGTCATCAAATTCATCTAAGCATGGGCTATGAAATTTAGTAGAGGGGATTTCAACTTTATCATATCTATAGAGAGAATTTACCTTCACGACCTGTGTCAGGTTATCAAGACAATATGGTTCTTCAACAAGCGGTATATTAAGACCATGTATTTCTTCAATATGAGGTAAATTCTTAACATCTTCAACTTTAATACCTTTTTCTTTCATTGATTTCTTTGCCTCTTGCATAAGGACTGAGAAATAGAACACCTCTCTTCTTCGGAGTGGGTTTAGGAACAGGCTCAGGAGTTGGCTCAATTGGTTCAGGAATCACCTCAGGAATTGGCTCAGGGAGAGTCCAATTATTTTCATTGGTCAATATATTATTCAATAATATTTCAGCTTCGTCGACTGTTCTTTCCCTGAAAACACAACCAGCACAACTATCCAAGTAGTCATTGGAAGCATCGGTTAGTCCATTATAAAAGATATCAAGTATTTCAATTTTCTTAAGAGGATGATCAGGCAAAGCATTAAGTAACCGGAGAAGCCTCCCCCAAACTTGTGGGAGACTCTCTTCTTTGATTTGCACAAAATTATATATTTTCCGCAAGGCAGCTTGTTTATTATGAGTAGGGAAATATTTAGCGGAGAAGTAATAAATCATATCCTGGGGACTACGCACACAACCAGGAGCAATAGAATTGTACCAAGTCTTAGCATCACCCTTTAATGAGAACGGAAATATCTTAAGGATATAAAAATAGCGAGACTTCTCATTATTAGTAAACAGGGTAGCTATATCATTCAACTTGGTAAGATGTGCCACAACAGTTTCAGATTCAAGGCCATAAAAAGGATCTGATTCAACTAAAGTAATAATCTCAGATCAACAGAGAATTCATAATCCTTGTCAGTAACACAGATAAGTGAAGTAGCAAAAGCAGGGTCCGGTTTCATTCTAGCATTAAGAGACTACTGCTTCCATTTAGTTAATAATTTCTTAAGATCAGATCTATCATTGCAAGCAAAAATTTCCCTAGCAGCTTCTTCATTCATAACAGAACCCTTAGGAACAACAGGCAATACATAATCATTGGGGGAACATTCATCATCACTATCATCAATAGCATCTTCAATATTTTCATTCCCCCTCACTCTAGCAAGTTGTTCATCAAGAAATTCACCTAATGGCAAAGTAGTATCACGTACAGAAGTAGTTTCATCATGCATAGCAGAAGTGGCATCATCAATAACATGCGACATATCAGAATTCATAGCAGTAGCAGGTTCAAGTGTCGCAAACTTACTCATAACAGAAGAAGAATCTAGTGCAGAGCTAGATGGCAATTCCTTACGTCCCCTCGTAGTTGAGGGATAGATCATGGTTTTAGCGTCTTTCAAGTTCTTTATAGTGATCAACAGATATAAATCCCAAGTGACTCAGAGAATAGAGTTATGCTCCCCGGCGACGGCGCCAGAAATTAGTCTTGACAACCCACAAGTGTAGGGGATCGCAACAGCTTTCGAGGGTGAAGTACAACCCAAATTTATTGATTCGACACAAGGGGAGCCAAAGAATATTCTTGAGTATTAGCAGTTGAGTTGTCAATTCAACCACACCTGGATAACTTAGTATCTGCAGCAAAGTATTTAGTAGCAAAGTAGTATGATAGTAATGGTAACAGTAGCAAAGGTAAAGATAAATGTTTTTGGTTTTTTTGTAGTAGTTGTAACAGTAGCAACGGAAAAGTAAATAAGCGAAGAACAATATATGAAAAGCTCGTAGGCAATGGATTAGTGAGGGATAATTATGCCGGATGTGATTCCTCATGTAATAGTTATAACATAGGGTGACACAGAACTAGCTTCAATTCATCAATGTAATGTAGGCATGTATTCCGTAAATAGTCATACGTGCTTATGGAAAAGAACTTGCATGACATCTTTTGTCCTAGTCTCCCGTGGCAGCGGGATCCTAGTGGAAACTAAGGGATATTAAGGCCTCCTTTTAATAGAGAACCGGACCAAAGCATTAACACATAGTGAATACATGAACTCCTCAAACTACGGTCATCACCGAGAAGTATCCCGATTATTGTCACTTCGGGGTTGTCGGATCATAACACATAATAGGTGACTATAGACTTGCAAGATAGGATCAAGAACACACATATATTCATGAAAACATAATAGGTTCAGATCTGAAATCATGGCATTCGGGCCCTAGTGACAAGCATTAAGCATAGCAAAGTCATAGCAACATCAATCTCAGAACATAGTGGATACTAGGGATCAAACCTTAACAAAACTAACTTGATTACATGGTAAATCTCATCCAACCCATCACCGTCCAGCAAGCCTACGATGGAATTACTCACGCACGGCGATGAGCATCATGAAATTGGTGATGGAGGATGGTTGATGATGACGACGGCGACGAATCCCCCTCTCCGGAGCCCCGAACAGACTCCAGATCAGCCCTCCCGAGAGAGATTAGGGCTTGGTGGTGGCTCCATGTCGTAAAACGTGATGAAACTTTCTCTCTGATTTTTTTTCTCCGCGAGACGGAATATATGGAGTTGGAGTTGAGGTCGGTGGAGCTCCAGGGGGCCCACGAGATAGGGGGGCGCGCCCTAGGGGGGGCGCCCCCCTGTCTCGTGGACAGGCCCTGGGCCCCCTGACGTATTTCTTTCACCCAGAAATTCTTATTAATTCCAAAAAGTGCCTTCGTGGATTTTCAGGACATTCCAAGAACTTTTCTTTTCTACACATAAAACAACATCATGACAGTTCTGCTGAAAACAGCGTCAGTCCGGGTTAGTTTCATTCAAATAATGCAAGCTAGAGTCCAAAACAAGGGCAAAAGTGTTTGGAAAAGTAGATACATTGGAGACGTATCAAAGAGCTGGTAGGAAAGAAAATGAAGATGGACATTGATGGTGCCATAAGGAAGGGCTTACCTGAAGATGAAGCGGGGCTATCACCTGTAGATGAAGCGGGGCTGTCGGAATAGCTCCGCGAAACCCAATGAAGATAATAGCTTGGAATTGCCGGGGTTTGGGGAATGGCCCGGCAATTCTAGGGCTTCTGGCACTACAGAAGCGGGAGGACCCTGATATCCTTTTTCTTTCAAAAACAAAGCTTAGGGAGAATAAAATGGAGAAGTTTAGGTACAAGTTGGGTATACCACATATGTTAGTTAAGGACTGCGAGGGGAAGAGTGGTGGCTTGGCTCTGTTTTGGAAGAGGGATGTGGATGTTACTTTGAGATGGAAGGGAAGGATGCACATTGACGTTATAATAAAAGAGGAGGATGGGTACAAATGGAGAGTCACAGGTGTGTATGGAGAACCGAAGCCTGAGATGCGGGAAAACACTTGGCGTCTACTTCGTACTTTGCATGGACAAGCAGATCTCCCTTGGCTCTGCGTAGGGGACTTCAACGAGATCTTGTACACCCATGAGAAGCAAGGGGGTAATGTTAAACCCCAGCGGTACATGGATAATTTTCGTAATGCACTCAACTTTTGTAACCTGAATGATTTGGGATTCGAGGGTGATGTGTTCACCTAGAGCAATAATAACTTCATGTTGATGGTTATATTTGTGAGCGACTCGACAGGGCGGTTGCAAATCATCGGTGGGTTTCACGGTTCCCTGGTTATAAAATCATAAGTGGGGACCCGAAACACTCTGACCATCGACCTATTATTGTACAAATGCATGGTGAAGCTAAGAAATGGCGAGCGAATGAAAGTGGTGTGAATAAAAGGTTTGAGGCGAGGTGGTTACTGGAGGAGGATTGTGCAAGGATAGTAGAGGAGGCCTGGGAAAAAGCGAGGGTACATAACAACGCAAAGGTGGCTGATGGGTTAAGGATAATAGCACAGGATTTACATCGGTGGAGCAAAGATGTGCTAGGTGACCTCCAGCAGCGTATAAAAAAATTGAAGATGGAGCTTGAGGGGTACAGGAGGCTGCCGGTGACCCAGGCTAGCATAGCAAAAGAGCAGGTCGCTCGTTTCAAGCTGGAAAGGTTAGAAGACCAGCTTGAAATATTCTGGAAACAAAGAGCTCACGCCAACTGGTTGGAAAAAGGGGACCGAAATACCTCATTCATGCACACAGCAGCGTCAGAGAGGAAGCGGATAAACACCATCAGCAAATTAAGGAGGGATGACAGAGTGGAAGTGGAAGGAGAGGAGGGATTAAAGGCCCATATATCTAACTATTTTTCTTCGCTGTTTACCCCTGTGGCAGGTTTGGAGGCACATCAAATCACTGAAAATGCCCCTGTTCGTGTCACGCAACAAATGAATGAAATGCTAGTGGCCGAGTTCACGGCCAAGGAGGTCCGAGAAGCATTGGACAACATAGGGGATCTCAAAGCCCCAGGTGCGGATGGTATGCCAGCAATCTTTTATAAGAAGTTTTGGGGTACAGTTGGCGAGGCGGTGATATTGCAAGTATTGCGAGGCGGCAGTATACCCGAGGGGTGGAATGAAACAGTTGTTGTACTCATCCCAAAGGTGCGTAAACCAGACAAATTGAAAGACCTACGCCCTATAAGCCTATGCAATGTTGTGTACAAACTTGTCTCCAAAGTCTTGGCTAACCGGTTGAAGTGCATTCTTGATGAGTTGATTTCCCCGAATCAGAGTGTCTTTGTGCCAGGGAGGTTGATATCAGATAACACAATCCTTGCATATGAGATGTCCCATTTTGTGAAGCGGAAAAGAAAAAGAAAGGTTGGGCACATGGCTCTAAAACTTTATATGAGCAAAGCTTATGACCGGATAGAGTGGCCTTTTTTGGAGAGCATGATGAACAAGTTGGGTTTCTGCCGCCAATTTGTAAAATTAATAATGAATTGTGTGACTACGGTGAGTTATAGATTCCGGATAAATGGCGCACTAACAGAAACAGTTCAGCCGGAGAGAGGGCTCCGTCAAGGTGATCCGATATCTCCATACCTTTTCTTGCTCTGTGCTGAGGGCCTCTCAACTCTGTTGACACGGGCTGAAGGTGATGGACGTATACAAGGGATCAAACTAGCTCCTGACGCCCCAACAGTGTCGCACCTTTTGTTCGTCGATGACTCACTCCTGCTCATGGAGGCGAACGAGGATGCTGCCAGAACAGTTAACCACATACTACAAGTTTATGAAGCATGCTCGGGCCAGGTCATTAACAGAGACAAATCATCTACCATGTTCAGCACAAATACCAGGAGAGCTGTGAGAGATGCAATCATGCAAGAACTAGGCCTCACAGCGGAGGAAACTAGAGGCAAGTACCTAGGCATGCCCATATACGTTGGGCAAAATAAGGCACAGTGCTTCGAGTACATGAAGGAAAAGATCTGGAAGAGGATCCAAGGTTGGAAAGAGAGAATCCTATCAATGGCAGGGAAGGAGATACTTGTCAAGGCTGTCGCACAAGCAATTCCGACATATGCAATGGCATGTTTTGATTTGACAAAAGGCCTTTGTGATAGCATCAGCCAGATGATTTGTGACTATTGGTAGTCGCAGAACGATAATGATAAGAGGATGCACTGGGTTGGAAGAGAGAAGATGAAGCTGAGCAAGGAGGAGGGGGGTCTAGGTTTCTGGGACCTCCATGACTTCAACATGGCGCTGTTGGCACGGCAAGGTTGGCTGCTACTGCAAGGGCCTGAGTCTCTATGTGCAAGGGTTCTGCGTGCTAAATATTTCCCATCTGGCAACTTACTTGATGCTGAACCAAAAAGCGGGATAACCTATGTATGGCGTTCGATACTCAAGGGCATAAATCTGCTTAAACAGGGGCTCATCTAGAGAGTTGGGGATGGCACCAATGTAAGAATATGGGAAGACCCATGGATCCCAAGAGGTGAAACCAGGAGACCAGCAACCCATGGAGGAAGTTGCCTGCTTACACGGGTCTGTGAACTACTTGAACCAACCAATGGAGGGTGGGATGCGGATCTGGTGCGCCAAACCTTCAGCCGAGAGGATGCAAATGAGATTCTGCAGATACCTATCTCAGAGAACGGAGAGGACTTCCTAGCCTTGCATTTTGACAGTAAGGGAATTTTCTCAATCAAGTCAGCATATCGGGTCATGTTAGATTATGAGCGCAGACAACAAATGCAGGGGAGAGGGGAAAACTGGAAGTCCGAAACATGGCATGGCCTATGGAGGATACCCTGCCCACCAAGGGTGCACCACTTCCTGTGGCGACTGGGACACAATAGCCACCCACTTCTGATGAACATTGCACGAAGAGGGGTGGAGACAGATACATGCTGTGTAGTTTGCCAACGCTACTTTGAGGATGGCGCGCACCTATTTTTTAAGTGCAAAGAAGTGAAGAGGATGTGGCGTGCACTGGAGCTGGAGGATTTGAGAACCCAACTAACTGAATGCAAAAGCCGACTACGAGTCATACAGAGGGTGTTGGTGGACTGAAAGGAACAGAGAGAATCATAATGAGAGGCGGCTGGCTATCGACGAGTTTCAGTTTCAGGTCAGACGGCATACTGCAGAATGGGTAAGCAAAAACGGATGCCTGAATCACCCCAACCTGACGGCTGCACAAAGATGGAGCCCACCACCAAAAGATTATCTGAAGATCAATTGCGATGGCGCTTACTCGGCAGAAAGGGCAGAAGGTGGATGGGGAGCACTGGCCCGGGAGGACACCATGTTGGCGACCTGGTATTTGCTGCTGCTGGCCACCTGACCCACACTAGCCAAGCGATGCACGCGGAAGCCATGGCTGTGGAAAATGCTCTTAGTACTGCAGAGCGGATGGGTATTGGAAGGATTGTACTAGCATCGGACTGCCAGAACGTGGTAAAGGCCATAACATCCAACGCCTTTGATGGTTCAAGCTTGGGTCAGCTGTTTCTGGAGATTAAGTACCAACTGTCAATGTCGTTTATTCAATACCGTGTTATTTTCTGCCCAAGAGCTTGTAATAAGGTAGCACATCTGCTAGCTACCAAGGGTGCTGGGTGGGATGCGAACTACCCTAATGATGTAAGTCGTTTGGTGGCCAGTGATCTAGCTGAGCCTTAATGGAATACATGTGTTCCATTTCAAAAAAGAAAAGAAAAAAGAAGACAATAACTCTTCTAAACACTTCCTCATATCATAACTCGTCAAATACTATATGAGGAGTTACAAAATGGTAGGAGCTAGCCGAACACTCAAACTTTACTAGTACTTCTCAGCGAACGCTACATATGCATGCGAGGAAGGCGTCGAGAAAGTTGGTGAAATTCATTTGGTTCTTCTCCTCTTCATTCTCCCTATGGCTCAATGGTGTGGCTCGGAGCGCAACGATCCACCGAAATCGGCAACCGACCGCCATGGCTCAGAATAAGGGGGAGTAGGGTAGCTCGGGGAGCGGCCGGGAACGATGAGATAACAAAGGGAAACTTCGTCATAATCTCGTAGCTGCTACGCGCAGCGCACTGAGCGGCAGGTCTGGCATCTACGACTACAAAAGGGAGAATGACAATCACGTCTCTGCTAGGAAGAATGTGGAATGGCGGAGAGCAGGCCAAATGGATATACTCCCTCCGTCCCCAAATAAGTCACCAACTTTGTACTAACTTTATAGTATAATCCAAACTGGGAGTTGAGCCATGAACAACGCTTTGGAATTCCTAGCAAATCTTTCAACTCCTCGAATACGATGAGATTTCACTGGTCGTGGGTGGGAACCACAAGAAAACAAAGAATTTTTTTGCCAGAATATCGCCTGGAGGAGGGGCGAGCATGACGTCCGATGGCTAAGACTAGCCATAGTGGATACTCACATACACTAGTAACATACACATATCCCTAGACTATATTACAACCTTCATAGTGGATAGTAACATAAGTGTGGTGTCACGCAAAACTTCATTTATGAGACTATAGACTCATATTGCATTGGGACATGTAATGTTACGGTAACTAGCTAAGTTACTGGGGAGGGGAGTCCGTCCCATAGGGTGACGGTTGGTCTTGTCCGGGAAATCCGGAGGCGATTGCGCTGGCGATCGCGATCGGACCTCCTTGGTTAGGGTTTTCGTCGCAAGCAGCCGGTGCCTGATTCCAGCCACCGTCTTCGTGCTTGCGTTTCGTCCGTCCAAACCCCCACCCCATCCACCACAGGCCTTCGGTGCATTTCCCTAGGGCGCGTCATCGTAAA
Organism: Triticum timopheevii; assembly: GCA_963921465.1. Taxonomy (NCBI): domain Eukaryota; kingdom Viridiplantae; phylum Streptophyta; class Magnoliopsida; order Poales; family Poaceae; genus Triticum; species Triticum timopheevii. The sequence goes on from OY997268.1 coordinate 577,218,469, forward strand.
ACACCAAACCCTGGGAGGGAAAACGGGGTCAGAGAGGGGGAGACGCCATGGCGTTGGAAGGAGTAGCGGGGATGTTGAAGGGACTGAAGCTTTCGGAGGAGGAGAAGAAGGGAGTTAGGGTTAGACTGTCATCCAAGGAGAAGGGGAAGGAAGTGGCAATGCAGGCTGTTGGCAAGATCATGTCAGAGAGGTTGGCTCACCGAGATGCGATCTGTTTGTCCCTTGGCAAGGTTTGGTGCCCGATCAAGGGGATCGACTGCAAAGAAATTGGAGCCAATCAATTCCTCTTTACGTTCCTTCAGGAGTCAGGAAAACGCAAGGCGATAGAGGATGGGCCCTGGATGTTTGACAAAGATTTGGTGGTGGTAGAGGACTATGTGCCAAGCAAAAGACCGGAGGACTACGCCCACAACAATATCCCAATCTGGGTTAGGGTTTACAACCTACCCCTCGGTATGATGAACGGAGAAGCCGCCGAGGATATTGGCAATATTATTGGTGTTTTCGTAGAGGCGGACACAGGGCCAGATGGGAAGGCATTTGGAAGGTTCCTTCGAATCAAAATCAGAATGCAAATTGACAAGCCACTGATGAGGGGTTTTACTCTAGATGAGGAGGGAGAGGAAACTGGGGATGCTGGTACGGGGAAGACAGCAATGCTGACTGCGGAGGAAGAGGAGGGGAGGGATTGGTGCCGGCTGGAGTATGAATATCTACCGGACTTCTGCTATACATGCGGTTTTATTGGCCATGGAGAGAAGGATTGATCAACTAAACTGAAGAAAGGAGAACAGTCACAGTTTGGCCGGTGGTTGAGGGCTGATGTGGGCCAACGTAGAGGAGGAATGGAGGAGCGGCCATGGAGGAATGGAGGACGCAGCTACAACGGGCCCCGTAACTACGGGTATAACAGATCGAGTGGGAGGTCTAGTGGGGGTAGTGAGAGTTTGTCCTGGAGGAAAAGTGACTCAAGGTCTTCGGGAGGAGAGGACAGAAAGTCAGGTAGGGAGGAAGAAGTTACTAGTCCTATCAAGCAAGCCCCCTTGCTGACTGACAAAGGGACTGCACGGAAGCTGGACCTCGGTCAAGGGTCTATGGTGGTGCGAGAAGGGTTGCCGGGGCAACCGGAGACAACTGTGACCAAGGCAGGAGGCGGTGACAAGCTGACGGGTGGAAAGAAATATAAGAAGAAAGGCAGAGATAGGAGTGTGAGGGGTGACGCAAAGGAGGTGGTTGCGATCTTGGGAGAGAAAAGAGATAGAATGGAGGAGGAGGAGGAGGAAGAGAAGGGGAGTAAGAAGGGAAAGGTTGACAGGATGATTCAGGAGGTCACTCGGGGGATGGATGCTGCAGTGGTAGTTGCTAACGAAAATACATCGGCCGGGCTGCAGGAGCAGCCCCGTCGGTCGCCATGAAACTCATCGGTTGGAACTGCCAGGGACTCGGGAACGGCCCGGCAGTTCGCAGCCTCCTCGACTTGGGGAGGGCGGAGGAGCCCGACATTATTTTCTTGGCGGAGACAAAACTGACGGAGAAGGAGTTGGACCGTTTTCGGTGGACGCTTGGCTTGGCTAACATGACAGCATGGAACCCGGTGGGGCGGAGCCGTGGTGTGGCGATGTTTTGGCGACGGGGGGTGGATGTAGGGCTTAGATCTTATGGTAGAAGACATGTGGATGTGGATGTTACGGAGGAAGATGGATGGGTGTGGAGGGTGACCGGAATTTATGGGGAATCGGAGATGGAGCGCAAAGTGGAGATGTGGAAACTGCTGTGTATCCTTGGACAACAACACCAGAATGCGCGCCCTTGGCTGTGTTTGGGTGACTTCAATGAAATATTGTCGTGCGACAAGAAGGTTGGCGGGGCGGTACGACACCAGCGATACATGGATAACTTCAGGGAGGCTCTGGAGGCTTGTGATCTGTGCGACTTGGGGTTTGAAGGGGACAAATACACTTGGAGGAATCACAGTAAGGTGGTGGATACATATATTTGTGAACGACTAGACAAAGCAACTGCAAATGCCAGATGGTGTGAGTGGTTCCCGAAATTCACTGTACACAATGGTGCACCCCGCCACTCTGACCATCGTCCCATCATTGTGTGTACTCAGGGAGCCTTTAGAAGGATGGGGGGAGGAGATCATGGTTTCCGGTTTGAGGCATGGTGGCTTCAGGAAGAAGGTTGCAGCACGGAGGTGCATGGTGCATGGGAGGAAGGGTGTCTGAAGGATAGAGGCGATGTCGCGACTGCAATGAAAACTGTGGTAGGGAGGATGAGGAGGTGGGGTAAGGAGGTGGCGGGAGAGCTTGAAGAAAAACTGAGAAACACTCGGGGAGATTTGGAGAGATGTATGAGATCGCCGGTCTCGGACGCCAAAGTTAGGGAGGAAGGAAGGCTTCGGTGCTTGCTTGAGGAGCTGGAAGGAAAGAAAAACATCAAAGCAAAGCAGTGTTCTCATGTCACTTGGCTGCGTGATGGGAATAGGAGTATGAAGTATTTCATGGCGGTGGCTTCAGCGAAGAGGAAGGCGAATAGAATTAAGAAGTTGAAGAAAGAGGATGGCTCGGAGGTGCAAGAAGGGGTCGAGCTTAATAACTAAGTTTTTTCTTTTTTTCAGGCCCTTTTTACTTCCTCTGGAGTCAGCCGGCTACTTGAGCTAATTGACAAAGTGCAGCCTCGGGTCACGGCCGCTATGCGGGCGATCCTAGAAGCTGAAGTCACTCGTGAGGAGGTGAAGGCCGCGCTGGATCACATTGGAGATCTTAAGGCGCCTGGGCCGGATGGCATGCCCTCGGTGGTGTATAAAAAACACTGGCATTTCATGGGTGACAAGATTGTCGATGAGGTCATTGCAGTCCTCAATGGTGGTGCAATGCCGGAAGGATGGAATGACACCACTATGGTCCTTATTCCGAAGGTTAAAAGTCCTAGTAGGATCAAAGACCTCCGGCCGATCAGCTTATGCAATGTGATATACAAGCTGGTTTCCAAGGTTATCGCCAACCGCCTCAAGCTTATTCTCCCGGAGATTATATCCCCGAACCAAAGTGCGTTTGTCCCCGGGAGGATGATAACTAACAACATCCTAGTGGCGTATGAGGTGTCGCACTATCTACTAAACTAAAAGAGAGGAAAGGAAGGAATAGCAGCAGTCGAAGAGGACATGAGCAAAGCTTACGACAGAGTTGAGTGGGATTTCCTTAGAGCTATGTTGACCAAGATGGGATTCGGGACTAGGTGGGTCGACCTAGTCATGACCTGTGTCTGCACGGTTCGTTACCAGATCAGGGTCAACGGGGAATTGACTGAACAGTTCTCACCGTCGTGAGGCCTACGGCAGGGCGATCCGGCCTCACCTTACCTTTTTGTCATTTGCGCGGAGGGGCTATCGGCCCTGTTGCATGATGCGGAGGCGACTGGGAGGATCAGCGGGGTCAGGATTTGCCAAGGAGCACCGGTTTTGTCACACTTGTTATTCGCAGACGATTCGCTGTTGCTACTGAAAGCGAAGCAAGACGAGGCCCTGGAACTTCAGCGATTGCTTGACTTGTACGAGGCTTGCTCGGGTCAGTGCATAAATCTCGAGAAGTCTGTCGTAATGTTCAGTCCGAACTCAGACGACGGGATTAAATCTATTGTCAAGAACGCTCTGCAAATCCATAGTGAGCAATGGAATGAGAAATATCTGGGATTGCCGGCTCATGTTGGCAAGTCGAGGAAGAGAGCGTTTGGCTTTGTGAAGGGGGCCATGGCGGGGCGGGTGTATGGTTGGAAGGAACGTCTAATTGTGAAGGCTGGGAAGGAGACCCTCGTTACCACTGTTGCTCAAGCTATTCCCACATTCGCTATGTCTTGTTTCTACCTGACAAAAACTTTCTGCGAGGAGCTCAGTTCATTGGTCGGAAACTATTGGTGGAGTCAACAAGATAAGGAGGACACAACTCACTGGGTTGGCTGGAAAACTCTCACGCTTCCTAAGTCTCAGGGAGGGCTTGGTTTTCGGGACATGCACGGTTTCAACGTCGCCATGTTGTCGAGGCAGATTTGGAGACTTCTCCAAAATCCAGATTCCTTATGCGCGCGGGTGCAGCAGATTTGGAGACTTCTCCAAAATCTCATGGTTAGGGTTTGCGAGCTAATTGATCCGTCCACAGGACAGTGGGATGAGCAGTTGGTGAGGGACACTTTTTGGGCTGACGATGTTAAGCATATCCTCCAGATCCCTCTGAGAGACGGGGCTCAAGACTTCATATCTTGGCATTATGATAGTAAGGGGCTCCACTCCGTCAAATCAGCTTACAAACTCTTCTGCCAGCTAGAGAAGACCAAGACGACCGGTGACATGGGTGCAAGTAATGCAAATCTGGGAGTTCTGGACCGAGTAGTTGATGACTCGTGGAAACGGATTTGGAAATTACCATGCCCCAAAACCATCCAAATGTTCACTTGGCGCGTCAAGCACGAGTCCCTGACACTACGGACGAATGTGGCCCGCAGAGGAATCCCTATAGCTGACACGAAGTGTTTGTTCTGTGGTAGAGGTGATGAGGACGGGGCTCATTTATTCATCAAGTGCAAAAATGTCAAGGGAGTCTAGAGAGAGCTTGCTATCGAACGCGAACGAGGTGCTTTGGAAAAAATCACGTCCATGCATGCAATGATGGATTTCTTGTGGGGGCTTGATGTAAGAAAGCGGCTTCTTATTCGTGGATGTGGTGGTCCAACCGAAACAAATTGCGTGCTGGGGAATTACCACTGGCAGACGACGAAGTGGCTAGAAGAGTTCAGAGCAGTGTTCATGAATTTATGCACATCTATGAGCCTACTGCGTCCAAGCCATCACCGGAGAAATGGAAGCCACCGGCGGAGGATGAGTACAAAATAAACGTTGATGGCTCTTTTGTCCCTGGGCAGTCCCATGCAGGATGGGGTGTGGCTGTGCGGGATACAGGGGGCCATCTTCTCTGTGCCCGGGCGGGATGTGACGAGCATGTGATCGATGCATTTGCTGCTAAAGCCCATGCCATGTCTCATGCGATTAACACTGCGGCGGCTCTCGGCATGGTACGGGTGGAGTTTGAAACGGACTCTCAACTCCTCGCTGAAGCTCTGGATCTTGGGAAGGTGGACTCCTCGGCGTACTCGGCTGTAATTGAGGATATGAAATACCAACTCAAGCTCTGGTTCTCCAAGTTTCTAATTTCGGTCTGTAGAAGGAGTGCCAATTCAGTAGCTCATGAACTTGCCACGCTTGGGCGTATGTGTGATCTAAACCACTGTATGCAGTGGGACTCTGATGTACCGGCCCACGTGGGCGCTTGTATTTCGGGCGATATGCCCAGTCCTCGTTAAGCAATAAAGCCTTGTTGCTTTCAAAAAAAAAACTAGCTAAGTTACTCAAACCACCTCTCTCCTCATTAACTCATCGCCAGATAAGCAAATTTGCTGAGTTGGACTCGATGTTACCGCTGAAGTTATTCTCACTGTGGCTAGTCTAAGGCAGCGGCAGGAAGAGGGGGCGAAGGAATCTTTCAATGAGTGTAGCCGGCTACTCAAATTTGAGCAAGAGGGGAAACTTTTGAGGCTTGCCTCCTCAAAAACGAAATCTTTTGAGGAGTTCAGCGTTTTTCAAGGTTTGATTACAGATGCCCTTACAGTGGAGAGGATCAGATCTAGACTAGATCTACTAGTTATATAATAACAGATACACACAAAATGCCTACTGGGTCCCTTCTATATTAGACACACCAAAACTAGATCGAAATTGACAGCAAACCACACAAAACCAAACCAAACAGCAAGGAGTCAGTTCATTTCTTTCTTTCATCTCAGCACAGCCCGGCACAGCAGGACTAATCTAGCCACCGAGTGACTCCATCTTCTTCGCTTGCGGCCGCGAGTACTTCAATGGACACGTCCAATATAGCCTACAGAAAATCCCAAGCAACATAAACCAGTGTTACAGACAACCAGACAGGTGTTTGCGCACGACTGTGCTATTAGGAAGGAATAATATAGCAGCATCGTTCTCAAAGCGACATCGAGAATCAATCAATGGCAAGTGCACGTACCGAGGAATTTCGGCAGTTGATAAGCTTGCACCCCTCCAGCAAGGAACCTTCCACTTCCAGCACCCAGCCCTCCCAGACATCGAAGCTATGGCTCGCAAACACAAACTCCATCTTCCTGTTAATCTGTTAACATGTTGAAAGGCGGTTGCATGTCAAGCGTCGTCAACCGAGGGTATCATGAACAGATCTGGGGAGAATTTCTATTTCCCAATCATTCTTTACTAGCTCCAGCGGAATCAAGATTGGAACACGTATGCTTTAAGAAAAAACATGGAAATGCTGGTAGCAACATGTTGCACATTAATTAAGTGCAATCGAGGACCTTTACCATAAAAAGTTGAACAGGGTAAGTGTGCAATAGAGTACTCCTACCCACAAAGCTTGAGACGAGACAAGTAATGGTAAGAAAGTATCAAATCCAAAATTATGGTCATACAACACGTGAATGCCGCCTTCTGTTGTTAAGTTCAGATGAAACTACTTGTATAAGACAACAGATAACAGAACAGATTGTGTACATCACCTGCAATAGTTTGCCACCAGCAACAAAGGATCGCAATCCCATCAGATCCTGAAATGCCAGTTTGTTTAACCATATTAGTAGCAAATATGCATTGTACTTGAATAAATCATGAAATAAATAACACTCAACAAGCAACAACCAAAAGGGCAGGGAAACAACTAAAGTCATACCTTGTTTTTGAAAGTGACAAGGAACTGAGCAGCAGGGTCCCTGTTCGTAGCATTTGACACAACATCAAGGATCCAACCACCACCACCAGCAAGCCTTTGTCTTGCAACATGGAACCCTGAATTATCTTTTGCTCTCAAAGCTACAACATAACCATCTTTTAGTGTATCAGGGCATTTTCTACCAAGCACAACAGGTAACTTCTTCTCCGAAGTTATTTCCATTGGGGATTCAGCAGGAGATTTCTGCTTGTACTTCGAATCCTCAGGGGAAGCGAACCGTGAACTTGAACTTACCACCTGGTCCCTACCACTCGTTGCATTATCGTCATCTCTGCGGTAGGAATAATTACTGTCACTCTCTACAGCAGATAAGTCATCCGTTTTCTGGGATCTGCGGTGCGCGGGTCTTTTTTTTCCTTTCTTTCCAGAGCGACTGCGCCTTCCTTCTGTTCGTGAGCCACTATTTTGTGATGATTGCCCTGGAGCTTGATATTCTTTATGCTGGGATGTGATTCTTTTCTTTTCATAGTTGAGAGTTAAATGGCTCTCATCTGTCTGATCTTCACCGTCAAAAACTTGTGAATGGTTATCTTTTGTTCCTCTGTCTTGATCATCTTCATTTCCAGCTTCACTAATTTCCTCATCTTCATCAGAAATTGAACTACTTGGAACAACACCATCAAAGAAAAAGGACTGTAGTATCGTGATTGCTTTCTCTCTTATTTCCATCCACACTTCTTCACTATAGTCTGCACTTCGAGGAAGAATTAGAACATTTGGCATCTCCCGCACCTGTAACAAATACAGACTAACCATCAATTTTCTGAGAAACAAGTAATACAGTGATAGCTGTGAAAAGAGGCACCAATTGCTTGTCCTTACTTCACACTCATGGTCTGTCTGTTTGGACAAGAAAGGTCTTTTAGCTAGTTGGTAGTTTCACTGGTACACATCTTAATACTATACAAAATGGACAACTTCTAAATGAAGGAATAAAGGACAGACCCACTGCATAGAAGCTCCCACACAAGGTGGGGTCAACTTCTAAATGAAGGAATGTTAAAATAAAATAAATATTTTCTCTTTCATTTTGTTTCAGAGATTCCTGTTCATTGGAGCCATATCAGGAATAATATGGCTTTCGAATGATGAATTGATGATGCAGTTCGATCTTAGATATACTTATTCCAACCCAAGTGGCCATTTACGGACAACATCCATATCATAAGTTTAAATTCCATACCCATGCTTCCATCCATTGTGGACCTTCAACACCATCCAATGCACAGCCAGCTATGGTACCATCAAGCAAGAGCTGTTTGAGCGCACAGTCATCTATAAGTTGGCAACTACCAGTGTTGACAATGAATGCTCCTGTGGAATTTAAAAGAAAAGAGACTCACTAAGTCACTATTTTAGATCTCAGAGTACTGAAAGTGCTATAAACTTATAATGCAACAAACAGAAAAAAACGAAGCAAGAAAAATCATACCAGGCTTAATGTGTTGCAGGCAGTCCCCATTAAGTATATGCATCGTGTCATTTGTTAATGTACAATGCAGTGAAACAAGATCACTTGCTGCCAATAGATCATTGAGAGTATCCATTCTCCTAGCAGCAGCAGGAAATACAATGGAAGGCCGACGCATTTTCCCTTCAGCCTTCAAAAGGCATGATGCTGGAGTTAGAAAAACCAAAATACCACTAACATTATACATCCACCTATGCATGTCTTCTTGCACTTGCACTTGCAAAATTTGGCTCCTCAACACTAGCACTTGCAAGAACGGGGTTTAGAAAATCACTACAGTTTTAACCGATTTTGCACAAATTACCACTGTTTTTCATTTGTACTTCCCAAGAAGGAAGAAATTGTTAGGAACCTTAATAACTCAGCAACTTAGCCTAGTCTAAATCACAAACGAATGAGAGCATTAATCTCACAGCATTCCAACCTCATAACCTGAATGGTTAGTGAAAGCCTGACTGCGAATCATCAGAAAGAAGTTCCAGAAGCGCAGGGAGCTGCAGATCGGGCGCTTACCAGATAGCGGGGGTCGAAGTAGAGGACGCTCATCCGGAATGCGAGGCTGCGGGTGGCGAGGCAGCGCGCGGCGGCGGAGCGGCCGACGATGCCGAGCACGAGGCCGCGGCAGCGGCGCATCCCGCGGCAGAGCGGCTGGACGGCGCCGAGGCAGCCGGCGGCGACGGCGGCGGGGGAGGAGACGTGGCGCGAGAGGAGGTGGGTGCGGCGGAGCAGGCCGAGGAAGAGCGCCATGACGGTGTCGGCGACCTCCTCGGCGCGGTTGGCGTCGACATGGACGAGGCGGAGGCCGAGGTCGGCGGCGGCGGCGGCGTCGGCGGCGCGGTCGGGGGAGCCGAGGCAGAGCAGGAGCTGCCAGGGGCGGAGGCGGCGCTGCGCGGCGCGCGGCAGGTAAGCGAGGGACGGGAGCAGGACGGCGGCCGCGGACTCGACGCGGCCCGAGCCGACGGCGGAGAGGGAGACGTGCTCCACCCCCGCCACGCCCGCCAGCAGCTCCCGCTCCGGCGACGGGTCGTCGAGGCAGTTGAGCGACACCACCAGCGGCAGCCCGCCGGCCGGCGAGTGGGCCATCGCGGGCCCGCGGGCGCCGGAGCGCCGGTCGGATCGGGGGGAGGGAGGGGTGCTCCGGGGAAGCGCTCCGGCGGGGGCTTTTGCTTTGGTTTGGGGGAACGGATTGCTGCGCGACGCGCGACCTGTCAGAGAGGGAGGGGGGAGAGAGAGAGAGGTGGGCCCGCCGGTTCACGGGACGAGCGTGGCAACCGCCGGATTCAATTTTGCCTGCAGATCCCATTGCCGTTCCGTTGCATCCGTCGCTGCCTGTTTTGGTGTACCAAATCTGCGCCAGCACCTTTGCTGCTAGCAAACGCTTGTTTCTTCTTCGGAAATGTTAACGCCCACACGTGTGGGCGTTTGCACATCGCTCACATGCCTCCATCACCACTTATTTTTTGGTTTTCGGCTTAAAAATGTTGTATCTCCTAAATAAAAAAGCAAACTAAAAATCCGTTTTCACCATTAAATCCGTCTTGACGAGATCTTCAAAACTAGACCCCATATTGATATGTTTCGACGAATTTTTTTTTTTTGCCAGAAGTTGCCATGATGTTTACACTGCAGTTACCAAGGGCTTAAACTAAAGTTGCCATGTGGCAATTTTAGTTTGTAGATCATGGCAATTTTAGTATTTTGATGATGGCAACTCTAGTACTTTGACCATGAAAATTATTTTTTGTATGAACCATGGCAATTTTACGTGCATGTATCATGGCAATTTTAGTTTATGGTTCATGGCAAGTCTAGTTTCTTAATTCCCCGTTTTATAAATGTCAAAATTTACTTTTAAATGTAGAAGAAAATAGCTGAAACATATCATGGCAACTTCAGTATTAACATCATGGCAATTCATATGCAATAGACATGACAACTTTTAATCCAAAAAAAAATTCATCAAAACATATCAACATGGGATCTAGTTTCGAAGATCTCATCGCGAGGGATTTAATGGTGAAAACGGATTTTCAATCGGATTTTTCGTTTAAGAGATAAAACATTTTAAAAACTGAAAATCCAAAAAGATTCCTGCATGCATGCATGCGATGACGTGACAATCTGTTTACATTAGAGACGTGTGGTGCGTCTCCCTTCCTGCCACACGTGTGGCAGTTAGCGCGACCCTTCTTCTTTTCCTTCAAAAAATTCGGTGAAAACCAGGTTATCACGAAAACCATGTCAAAAACCTATAGGGAGCGCTACACGTGGGTCCACGGCCTCGCGAATCAATTTGTGGTTGGATGGTTAGAACAGGACAGCGGTATCCCCGGTCGATCAAAGTTCGAGTCATACACTTACATTGGTGCTCGCATTTTCCTAAATTTATTTCAGTCCTTCCGGCGATGTGCATTCAGTGGGAGAAGGCGCCCCCGTCGACTAGGAAGGTTTATGTGGCAACTTCACCAATCTCAAGATGGTGTGCCGGCTCCGTCTCTCGGAGGTGCTCGCAGGGATAGGGTGTGCGTGCGTGCTTCATATGGATGAGTGTATGTGCGTATGTATGATCGTCTGCGTGTACAGTGTTCGAAAAAAAGAAAGATCCGCCGCCTAGCGAGCCATTGGATTTGACACGGGATGGTCGTCAGCTCAGCTTTGCAACGAGGATGATGTTGCACTTGGACATTTGCAACAGAGCTCGTGTTATAGAACTTTTGCAACATGGGTATTGGTGCAGAATCTTTTTGCAACATAGCTAATGTTGGAGTCTTTTTGTCTTGACCTTTTATGTGGTGCTACGGGAGAAAATTATGCAACATCACTGCTATTGCATAAATCTGTCTTGCAACAAGGAGGATGTTGCAAGAAAAAAATCCACCATCGTACACCGTGATCTCCCATCATACGATGGGGAGAGGAGCAGCGTCGCCCGTCCTTGCCACCGTGTCGGCCGATGAGCGCCGGACCTCTGACCAGGTCACCTTGCCGCCATCCTCCTCTCCGGTGACGAGCACATCGACGAGCATGTCGGAGCACCGCGATCACTAACCACCGAACTGTTGCATAAACTCTAACGACCCACCCTGCAACACCCCCCATGGTGCGCCGGTGCCTCCCACAAATCCAGCGGCGACCTACACCACCCGAGCAACCTCGTAGGGTCTCCTTCAAAAAAGCCCGACGAAGACGCAGTTTGCAACAAGGGCCGAGTGCAAAAACGCTTCTGAAACATGGGTCAAGTTGCAGGAAAGTGAAGTGGCAGAGGTCGTCTCCCGACCGTCTGGTCAATGAAGATTTGACGGGCACGAAGGCGATTGACCCGAGCGGGTAGATCCGCAGGGTGAACACAAGTGTTTCCCAAAACTATATTACAATTAATCTAAAATTTCTAAAATAAGGAGTAAAATTGGGGAGGTGATGTTCTACAAGCACGTAAAAAATCAAACTTCGGGATCGAAGTCATGAAAGATGTATGGAAGACCTCGATTAAGGGATGATTAGTGACAAACAGTACAACGCTAGGGATGGATTAACGAACTGCTCAGTATGTTAAAACTAGGCTCGTTAAACTCAACGAGCAGAAAAAATCTACTCTGCTTGGCTCTGTTCGTTTGAAGCTCGTTAAGCGCGCGAGATCTCACGAGCACTCGTTAACAAACAAGATTATGTTATGACCTACCAAATGAGTGTGTTGATGTGTTTTCTAAAGTAAGAGGGTGAGTACAGAAGGATGTGCGCTAGTTTGCTGCCTCGTATGGACTAGGTTGTGTCGATTTGATTGAATAGATGGTCTGAGGTGCTATAAAATGTGGTCACATAAGGTAAAAATGCGGTGTGCATTGTATTAACAAGCTGCTCATGAAACTCGTTAGCTCGTTCATTAAGCTTAACAAGTTGAAACCAATGATTAACTCTATTCATTAAGAATCGAGCTACGAGCTTAATGAGTCGAGCTATGGATAGTGGCGTTATATAGGGTTGGACCAAAATATATTAGGGTCGTGGTAAGGAGATGTGGGCTCAACTACGCTCGAGTCGACAACAGTTCACGAATCCGATGTCTCGGATTCATAGCGTGTTCGTTAATAATCGTAATTAATTACTCCCTCTATCCATAAGAAGTTTTTTTATTCTAGTGTGGAGTAAAAAACGTCTTACATTCTGAAACGAATGGAGTACTAATTAAATTTTCGTTCCTAACTGGCAAAAAATAACCACACACATGACATAGGTTTGAGCTCGGTTCTTTCATGAAACATGACACAAGCGAGGCGTGACGGGTGGCAAGGAGAAGCATGCAGGAACCACTTTTAATCTCATGCTCCAATAGCACGTGGAAGAGAACCCCTTGTAGACCTTGTTTAGTTAAACCTTCTCTCGAGGGGATTTGAGAGGATTGAAGGGGATTTGAAGAGATTTAGACCTCTCGGGATTTAATCCCTCTCAATCCCCTTCAAATCCACCTAATCGAACAAGACCTTAAGAAGATCTAAAACTTCCTCCACTTTTGGGGTAGTATTAAACTTTTCACCACCTAGTCATGACACCTACATGAGCCTTTAGAGTTTTTTTTCCTGAAATTGCTTTATGGGCCCAAAGCCCATCTATATAACAAGCTAAGGTCGGCGATGTTATGCCGTTAGTGGGGTGTGAGAGGGCAAGGGCGTTTCAGTCTTTGCATACGAATCCCCAAGAAAGCTAGGGCAAAGGGCATTTTAGTCCTTGCATCTGAATCCGACGAAGAAAGGGTATACACAAAAAGGGGGAACAAGGGCATTTTGGTCTTTACATACCAAATCGATGAGAAAACCTAGGGCAAGGGCATTTTCGTCTTTTCATGCTAAATCGAGAGGAACAATTGACAAGAAAAGCTAGGGCAATATATATATATATTGCAAAGTAAACGAAGGCAAATCGTCGAAATCCAGTCAAAATCAAATCTCAAAAACAAAACACTGTTCCCCGTCCCCATTTTTTTCCGGGCATAAACACGGGGCTCGTCCCGTGCTTGCTCGCCGCCGCCGGCGGGTCGTGCCGAGGCCGCCGCCTCTCCGTCCTCTGCTTCCCCGCCGCTGCCACCCATATACCCCCTTCGCTTCTCCCCCGCGTACGGTATCTGTCGCGGGCGCCTCCTCATCTCGCTTCTCCGCCGCCGGCGCGGTCTTCTACCCTTTCCGTGCTTCCCCGCCGCCACCGCCGCCGCCATACCCATCCAGAGCGACGGACCTCTTCAGCGTCTGCAGATTCCTTCCTCTCTCGGTGTGACTAGGTGCAGATTCGGTGCTCCGCAGTGCTAGTTTGATTTCCCGTTCATGAACTGTTTATACAATTGTTGCAATATACTGGAAAATTGTCGGACTTGATGCTTTCTTTTGAACTAAATTAGAACTGCCTGCTAAAATACCAGTGTAAACTGAATTCAAGCGCATAAGTTGGCTGTTTTCATCCAGCGATTCTCCTAGTTAAATCGCACCAGGGGGTGGGGGTGGGGTGCGGTGGGGTGGGGGGGCACCATCTAGATCCACCGCTGTCACCCATTGGGCACTAGGGCCATTTTTGAGTTGGATGTAGTTGTAATTCCAGTTATGCATCCGGATGGTTGCAATTGTACCAAAATTATGTATCTTCAGTTGATCCTTCGTATCTCTGTGTCGTTCATGCACTCTAGGGCAGTGTTTGGGTTTTGAGTAGTTATAATTCCTGTCATGCTGGAGAGGACTGTGTTTGTCAAAAAATCTTTATGCTGCGGTTAGTTGTATACTATGATTTTTGGTAACATTTGATCCCTTTTGGGCAGGGCTTGGAAGGTACTTGTTTGGTCACACTCTCAGCGCTGACCGGTGGAAGGTGTTGTGGCGCTCTGTTGTCTGATATCTCTCTCGAATCCATAGCGAGAGCGTGGCTGCTGTTTGTACTTTTTTGAGCTGTGACGGAATGGAGTGCAACAAGGATGAGGCCCTTAGGGCGAAGGAAATTGCAGAGAGGAAGTTCCAATCCAGGGACCTGCAGGGGGCCAAGAAATTCGCCCTCAAGGCCAAGGCTCTCTTTCCGGATCTTGAAGGTATTGTGCAGATGATCACTACCTTGGATGTTTACCTTACTTCGGAGGTGAAGATTGCTGGTGGGAAGGACTGGTACTCTATCCTTTCCGTGGACATGTCGGCAGATGATGAAACTCTGAAGAAGCAGTACAGGAAGTTGGTGCTTCAGCTCCATCCCGACAAGAACAAGTCAGTTGGTGCTGAGGGTGCTTTCCAGATGGTTCAAGAGGCATGGACCGTGCTGTCCGACAAAACCAAGAGAGCGTTGTTTGACCAAAAAATGAAATTGATTGCAATGCAACAGAAGACATCTCAATCAAATAAGACAAGTGCAGCCAATGGCTTTGAACATTTCGCAGCCAAAGCACCCGCTTCCAAGGCAAGTGCAAACAAAGAAAAGACAGGATCAGCAACATCTGCAGTGCGCCAGCGCCCGCCCCCGCCCCCGCCCCCACCCCCACAGCGCCAGCCTCCACCCCCACCCCCACAGCGGCCGGTTCCTCGCCATCAGGCTGCTGCTCCAGCTCCACCTCCAGCAGCACAACCTACATTTTGGACCTCATGCAACAGGTGCAAGATGAATTTTGAATACCTCAGAGAGTATTTAAATCGCAATCTGCTTTGCCCTAGCTGCCGTGAGCCATTCATAGCAAAAGAGGTGCCGATGCCACCAGCTGAGGTTGTTCAGGCAGTACGTGATTCAAACATCCGTGGTGCAACTGAAGATGCAAGCACTGGCAGAAAGTTTCAGTGGGGTCTGTTCTCAAGGACAGCTGGTCCAGCTAGTGCTACTGCATCATCTGCTGCTGGTGCTCAAGCTGCTAATATGGTTCAGCAGACGTATGAGAAAGTCAAGAGAGAGAGGGAGGAGGCGCAAGCTGCAGCAAGAAGGGAAGAAGCTCTTCAGAGGAAGCACAATCCTCTAAAAAGGAAAGGAAATGTGTCCGAGAATGTTAACCATGGAATGGGTGATGTTGCATCTGGAAAGAAGATGAAAACTGTGGGTAACGATGCTGGAGTTGGTTCTTCCTCTATTCTCTCAGGTCCATGGGCCAATTATGTTGGAACGCCAGGTGGAACTATACCATTTTCATCCAACAGTGGAGCCTTTGAGTTTCAAGGTGCTAATGGCGTGATACCGAATTGGAGACTCAGGCCTTCTACTCGTATCAGCATAACTAGGACTTTCTCTAAGAAGGATATCAGGAGCATTTTGATTGACAAGATGAAGAGTGATTTGAGGGAGAATCTAAAGGAGATAAGAAGTAAACCACCCCAAGTTACAGTTAATGGAAAAGCTAGCGAGAAACATGTGGTTAACGAACATGTTGAGGGTAATGAAACTCTTGCATCAGATGATTCTACTGCAAACAAAGATGGCTGTGCTGATCCAGAGGAGAAAGGTTCTGCTAATAGCGCAGATGCTGAAAATGAAGATGACAACACTTTCTCCTATACTGTTCCTGATCCTGATTTCCATGATTTTGACAAGGATCGTACCGAGGAATCTTTTCAGAGTGATCAAATTTGGGCTTCATATGATGATGAAGATGGTATGCCCCGTTATTACGCATACATTCAGAAAGTTATCTCCTTGACTCCATTTAAGGTCAAAATAAGTTATCTCGCATCAAGGACAAATAGTGAATTTGGACCATTGAATTGGGCTTCTTCCGGCTTCATAAAGACATGCGGTGATTTCAGGATTGGTAAATACGAAACCATAGATATAATCAACATGTTCTCTCACCAGATTAAATGGGAGAAAGGTCCACGTGGGGTGGTCAAAATTTATCCGCGTAAAGGCGATATCTGGGCTTTGTACCGAAATTGGTCCCCTGATTGGAATGGAGATACTCCTGATAATGTGCTTCATGTTTATGATCTGGTTGAGGTACAGGATGATTATGATGAAGATAATGGAATTTCTGTCATTCCCTTGATTAAGCTCACTGGATTTCGAACAGTTTTCCAGCATCATCAGGACCTGGATGTCATCAAGAGGATTCCAAAAGGAGAGATGTTTCGGTTTTCACATCAGGTTCCCTTTTACAGGATGTCAGGGGAAGAAGCTCCAAATGTCCCCAAAGGTAGCTATGAGGTAGATCCAGCTGCTATCTCTAAAGAACTTCTTCAGGGAATCACAGAAACTGTGAAGGAGGCAGAGGGAACTTCTAAATGCTGATTAAAACAGTTGATGCTGACTCGGTTATGCCTTTGTTGACCTGCCGTTTTGAATCAAATATTTGTTGACATCTGCTAGTTTCTATAGTTTCCTAGCCATGACTATCACCTTTGTATACAGTTGTTGATCTGGGGCTAGCCATTCCTAAATCATCTTGTATGGCATCTGGGCATGTGTCTTGTCATCTCAAAACTTAAACAGTGATGCCGATAATGTGAGTTAGAGACATAGTCATTTTGTATGTCACAAAAACTTGGAAGTGCTGATACTTCTACAATATGTTTTTCTATCTCTAGCTGTATGAGAATGAAGATTTTGCTATTTTATTTGGTTGCTCAACATACCACTTACTTGGTTAGCATTATGGATAGTTTGGATCGGTACTCCACCAACATCCTATTCCAGGTTGTTACTGGTGAACTATAGAGTTTACCAGCAGTACTGATATTTGTGACTGAACAGTGTATTACAGTATTGTTTTGTCCTTATTGTCAGCGAAGTTTTTCCCTTTTCCGGAGTTTTTTTAAAATTCTTTTACTCCCTCCAATCCATATTAGTTGTCGCAGCTTTAGTACAACTTTGTACTAAAGCCGTGATAATTGGAGGGAGTACTGTTAACCAAATACTGAATGGCATTAATATTTGGACATATGAAGAAGAAAGTTCTTTGCAGAATATCAGCTGTTTGTTTTCAGGTATGCGGACATGTTTACCTGCAACCTTTTTTCTGGGCAAAAACATGTACATTAGATTCAGAGCTTATTATGTACAGATTGCCTTTCTGGACCTCACAGCCGCGGTCTACAATGCCCCACAGCTGCGGTGTACAACCCCTCCTGTTTCCAAAAGAAAAGAGTCTGGCAGCAATCGACGGCAGAACCAGTTACTTGGTGAGCCTCATGGATGATGCACACTTGTGGAGAGTGAGGAATCAAGCATGGTTCAATCCTGAGGTGTCATTGTGGTTGTGGAAACTGAGGAACTAAGCAAGGTTCTTCAACCTCAGTTGACCTTTGTTGGCAGTGAGTGGCCTGGCATGGCTAAGTGAAGCAAAACCGGTTCTTATCATAGCTGAGCCCAGGGAAAACCAAGGTACCAACTGTCATTTTTCTCCTGTCTTCCTGCATTCGCACAGTATCGTTTGCTTTTCTTCTGATTTCCTTGTCTTAAAATATACTTTAGCTATTGTATGTCTGCATAAGATAGTATTACTGTCGATGTGAAACTTTTCCGCTGGAACTACTGTTACTATTAGACTTAGCAAAAACTTGTGCCTTCCTTGGCTTGGTGTACTTGCATTTATTTCATTATTAGTAAAACAGCGCGTCTGCTGAAGTAGCCTATATATTTTTTATTATAAAGATATTGGAATATGTCCTTTTTGGCAAATTCTCCTTAACTTTACTCGAAGAACATTTAAGAGTTGCTGGTGAAATAGCCCTTTTAGGTCCATATCACCAGGAACAAGAATCTCTGTCGTAAAGGAAAGAATGTAAGCAAAGCCAGAACGCATCACATTTCCTTTACCCAAAGTCGAGATGGACATGTGAGCTTGTGCTTGATCTAGCTCCAGATGTACTGCTTTGCATATATGTAGGGGGAGCTTACACAACTCAGGTGGAGCTATGTGGACTAAAGGGACTTCAGATATTTCCTAGGTACAGTAGTATGTTGCGCCAACGGTCTCTCGTTTTTCTGTTATCCGATTTAAGCTTAACAAGCTACATGTAAGGTCATGTCTTACTGTGTGCCTTATGAAGGCTAGTTTTCCACTATCACGTGCTCACCATAGAGGCGCAAAAATTAATAAGCAATTGAAGGGGAAAATGGGTGGAAAACCTTGTGTGCTTACAAAGTGTTTGTACCGTGTTAGCTGCCTCTTATATTTCCGACGACCTACATCGATAATTTACTGTCAGTTAGAGGTTGAGGCAGGTCTAACTAGACCATCATCTATTTTGACGGCAACAGTGCAAGACTAAGTTAACCTGGCGAGGCTGATGTCGAGCTCACAGTACGGATGACACATCTCTGGCCTGAGCACGACATGATCGAGGCGTTATCCATGTACGGTTGGTTATCGGTCCTCTGTAATAACATTTGTGTTCCCTGGATGTGAGTATGAAATGTGTTTTTTTTTAATAACATGTGAGTATGAAATCTTGCAGGATGTTAGGATGGACTGCCCTGACTGCGAGAGTCGAACGCCGTCTCGATTGTCCACCGACACGGGTCGGTCTGTCGCTACTCCTCTTTTCTATTTTCCTTTCTGATTGCCGTAAACCATGAAAGGAGTACCCATCCATTCATCTGAATGGAGGTTCGGGATCCGAATTGGATTGCGTGGCTGCGGTTTGTGAGTGAATGAATGGCTGGGGCTGGCAATGGCATGTCCATCTTGTACGCTGGTACTGCCCAATTGTTGCATACGGCTAGGCTCAACTTTGAGCCCAAGAAATTGAAAAATCTGCAGACACAGCACGTTGGCACATGCATATCTAGGGGTCACCGTTCATTTTGAAATGGCAGCAATCCAGCCAGGGCTGGAGCACGGCACTCTCCTTGTTTAATGGTCTCATTTCATTCAAGTGGACTGATGTCAACTCTGGATTGCATCTAGCGCCATTTTTATCTCGTTGATTGCATATTTGCATCTAGCATTGCCGATAGAACCATGACCTACACTCTGAGCGCATCACCTTGCCCGCTCGTCGGCCCGGTCCCATTCAAGGACGCCGTAGGTGGCCGCGACGACCATGTCGCCTCCCCGCCGGAAGAGTATGCGGACATCATCTCCGCCATGCCCACCATCACCGTGCGCGGAGGCCTGATGATGCGCCAGAACCAGGGCGCCTGGCAGGTCCACCAGAGGGTGCCGGGGGCCCTCTCTTTCCAGCGGCGCTTCACGCCGCGCCCCGGCGACGTGCTCCTCGCCAGCCCGCCCAAGTGCGGCACCACGTGGCTCAAGGCCCTGTCCTTGGCCACCATGGCGCGGGCCGCCTACCCGCCCGGCGGCGACGACCACCTGCACGACTGCGTTCCCCTGGTCAACAGCCTCTTCAGCGCACGCCAGGACAACAAGCTGGACGCCCTGCTGTCGCCCAGGCTGATCAACACGCACGTGCACCACTCCCTCCTGCCTCCCTCCGTCGCCCACAGCCCCGACTGCAAGATCGTGTACGTCTGCAGACAGAGGCAGTACATACAGAGACAGAGGTACAAGATGACCTCTTCGCAGTTTGTTTTACTTGAGTCGTTTTACTTCCATTCATTCAATCTGTGATATATGCATTTGCTTCCAGGGAGCCCAAGGACATGGTGATTTCCCTGTGGCCGCATGCCAGGGCAAGCACGCCAACGGCCCCATCTGGGACCACGTCCGCGGCTACTGGCAGGCGAGCAGAGCCGGCCCAGAGAGGGTCCTCTTCCTGCGGTACGAGGAGATGTTGCGCGATCCGGTCGTCAATGTTAGGTAGCTGGCCCGGTTTCTCGAAGTGCCGTTCATGGCGGCCGAGGAGGCGGCGGGGTTGCCGGCGGACATCGTGAGGCTGTGCAGGCGTGCAGCATCGAGGCGTCGGCGCCAACAAGACCGGCGCCAACGGGATCTTTGTCAGGTTCCTGCACGCAACCTTCTTCAGGAAAGGGGTGGCAGAGACCGGGTGAACCATATGACAGCCGGAGATGGCACGACGCTTGGACGCCATTGTCGAGGAAAAGCTTTGTGGGTCGGGCTTGTCTTTCAAATTTGTAACGAGCCAGGGAGGAGAAGGGGATCAGGAGGAGTAGGTGAGATGCAGAGAGACTTGGAGAGGAAGAAGAACTTGATTTCAGAGGAAAGTTTGGATGAGAATTACAGGCTGTTCACTCGCATGCCTCGCTGCCACAGACGGCAAGCCCCTCTAAAACCCTCTCCACTCTCTCACTCACTCACCTAACACTGGACAAGTGGCAGACAAGTGGCCAGGTGTGACATTCTTCCCCCCTTGAGAGTGATCTCCCTCTTGAGTGCTTGCTTTGCCGTCGTCCCAGATGAGAGCATCTGGAAAACGTTGCCGCAGAACCTCGTAGTCTTCCCAAGTGGTGGCCGGAGGAGAGCTGTTCCCCCATTGCACCTTGATCTGCACGATGGTCGCGTTGCCTCTTTTCAGCATGCGTCGCTCTAGGATGCGTGTTGGTGCTGTGCTCGCCACGTACAGGTCTCGCACCGCGGCAGCTCCGCGTACACCGGCGTGAACGGCTTCAGTTGAGAGACGTGGAAGACCGGGTGCATGCGGCTGGACGCGGGCAGGTCGATCTTGTACGCCATGAGTTTGATCTTCTCGATGACGGTGTACGGTCCAAAGAACTTGTAGGCGAGCTTGGCGCAGGGGCGGCTGACGACGGACTGTTGAATGTAGGGCTGCAGCTTCAGTAGCACCTGCTCGCCCACCTGGAACTGGCGCTCCATGCGGTTGTGGTCGGCCTACTTCTTGAAGCGCCGCTGGGCGTGCTCCAGTTGGGCGCGAATGTGCGCTGCCCAGTCCTGTCGTCACCGGACGGAGCGTCGTTAGGCCATGCCGTCATCGCCCCCAAGTTGACCTCCTTGTCGTACAACACCTTGAACGACGTGCAATTGAGTGACGGCCTACTTCTTGAAGCGCCGCTGGGCGTGCTCCAGTTGGGCGCGAATGTGCGCTGCCCAGTCCTGTCGTCACCGGACGGAGCGTCGTTAGGCCATGCCGTCATCGCCCCCAAGTTGACCTCCTTGTCGTACAACACCTTGAACGACGTGCAATTGAGTGACGAATGGAAGGTGGATTTCGCGCGGCTTGCCGGAGCAGCTCACACCGGCGCGGTGGGTGTTACCGATCCACAATCAAACGCGAGGAAGAAAAATTTCCGGCAAAATTGGCTTTGATTACCAACTGTAACGAACCAGGGAGGAGAAGGGGATCGGGAGGAGTAGGTGAAATGCAGAGAGACTTGGAGAGGAAGAACTTGATTACAGAGGAAAGTTTAGATGAGAATTACAGGCTGTTTGCTCGCATGCCTAGCTGCCACAGACGGCAAGCCCCTTTTAAACCCTCTCCCCTCTCTCACTAACTCTCACCTACAGGTGGGGTCCGATCGATGCCACGTCACACTGGACAAATGGCGGACAAGTGGCCACAAAATCTTAGTTAACGGACGGCCCCTTTTTCAACAACAGAAATTAGGGCCCACTTGTTTCATTATCATCACTGACCACAACTTCAAATTTGCAATTTATTTGGTTCAAGAATTAGGAAACCGTAGTAACAATTTAGATGACTGAATACACCTCCATAACTAGTGTGGGTGGGTGGTGCATCTTGCAAAGCAGCCTGCCTTCTGCGACGCAGAAAAACGGATCGTACGCATTTCTCTCACTCTTGCCCCTAACAAACACGAAGCTATGTAAGAAGAACATGAAGACGCAACCACAACAATACATTCAGCTCGACCGCGGCTCGATGATCAATCGTGTAGAACCACATCTTTTCTTCAAATGCCGCTTCACCATTAGGCTATGGAACTTGGTCATTGCAAAATTTGGGCTTCATCATATAGACACCTGTGGCATCTTAAGAGTTCGGTCAAGGAATGGTGGACAAATAGGACCGGCGCCGGAGTCCCCAACAGGAAGGCCATGGCCTCTCTAACCATGCTCGTATCATGGACCATTTGGAGCGAGCGGAATGCCCGTGTTTTCCGGAACAAGAGTGCTCCACCACCAATCTTGCTAAACAACATCATCTGCGAGGCAAACCTTTGGATCACCGCCGGAGCAAAAAAATTAGGGAACATTATTTTGTGTGAGTAATCTTCCATGCCGTGTAAAAGTGTGCCCTTGTAACAAACTCTGTCCTCTTTTTATTTAATAGATGAGGCAAATCTTTTGCCTCCGTTTCAAAAAAAAAAACAAACGTGTAGCCGTCAGCAAATGGTACTAACGAACAGTGACCTCCAGCGAAAGCCATTGCACAACGGCAATGAACTTGTCACTTTGCCACACAGTGCCAAGACAAGGAATGGGATGATGAATGGCACGTACATAACAAAAATTAATTGTATCAAAATGTAAGACATCTTTACAGTTCAAACTGAAATGCAAAAATGTCTTATATTTTGATACAGAGGTAGGAGTAGTACTAATCAGCAGCAGGTCAGCGGGACATAACAAAAATTAATTGTAGCGTGGTGCGTTCCGGAGCCCCCCCCCCCCCCCCCCCCCCCCCCCCGCTCGATTTCAGGGGTAGACACATCAACTCCATTCAACATGCAAGCATGTCTTCGCTCTGCCCTTCTTCAAACTAGGAACGATTTCGCGCGGCTTGCTGGAGCAGCTCGCACCTTACCGATCTGCAATCAAATGCAAGGAAGAAAAATTTCCGACAAAATTGGCTCCGATTACCAACTGTAACGAACCAGGGAGGAGTAGGTGAGATGCAGAGAGACTTGAAGAGGAAGAAGAACTTGATTACGGAGGAAAGTTTAGATGAGAATTACAAGCTGTTCGCTCGCATGCCTAGCTGCCACAGACGGCAAGCCCCTTTTAAACCCTCTCCCCTCTCTCACTCACTCTCACCTACAGGTGGGGTCCGATCGATGCCACGTCACACTGGACAAATGGCGGACAAGTGGCCAGGTGTGGGCCCCATTTTAACCACAGAAATTAGGGCCCACTTGTTTCATTATCATCACAGACCACGACTTCAAATTTGCAATTTATTTGGTTCAGGAGTTCTGGTGTTATCGTTATTTGGTTCAAGAATTAGGAAACCGTAGCAACAATTTGGATGACTGAATACATCTCCATAACCAGTGTGGGTGGGTGGCGCATCTTGCAAAGCAGCCTGCCGTCTGCGACGCAGAAAAACGGATCGTACGCATTTCTCTCACTCTTGCCCCTAACAAACACGAAGCTACGTAAGAAGAACATGAAGACGCAACCACAACAATACATTCAGCTCGACCGCGGCTCGATGATCAATCGTGTAGAACCACATCTTTTCTTCAAATGCCGCTTCACCATTAGGCTATGGAACTTGGTCATTGCAAAATTTGGGCTTCATCATATAGACACCTGTGGCATCTTAAGAGTCGGTCAAGGAATGGTGGACAAATAGGACCGGCGCCGGAGTCCCCAACAGGAAGGCCATGGCCTCTCTAACCATGCTCGTATCATGGACCATTTGGAGCGAGCAGAATGCCCGTGTTTTCCGGAACAAGAGTGCTCCACCACCAATCTTGCTAAACAACATCATCTGCGAGGCAAACCTTTGGATCACCGCCGGAGCAAAAAAATTAGGGAACATTATTTTGTGTGAGTAATCTTCCATGCCGTGTAAAAGTGTGCCCTTGTAACAAACTCTGTCCTCTTTTTATTTAATAGATGAGGCAAATCTTTTGCCTCCGTTTCAAAAAAAAAAAAACAAACGTGTAGCCGTCAGCAAATGGTACTAACGAACAGTGACCTCCAGCGAAAGCCATTGCACAACGGCAATGAACTTGTCACTTTGCCACACAGTGCCAAGACAAGGAATGGGATGATGAATGGCACGTACATAACAAAAATTAATTGTATCAAAATGTAAGACATCTTTACAGTTCAAACTGAAATGCAAAAATGTCTTATATTTTGATACAGAGGTAGGAGTAGTACTAATCAGCAGCAGGTCAGCGGGACATAACAAAAATTAATTGTAGCGTGGTGCGTTCCGGAGCCCCCCCCCACCCCCCCCCCCCCCCCTCGATTTCAGGGGTAGACACATCAACTCCATTCAACATGCAAGCAGGTCTTCGCTCTGCCCTTCTTCAAACTAGGAACGATTTCGCGCGGCTTGCTGGAGCAGCTCGCACCTTACCAATCTGCAATCAAATGCGAGGAAGAAAAATTTCCGACAAAATTGGCTCCGATTACCAACTGTAACGAACCAGGGAGGAGTAGGTGAGATGCAGAGAGACTTGAAGAGGAAGAAGAACTTGATTACGGAGGAAAGTTTAGATGAGAATTACAAGCTGTTCGCTCGCATGCCTAGCTGCCACGGACGGCAAGCCCCTTTTAAACCCTCTCCCCTCTCTCACTCACTCTCACCTACAGGTGGGGTCCGATCGATGCCACGTCACACTGGACAAATGGCGGACAAGTGGCCAGGTGTGGGCCCCATTTTAACCACAGAAATTAGGGCCCACTTGTTTCATTATCATCACAGACCACGACTTCAAATTTGCAATTTATTTGGTTCAGGAGTTCTGGTGTTATCGTTATTTGGTTCAAGAATTAGGAAACCGTAGCAACAATTTGGATGACTGAATACATCTCCATAACCAGTGTGGGTGGGTGGCGCATCTTGCAAAGCAGCCTGCCGTCTGCGACGCAGAAAAACGGTTCGTACGCATTTCTCTCACTCTTGCCCCTAACAAACACGACAGCTGCGTAAGAAGAACCTGAAGACGCAACCACAACAATACATCCAGCTCGACCGCGGCACGATGATCAATCGTGTACAAGTAACGTGTAGCCGTCATTGAATGGTAATAAGTACTCTCTCCGTCCCAAAATTCTTGTCTTAAATTTGTCTAAATATGGATGTATCTAATACTAAAATGTGACTTGATACATTCGTATTTAGGGCCTGTTCGGCCTTCCGCCAGCTCCGCGGATCTGTGGAGCGCGTATTTTCCAGCTCCACTTTTTCAGCCTGCAGCTCGACCGGCTCCGCGAGCTGACTCTGGAGTGGAGGGATTCCGAACGCTCCCTTAGACAAATCTAAGACAAAAATTTTAGACGGAGGGAGTACTAACGAACAGCGACCTTCATCGGAAGCCATTGCACAACGGCAATGAACTTGTCACTTTGCGGCACACTGCCAAGACATGGAATGGGGTGATGAATGGTATGTACTGCCTCGCGTATCAAAATGCATGACATCTCTACGGTTTAGATTAAACTGCAAAAACGTTTTATATTTTGATACAGAGGTAGTACTGATCAGCGGGACATAACAAAAATTAATTGTAGCGTCGTGCGTTCCGGAGTTCCCCTCGCCCGATTTCAGGAGTAGACACATGAGTTCCATTCAACATGCAGGCTGGTTTTCGCTCTGCTCTTCTTCAAACTGGGAACATAAATTGTGTCAGACAGATCCATCGCCTTCCTTCCTTCCCCACTGCTATTCCTTCCTCAGGCATGTGAGCGCTGATATGATATGGCACTTCTTCAAATGCAGACCGATGGCCTTAACTTAACTACACCTTAAACAAGCAACAAGTCAACCATTAACAACATACATAGTTCAACGAGTCAGATGGGCTCATGATGAACTAATGCGTTGAATAATCAAGTGTGCTCTAGGGTGCGGCACCTGCCGACTGACTGAAGCTTCTACTCACCAGAAAAGAACCGTGGAGGGAGGAGACATGCAAAGTTGTCGAAGCAAGCAAGGCGCAGCCAGAAGAAAAAGTTACATCGATCTTCATGCGAGCTCGCAAGGCACCCATTGTTTCACTCTCAGGCTCAGCTCGCTAGGAACCGAGGTTGACCACTCCTCCAGGTCAGGAAGGGGGCCCGTCAACGCCACGTAGTTTACGCTCTCCTTCTCCGAAAGCCTCTTCCAGTTTAGCTGCGACATAGTAGGGTCGTATCATCAGCGTGAGATCATTTAGCACCAGCAGTCGAAAATACACAGTTTCAGTAGTCTGGTAAAAAAAAAAAAATTCTTACTTGCCCTGGAAATGCAGAGCATAGAGCCTTGATTGTGGGATTCTGAACCCAGGAGGAAACATCCGCGTCGGCGGCAAGAGATACGGCGGTATCTCCCGCACCGCAGTTGACCATGATTCGACCATCGGGCATCAGCTTCTTCGCAATCTCTAACCAAGTTTCAACCTGCAACAATGTTGGCACCATGTTAAAAGCCAGCGGAAGTTTGTCGAAATGAAGGAAATACTCCGTAAAAGTACCATTCATGAATTTACAAATCTCGGGTGTGCTTTTTGTAGAAATATGCAAAATCTTTATGTACTACAGTTCCTCTAATTCTGTTATAAATATCATTTCATTTTTATGCATTTGCATTTATTCTGGAATGTATAAGTTTTTTTATGTCAGTTTTTCAATGCCAATTACTCCCTCCGTTCCTAAATATAAGGATTACATCGGTATGTGGTCCATAGTGAAATCTCTACAAAGACTTATATTTAGGAACGGATGGAGTACATACCAGACCGAACTGAGCATGAGCATTCATTTATACAACATGCTAACAGTTCAAATTTGTAACTACCATGAATATATTTGTGGTGGAGCTATGGTGACCAACTGACCATACCACAATATGGTTCTGTTGGGTTGGGCAAGGAGCAGGAGACATATAATATAATACTGAAAAACAATAAACTCTAAATGCTAGCCATGGTAGAAATACATACATTAATAACAAATGAATTAAAAAGGAATAGCAAGGGAGATTTTACTTCCTGTAGCTGGGGTAAGACTTTTCCATCAGCAAACAAATCAACAACAATACCTGCATACATGAGCTAGGTACCGTCAGGCACGAGCAAGTCCCAAACTACAAACTTTAGAGCCTCCGAAAAAACAATTGTAGGTATTCTATCACCAACTCTATCACACTGAGTCTAAATTTACCACAGATAATCATTGAAAACTGATCGCTAGAGAGCTTGCCATAATTAAATACCAAGAAACATGCATTATGTTTGCATCAGGTAAAATGTTCACCAGCAAATCCTCCTTCGACTGTAGCCGATGGGGAAAGTGCATCGCCAATATGCACTGAAAGTGAACCACCTAGTTCCGTGGTCTTCTCTAGAGTGGACATACCAAAATAATCCCTCGACAGTTCAATTACCTGTCATGAAACGATAAAGTGATTTAGGATTTTCACTTTTCAGTTATGAAAATATAAATAGATGGCTGTATGATCAGGAAAACCATAAAACACAGCAAGGCTGAGAAACATGAATAGTTGTAATTGCATAACCAATCATAGAATAATGGTAATGGATGTTACCTTGAAATAGCATAACCAACATTACCAAAAAAAAAACCCAAAAAACATTACAAGAAATTAATGCTCTTCTGAGCAGTTTCCAAGACTACCGTATAACTGAAATTGGTAAATTTCTCCAGACATTCAGTTATGTGATCAGTAAACAAATGAAAGGAAAGTGATAAAAGTTTTCACCGTCGGATCAATCTCCCATCCGATAAGTTGTATCCAAGGCCAAACTTCTAGCATCATATGTGCTGCTGTCCCAGCACCCTGAAAGAAGCATGTAGAGAAGAAATGAATCACATCTGCAAGAGGTGTGAATAGCTAATTATTTGGAGCGCTATGACGCTGAATTGCTTGTCTAAGTAGATCACCTAATGCTCTTACTAGGAATTGTGACGTACAATACTCTATGCAAACTCGTTGCAACTGGTTGAATGCTAAAGTAGTGCGTAAAACAGCAGATTTTTTTTTTTACTATTTTTTGGATATTACTGTTTATGTGAGCCCGAGCTCACAAAGTCACTTTGGTTTTGCAGAACAGTGACGTGTATAGAACAGGAGCATGGCTAAGAAATGTTAGAGAATGGATTTACCAAACCTAGAAGTGCAACAGGGCCGCGTGGAACAACGGTAGGTAGGCTGACACACTCATCCTGAATGATAAAAAACAAAACGGGTTATAAGAATTTACATTCAGTGGCCGCTTTGAGGGAAAGAAAAATTGTATTATGTAAATACAAGACGTGAAAGAATAATATATATGATGCCTTCATTAAGAAATTAAACCCTTGCATTGCACGGCCAACTGGCGATGAATGATGATGCCAGCAACGAGCAGTGTTGGAAGCTAATTAAAACTTTTTCTGTGCGATAAAACATATTTTTCGTGCTACGGTTCTATGTACCCTGTGCGGTAAAAACAACTTTTCTGCTGTCATACCGAAAACGTACGGGTACATTTATAATGCTAAGTAACAGACCTACTGGAAGCATCGAGCATAAATTCCTAATGCCTACAGCATACCAGGTGCTCGATAATATGCTTATAACCATTATGTATTCATACCGATTAGCACGCTTTGTCCATAGACCCTCTTATCTGGTGACCGTTCGCTGGGAGGGGGTGGCATTTGTGAACGTTTTGATGGCAGTTTTAATTGGTTGGGGGGGGGGGGGGGGGGGGGTAGTTTCTTTTTCTGTAATGAAGACTCAAAACCACCATCCTCCAAAAAAATGTTGTTGTTCCGAAGAAACTGTCACCCCCTATACAATTAGAACTGCCAGGAAAAACATTGGAAATGTCACGCTCTCCTAGTATTGAGCCTTTGGTTAGGCTGTGAGTTCAAAACTTTGTATTGTGTTTTTGCTATTTTCATCTATTTTACAATTTTTCACTATTTTTACCTGATGTGATTGCAAGTAATTTCTTTTGTAAATTAAAAATTCAATCAAGATTAATCTAGATTTATGGATCATGTGGATGCAACATGCGCAACGCTGGTCAAACGATTCGGGATGGTCCGAGGATGGTATTTCATCTGTTTTGAGGCTGATAAAATGCAACGATGTCTTGTTTTAAAATGTCTTAAAAAGGCCCTAACTTTTTTAAATACAAACATTAGCTCTAATTTTCAACTTGTATGTACCTCCATATCTTTGCTAATTCATGATGATTAGTATAAATAGATAAAAATAATTGAAATTAATATGAACTAGAAAGATGTTGGTAAAGAAACAACAAGGTGGGCTAGAACTTAACGCCAAGGCACGTCAAGATCCAACACTCTACGAGAGCAGTGACCACACGATCCACCAACCTCCTCTATGGTGCCAACATGACCGTCACCAACAAGGTGTATCAAGGTGGACCACCACGATGCCATTACTGGGGAACAAAACTCTTAACCCTAAGAGACCTAACTTTAATGCCACAACACATATATGAGTCACTCCACACCGGAGGAGGAGGAGACTCGTGGCTTTGTCGGCGGGGAGCAGGTGGAGCGGTGGCGGCTATTGTGGGTGTATGGAGAGGGATATGGCTACACAACCTATATCGTTCAACATGTCGTGACCGGCGAAATAATGCCGTGAGAACCAGGATGACCTCGTCAATCTCAAAATTTCCCCTTCCGAGTAGGGTTGAACACTTTGAAATTTTGAAACAAAAAACAAAAGCAGCCGAAAGTTTGAACATAAATGTCTCTTAAATTAACTTCCATTGGTTTGATTCAATTATGAAACATTAATGTAGGTGAGTATATATTATAGAAATCGGACCGGACCATACATCATCAAAGGAGAAAAGCTAAAACTAGCCTTGGTGGTTTTTAAGCATAACGACCATCCCCATCACCAAACTAGTAAAAACCGGTTGAACCGTTCGATTTATATTGAACCAGACAGTTCAATCTCCATCCGCAAATATCACACATTTTTTCTTTTTGAAATCTCGCACAATATTTTTATTTCGTGTGGAAATATACATGGGTAAAACCGAAAATAACAAAGAAAACACGTTAGCTAGGTTTCCTTATCTGGCCTGGACCATGTGATTTGGAGGCGTTTCCGTTTACTTTTTTTGGAAATGGGGGCGTTTCCTTACCTGGCCTAAGGTAAGAGATGACTGGCTAAGACAAATATATTTACACATGTCAATTTATCTCAACTGTTCAGATCTTCTATGCCCCCTACTACTACTCCCCTGAGGTAAGAGAGACGACCATGTTAAAACAACAGCTCTACCGTCTTACGTACTCATATGACGGATGTAGAGCAGTAATAATCTAAATGTGGGCTCATCTAAATTCTGGTTAGATTAGTACCCAGTAGGAATTGGTCCAGGCGCCCTTCTTGGGGAGAATGCTGTGGACGTTGCCTGCACGAGACAGCCAAACACGGAGCTCGAACTCACTGGATTCAGAAACCAACACGATCCAAATCCGCGAGCAACCGGTGATACGTACGGGTGGGGTCGAGGACGAGGTAGCGGTTGGAGGGCGAGTCGATGACCATGATGACCTCGTTGAAGGCGGTGCGGTAGGAGGCGAGCAGCACCAACTCCTCCTCCTCCCCCTGCTGCTGCTGCTGCTCGGCGGTTGTGGCCGCGACCTCGTCGGGGGCGCAGCGGAGCCGCGCGATGGAGCGCGGCTGCTGGACCTTGGCTTGGCGGCGGCGGTGGAAGAGGAGGAGGCGGGGCAGGGACAAGGTTAGCGGCATGGTGGCCGGCATTGCTGGTGCGGGATAGATAGCTAGACCTGGGGCTCGGCTTCTTGTTAGTGTTAGCTAAATATAATCTCCGTAGTAGTTAGCTGTCCCAAGATCAAACCATGAGGACCGAAGCAGCTGCACGAGGACACCAATCCTTATATAGGAGATTACTACAAGGTGACATAGAGCTGCACGTGAACAGCCAGCACACATATTGCTAGAAGCTAATACTATAAGTGGTAAGGTACCAACCTTGCCGACTTCCTATATCAGGATATTTCTTCTCTTCAGATATTTGTGCCCTGCCGACATGCATGTTAGATATTCCCAGCAATCAGTTCACTGCTAGATGCACCTGCCAGGCACAACATGATTATTTGCAACATTTCACGCCCTAATCGTGTTGCCTACCTTTGACATTTTGTATGCCGATTCGCTCTCTTATTTTCAGGAACTTGAGTCTGCCGAGGGGTTTAGTGAGAATATCCGCTAACCGATCATCTTTAGTTGTGATGTACTCCACCTCGATTTTACCATCTTCCGTGCACGCACTCATGTATGAAGTGGTACCTTGTGTCGATGTGGTCCGCTTCTGTCCCGATAAACCGAATTCTTGCATAATGCAGTTGTGGATTTGTTGCCCACCCTGAGGGTAACCTTGTCATCTGATTGCATTTTCAATTCATTAGGCAGGCATGCAAGCCTGATGCCTTGACAAGCTGTCGTAGCAGCAGCGATGTACTCCGCTTCAGCCTTCAGATGATGCTAATGCTATCGCCTTTTGCTTCTGAGATCCCCAAGTTACCAAATTTGTACTAAGAAAAATATAGTGCCAGTAGTGCTCTTCCGGTCATCAACTTCTGCAGCCATGTCATTATTGCTATAGCTCACAAGACTAGAATTTTCCAAGCCCTTTCTCACATAATGACATTCCAAAATTCATTGTACCATGGACACAACTCAAGATTTGCTTCACCGCAACCATATGTTTCTTAGTTGGTATTTCCATGTAGCGACTCACAATTGCTACCGCATAAGCTACGTATGGTCTTGTATTCACCAAATATCGAAGGCTTCCAACTACACTGTAGTAGTCTGTCTTATCAACCAGAGGACTCTTGCTTGATTTACTCAACTTGAACCTCACTTCCATCGGTGTCTCTGACGCAACTTGATTTACATAACTTTTCTTCACTAACACCCCCCCCCCCCCCCCCCCGCCGAATTTCACTGGGGGCCTCCTCCCCTACTTCCAAGCACAGATTGCCAAGTGGCTAATTACATAAAATTAAACGTAACTCTTCGTATGTGTAGCATTGCTCGTCTGTGACGGGTTGCAAGTTGCAAGCCCACAATTCTCTATTATTTTTGCTACATAAGATGATTAACACAAGAAAATTTCTTCATCTTTCTGTTTTACCTCAATACTCAAATAATAGCTAATAATATGAGGTCACTCATGCTGAATAATTGCTTCATCTGCATCTTGAATTTTGCAATTTTAGCGGTGCCCGTTCCTGTGATAATCAAGTCATCCACATATAAACCACCTAGGAGACTTGTATCACCAATAATTCTCTTGTAGACAGCATGCTTAAGTGGGCTTCTCTCAAACGTGAGTGACACTAGGCTTTTGTCAAGTTTTGCGTACCATGCTCTTGGTCCTTGACGAAGCGGATAATCAATTTGAGTTTCGGATCTAGATGGTCATGGAATCCGGACCACTCCGATGCTTGAAGATTCATACTAAGTAATAATCACTCTCCCACCTTATGCATGAACGTTGCTACACGCATGATATTTCACACACTATACACGCAAGACACTTCACACACGGTACATGCACATCGCTGCATATCTCGGCATCCATGTGAAAGATCAAACTACAGAAAGCTGTTGGATTAGCCATCGTGTAAGGATCGTCCCAGCATATTTCATGTGTGAAAGTAATTTCGCATATCCATTCAATCTTGATCTGGCGCAAGCGCAACCTAGGGACCAGACATCAGAGCTCCTCCCCCTCGCCCCTTGGCCTTGTTGAGGTAGTAAAAAGTTGCTAATTTCCTTCGCTAAGAAGGGGAGCATCAAGCCAGGGATTACGTTTTACTAGTGTTGTCTTTTCAGCGAAAGCACTTCGCCCCTCAGACCGTCTCCATTTATCAACATCTGTTTGTATTTCAAGTTTAAATCATGCAGTTGTTCCATCAATTCTTCGTATCATCGTGTTAAACATTATCTCATCGACTGGTCCTTTTGGCTAGTCAAAACTCTCAATAGTGACGCCTTTACTAACAACGCATGACCGACATGCGGCTGCAGGGTGTGTTTGGTACCATATATGGACCTAACCTAGTTGTTCTCCTCTCATACATGCTGAGTGTAGACATGCTGAGTCCATGCAGTTGTTGTTGTGCGCTGAGACATGCTGAGCTGAGTCTTTGTTTGGCAGCCTGCATGTGTTTAGACATGCTGAACAATTTTGAATTTTGAATATTTTTTTGAATGATGAACAAAATCGAAAAAATGTGAACACAAATTTAAACATATTTTGAAAATTTAAACAAAATTTGAAATTCTAAACTTTTTTTGGAAAATTAAATATTTTTTTAAAATCCGAACTTTTTTGAAAATTTCTTAA
The DNA here is from genome assembly GCA_963921465.1 of Triticum timopheevii. Taxonomy (NCBI): domain Eukaryota; kingdom Viridiplantae; phylum Streptophyta; class Magnoliopsida; order Poales; family Poaceae; genus Triticum; species Triticum timopheevii. Next base: position 577,251,865 of record OY997268.1, read on the forward strand.
ATTCCTTTTTTTTGAAAATTTAAACAAAATTTAAACATTTTATAAAAAAACTAAATAAATTTGAAATTCTGATTTTTTTTTCAAAATTCAAACAATTATTGAATTTTTTTGAATTTCTGAACATTTTATATTTTTTATAAAAAATCGAAATTCTGAATATTTATTGAAAATTCAAACAAAAATTGAAATTATGAACATTTTTTGAAAATTTAAACATGTTGAAATTCTAAACTTTTTCAAAAATTTAAAGAAAATTTGAAATTCTGAAATTTTTCAAAAATTTAAACTAATTTTGGAATTCTGAACATTTTTTGAAAATATAAATATATCTGGATGTGGTCTAGTGGGTGGGGATGAGTGTCAGGGCCAGCATGGCTGCCTCCGTGCACCCTGTGGGTGCATGAGATGAGCATGGTTGAGGGCCCTTTTATGCATCAGATGAGCATAGCTTAGGTGAGCCCATGCATCCTACCAAACAAGCAAAAGTGGGTCGGATTGAGAACTTTTGCCCTCATGCACCCTACCAAACACACCTACAGTAACCTACCGCTTAGAGCATCTCAAGCAGATCCACTAAAAACCCCAAACCGTAAAACCAGTTTGCGGTACCCCCGAAACTGGTTTTACGGGTTGCAAAAGCTTCAGCCGAAACAGATCTCCTCAACGGTACTGGATAATTCAAAAAATTATTTCGCGCGAGAATTTGTTTGAGATCACGTGGCAGTTCATCACAAACAATGCACACAAACGGAGACGAGTTCATCAAACACAACTAAAAGGACTACCGAAAGATTACATACTAAGAAACCGAACCCTAACCCTAGCTCACACGTCGTTGCCGAGGTAATGCTTCATGGCCGACTTACGCAGCCCCACCGCGAGTATAACAATTATGTAGCTGAGTAAGAACTAAGAACCTGATGCTGAACAACAACATTACACTCACAAAAGACTGCAAAACTGTGGCTGGCTTTGATTCAGCTCAGGCGCGGAACGAATCGGCCGTGTAAACAACAGGAAAATAACAGGTTGTTACCTAAAAGAAACAAAGGGATGTAACACGCGCTTACTAATCACCGTCTGAACTTGACACTGTGACACCACGAAGGCATGGAATGATGAATGATAATCAACATCAGGTCAGCAGGACATGCCAAAAACTGTAGCGCGATGCGTTCTCCCCTCGGCTCGGTTTCAGGATTACACGCATCAACTCCATTAAACGGACAGGTCCTCGGTCTGCTGTTCTTCAAGCTTTGGGAGCCAGATAGACTACCTTTCACATTGCAATTCCTTCCTTGAACATGTGAGTGCTGATATGATATGGTACTTCTTCAGATGCAGACAGATGGCCCTGTGTACACCTTGAGCAAGTAACAATTCAACGATTAACATAATTCAAAATAATCAAGTGTACGGCATGTAGTGGCTGCAGCAACTACTTACCTTAAAAGGACCGTGGAGGGAGGAGACTCACAAAGTTGTAGAAGCAAGTAAAGGTGCAACCAGAAGAAAACGCACATCCTCACGCAAGCTCGCAAGGCACCCATTGTTTCACTCTTGGGCTTAGCTCGCTAGGAACCGAGGTTGACCACTCCTCCAGGTCTGGAAGGGGACCCGTCAACACGACGTAGTTTACACTCTCCTTCTCCGAAAGTCTCTTCCAATTTAGCTGAGATATAGGGTCGTATCATCAGCAGGACATCATTTCGCACCAACGGTCAAAAGTATAGAGTTTCAGTGGTCTGGTGACTATTACTCTTACCTGCCCAGGGAATGCAGAGCACAGAGCCTTGATTGTAGGATTCTGGACCCAAGACGAAACACCCGTGTCAGCAGCAAGAGATACGGGGGTATCTGCTCCACCGCAGTTGACCATGATTCGACCATCTGGCATGAGCTTTTTCGCAATGTCTAACCAAGTTTCAGCCTGTGACAATGCTGACATTACATTAAACCAGCGCAAAACAGAGTGTACTATGTAGTTTGTTGAAATGAAGTAAATACTCCATACAAATATAGCACTCAAGAACTTACAAATCTCAGAAGTACGCTTTGTCATAAGAATACAAAAGCTTTATATAAATTTAGTTTTGGTATAAGCATCATTCCGGAGTATTCTCGAACACACTAATGTTTTCTCGAACACGAGAGTTGCTAAGGTTGCAAGAAGTAGCTAACTTTTGTTAGCGTCTCCCTAGAGCAGAGTATCCTCGAGGTCCTAGATCACTTTTATGCATTTGCATGTGCTCTAGTATTTACTTTGGGATGTGTAAGCACATTTTCTACGTCGGTAAATTAAATACCAGACAGAACTGAGTTTGTGCACTCATTAATACAGCATGATAAAAGTTCAAATTCACAAGCACAAAGATATTTGTTGTGGAGCTATGGTGGTTCCTGCATGCTATACCATATAACAATATGACTCTGATGTGTTCCAGAAGGAGCACGAGGTAAATATATATAATGAAAAGTACAAACGAGCCATGGTACAGATAGAGAATAATAACAAATGAATTAAAGAGGCATGGGATAGTTACTTCTTGTAGCTGAGGTAAGACTTTTCCATCAGCAAATAAATCAACAACAATGCCTGCAGGCATGAGCAAAGATACCGTCAGCCTATTGCAAGTCAGTTCCCGAAACTGAAAACTGGCTTTGAAAAGCTAATTAAAGGCATTCGAAACACTAACATAATAACACAGAGTCTAAAATTTATTACAGATAATTACTGAAAAACTGATTACTAGAGAGCATGTCATAATTCAATTCCAATAAGGCAGTAAGACATGCATCATGTTTGCATCAGATCAGATGTTCACCAGCAAATCCTCCTTCAACTGTAGCTGATGGGGAAAGTGCATCGCCTATCCGCACCGAAAGTGAACCACCTAATTCCGTGGTCTTCTCTAAATTGGACATACCAAAATAATCCCTCGACAATTCAATTATCTGTCATGAAACGATACAGTTTTGCAGGTGTTTTCAGTTATGAAAATATAAACAGATGGCTGTATGATTAGGAAAAGCATAAATCACAAGGAGCGAGGCTGAAAAACATGAATAGTTGTAATTGCATAACCAGCCACAGAATACTGGTAATGGATGTGTGCTTGAAATAGCATAACCAACATTACAAAAAATTAATGCTCTTCTGACAAGTTACCAAGACTGCTGTATGACGAAATTGGAAAAATTCTGCAGACTTAAGTCATGTGACCATTAAGCAAATGAAAGGACAGTGAGAACAGTTTTCACCGTCGGATCAATCTCCCATCCGATAAGTTGTATCCAGGGCCAAACTTCTAGCATCATATGTGCTGCTGTCCCAGCACCCTGAAAGAAGCATGTAGAGAAGAAATGAATCACACCTGCAAGAGTGTGAAGGGCTAATGATTTAAATAAGGAGCGCTATGATGCCATGTTGCTTGTATAAATAGATCACCTGCTGTGCTTTCTAGGAATTGTGATGTATAATACTCTACACAGACTCATTGTAACTGGTGGAATGCTAAAGTAGTGCTTAAACATCTCCTCTTCGAGTCCCCCAACCCCAAGCATACTAGGATGTTTGCTTATCATGCAGTGAAGCAGCTTCAAGTAGCAATGACTTATAAAGAACAGGAGCATAGCTAAGAAATGTCAGAGAAGGGGTTTACCAAACCTAGAAGTGCAACAGGACCACGTGGAACAACAGGAGGTAGGCTCACGAACTCATCCTGAATGACAGCAAATGCAAAACAAGTTACAAGAATTTACATCCAATAGCTGCTTGAGGGGGAAAATGGTATGCCCTTCGTTCGTTTTATAAGGCGTTTTAGACAGCTGCTTTTCAACTGTTTAGAGCACTGTCTGAACAGGCTTAAACGTCTTATATAAGTGAACAGAGGTAGTATGTAAATACAGAAGATGAAAGAATAATAGGATGCCTTCATTTAAGAAATTAAGCCCTTACACTCCATGGTCAACTGGTGATGAATGGTGATACCATCAATGAACAATTGAGCGCAGTGTTGAAGCTGATTAAAACATTTTTTCTGTGCGATAAAACATATTTCCGGGTGATGAAAACATCGCCCATGTAAAAAATCCAGTGGGATGAAAACATCATTTCTGTCCCCATACCAAAAACTAAGATTGGAGTGCATTTCCAATCCCTACTGGCAGTATCGAGCATAAAAGTCCTAATGCCTACCAGGTGCTCTATAATATGCTTATAACAATTATGTACTCATTTGCCGAAAACTCACTGACTTGGGGATGGTAGAGCATTAATGTAAATGTCGGCTCATCTAAATTCTGTTCAGATACATACCCAGTAGGAATTGGTCCAGGCGCTCTTCTTGGGGAGAATGCTGTGGACATTCCCTGCACGACACAGAGGTCGAACGCACTGTATTCAGATTCAGAAACCAACTCGACCCAAGTCCGCCGAGCAAGCGGTGATACTTACGGCTGGGGTCGAGTACGAGGTAGCGGTTGGAGGGCGAGTCGATGACCATTATGACCTCGTTGAAGTCGCTGCGGTTGGAGGCGAGGAGCACGAACTCCTCCTCCTCCCCCTGCTGCTCGGGCTCGGCGGCTGTGGCCGCGACCTCGTCGGGGGCGCAGCGGAGCCGAGCGGCGCGGCGCGGGAGGAGCGCGAGGCGGGCGGTGGGGCGCTGCTGCTGGAGCGTGGCTCGGCCGTGGTGGTGGTGGAGGAGGCGCGGTGGGGAGATGGTCAGCGGCATGGTGGCGGGCATCGCTGCTGCGGGATAGAGCTGGGGGCTCGACTCGCTGGTAGCCGTTGATGCAGATGACGGGTTACCCACACTACGTCAGAGAATCTCCACCCACGAAACGCCATGCACTTGGGAATTTGCCTGCGTATATTCAACTCAATCGAATATTTTAGCGAGGTCGTTTTACAAACGTAACGAGTAAAATTGTTTTGGAATTTACTTGACATTCATGAAAAAAGTGTCAGAATTAATTGTGGTTATATGGCTGTTGTTGCTTGCATTCCTAGGATTTCCTTCCCTAACTGTTTGGGGAGCAAGGAGGCCATCGTGGGAAGGGATCCTTCTAACGTGGCGGCGGCCTATCTAAATTAAAAGATAAGTTTTTAGAAGAAAAATGTTTATTTTCCACCGGATGAACTTACTCTCGCTTAAACCACACGCTACGACTATCGCGCGTCATGGTGGGGCCTATCCACCTGCCCGGCCTTATCTCTTCATCTCGAGCGACAACCAGTCAAAACCCACCGAACTCGATACCCTTCGCCATGGCCTCCCATCTAAGTCCCGTTCGCCATGGCCTACCCCCCAAGCTCCACCTGCTGCTGCTGAAGGTCCTCCCGTCCAAGTCCCTTCGCCATGGCCTGCCCCCAAGCTCCACCTTGTTGCTGCTGAAGGTCCTCCCGTCCAAGTCCCGTCTGCCATGGCCTGCCCCCAAGCTCCACCTTGCTGTTGCTGAAGGCCCTTCCATCCAAGTCCCTTCCGCCATGGCCTGACCCCAAGCTCCACCTGCTGCTGCTCAAAGTTCACACGACGGCACCATATGTGAAGGAAATATGCCCTAGAGGTAATAATAAAGTTGTTATTTTATATTTCCTTATTCATGATAAATGTTTATTATTCATGCTAGAATTATATTAACCGGAAACTTGATACATGTGTGAATACATAGACAAAACATCGAGTCCCTAGTATGCCTCTACTTGACTAGCTCGTCGATCAAAGATGGTTCAGTGTCCTAGCCATGGACATGTGTTGTCATTTGATGAACGGGATCACATCATTAGGAGAATGATGTGATGGACAAGACCCATCCGTTAGCTTAGCATAATGATCGTTCAGTTTTTTTATTACTACTAGCTACTTTCTTCTTGTCAAATACATATTCCTCCGACTATGAGATTATACAACTCCCGGACATTGGAGGAATGCCTTGTGTGCTATCAAACGTCACAACGTAACTGAGTGATTATAAAGATGCTCTACATGTATCTCCGAAGGTGTTTGTTGGGTTGGCATAGATCAAGATTAGGATTTGTCACTCCGAGTACCGGAGAGGTATCTCTGGGCCCTCTCGATAATGCACATCATATGAAGCCTTGCAAGCAATGTGATTAATGAGTTAGTTGCGGGATGATGCTTATGGAACTAGTAAAGAGACTTGCCGGTAACGAGATTGAAAGGACATGCGGTGCCCCCATGTGTGGTTTTGGTAATTGATGACATTCTCTATGGACTAATGGTTGCATCGAGTTATATTTGAAGGATGTTTCCATAGGCATTTCTTGAAGTCCATGTGTTGGTTTCAAGGAGTTTATGGGTTGACCAAGGTGCTATTAAGGAATTATCCAAAGATTGGTCATGTGAGTGTTGAGCTTATTGCAAGCATGTCTTGAAGAAGAAGATTGTGTGATCATTCATATTTACCTTCAATACATCATCCAAATGAAGAGAGTTGGAAAGATTCAAGGGTGATCAAGACTAAGTCAAGAGTGAATCAAGTTGATCAACTCACAAAGCATAGAAGATGTACCGAGTGGGACCAAGTGTTCCCATGGTATGGTAAGCATTGTCCATTACGCTTTGTATACTAACCCATGGTCTACGTGAGAGTTCTTTGTGGGGTTAGGTATGTTTCCATGGTCTTGCGTCAACAGGAAGATCCCATACAACCCATGGAGGATGACATCAAGTGGTGATCGTCATCAAGTTTGCAGTGTGCAAGTTCAAGTGGAGCAACACAAAGAGTGGCTCACCCATAATGGAGTATGTGGGAGCAATCAAGTTTGAATCTTGCCATCCATTGTGGTGTCAATGGACTTTTTAAGATGTGCCGAAGAGTTGCTCACCCATAGTGGACTATGGGGGGGCATCATCTAGTCTTCATCGAGCCAATGCAATCAAGAAAGGTGGTCCAACTTGAGGGAGTCAAGATCGTCATCATCTAGCTCAAGTGGACCATGTGCAAGGCAAAGGTTTGCCCTTGATAGGTTTTCTATTTTACCGGTCTCATGGTGGTAGTTGGGAGACCGGGTTATAGGATCGATAGCCGTACTATCAAGGGGGGCTCTCAAGTGAGTAGCTTGATTGTATCGTTCGTTGAGAGCTCAAACCATTGCATCCTTGCATCATGTTTCTTGGTTCTTGTTTGATTCTCTTTGTGAGTCTTAGAGCTTATGGTCATCTTTATGACAAGCTTGAGTTCATCGAAAACGGAGTTTGCATGCGTCTTCTATGATGTTTTCGGTGTTGGAGGTTTTACCGGTCATCTCCGAGGAAGGGTTCTCACCATTTTCTTTTGGGCCTTTTCTCATTTGCTTATTATTGGTATTTCTTTCAAGATTGTGTTAGCCCTTTTCGCTAGCTTTCCAACAAACTTGGTTTCATCGAATTCGGAGTCCGTTTGCAGAAGTTGTGGATGTTTTGGTGAAGGCTGCAGCGGTACTACCGCGACTAGAGCGGATGTAATTTTTTACTACCGCTCTAGAGCGGTACTACCGCGGCTCCTGAGCGGTACTACCGCTCCAGAGCAGTACTACCGTGGCTCCTAAGCGGTAGTACCGCCCCGGACCAAAAACTCGTGTTTTCTCTTTCATTTGGGCTGTTCTGAGCGTGCTAAGCGGTAGTACCGCTCCTCCAAGCGGTAGTACCGCTCCTCAAAGCGGTAGTACCGCTTGTGCACGACCTGAGCATATAACGGTTGGATTCGGGAGGTCCTATAAAAGGGGGTCTTCTTCCCCATTGAACCTTATCCTTTGAGCTCGTGTTCTTCCCCCATTGTTGACCTTCTTCGAGCTTGCTAACTCTCAATCCCTCCATGGATTCTTGCTAGTTTTTGAGGGAAAAGAGAGAGGAGATCTAGATCCACATTTCCACCAATCACTTTCTCCTCTATGTGAGGGGAACCCCTTGGATCTTGATCTTGGAGTTCTTGGTGTTCTCCTTCTTGTTCTTCCTCTCATTTTCCTCCCTAGCATTAGTTGCTTCGGTGGGATTTGAGAGAGAAGGACTTGGGCACTCCGTGTGCCCTTGCCATTGCATTTGGTGCATCGGTTTGAGTTCTCCACGGTGATACGTGGAAGTGAAGTTTGAGAAGCTTATTACTCTTGGGTGCTTGGTGCCCTTGAGCTTGTTCCTCTTGGGTGCTTGGGCGCCCTAGACGGTTGGTGGTGTTCGGAGCTCAATCATTGTGGTGTAAAGCTCCGGGCAAGCGTCGGGGTCTCCAATTAGGTTGTGGAGATCGCCCCGAGCATCTTGACGGGTTCCGGTGACCGCCCCAAGGGTTGCCAAAGTGTACGGGTTCGGTGACCGCCCTCAAGGGTCCCTTAGTGGAATCACGGCATCTTGCATTGTGCGAGGGCGTGAGAAGGTTACGGTGGCCCTAGTGGCTTCTTGGGGAGCATTGTGCCTCCACACTGCTCCAAACGGAGATTAGCATCCGCAAGGGTGTGAACTTCGGGATACATCGTCGTCTCCGCGTGCCTCGGTTATCTCTTACCCGAGCCCTTTACTTATGCACTTTACTTTGTGATAGCCATATTGTTCTTTGTCATATATCTTGCTATCACATAGTTGCTTATCTTGCTTAGCATAAGTTGTTGGTGCACATAGGTGAGCCTAGTTGTTTTAGGTTTTGTGCTTGACAAATTAACCGTTAGGTTTATTCCGCATTTGTTCAAGCCTAAACCGTAATTATTTTAAAGCGCCTATTCACCCCCCCCTCTAGGCGACATCCTTGATCTTTCAATTGGTATCAGAGCCTCGTCTCTCTTTGTTGGGCTTAACAGCCTAGAGAGTAAAGATGTCGACTAGAGGATTAGGATTCTCTGACACTCTTAGTTTCGATGGCACAAATTTTGATGTTTGGATAATTCGCATGCTTAATCTCTTTAGGGTCATGGACCCAAATTTAGAGCGAATTGTAGATATGGGTTTTTCTCCTCCAAAGGATCCCCAAAGATTATCTTTAGAGGATGAGAAAAACTCTTATCTCAATGCTCAAGCCTCTAATGTGCTTTTCGATGCTTTGAGCAATGTAGTTATTTTTCAACTCATGCCGTTCCGGGATGCTCATGAGTTATGGACAAAGCTTCAAGATAAATATGGTGTGTCCAAGATTTGTGGGGATGGTTGTTCTCCCTCCACCTCCTGTCATATAGTCTTCTCAACTTCTTCTACTTCACCTACATGTGGTTTGCCACAAGGTAATGATATGGTGAGTAGTGTTGGTCATTGCAATGATGATAGTATGCTTATTGTGGATGATCCTTCATCACTATATTATTGCAATGCTCCCTCTTTGGGATTTAACACTTCGAGCACTCCAAATGTTTCACATGCTTGTGTTGATAGTCCTTGCATATCATGTAGAAATTGCTTGACTAAATATCATGATGATATGCTTGCTATGTCTTGTTGCCATGATAAAAATGCATCTATTTCCTCGAATTGTTGTGCTAACAATGTAAAGGAAACCGAACACTCCATGGAACAAGATGTGGTGTTTAATGGTGCCTCAAGGGATCCTACATCATCATCTATTGCGTTTTGCCTTATGGCTAAGGCGTCAAAGGTATCTCCTACTTTGTACCCCAATATGTCTCTTGATGATGATGTTGATGCTAACGATGGTGAGGATAATGATGAAGAGAATGATAATGTTGCCTCCTTAAAAATTAAGGGGGAAATGGTTTTTAAAGCTCTTCATAAAAATAAAATTGCTCGTTCCAACTTCATGGAAATTATGTCCATTGCTATTGAGAGCAAGAAATATATTGATGAGTTGGAATCTCGTCTTGAGGAGCATGAGGTCACCATTGATAAAATGCAAGGTCATGGGCATGATTACGCTAATGAGATTGCGGACCTCTCTCAAGCTCTTGAACTTGAACAAACCACTAAGGAATCTCTTGAGGAGACTTTTGCTCTAGAATTGTCTAGAGTGAAGGAATCTACTGATAGAGCCCTTGAGGTGGCCAATGTTTTTGAAACTAAAAATGCTAAGCTTGAAGTTGCTCATTCTAGACTCCTTGAGGATTTTGAGCACTTCGAAAATGGCTCAAGGGTCATCAAGGGTGAGCTCATCAAACTCACCGAGTCTCATGCTCAACTTGAAGCTTCTTATTTAAAAGAGCTTGCCAAGTTGCCTTCTCCTCTTGTTGTTAATGATGATGCTTGTGCTACTAATTCTATTACTTGTGAAGCATCCATTTTGAAGGAGAATGTTGAGCTACGGGCTCAACTTGAGGTGCTATCTTGCAATTATGGGAAATTGGAAGAAAGTCATGAAAAGCTCTCAAGATCTCATGATGATCTTCTAGTATCCCATAGTGTGCTAAAGATAGCTCATGAGGCCATGATTGCTAAGGTAACATCTAGTGAGCCTCATGTGGATACTAGCACTACTTCTAGTCAAAATAGTATATTGCCATGTGCTAGTCCTTGTAATTCATCTACTCACAATTTTGGTACATCTTGTGATGAATTGCTTTCCTTGCCTTGTTGCTCTAACGATGAAGCTTATACTTCCTCTAGTACTTGTGTTGAGACTAACCATGTAGAGGAAATCAAAGAGCTCAAGGCCCAAGTCACTTCTTTGAAGAAAGACTTGAAAAAGTGTCATGAAGGGAAATCCGCACTCAACAATATCTTGAGTGTGCAAAAATCCCCCAATGACAAAGGTGGACTTGGATTCAACTCCAATAAGAAGAAGAAGTCCAACATGAACAAAAAGAAGGGCCAAGAACAAGTCAAGAATTCGGCCAAGATTGTTTGCTTCAAGTGCAAAGTAGAAGGGCATCATGTTAGATCTTGCCCATTGAAGAAGAAGGCCATTAGTGTCAAGCAACAAGGGAAGAGGGCACAAGTTCAATCTCATGCTCAACCTCAAGTTGAAGAAATGCCACTTCCCAAGAAGACTCAAGCTAATGCTTCTCTTGTGGAAAAATCAAGTGAGAAGAAAGTGAAGAGTAGACGTTGCTACTTATGTCGTGAGAAAGGTCACCTCGCTTCTTCATGCACTAGTGGTAACTTATCCAACCCAATTATTATTGATGATATCTATTCTCTTGGGAAGGATAAGGTTGACAATGTGTTTGCCAAGTTTGTTGGTACTCAAAGTGGTGTCAAGAAAAGAACCATTTGGGTAGCCAAGCCTATTGTGACTAACCTCTTAGGACCCAACTTGGTTGGGGACCAACAAGCTCAAACTTGATCAATAGGTGTTTTTGGAGGGCATTGGAGACTTGGCTACATTATGAAGAATTAAGGGGACTTCATCATTCTTTTTGTCACAAGCCAAGTCAATTGGATTATCAAGTTTCTATCTTATATCCAATGTGCCTCCTTGCGGTAACTTGTACTTAAATTGTTTACTTTGAAAGTTAGTTGCCCCCTTGCATGTTTTGGTTTTGTTCCTTGCATGTGTTTGTATATGTTGCGCTTCCAACTTGCTTATGTATGTTGGTGTGCACTTCATGTACGTGTGAGTTGTGTGTTGAGCCCTTGTGTATCTTCTTTGTATCTTAGTTGGCTCTTGTGAGAGATTAATGGAATATCCCATTATTGGGGAGTGATGTGCTTTGTGCACCTCACACTCCTATAAGTGTGTGTACATGAGGAATACCATCTAGTATTGATATTACAAGATTATCTAGTCACTATGTGGTATGTCTTCTCATGAGAAATTCAAATTCTAAATTTTCCATTAGTTATCTCTTGTTGGATCCCCTTATTACCTCTTGTTAAGTTTTCTTCATTGGTATCACATTATGGGGGAGTAATATGCTATGTATATTACTAGCCTAGAAAATGTGTACATTTGAGATATTGTCACCTAGTGTTGATATTGTAGATTATCTTGTTCCTAGGTGGCATGTTAGCTCTACAAGTTGCAATCTGCTTGTGTGTGGTGTGAAGATGATGTTGGATATCCTTGCTATCTACCACCGGGAATTCTTTCCATCTACTTCTTGTCTTTTGACAATTGGTAGTCATTTATGTGTGGTAGAATTTATTGATCATCTTTACATTGGCTTTTGTTTTACTTGCCTCTTCTCTTGCCAAGGATTGTGTCAACTCCCGTTGTCTTCCATACCACTTGTGGATCTTGTTTATTTCTTGTTCTTGTCTAGTGTTTTCTAGATATAGTGAAAGCGGTGATCCCACCTTGTGCATTTTGTATTCAAATACAAATCCTATATAATGCACAACTCGTGGGGGAGCTATCCTATTTTCTTCAGAACACTCTTCTTGTGATCCTTATCAAGTGTGTTTTGGTGGAAGGCAAGCCATTTCTTTTTGGTACTTTGTGCCATCATGAAACTTTGTTGAGGGCTTGGTTTGTTTGGAACCATCCTCTCTTTGGGAGTTTAACATCTTTAGTTTAGTGTGTATCAATGGATATCTCATTCCTTGATGTATCTTTAATGATATCTTCCAAGTGATGATTTCTCCATTTAGTATCCTTTTCACTTGGAATTTCTTTGTCTTTTGGTTTCGGGTTTTGAAAGTCTTGAGCATGCATGTTTACTTCATGTATTTCATTTGGCATGCTTTCTTTCTTTGACTCAATATATAGGGGAAACTCCACCTAGTCTCAATTTGGATGAGATGTGCATGAAATTCATTTTCATATCTATATGCACATATTTATGTGGAGTTTGTCCTATGTATTGGCGTTTCTAACTATTTGGTCCCGATGAGTTTGGGTACTGTTTAGTTTGTGTTGTTCTTCTAGGAACATTTGGAGATGCATTGGATGCTCGGCTCACTCACAAGGAAGGTGTTGTCACCATGTGCATATTGGAGTCAAGCTAGGATGATCAGTGAACTACTATCTACCTTCAATTGGTATCTACTACTTCCTTCCAATGATATCTCGGTAACAAGTATCTATTCATGCTTTCCCTTCTTGCATTCAACCTTGTGTAGGTTGCATCTTGGCATGATATTCATTTCATATCTTGTGATACTTGTTTCCTTTCTCAAAGCATCCCAAGGATGGTCTCTTGTTGCTAGTTGTGATGTCTTTGATGCTTGTGTGATTGGACTTCATTTATATACAATAAGACCATATCTAGCCAAGTGCTATGCTTCCAAGCAAATATCTTATTGGTATATTTATGACTTCCTTGTGGATATCTTGTTCCTTCATGTTGTAACTATTTCGGGTGTACATCCTTCTTTGTAGATATATATATCATCAAGATTTCGTCTACATAAAACCTTATACACTTGAGAGAAATTACATCTCTAGTTGATATCCTTTCTTTCACGTCCACCTTGTCTTTCTTATGTTATTTCTTTGGTGGCTCCGTGAAAGCTTTTGCCTTGAGTGCGTGTCCTCTATCGTTGCATCTTGTTGCACTCTTGTGTGGTGAAGATTATTTTCCTCTTGCTTATCTTTACGAGGCTTTTGCCATCTTATTTGGTATCCCTCGTCTTGATGAGCCTCTCTTCGTCTATCTTCACCACGGGTTGTCACAAGCATAGGTTCTCTTATGCTTATTGTGAGCTTGTGAACCCGGTTGCTAGTTGTGTGTGGGAATGACATGCCTTGCACCGTGTATCTCATTTTTCAAGACTATATTGATGCGTAATGCTCATCCGTACATTAGTCTTCTCTAATGCATTGCCTTGTCTCACACACATCTTTTTGGTTGAGCCCATTCTTAAGTCGCCTCTTTTACATGTTGCTCAACCATGTGCTTGTTGCAAGTGCTAGGCTTTGTTTCCTATATGCTCACTTGCACTGGATGTGAGTTTCTATTAATTTTGGGGGAGCTATGATCCTATTTTGTGCACTTTGTATTCAAATACAAAAATTCTTATGTGTGCACAAATCATGGGGAGCTTCTCTAGTTTCTTTAGAACACTCCTTTGCGTTTACTATAATATCTTTTTTCTTGTGGCATGTAGGATCATTGGTCTAGTTGGTTCAATTGATATCCGTTGATTGCTTGCTTCAATTGGTATCTTCTGATTGCTTGTGTCTCTCTTTGTTATGTCTTTGTGTCATATATTTTTGTTGCAATCTTTGGGCCTCAATATAGTTTGTCTTCCTCCAAGTATTGGCAGTTGGATATGTGTATTGCATTCCACTCTCTTGTTGAGAAATACACAATTTATGGAGGAACACCTTTTATTTTGGCCTTCTCAGCTTTTCACCCATTTTGGCAATCGATGCCAATGGGGGAGGAGTTTCAGAGAGTTTTGTGGAGAAGTGTTCTGAGTTTTCTCCTTGCTTTGGTTTTGGTCCTAAGCATTTGCATCTCATTCTCCTGCATCATTGGTTGTTGCATTGCATTGTCATGCATAATTCCTTATATAAACTCTCTTGAAAGTGATTGTCATCAATTACCAAAATGGGGGAGATTGAAAGGACATGCGGTGCCCCCATGTGTGGTTTTGGTAATTGATGACATTCTCTATGGACTAATGGTTGCATCGAGTTATATTTGAAGGATGTTTCCATAGGCATTTCTTGAAGTCCATGTGTTGGTTTCAAGGAGTTTATGGGTTGACCAAGGTGCTATTAAGGAATTATCCAAAGATTGGTCATGTGAGTGTTGAGCTTATGGCAAGCATGTCTTGAAGAAGAAGATTGTGTGATCATTCATATTGACCTTCAATACATCATCCAAATGAAGAGAGTTGGAAAGATTCAAGGGTGATCAAGACTAAGTCAAGAGTGAATCAAGTTGATCAACTCACAAAGCATAGAAGATGTACCGAGTGGGACCAAGTGTTCCCATGGTATGGTAAGCATTGTCCATTACGCTTTGTGTACTAAACCATGGTCTACATGAGAGTTCTTTGTGGGGTTAGGTATGTTTCCATGGTCTTGCGTCAACAGGAAGATCCCATACAACCCATGGAGGATGACATCAAGTGGTGATCGTCATCAAGTTTGCAGTGTGCAAGTTCAAGTGGAGCAACACAAAGAGTGGCTCACCCATAATGGAGTATGGGGGAGCAATCAAGTTTGAATCTTGCCATCCATTGTGGTGTCAATGGACTTGTGAAGATGTGCCGAAGAGTCGCTCACCCATAGTGGACTATGGGGGGGCATCATCTAGTCTTCATCGAGCCAATGCAATCAAGAAAGATGGTCCAACTTGAGGGAGTCAAGATCGTCATCATCTAGCTCAAGTGGACCATGTGCAAGGCAAAGGTTTGCCCTTGATAGTTTTTCTATTTTACCGGTATCATGGTGGTAATTGGGAGACCGGGTTATAGGATCGATAGCCGTACTATCAAGGGGGGCTCTCAAGTGAGTAGCTTGATCGTATCGTTCGTCGAGAGCTCAAACCATTGCATCCTTGCATCATGTTTCTTGGTTCTTGTTTGATTCTATTTGTGAGTCTTAGAGCTTATGGTCATCTTTATGACAAGCTTGAGTTCATCGAAAACGGAGTTTGCATGCGTCTTCTATGATGTTTTCGGTGTTGGAGGTTTTACCGGTCATCTCCGAGGAAGGGTTCTCACCATTTTCTTTTGGGCCTTTTCTCATTTGCTTATTATTAGTATTTCTTTCAAGATTGTGTTAGCCCTTTTCGCTAGCTTTCCAACAAACTTGGTTTCATCGAATTCGGAGTCCGTTTGCAAAAGTTGTGGCTGTTTTGGTGAAGGCTGCAGCGGTACTACCGCGACTAGAGCGGATGTAATTTTTTACTACCGCGGCTCCTGAGCGGTACTACCGCTCCAGAGCAGTACTACCGTGGCTCCTAAGCGGTAGTACCGCCCCGGACCAAAAACTCGTGTTTTCTCTTTCGTTTGGGCTGTTTTGAGCGTGCTAAGCAGTAGTACCGCTCCTCCAAGCGGTAGTACCGCTCCTCCAAGCGGTAGTACCGCTTGTGCACGACCTGAGCACATAACGGTTGGATTCGGGAGGTCCTATAAAGGGGGGTCTTCTTCCCCATTGAACCTTATCCTTTGAGCTCGTGTTCTTCCCCCATTGTTGACCTTCTTCGAGCTTGCTAACTCTCAATCCCTCCATGGATTCTTGCTAGTTTTTGTGGGAAAAGAGAGAGGAGATCTAGATCCACATTTCCACCAATCACTTTCTCCTCTATGTGAGGGGAACCCCTTGGATCTTGATCTTGGAGTTCTTGGTGTTCTCCTTCTTGTTCTTCCTCTCATTTTCCTCCCTAGCATTAGTTGCTTCGGTGGGATTTGAGAGAGAAGGACTTCGGCACTCCGTGTGCCCTTGCCATTGCATTTGGTGCATCTGTTTGAGTTCTCCACGGTGATACGTGGAAGTGAAGTTTGAGAAGCTTATTACTCTTGGGTGCTTGGTGCCCTTGAGCTTGTTGCTCTTGGGTGCTTGGGCGCCCTAGACGGTTGGTGGTGTTCGGAGCTCAATCATTGTGGTGTAAAGCTCCGGGCAAGCGTCGGGGTCTCCAATTAGGTTGTGGAGATCGCCCCGAGCATCTTGATGGGTTCCGGTGATCGCCCCCAAGGGTTGCCAAAGTGTACGGGTTCGGTGACCGCCCTCAAGGGTCCCTTAGTGGAATCACGGCATCTTGCATTGTGCGAGGGCGTGAGGAGATTACGGTGGCCCTAGTGGCTTCTTGGGGAGCATTGTGCCTCCACACCGCTCCAAACGGAGATTAGCATCCGCAAGGGTGTGAACTTCGGGATACATCGTTGTCTCCGCGTGCCTCGGTTATCTCTTACCCGAGCCCTTTACTTATGCACTTTACTTTGTGATAGCCATATTGTTCTTTGTCATATATCTTGCTATCACATAGTTGCTTATCTTGCTTAGCATAAGTTGTTGGTGCACATAGGTGAGCCTAGTTGTTTTAGGTTTTGTGCTTGACAAATTAACCGTTAGGTTTATTCCGCATTTGTTCAAGCCTAAACTGTAATTATTTTAAAGCGCCTATTCACCCCCCCTCTAGGCGACATCCTCGATCTTTCAGAGATTGAACTAGGTATGAAGATACCGACGATCGAATCTCGGGCAAGTAACATACCGATGACAAAGGGAATAATGTATGTTGACATAGCGGTTCGACCGATAAAGATCTTCGTAGAATATGTGGGAACCGATATGAGCATCCAGGTTCCGCTATTGGTTATTGACTAGAGAGGTGTCTCGGTCATGTCTACATAGTTCTCGAACCCGTAGGGTCCGCACGCTTAATGTTCGATGACGATATGTATTATATGAGTTATGTGTTTTGGTGACCGAAGGTTGCTCGGAGTCCCGGATAAGATCACGGACATGACGAGGAGTCTCAAAATGGTCGAGAGGTAAAGATTGATATATTGGAAGGTGGTATTCGGACACCAAAAGTGTTCCGAAATGAATCGGGTACATACCGGAGTACCAGAGGGGTTACCGAAACCCCCCGGGGAAAGATATGGGCCATATGGGCCATAGGAGGGAGGCAAACCAGCACACAAGGGGCTGGCGCGCCCTCCACAAGGGAGGAGTCCGAATTGGACTAGGGGAGGGGGCGGCGCCCCCCTTTCCTTCTCCTTCTCCCTGTCCTTCCCCCTTCCCCCTCCGGTAAAAGGAAGGGGGGGGGGGCGAATCCTACTAGGACCCCAAGTAGGACTCCTCCTACTTGGGGGCGCGCCTAGGGCCGGCCTCCTCTCCCTCCCTCCTTTATATACAGGGGGGTCTAGAACACACATGAATTGTTCCAAGCCGTGTACGGTGCCCCCCTCCACAGTTTACGCCTCCGGTCATATTCTCGCGGTGCTTAGGCGAAGCCCTGCGCGAATCACATCACCATCACCGTCACCACGCCGTCGTGCTGACGGAACTCATCTACTTCCTCGACCCTCTGCTGGATAAAGATCTCGAGGGACGTCATTGCACCGAGCGTGTGTAGAACTCGGAGGTGCCATACATTCGGTACTCGATCGGTCGGAACGAGAAGATGTTCGACTACATCAACCGCGTTAAGCAAACACTTCCGCTTTCGGTCTACGAGGGTACATGGACACACTCTCCCCCTCTCGTTTCTATGCATCTCCTAGATAGATCTTGCGTGAGCGTAGGATTTTTTTTGAAATTGCATGCTACATTTCCCAACAGTGGCATCCGAGCCAGGTCTATGCGTAGATGATATGCGTGAGTAGAACACAAAGAGTTGTGGGCGGTGATCGTCATACTGCTTACCACCAATGTCTTATTTTGATTCGGCGGTATTGTTGGATGAAGCGGCCCGGACCAACCTTACATGACCACGTTCATGAGACCGGTTCCACCGACAGACATGCAACTAGTTTTGCATAAAGGTGGCTGGCGGGTGTTTGTTTCTCCAACTTTAGTTGAATCGAATTTGAATCCGGCCGGTCCTTGTGAAGGTTAAAACAGCGAACTTGGTAAATCACCATTGTGGTTTTGTGCCGTAGGTAAGTACGGTTCTTGCGAGAAGCCCGTAGCAGCCACGTAAAACTTGCAACAACAAAGTAGAGGACGTCTAAATTGTTTTTGCAGGGCATGTTATGATGTGATATGGTCAAGACATGATGTGATATACGTTGTTGTATGAGATGATCATGTTTTGTAGAAGTTATCGGCAACCTGCAGGAGCCTTATGGTTGTCACTTTATTGTATGAAATACAAACACCATGTAATTACTTTATTATCACTAAGAGGTAGCGATAATTGTAGAAGCAATAGTTGGCGAGACGACCACGAGTCCACGACGCTACGATGGAGATCAAGGTGTCAAGCCGGTGATGATGGAGATCATGACGTTGCTTTGGTGATGGAGATCAAAAGCACAAGATGATGATGGCCATATCATGTCACATATTTTGATTGCATGTGATGTTTATCTTTATGCATCTTATTTTCTTAGTACGGCGGTAGCATTATAAGATGATCCCTTAACTAAAATTTCAAGGTATAAGTGTTCTCCCTGAGTATGCACCGTTGCGAAAGTTCTTCGTGCTAAGACACCACGTGATGATCGGGTGTGATAAGCTCTACGTTCAAATACAACGGGTGCAAGCCAGTTTTGCACATGCGGAATACTCGGGTTAAACTTGACGAGCCTAGCATGTACAGACATGGCCCCAGAACACTTGAGACCGAAAGGTCAAACGGGAATCATATAGTGGATATGATCAACATAGAGATGTTCACCATTGAGGACTACTCCATCTCACATGATGATCGAACATGGTTTAGTTGATTGGGATCACGTATCATTTAGATGACTTGAGGGATGTCTATTGCTACGTCTTGAGCTTCCGTTGGTTTTCCTTGAAGAGGGGTGATGCAGCAATAGTAGCGTAAGTATTTCCCTCAGTTTTTGAGAACCAAGGTATCAATCCAGTAGGAGGCTCCTCAAAAGTGCCACGCACCTACACAAACAAACAAGAACTCGCAACCAACGCAATAAAGGGGTTGTCAATCCCTTCACGGCCACTTGCAAAAGTGAGATCTGATAGAGATAATATGATGAGATAAATATATTTTTGGTATTTTATGATATAGATTGGAAAAGTAAAGATGCAAATAAAAGTAGATTGAAAGCTTACATGATAAAAGATAGACCCGGGGGCCATAGGTTTCACTAGTGGCTTCTCTCAAGATAGCATACGTATTACGGTGGGTGAACAAATTACTGCCGAGCAATTGATAGAAAAGCGAATAATTATGAGATTATCTAGGCTTATGAGATTATCTAGGCATGATCATGTATATAGGCATCACGTCTGTGACAAGTAGACCGACTCCTACCTGCATCTACTACTATTACTCCACACATCGACCGCTATCCAGCATGCATCTAGAGTATTAAGTTCATAAGAACAGAGTAACACATTAAGAAAGATGACATGATGTAGAGGGATGAACTCATGCAATATGATATAAACCCCATCTTTTTATCCTCGATGGCAACAATACAATACGTGCCTTGCTGCCCCCGCTGTCACTGGGAACGGACACCGCAAGATTGAACCCAAAGCTAAGCACTTCTCCCATTGCAAGAAAGATCAATCTAGTAGGCCAAACCAAACTGATAATTTGAAGAGACTTGCAAAGATAACTTAATCACACATAAAAGAATTCAGAGGAGATTCAAATATTTCTCATAGATAAACTCGATCATAAACCCACAATTCATCACACCGCAAAAAGAGTTACATCGAATAGATCTCCAAGAAGATCGAGGAGAACTTTGTATTGAGATTCAAAGAGAGAGAAGAAGCCATCTAGCTAATAACTATGGACCCGAAGGTCTGTGGTAAACTACTCATGCACAACTCATCGGAGAGGCCTTGGAGATGATGTAGAGGCCCTCCGTGGTCAATTCCCCCTCCGGCGGAGCGCCGCCGAAGGCTCCAAGATGGGATCTCGCGGATACAGAAGGTTACGGCGGTGGAATTAGGTTTTCGTGGTCGCTTCTGATGTTTTTGGGGTACAGGGATATATGTAGGAGGAAGAAGTAGGTCGGTGGACGCTCGAGGGGCCCACGAGGGTGGGGGGTGCGCCCACCTGTAGGGGGCGTGCCGGGCACCCTCGTGGCCGCCTCCCTCGTTTCTTGACTTCCACTCCAAGTCCTCTAGATCACGTTTGTTCCAAAAAGATTTCTCCCAAAGGTTTCATTCCGTTTGGACTCCGTTTGATATTCCTTTTCTTCAAAACACTTAAATAGGCAAAAAAATAGCAATTCGGGCTGGGCCTCCGGTTAGTAGGTTAGTCCCAAAAATGATATAAAAGTGTAAAGTAAAGCCCATAAACATCCAAAACGGGTAATATAATAGCATGGAACAATCAAAAGTTATAGATACATTGGAGACGTATCATCTATCTAAGCGGGAGTTCTTAAGTAATTTGATTAATTGAACTTAATTTATCATGAACTTAGTCCTGATAGTTTTTGCATATCTATGTTGTCGATCAATGGCCCGTGCTACCGTTCCCTTGAATTTTAATGCGTTCCTAGAGAAAGCTAAGTTGAAAGATGATGGTAGCAACTACACAGACTGGGTCCGTAACTTGAGGATTATCCTCATTGCTGCACAGAAGAATTATGTCCTTGATGCACCGCTAGGTGTACCACCCTCAGCAACTACAAACATTGTGAATGCTTGGCAGTCGTGTGTTGATGACTACTCGTTAGTTCAGTGTGCCATGCTTTACAACTTAGAATCAGGACTTCAAAGACGTTTTGAACGTCATGGACAATATGAGATGTTCCAGGAGTTGAAGTTAATTTTGCAAGCAAATGCCCAAGTTGAGAGATATGAAGTCTCCAACAAGTTCTATAGCTGCAAGATGGAGGAGAACAGTTTTGTTAGTGAGCACATACTTAGAATGTCTGGGTACCATAATCACTTGACTCAGCTGGGAGTTAATCTTCTAGATGATTGTGTCATTGACAGAGTTCTTCAATCACTTACACCAAGCTACAAAGACTTCGTGATGAACTACAATATGCAAGGGATGAAAAAGACTATTCCCTAGCTCTTCGCAATGCTAAAAGCTGCAGAGGTAGAAATCAAGAAGGAGCATCAAGTGTTGATGGTTAACAAGACCTCTAGTTTCAAGAAGAAGGGCAAGGGAAAGAAGGGGAACTTCAAGAAGAATGGCAAGCAAGTTGTCACTCCCAGGAAGAAACCCAAAGCTGGACCCAAGCTTGAAACCGAGTGCTTCTACTGCAAAGGGACTTGTCGTGGAATAGTCACGACAGATGTCCTAGTGTGAGGACTTAGTCGTGGAGCCATTGCAACTAGGTTAGCTTAAAGGGGTTAAACGGGACAAAGGACACAAGAGTTTATACTGGTCGGCCCCTTACGATGAAGGTAAAGGCCTAGTCCAGTTTGAGGTGGTATTACTTATGTCTCGATTACCAGGGAGCGAATACGCTTGACCTAGCTTTTGATCTCTGATTTCTTGCCCTGAACCGCCGCCGGGTCGTCCCTTTATATACACAGGTTTGACGCTCAACGACTCACGGAGTCCCGGCCGGCTCATCGACAACGTGTCCGGCTCGGTGACTATCTATACATGCCTTACACTACAAGTCTTACATATATGGCGGTTTACCCCTACGGGCCTTAAGTCGCCCTTGGGCCTTGGGCCCTTGCTTGTGAACCGCCATCTTCAATACCCTCGTGGGCCTCATATCAAGAATCACCATTGGTATAACCCGGTCTCCTGGGCGGGTCATACCTAATAGTTATATCCCCAACATTAGGCCCTAGGTTGATTTGAACTGGTTCATGTCAATCTTCAGCACTTAGAAAAAATCCTCCCTTCTTTATTTGTACGAGAGTCCATAACCCGCCATGACATCATCTTTTGGATTTGTGGTAACCCGCCATGACGTCACCTGTCATTAATTAACACAATATCCCGTATATCTCAACGGATCTTTATCTTTAATGGCTGTCCCGAAAATTGAGGCGCCCGAGCAGCCATTAAAGATAAAGATCCATTGAGATATACGGGATATTGTGTTAATTAATGACAGGTGACATCATGGCGGGTTACCACAAATCCAAAAGATGATGTCATGGCGGGTTATGGACTCTCGTAACCTAAAAACAGCCTATGAACTCCCTTGCACTGTTTTTAGGTTTCGATTTATTCTCTTTTTCTGAACTACCACTAATCCAAAATTATAATTGTAATATGTGAAACTTGTTTGTCCAGTACTTAGCAAAAAAATTCTTTCCTGATAAATCAATCTGGCCATGGCGGCTTTCATCATTGGTTGTAGTTAAATTCAATGCTAAACAGATTTCACCTCTGTCAGACATCAAAAACTGGTCATAGCGGCTTACATAGCTCACTATAACTAGTCATATACCATTAGGCCCCTTTTTAAGCCGCCATTCTGAATATGTGTTGTAGTACTTTCCCTCCGGCTTAATTTGAACCGGCAAACTTGTTCTTTTTCTTTTTAGGCTTCTTTTTTCACAATGGCCCCGAAAACAGCCACCTTCTGCATCTGGGTTCCCTCCATTGTCACTGAGAAAACACTCCAGGACTTTGTGACAACCGGTTATTTGCCAAAGAAGACTGTCACGCACTACCATGCCCCTAAGCCGGAAGAAGAGAAACCTTAGCCAAAGGAGGACAAAGTCATTGTCTTTACTGATCATATGAACTGGGGCTTCTCATCGCCCGGCTCTAAATTCTTCCGGGATGTTCTGCACTTTTTTAATCTTCATCCTCAAGACATCGGACCCAATTCCGTGTCAAACGAATGCAATTTCCAAGTTTTCTGTGAGGTGTACCTTCAAGAGGAGCCCAGTGTGGAGTTGTTCAGAGAACATTTTTATTTGAATCGCCAGAACAAATACTCAAATGGACCCAGCCTGGAACTTGGCGGAATCTCAATCCAGCGAAGGAGAGATGCCATCTTCCCTTATGTCCGCCTGCCGAGTCATCCCAAAGATTGGAATCAGACATGGTTCTATTGCAAGGATACCTCTCCGGCTGACGAGAACCGACTGCCCGACTTTCGCGCACTGCATCTTGACTCAAAGCATCATCTCCCTGATAAGCCGACAGTCGCTGAACGCAAGAAACTTGCCCCTACCATTGCCAAGGTCAAGGCTCTATTGGGAAACGGCTTAACTGGCATTGACTTAGTTTGATGCTGGGTTTCATGGCGGGTCATTCCATTGAGTCGCCGCTCCGGCTTAATGTGCACTTACACTGGTGGCAAAAAGGATCCACTGCGCCACATCTCTGAGGATTTAACTAACGATGCCATCAACAAAATGATGAAGTCCCTTCTACATGAAATCCCAGTGGACTGCAGCAAAGTGGGCCTAAGCCCTTTCTGCAAATCTAACCCGGCACCAAAAGTAAGTCTTTAAATTACTTACTTTATCTTCATTCTTAAATACTTTGTTTAACTCAACTTTGATGACTTTCACAGGCTGATGATGACTTCTGGAAGAAGGAATATGATCACAAAGCTGCCAAGAGGGCCAGGAAAGCCAAGAAAGCCGCCAAGAGAACCACCAAGAAGAAGGGAAAGAAATCCAGTGCTTCCGAGCTGTTTGAACTGGACGACAACTCTGAGTCGGAGGTAGCCCTTGATTCCCTTGGCTCCTTTTTCAACCATCTTATTGACACTGATTATCATCAGGATGACACAGGGACCAGCGAAGCGATCGAAGAAGAGGTAACTATCATTTCTTCCGACCCGGAGCCCTTGCCAAGACACATAATTTGAAGAGTAACCTGAAAAGTAAGCTTTTCACACCCCTTAGCTCATCTGGATCCTCACTTTGTTTTGAAGCAACAACAGCACGAGAGCCGACGACAGACACGGACTGGCGGAGACGAAGAATTATCCTCCGGCTTACCGAACACTCCAAGGAAGTGTCGAAACGAGGTCTTCCCTGATTTAAGTTATTTTTATCCTCTGGGAGTCTCATCCGCCAACCACTTAATTCTTCCGACTCAAATTATCAGGAAACGCCTCGCTCCTCCTCCGGCGACTCATCCCAGTCTCATCTGTCGGCTTTCAAAACTGCCCCCGGGGTAATGACAATTACTTTTTTACTCATTATCCCCCTTGATACTTATATTGACCTTTCATAACTCATGCAGCGGAAAAGCCAAGCCTAGGAAAAAGGCAAAAGCGAATAAGCCGGTCGAAGACCCGAAAGTCAATGAGCCGTATCAACAAATTCCAGCACGTGAGACTTCCGCTCCTCAATCGTCAGAACCGGTTCATGATGTTCCACCGGAAATCCCCGGCTCTCCCATTGAGCAAGCAATTGATAACCCTTTGAACACTGAAGCATCAAGCCCAGTTAAAATAGCTGAGACACATGATGATGACGTGGTGATCACCAACACCGGCTTTAGAGAGCCGGGAAGGCCTACTGTCTTGGCCAAACACTCTGCCAAGGAGGAGTACATTGAACGGCATAAAGTAAGATTTGATGTTGCTGACTACTCCCAATTAAGCATTGGCGAAGTATATTCTGGCTATCTTAGTCAAGTACACAACAGCCGTGAACTTGAAGTTGACATGGTGAAGCAAATGCACCAAAAATTTGAGGTATGAGCTCTTCCTTTATTGAGTTATGCACATCCTATCAGCCCCCAAGTCTACTATTTATGATGAATATGCTGTAGACATAGATTAACCATGAGCATAAATAATACCCTTTGTCAGACTCTATTAAAAAGAATCTGGCTTAAAGCATCTGGTTTAAAGTAGAACTGTAATGATTAAAACTGAATCCGTAGCCCTCAAGGGCCGGTTTAATCAGCATGAATGAGCCGGTTCTTTATATTCTTGTGTAGAAAGTAGTACTTACTTGTGTAGTTCACATGAGCCATCTGCGGCCGTTTGCAGCACAACCGGGTCACCGTAAAGTAGTAAAAATACAGGCAATATGCATTAGCCCCCAAGTGCCAAGTACTCTTGCTCGCAAAGTGCTTGGGACTTATTCACATAAGCCGTTGCATGAGTAACTTTTTTGGCAGAAATTAGTCCCCAAGTGCCAAGTGTTGTTGCTTGCAAAAGGCTTGGGATTTCATGTTTTTAGCTAAATGTGAATTATGTTTTTGATCTGGTGTATGTACAGATCACCACTGCTCAACTTCAATCAGAGCTGTGTGACCTGAAGGCTCGTCCAGAGTTGCAAGAATCTGAGACCCGGAAGGCGAACTCAAAGTTTCAATTTAGCGTGACTGGAGCGGAAAAATTGAAAAACAGCTTTGAAGTGGAAAAAAGTACTTTGGCGGAAGAGAAGACGGCCTTGACACAATGGGCTGAGAAAGCGGAGGCAACTCTCCAAGAGGCGACCACTGAACTTACCGGCTTAAAATGCCAGGTGTCTCAGATGGTTTCTACTATCTTTGGTAAGTCTCCTCACTAGTATCCATTTAAATGTCTTCCTTGATTGACATAAACCGCCTCTAACCCGTCCATGATTATCATGCAGGCCCCAGGAGCACCAATCTCAACCAGGATATGCTTGTGAAGCTGAAGGCGGTTTACACACTTGTGGAGCAGCTTTACACTGGGGCTCAGCACGCATTGGCCACAATTTCTCCATCTAACCAAGCACCTACACTCTTAGTTGAGGTCTTGAGGAAGCTTTCTGTGCTGCCTAAGAGGTTTAGTGAGATGAAGCGATCATCTGCAAGAGCCGGAGCTGTGACAGCCTTAAGCCGGGCCAAAGCATGGTTACCGGAGCTAGACCCGACCGATATATCTACCGGGTACCCAAGCTTGAAAGAAGATGGCACCCCGTTTGATAAGAAAGACTTTGCCGCTTGTGTGAAGGATATACGCCCCCTGGCCAGTCTGATTGCCAATGAAACAAACCTGTCCAGATATCAGCAGGCTTATGACTTGGAAAATCAGAAGATGCCGACATCGTCTTACAAAGTGAAGGATCTAATACCCCCAATCCATAAGCACATTTTTGCTCCTGAAGTTGACCCGTCTGAGCTTATTGATGATGGCGCTGAATTCCAAGCCTTAAATGGCATTGACTGGTCATCACCAACCTTCCACGAAATAGAACAGGACAAAGAAGCAGAGAGGGGTGATCCAGAAGCTTCAGGCCATTAGAGTCAAGAAGATTGATCCGCTGGGTGGTTCATATTTATGACCTTCTGAAAAATAGTTAATCATTTTGACTCCCTGAGTCATGTAATAGGGTAGCCATAACTTTGCTCTGCTGTGCCATCGTGCATGTTTATGTTGTGCTCAACGCTGTTAAGCCGCCACTTGATAATTACCCTTTTAGACTTTATCATGATGTTGATTGGTGCAGATGAAAATTTTGAATTATCCTGCACACAAGTATATCACAAGAACCCTTGGCCGTTTACCGCAAGGCGGGTCATAATACCTCACATATAACCATTGTTGCTTAAAACAATTATAGATAGGGCTGGTTTAGTTATAACTAGATGTAATCATAACAAAAATATCATACCTGTGATATTGAATTGTACTGCCCGCTTATGATACTTGTGCAGTAAGGGTGATAACCCAAAACTTAGAAGCCAAAACTTCCAAGTATTAATATTGTCATATGCTGGCGACTTATCATCCAAAGCCAGGCCTGGTTAATAGAGACCATAGGCATGCTTCAGATATGAGCAAGAGAGTATCAAGAAAAACCTGAAAAACTGTTTCAAAAACTTAAACCAAAAAGGGAGAAAAGACGAGGCTATGCTTCGAATACAAGCAGGAAGCCGGATAAAAAATGGCTATGATTCGAATACGATCAGGAAGCCAGATCAAAAAGGGCCATGATTCGAATACGATCAGGAAGCCGGACTAAAAGGGTTAATGGCAATGATTCAAATACGATCAAGCCCCCAAGTGGTTTGTGATGTTTAATGGCTATGATTCGAATACAATCAGGAAGCCGGACCAAAAGGGTTAACGACAATGATTCGAATACAATCAAGCCCCCAAGTGGTTTGTGATGTTTAATGGCTATCATTCGAATACAATCAGTAAGCCAGACCAAAAGGGTTAACGACAATGATTCGAATACGATCAAGCCCCCAAGTGGTTTGTGATGTTTAATGGCTATGATTCGAATACGATCAGGAAGCCAGACCAAAAGGGTTAACGACAATGATTCGAATACGATCAAGCCCCCAAGTGGTTTGTGATGTTTAATGGCTATGATTCAAATATGATCAGGAAGCCAGATCAAAAAAGGTTAACGACAATGATTCGAATAGGATAAAGCCCCCAAGTGATCATGTATTTATGATTAAGAAGACACATTATTCTTGAAGATGAAGTGATAGAGGCCCTACTTTATTATAATCATCATAATATATACATCGTCAAAATATGTACATCATAAGAGCCGGTGGCTCAAGTGTAGTAAGGCCAAAGATGAGCAATATTCCACGGCCGGTGGGTCTCCTCCTCCAACTTACGTGAGTCGTTGTGCTCTCGAATATCGATAAGGTAGTATGACCCATCGTTCAAGTTCTTGTTGACCACAAAAGGCCCTTCCCAAGGTGGGGATAACTTGTGCACATCAGTTTGATCCTGGATGAGTTGAAGGACCAAATCACCTTCTTGAAAGGTTCTGGACTTAACCTGGCGGCTATGGCAACGGTGCAGATCTTGTTGGTAAATCACCGAACGGGCTTCCGTCTAATAGGCCAAGTGCATCCTGACGTGCTTGTTCATTATGAACTTCAACGTAAGCTGCCACGCGGGGCGAGTCGTGACAATGTCACTAGGGAGAACCGCCTCTGCTCCGTAAACCATGAAGAAAGGCATGTAACCCGTAGACCTGTTGGGGGTAGTATTAATACTCCATAGCACTAAAGGTAACTCCTCCACCCAACAACCCGGCATCCTTTGCAAAGGAACCATAAGCCGGGGCTTAATGCCTCTCAAGATTTCTTGATTGGCTCTTTAGGCTTGACCATTGGATTGTGGATGAGCCATTGATGATACATCAGGTCGAATATGCTCACGTTGACAAAACTCTTCCATAGCACTCTTGGACAGATTAGTGCCACTATCAGTTATAATGCTCTGGGGAAAACCAAAGTGAAAAATCACCTTTTTGATGAATTGAACCGCCGTTGCCGTGTCACACTTACTGACCGGCTCTGCCTCAACCCACTTTGTGAATTTTTCAACCGCCACCAAGAGGTGGGTCTTTTTATCCTTGGACCTTTTGAAAGGCCCAACCATATCAAGCCCCCAAACTACAAACGGCCAAGTAATTGGAATCATCCTCAATTCTTGAGCCAGCACGTGAGCTCGGCGTGAAAGTTTTTGACAACCATCACATTTATTGACCAAATCCTCTGCATCGGCATGAGCCGTGAGCCAATAAAAGCCATGACGAAAAGCTTTAGCCACAAGTGATTTTAACCCGGCATGATGACCACAATCTCCTTCATGAATCTCATGAAGAATATCATGGCCTTCCTCAGGAGAAACACAATGCTGAAACACCCCAGTAACACTGCGATGGTGCAACTCACCATTGGCAATTGTCATTGACTTAGACCGTCGAGTTATCTGTCTGGCCAAAGTTTCATCCTCAGGTAACTCGCCCCGGGTCATATAAACCAAATATGGTACTGTCCAATCTGGGATAGCGTGAAGAGCCGCCACCAATTGTGCCTCCGAGTCAGGAATAGCCAGATCTTCCTCCGTAGGCAATTTGATAGAAGGGTTATGCCGAATATCCAAGAAAGTGTTAGGTGGCACTAGCTTACGTTGAGACCCCAACCGGCTTAAAGCATCAGCCGCCTCATTTTTCCTGCGATCAATATGTTCCACCTGATAACCCTTGAAGTGCCCAGCAATAGCGTCAACTTCGCGGCAATAAGCCGCCATGAGTGGATCCTTAGAGTCCCCTGTGCCTAAGACTTGCTGAGCCACCAAGTCTGAGTCGCCGAAACATCTCACCTGGCTTAAGTTCATCTCCTTAGCCATCCGAAGACCATGGAGCAAGGCTTCATACTCAGCTGCATTGTTAGTACAGCGAAACATCAACCTTAGAACATAACAAAATTTGTCACCTCGAGGGGAAGCTAAAACAACTCCAGCCCCCGAGCCCTCCAATTGCCTGGACCCATCAAAGTGAATAGTCCAATATGTGTTATCTGGCTTTTCTTTAGGCATCAGCAGTTCTATCTAGTCGTTGATGAAATCCACAAGTGCTTGAGACTTGATAGCAGTGCGAGGCATATACTTCAAACCATGTTGTCCAAGCTCAATGGCCCACTTGGCTACCCGACCTGTGGCTTCTCTGTTTTGAATGATATCCCCTAAGGGAGCAGAACTGTTGGGGATATTACTACTGGGCGTGAACCGGCCTACCTAGGCCGGGTTAACTTCATTAGTAGTATAAAGGTGATTTAGCCAAGCTGGCAGATGAAGGCCCTAGGCCTGTAGTCGGTTTAGAACCTGTAGCCGTAAACCGGTTTGATATGTAAACTTGTGTTGTAAGTTAGGAATAGAGAGAGACCAACCGGGATACGAATATGAACCGGTGTTGGGACTCTATGGACCGACGGGCGTCACCCGTGTATATAAGGGGACGACCCGGCGGCGGTTCAGAGACAGACAACAACAACTCGAGGCCTAGGCGAAGCTTATTTGCTCCCTAGTCATTGAGACCACATCAATTCCATCACAACTAGACGTAGGCTTTTACCTTCATTGAAGGGGCCGAACTAGTATAAACCCTTGTGTCTTTGTGTCCGCTTTAACCCCTTCAAGTTAATCCGTAGCGATGGCTCCATGACTAAGTCCTTTCATAAGGACATCTGCTGTGACAAAACCATGACAGTTGGCGCCCACCGTGGGGCTATCGCACGATGGTTTGATGATCTTGGAGGGCAAATTCGAAGGACTCGAAGGCTATGCTGTGGGCCGGATGACCAAGAGTTGTCGTGGCAAGCTCTACATCGACGATGCAGGATGGGGTCCCGAAGCCGGTTCGATCGAGTACGGGTACCGGGTCCCCTTTGGTGGCATACACGTTTTTATCGGCAAGATTGGTGAGCCTGGGCCTGAGCCGGACATCTACACCGACCTCATCAAGACGGCTCAGCGTGCGAGATCTACCCAGGTTAAACCGGCTATGAAGCGTGCCTTCGTGGGAGTCATCCACGGAGGAGAGCATGAGGACGAGTCAGAATACGGTAGCGAGACCGTCGTCTATTCCGGCGACGAGTCCTCAACCGGAGAGACCGAATCATTTACCAATTGCAAGACGACCAGATTAGGGGCTATTCCAATGGCGACAATATTCCGGACCCCCCAGATCAGATCAACCAGGTTGGAATATTCATGGCCGGCACGCAGGCGGCGAATCACTCTTCGACCGCGGCAGCAATGCTCTCCGGATCAGCAGCGGCAGCGGCAGCAGGGGCAGGAGGCCTTGTGCGCCCACCAGTTCAAGTTCTGTCTGACCTGTTCGATGCACTAGCTGTACTTATGGCAGATGCCAATCCGGCGGATCAGGAGGCCCATGATGCAGAGGTTGCAAAGGTGAGAGAGCAGATCGTACAGGCCAAAGCCGACCTGGCAGCAGAGAAGGACAGGATGGCTGCAGAGCGGGCCGCTTTGGACGGCCAGGCCTATAAGCTCATGCTCGACCAGAACGCATCACAGGAGGTCTTGAAGCGGAAGCACAGATCACGCCTGCCGTTAGGGTTCGACCCTAGAAATCTCTTTCACACTCCGGAAGCTGGAACCAGCAATCCGCCGGGGCACCGGGAGGTAAACCGGGTCGAGGCACCAGGGCCAGGAGCGACGGTCCAACCCCGCCTGATGGAACCTCCTCGGCAGAACGTTGTGATTCCTTCGCCGGTCCATACACCTCCGGGTCATTATTCTAATCCTATGGACAATCTTGTCGCAGCTGCTGCGCGATTAGAAGCTATCCCGATCGAAGGAGACTCTCCGCAAGCAATAGCGACGCGCCGGGTTAAGGAACTTCTCCGGACCGCTTTGATTCAGCAGGAGGCATATTCATACAGCCGTGATCGGATTCATTCCACACCTCGTCCAAGTCGGAGCTATAGTAGGCGCATGGATGAACCGGCCGTATCAAGCAATGTGCGGAGCCGTGAAGCGGCCCGTGGCAATAACCCGGCAAGTGGTGTTCGCGATGCTCAGGATGTAGTGGACCGGGCCCGGGCACGAAGGGAGGCCGAGTTAGCAGCACAGAACGAGGCGGGTCAGCTTACACCGGTTCGTCCTACCACCTCTGCCGGGCCAGGGGTCGCATCTAGCTTGGGAGTGCCCTGTTTAGTCCCCGCTTTACGCAATGTACGCCTGCCCAAAGACTTCACGGGTCCGCGCAAGGTGCCGAATTACACCGCTGATTTATCTCCAGAAGCGTGGGTAGAGAGTTATGAGATGGCCATGGAGATGCTGGATGTGGATGAGACCGCGTGTGCAAAGTACTTCACCATGATGCTTGAAGGCACGACCCGTACTTGGTTGAAGAGCCTGCCGCCTAATTCTATCAGTTCATGGGCCCAGTTGCGGACCCGGTTTATCCAGAACTTCAAAGATACGTGTAAGCAGCCTAAGTCCATAGTAGACTTGGCGGCTTGTGTTCAGGAGGACGGAGAGTCAACAACCCATTGGGTACGCCGCGTTTCGGAAGTCTTGCACTCGTCTGACAGGATCAATGCTGACTCTGCGATCTTAACCCTAGAGGGCAACTGCCGGTTTAAGCCTCCGAAGTTGAAGTTGGGGCGTATGAAGCGGTTCTGTAACGACATGGGAACTCTCATGGCCGCTTTAGTGAAGTATGCTGATTCTGATAGTACCAAGGATCCCGAGACTGACGATGACGAAGCAGGGAAGGGAAAAAAGAACAACAATTCCAAGGGGCATCAACACAAACCGGCGGGCCATGGGAACGGAGGCAAGCGTAAAGCGGATGGCAGCATGGACTTTGTGGCTAACACTAATGCGCAGGACAAGGGTCAGCGGCGCAGAGGTAAAGCGGCGAATCGTAGTGGAGCTCCGAATCCTAACCCGGATCGCTTAAACTATTTGTTGAATCAGCCTTGTCCAAAACACGGGACGAAGGAAGCGCCGGCGAACCACCTTTGGAAGGATTGTTACATTATGCAGGAGTTTAAAAACTCTAATGCCTTCCGGTATGACCATGGGTCAGATGGTGGCTTAGGATCCGGTTTCCATGGGCCGAGCCACGATGGAGCTTCCGGTTCAGGTTTCAATCAGGGCAGTCATAACAACCAGAATAATCAGAGCAGTCAAGGATGTTACAACCAGCAGCAGCAGTCGGGTTATCAGAGCCATCCAAAACAATTGAACAATGGGCAGTATCACATTTTCACGACCAGTTTGGATAAGCGCGACCGAAAACTCCACAAGCGAGCGGTGAACTCTGTTGAACCGGCCGTACCACGTTACTTACGTTGGTCGGAACAGCCTATCGTGTGGAGCAGGGAGGATCACCCACCCCGGGTTGACAAAGCGGGCCAGTTGGCGTTAGTGGTAGACCCTCAGGTGGGAGGTTATAAATTCACCAAGGTGCTCATGGATGGAGGGAGCAGTATTAACATCCTGTACTATGAGACATTCCGCCGCATGGGGCTAACCGACAAAAATCTCAGACCGTCTAATACGGTGTTCCATGGTGTGGTGCCTGGCAAATCAGCATATCCTGTTGGTAAGATAGCCCTGGAGGTGGCTTTTGGGGACGAGCATGATTCCCGATCCGAAACACTAACCTTTGAGGTGGTGAAAATCCGGAGCCCGTATCACGCCTTGTTTGGGCGGCCGGCTTATGCCAAATTCATGGCACGACCTTGTTATATCTATTTGCAGCTCAAGATGCTGGGTCACAAAGGGATAATAACGGTTCATGGGAGCCGCAAGATTGCTTTGGAATGTGAGGAAGGTGATGCGGCCTATGCAGAGTCGGTTTGTGCCATGGAGGAGTTGAAATATTATAGGGACAACGTTGATCCGGCGGACATGACCCCTTTGAAGAAGCCGACTACAGAGCATGATTCAGATATGAAGTTCAAATCAGCGGCTGAGACCAAGCTTGTTGACTTCGAGCCCGACGATTCGTCCAAGCAGTTCATTGTCAGTGCCAACTTGGACCCTAAATAGGAAAGCGCGCTCATCGAGTTCATCCGTGAGAATCGGGACATTTTTGCATGGAAGCCTTCTGACATGCCAGGTGTACCGAGAGAACTCGCTGAGCACACTCTTAATGTTGATCCCAAGTATAAACCGGTAAAGCAGTTTCTCCGCCGGTTTAACGAAGAAAGGCGCAAAGCTATTGGAGAGGAGGTGGCCAGGCTCTTAGCAGCTGGTTTTATCATTGAAGTGTTCCACCCAGAGTGGCTTGGTAATCCGGTGCTGGTCCTTAAGAAAAATGGCACTTGGCGTATGTGTGTGGATTACACGGATCTTAACAAGGCTTGTCCAGCGGATCCTTTTGCCCTCCCCCGCATTGACCAGATTATTGATGCCACGGCGGGTTGTGAGCGTTTGAGTTTTTTGGATGTGTATTCTGGGTATCATCAGATCAAAATGGCGGTTAAGGACCAGGAGAAGACGGCGTTTATTACTCCCTTTGGAGCCTTCTGCTATGTATCTATGCCTTTTGGGCTCAAGAGCGCCCAAGCCACTTATCAACGGTGTGTACAGAACTGCCTGCATAAACAGATCGGCCGTAATTTGCACGCCTATGTGGATGATATTGTAGTCAAGTCAAGGCAGAAGGAGACGCTGGTTGATGATTTGAAGGAAACCTTTGACAACTTGCGGGTTTACAAGATGATGCTTAACCCGGCCAAATGTGTCTTTGTTGTTCCGGCAGGCAAGTTACTGGGCTTTCTTGTGTCCAATAGAGGAATTGAGGCTAATCCGGAGAAGATTACGGCTATCACCTCCCTGGCTAAACCGAAGTGTATCAACGATGTTCAGCGTTTGGCGGGTCGGATTGCCGCGCTGAGCCGGTTTATCAGTCGCCTCGGAGAGAAGGCCATCCCTTTATACCAGATGCTGAGAAAGACAGATCAATTCATCTGGAGTCCGGCTGCTGATGAAGCGTTGGAGGACTTGAAGCGGCAATTAGCCAATCCACCCGTTCTTTCAGCTCCGGTTGGCAAGGAGCCGTTATTGCTATACGTAGCGGCCAATGCTCGCGCAGTTAGCGTGGCTATTGTGGTAGAACGCAAGGAGGCAGGCAAGGAGTATCCAGTTCAGTGGCCGGTTTACTATATCAACGAGGTGCTTATTGAATCCAAGCAAAGGTATCCGCATTGGCAGAAGCTGGTATATGGAGTTTTCATGGCAAGCCGGAAGTTGAAGCAGTATTTCCAAGGGAACCCCATCACAGTAGTCAGTTCAGCTCCCTTGGGCGATGTCATACAGAACCGGGAAGCGACTGGCCGGATTGCCAAGTGGGCCATAGAACTCGGGCCGCACGAATTGAAGTACGTACCTCGGACGGCGGTGAAGTCTCAAGCGCTTGTTGATTTCATCAATGATTGGACTGAGTTGCAAGCACCAGAGGAGAAGCCGGATCACACATATTGGACTATCCATTTTGATGGATCCAGGCAATTGGAGGGCTCGGGGGCTGGAGTCGTATTAACTTCCCCACGAGGTGATAAGTTTTGTTATGTTCTTCGCTTAATGTTCCCTTGTACTAATAATGCAGCTGAGTATGAAGCTTTGCTCCATGGTCTCCGGATGGCTAAGTAGATGAATCTAAGTCGGGTTAAGTGCTTCGGTGACTCGGACCTCATGGCTCAATAGGTGTCTGGCACTTGGGATTCTAAAGACCCACTTATGGCTGCATATCATCGTGAGGTGGATATGGTTGCGGGTCACTTCAAGGGTTATCAGGTGGATCACGTGGATCGTCGAAAAAATGAAGCGGCGGACGCTTTAAGCCGGTTGGGCTCTCAGCGTAAACCGGTCCCGCCTAATGTCTTTCTCGATGTGTTGCACAACCCGTCAGTCAAGCTCCCGGGTGAAGCGGATTTGGCTATTCCTGATCCGGAGGCTCAATTGGTGGCAGCCCTGCATATTATACCGGATTGGATAGTTCCTTATCTTGCGTACATGAACCGGGGAGAGTTGCCAAAGGATGAGACTCTAGCCAGGCAGATAGTCCGACGATCCAAGTCCATGACCATTGTCAATGGCGAATTGCATCACTGCAGTGTATCAGGGGCGTTTCAACGCTGCGTCTCTCCTGAGGAAGGCTGTGAAATTTTACGCGAAATCCATGAAAGGGATTGTGGTCACCACGCCGGTTCAAAGTCTCTGGTGGCTAAGGCGTTTCGTCACGGGTTCTACTGGTTGACAGCTCATGCTGATGCGGAGGACTTGGTTAAACGGTGTGATGGCTGTCAAAAATTTTCAAGGCGTGCTCATGTACCGGCTCAAGAATTGAGGATGATTCCAATTACTTGGCCATTTGCAACATGGGGGTTGGATATGGTCAGACCTTTTAAAAGGTCCAAGGATAAGAAAACCCACCTTTTGGTGGCAGTTGACAAATTTGCCAAGTGGGTTGAAGCGGAGCCTGTTAGCAAGTGTGATGCAGCTATAGCAGTGCAGTTCATTAAAAAGGTGATTTTCCGGTTTGGCTTTCCACACAGTATCATTACTGACAATGGTACCAATTTATCCAAGGGCGCTATGAAGGAATTCTGTGAGCGTGAGCACATCCGACTTGACGTATCGTCAGTGGCTCACCCCCAGTCCAATGGGCAGGCAGAACGAGCTAATCAAGAGATCTTGCGAGGCATAAAACCCCGGCTTATGGTTCCATTGCAAAGAACACCGGGTTGTTGGGTTGAAGAGCTACCGTCTGTGCTATGGAGTATCAATACTACGCCCAACCGATCTACAGGATACACGCCGTTTTTTATGGTCTACGGAGCAGAGGCGGTTCTCCCTAGTGATATCCGGCATGATTCGCCTCGTGTAGCGGCTTATGTTGAAGCGGACAATGAGACAACACGGCAAGATGCTTTGGACCTATTAGATGAGGAGCGTGACATAGCGGCTGCCCGCTCGGCGATTTATCAACAAGATCTTTGTCGCTATCACAGTCGCCGGGTCAGAACCAGAGCTTTTCAAGAAGGAGATTTGGTGCTTCGGCTCATCCAAGACCAGACGGATATGCACAAGTTATCCCCACCTTGGGAGGGACCTTTCGTGGTCAGCAAGAATCTGCACAACGGGTCGTAGTATCTGATTGATATTCGAGAGCATAAAGACTCACACACATCAGAGGAGGATAACAACAGGCCGTGGAACATAGCGCATCTTCGGCCTTACTACACTTGAGCCATTGGCTCTATCTATGTACATATTATGACAGTGTATATATTATCATTGATATAATAAAACCGGAGCCTCAGCTAAAGCGGGGTCTCTGTCCTTTCATATCATGTGTGGTTACATGGAGTTGTTCTGTATTAAAGCGGCCTCCGCTTTACCCCTTGAAATTTGCTTTTCAAAAAAGCTTTGTGATATCACTTGGGGGCTTGGTCGTGTCCGAACCAATGCAACACCTCTTGATAGGCGAAAGCCACCAGATCACTTGGGGACATGGTCAAATCTGAATCAGTCATGCCTCTTGATCGGCCTAAGGCCACAGAATCACTTGGGGGCTTGGTCGAACCCGAACCATTGCCATGCCTTTTAATCGTCATAAATGCCACGGTTTCATTTGGGGACCTGGCTGACTTGAACCATCGCCACACCTATTGGGGGCATGGTCCTGTCCGACCATGGTAACACCATCTGATCAGCTTAGTAAAGCATGTTTTTGCAAACGTTTTATCATTGCCTTTGCTTCCATATTTCTTTTATGATTATTCTTCGATTTTTGTTGTGTTTCCTTTAAACCAACAACACTTGTTAACCGGTTCAGCTGACGGAATTCGGCTCATTTTTAATCCGGAGGAATGTGCCCGGTTCAACTTTCCTGTTAACATCATGGAGTAATAGGGGGGCTTACAATGACCCAACACGGTTTACATGGTAAGCCAGCATTTTAACACATGGGAGTTGTTTTTTCCCCTTTGATGGTAATGGTTTATAAAACATCCGTTTCAAGCCTAGCTAAGCCAACTTCATGCCCAGCGATGGCAGGTTTTTTGTATCGCATATTTGATTATATGTCTTAAATTGTCGGGGCGTGTCTCTCTGTGGCCTCGAGCACCTATGGGGCACGGGGGCCCCTTCTAGTCCGGCAAGGGAGCGGAGGGCGTGCGCAGAGCAGATCGAGGTCGAGCGCGCGGGGGAGACGGGCGATTTTTACCCAGCTTCGGGGCTCTCCGGAGAGATAAAACCCCTACTGCTGCTTTGTGTTTGTTATTTGATCTTGCTCGAGCATGCGAGCGTATGGTGGTGTTGTGGGTGTCGAATGGACCGAACCCCTTCTATGTGCGCATGGGCCTCCCTTTTATACTCTGAAGGGGGCATCCACAGGTGGCAGCGTAGGAAGAGGGGGTAGAAAGGTAAAATCGCAGGTTGGTACAACAGTGACCAACAGTGACCCCTACCTAACTCTGACGGCAGGGGACAAGGGCATTAAATGCCCGTCCGGTCGCCCCAACAGTGCAGAGGAGTGACCGTTAAGTGAGCCACCGGTTGCCACGATGGCGTCTCTGTCAGCTCCGTTTGCCACCTCGCCCCGCATGGCTGCGTAGTGCCTCGCCACGTGCCCTTGGGATGGCCTTGTGACGACACGTCGCCGGATGCGCTGGGGTTTGGGTGGCAGCCTTGCCGCGGCAAGTGCCTTGCCGTGGCCCTTTTCTTGTCGTGCCGGCAAGCTTGCCGGCCGTCGGGCCTTGCCGGGACGCGCGGGGCGCCGCGGCAAGTCTTCTAGTGATGCCTTGGTTGTCCTTCCCGGCAAGCTCCTCTTGCCGGGGCCTTTGTCTTTTTGTTTAATACTTTGTTCTTGAATGGCAGTAGTAGGCGCGATGGAGGGTCTTGGCGGGCGTCCGGCAAGCCTTGCCGCGGGGTGCTGCGACCGCCCGTGCACAAGTTCGGGGTACTAAGGTACCCCTACTTTAGTACACCGACAGGAGCCCCCGGGCCTGGGCCATACACGGTGCCGAGCGTTGTTGGGCCAGGCCCAAAACAGTGCATGGGCACGCGTGGCCTGGGTCCACATAGAATCGGGCTCCGCGCCCACCGCGCTCTCCCGCAACGGCACGCGTCGATTGCGGCGTCGTGGCAGACGTGGGTGGTGCGTGCGATCTTTAAGGCGTCCACCCCCGTGATCACGGTGCAGGGCGAGGTCATTTCATCCGTCGCTCCAGCTCCGCTTTTTCGCCACGCGGCTCCCATGCGTGGGGGGTCGTGGGCGGCGAAGGTGGGAGATCGAGCCGTCACGGGCGAAGATGGCGAGTCGGCCCCGCTCCTCTGCCCTCCTTGTGCCCTGATTGGTTGAGCGGGGCGGCCGAGCCCCCACCTCGCCCTTTAAAAAGGGCGGAAGGGGAGCACAATAGTCCCGCACTTCCTCTTCTTCCTTCGTCTTCAACTTCCGTTACTCTTCCTCCCATCCGCCATGGAGGGAGGGAATCCTGGTCCTTCAACGGTGGCAGCGAGGGTTGCCTCCAGGCAGCGCGCCTCTCCCTATCCCGCACCTGTGGTGGCGGAGCCGGCCACGAGGGGGAGAGGGAGGGGGCGAGGCCGCGGACGAGGTCGAGGACGTGGTCGGGGCGCTCGGGGAAGAGGCGGCCGGGGCGGTGCGCCACCCTCGCCTCCGCCGGCAGCTCCTCTCCTCGAGGCGGTCCATACCGGAGACGACCCGTGGGAGTTCTTCATCAAACTGCGCCGAGCACCTCGTCACCGCCTCCGGCTTCCGGCCCCGTTCGCGAGCGCGATGGAACCGGATCCGCCCGAGATGTTGGAGTTGCGCATGAGGGGCTGCGGGATCAGCGGCACTCGAGTTAGTGTCGTATCCCCAGCCCCCGGCGTGATGTACTTCGGTCGAGGGTGGAAGACGTTCGCCCGCATCCACAGCTTGACGGCGGGGTTCACCCTCCATTTTAAGTTAATGGAGGGCGACCTTCTCGCCGTCAAGGTCTTCGGGGACTCCGGCACCCGGGCGAGATGCTGTGTGGATAGCTCCTCCGATAGCGAAGGCCCCTCCTCGAGCGAGAGTGATGAGGAGGGGAGCGACAGCGATGACGAGGAAGGCGGGTCCGACTAGGCGTCGGACGCTGCCTCGCGCGCCACCGGCGACCCCATCATCCGGGTCGTCGGCCTTCTGAACTCCCCGGGGCCGTCTCCTTGGGCGGCTGGCGTAGGGAGGCTGCGGAAGAGGAAGAGGGGTGGCGGCAAGGCCATTAAGTTGGAGTACGAGGGTGAGGTGCCCTCGACAGCGTGCTGACGTCCCGCCGCCCTGTCTTCAAGCTCTGCCTCCGGCGCCTCCGTCTCCGCCAAGCTCCTGGCCGGCCCCCGGGGTGTTCTCTTGGTGTCTTCTGGCGCCCGTTGCTCACCTAGGCGCCCCTTTTGCCCTTCCCGGCAAGCTTCTCTTGCCGGGGCCTCCTTGACCTACCTCCTGAAGAGAGAAAAAGGAGAGGGATTACGGGCATCTTATCTTTTAATTTGTAAGCCTTCGGGCCTTAGTTGTATTTAAAATCTGTAATCCTCTCTATCATGTTTTTCATCCTCTATGGACTTGTACTAAACTTGGATGTTTTTTTAGTGAAGAGAGGGGAATGCTTGCCGGGTTACGCCCTTTACTTGATCCTGCCTTGTACGTTTCTACCCTACGCTTCGAGGGAACTTGCCGGCGCTAACACACTGGCTGAGTGCGGAACATCAGCTGCCCGCTGGTGGTGTTGTTTCCGGCAAGAAACCTTCTCGGGCCAGTTGCAACGCACTTGTATTGTTGAGAGGACTCGGAAACAAAGCAAGGGCGCAACTTAGCCACGATTCGGCTCCTCCACGCACGGGTTTTTCCATACAAGGCGGGTTCGTTCAAGGGCACGGCCTCGCATCCCCCGGTCCATAGAAGGATGCATGAAGAGGGATGAAAAGCTTATCTGATATCACAGCCGCCGGCGACTCTGGCTTGTCGGGACACCGGCCCGCGCCCTTTTTCCTTTGCTCTTGCCGCTGGTATTGTAGCTCCCGGCGACCCTGGCTAGCTGCGAGGGAGCCTTGGTACTTGCAACCCCCAGCAGCGTCGGTTTGCCGGGGCCCAAGCGCCGGTGCGTCCTTCTGCTCTTTCCTTGCCGCTGTTATTCCAGTCATGAGAACAACTTAGACAGTGCGGTAATAAGTTACTTTTCGTAACGTAACTTCGTGTTGGGCAACGCAATGCTATGTTTCGTCCTTGGTATGTTCATACTCTACGCTTTTTAGGGAA
Source organism: Triticum timopheevii (assembly GCA_963921465.1). Taxonomy (NCBI): domain Eukaryota; kingdom Viridiplantae; phylum Streptophyta; class Magnoliopsida; order Poales; family Poaceae; genus Triticum; species Triticum timopheevii. The sequence goes on from OY997268.1 coordinate 577,292,692, forward strand.
CTTGCCGGGGCATACACGCTTGCTGAGTGCGGAACATCAGCAGCCTGCTGGCGGTGTAGCCTCCGGCAAGAAACCTCGTCGGGCTTAGCTGCAGCGCACTTTCATTGTTTGAGCGGACTCGAAAACAAATCAAGGGCGCAGCTTAGCCATGAGTTGGCTCCTCCGCGCACAAGTTTCTCACACAAAGGACGTCCCACGGCAAGGCTTGCCACGTTACTTCCTCTATTTCATTACGTCCCTTGTACGTTTCTACCCTACGCTTCTAGGGAACTTGCTGGCGCTAACACACTGGCTGAGTGCGGAACATCAGCTGCCCGCTGGCGGTGTTGTTTCCGGCAAGAAACCTTCTCGGGCCAGTTGCAGCGCACTTGTATTGATGAGCGGACTCGGAAACAAAGCAAGGACACAACTTAACCACGAGTTGGTTCCTCTGCGGACAGGTTTAACGTACAAGGCACGAACGTTCGAGGAATATAACATAAAAGTTTAGGACAAAAAAGGCTCTGTACTCAAGAGTGACTTAGCTTTTCCGTCTTCTACGATCCGGCGAGGCCGTACTCCTCCCTTGTCTTCCTCCCTTGTATGATTTCACCCTCGCGCCTTCAGGGAACCCGCCGGTGCGAACACACTCGCCGGGTGCGGGACGTCAGCAGCCCGCTAGCGGTGTTGCCCCTGGCAGGAAGAACTCGTCGGGCTAGTTGCAGCGCGCTTTTATTGTTGAGCGGACTCAAAACAGATCAAGGGCGCAACTTAGCCACGATTCGGTCCCTCTGCGCACAGGTTCTTCATACAAGGTACGGATTTTCAGGGAATGCAACTCAAAAGTTCGGAACTGGTTGCTTTCTTCGCCTTACTGGCCGGCGGAGCTCGATGGCACGTCCTCGACGGCAGTGCGGCACTCCGGAGAGGTGTGCTTGTCGGAGTGGGCACCAGAGCTGTCCTTGCCGGGCTTAGATTTTGGCAGACCTGCCTTTGCTTTCTTGCACTTGCCGGCGGAGCTCGATGGCGCGTCCTCGACGGCAGCGCAGCGCTCCGGGGAGGTGCGCTTGCCGGAGCGGGCACCAGAGCTATCCTTGCCAGACTTGGCCTTCTGGTGCACGGAGGTGGCACCCCCAGCGGTCTTGTCGGCGCCGGCCTGCGCCTGGGCGTCTTGCCGGGGCTTCGACGCGCTCGGTCGCCGGGGCTTGTCGCCGTTAGCGAAGCCGATGAGGCTGTAAATGGTCATCCTCCAGTCGTCGATCTTGTGCAGTGCTGGAGGGTAATCTAGAAGCAGCTGGGCTCGGGCCAGCGCTTCCTCTGCTGTCTTGGGTGGCGGTGGCGACGAGCGGCGCGAGGAGCGGGATGTGCTCGGACTCCCAACTGGATTGGGAGGAGCAACACCTCGTCCGGGCGACCGTACTTCACTTGCGCCAGCATGCTGGCGTGCATGCTGGCCTCGAACGTCCCGCGACCCACCAGCTTGGCCTTGCTCCAATGCAAGCACGGTGCTAGGAGCACCGGGGCGCTGTTGACCTTGCACCTCCTGGTAGGGGTGCGGCGTTTGCACCGTCGCCGATGCTTGCGGGGCCTTGTTCTTGGATCTGGTGACGACGTGCATCCCACCGTCAGCGCCCGCTCCTCCGCCGGCGTCCACTCCACCGCCTGCTTGCTCCGGCGGGGGTGGTGGAATTGATGTAGACGGAGCGGCCACCTCCGAAGGCTTCTTCTTTGGTGGCATGTTGACGATGGCGTTGATGTAGCGCGTGTGGTGACCGGATCAGATGCTCACGACCTCGATGCCCCCCTACCTGGCGCGCCAAAGATGTCGAGGCGTGTCTCTCTGTGGCCTCGAGCACCTATGGGGCACGGGGCCCCCTTCTAGTCCAGCAAGGGAGCGGAGGGCGTGCGCAGAGCAGATCAAGGTCGAGCGCGCGGGGGATACGGGCGATTTTTACCCAGCTTCGGGGCTCTCCGGAGAGATAAAACCCCTACTGCTGCTTTGTGTTTGTTATTTGATCTTGCTCGAGCATGCGAGCGTATGGTGGTGTTGTGGGTGTCGAATGGACCGAACCCCTTCTATGTGCGCATGGGCCTCCCTTTTATACTCTGAAGGGGGCATCCACAGGTGGCAGCGTAGGAAGAGGGGGTAGAAAGGTAAAATCGCAGGTTGGTACAACAGTGACCAACAGTGACCCCTACCTAACTCTGACGGTAGGGGACAAGGGCATTAAATGCCCGTCCGGTCGCCCCAACAGTGCAGAGGAGTGACCGTTAAGTGAGCCACCGGTTGCCACGATGGCGTTTCTGTCAGCTCCGTTTGCCACCTCGCCCCGCATGGCTGCGTAGTGCCTCGCCACGTGCCCTTGGGATGGCCTTGTGACGACACGTCGCCGGATGCGCTGGGGTTTGGGTGGCAGCCTTGCCGCGGCAAGTGCCTTGCCGCGACCCTTTTCTTGTCGTGCCGGCAAGCTTGCCGGCCGTCGGGCCTTGCCGGGACGCGCGGGGCGCCACGGCAAGTCTTCTGGTGATGCCTTGGTTGTCCTTCCCGGCAAGCTCCTCTTGCTGGGGCCTTTGTCTTTTTGGTTAATACTTTGTTCTTGAATGGCAGTAGTAGGCGCGATGGAGGGTCTTGGCGGGCGTCCGGCAAGCCTTGCCGCGGGGTGCTGCGACCGCCCGTGCACAAGTTCGGGGTACTAAGGTACCCCTACTTTAGTACACCGACATAAATACATTGATGATATATATATATAAAGGTCATAAACCGGTTGACGGTATAACCGCCACCGCAGTTCAAGATTTTCTGATTGCAGGAAATATAAATTGAGGATTTCAAGAAAAAGCATCAGTACTTGTGCACGAAGGCATATTGAAAGCAACAGTATTTGCTATTCTATTACAAGGCAACGCGGTGCCCAAATAAGATCATTGTTGTTCTGGCGGATCATAATAAAGCAGCTATTTAAACCAGCTTCCGGTTCAAGCCTGCTCATCGCCCCGGTCTGATGGTTGTGGGTCATCCCGCGCCGCTTCAGCTTCCTCATCTCTATCCATTGGCTGGAAATCAACAGTGGTCCAGTCGATTCCCATTAAAGCTTGAAAGACAGCCTCTTCATGGATCAGAGAAGACGGTTCAATATCAGGAGCGTAAGTATGCTTACGGATTGGAGGAATCAGATTCTCCGCTTCAGGAATTGGTGCAGCCACTCGTTTGTTCTGATCATTATACTGAGCTTGATAATGCAACAAGTCTACCTCTTCAGCCAATTGGCAAGCCAGAGGGCGCACTATACGGTTTATCGTCCTCAGATCATCTTCATTGAACTCTGAACCGTCTTCCTTCAAGCTGGGATAGCCTTGAGCTGCCTCAACAGGATCGAAATCCGGCACCCATGCTTTTGCCCGGATCAAGGCATTAATGGCTCCGGTTCGAGCAGCAGATTTTTTCAGTTCTTCAATCCGAGCAGGAAGCATTGACAACCTCTTCAGAGTATCTTGAATTAAAGTGGGTGCCGGATTGTTATGAGATGCAGTGGTGATGATCTGCTGCGCTCCGGTATACAGCTGTTCAATTAAAGTGTAGGCAGCCTTCAACTTCTTCCGAACATCTGACCCTAAGTGACCAATGCGTGCACCTGCAACAATACAGGAAAGATCACAAACCAGATCTATTATAAGAAGGCCAAAGTTGTCAAAGAAACAAAAGGAGCTTACCAAATATAGCAGCGGTCATGGCATGTACTTGCCGCTTTACGGCGGTCAGCTCATCTACCACCGGTTTAAGGGCAGCTTCAGCGTTTTCAGCTCTTTTTATTAAAGCGGCCTTCTCAGTGGCCCAATCAGCCCGCTCCTTCTTGAAGCCCTCCTTCAGCTGTTCCGTGATGCTTAAAGCGCTGGTTAATTCCTCCCTTGCTTTGTCGGTTTCGGCTTGTTGGGTTTTCAAAGTTTCTTGCAGATTAGTAATCTGGTCCTCTTTGGTCCTCACTTCAGCCTGCATCAAGACAGTGCTTGTCTTTAAACAAATGGTACAAGAATTTGAAGTACCAACCATATAACAAGTTATATGCTTGATACTTGGGGGCTAATGCATCTTCAATCTTCATCTATTACTAAATCGCAAAGTCCCAAGCTCAATACAGGTATTCAACTTGGCACTTGGGGGCTAATGGCTATTTGCTCAGTTATGTTCTGATGTTAGAATCTTTATTGGAGTCCCGGTTTAACTATACTAAGTTGAACCGGCCCTTGGGGGCTACATTGATGGATTTCAAAGTGTTGAGGACTATATTAAAGTCCCGGCTTGAAGAAGGTTACAAACCAGCCCTTGGGGGCTAGGAGGATTAATAGAGTGGCAGTAATTAAAGAAAGAAGAAGCACAAGGAAGTTACCTCAAATTTATCTCTCATCATCTTTACCAGACCAGCTTCACAGTCACGACTAGTATATAGCCGGTTCAAGTAACCATAATGAAGATCTTGGGCATTCAGAGCAGCATACGTTTCCAGATCAACATCCCATTTGCCTTTGTTCATGGCAGAAAAATCTTCTTTGATAGTATGCTTAGCTAAAGCGACAGGATTCCCTGGTTGAAAGCGACCTACGCCGGTAATTACAACGTCATCATCCTTGGACTCGCCGGTTTGCATTGGCGCTATCGGTTTATCGGCAGGTTTTGAAGGACTGCGGGATCTTTCAATCCGGATGGAGCTGGCAGGCTGGTCAACAGGGACTGAAGTATTGATAGGCCTTTTCTCAGTAATAGCATCATCTTGCAAGGGAGAATCATTGGGAACATCTTCATGAACGAACGCTTCAAGATCTGGTGCTTTATCCTGTTCAGGGGCAGCATCTTCCTCGGCCGCTTTATCCAGGCGGGCTTTCTTGCTCGGTTTAGGTTTAGCCCTGAAAGAGAAACAAAGAGTCAAGGAACAGCATAAGTTATATCGCAGTATACCAGAAGCATATGTTCAGACTAGCTTACCCAAGAACCATTTTCAGTGGTGGCAGCTGAGTGGCTGATGATTCACCAGAGGATGAATGAGAAGTAACCTGATAATCGGAGTCGGACGAATTAAGAGGTTGACGGATGAAACCCACTTTAGGATAGAAATTAATAAAAAGGCCGGAGACCTCTGAGCGGCGTTTTCGAACCAGACTGTTTGGTAAACCGGCGGAGGTAACTACCTGGCCGCTGTGCCGGGTTGTGCGGCGAGCTTCATGTTGCTGAGTCTTCATAAGAAATTTGGGATCCAAGTAAGCAAGAGGATGAGAAAATTTAACTTTCCGGTTTGCTTGGCGAAGTTTTGGCAAAGGCAAAGGATCTGAATCGGAAGAGAGAATAGTTACCTCAGCGACATCAGCATTACTGGCTTCAGCGTCGTCCTGACAAGTATCATCATCAATAAGGCGTGTAAAAAGTAAGCCTAGTGAATCGAGTTCTACCTCAAGGTCCGAGTTACCCACATCATCATCAACAGCCGGATCAGATGAAGCGGTGGTTTTCCTCTTTTGAGCAGGCCTCTTGACAACCTTAGTCTTTGGGCGGGTTGACCGTTCCGTTTTCTCTGGTTTTTCTTGTGGAAGCTTCTTGCTCCAAAACGGATTATTACCCTGAGTAAGCAGCAGTTGATGTTAGACAGAAATAGCAATAACAGGTTCAGTAAAAAATGCAATCGAAATCTTACAGCTGGCGGTTTGTTGGTAGCACAGAAAGAGAGCAGGCCGGTTTGAGCGTAGAGGTGTTCCGGTTCGTTCAACATTTTCTTCACAGCCTCTGTGACTTCATCATCTGAGAGCTGGATGTTGGTGTGTCGGAGTGGGTCATCGACGCTACCAGTATACTTGCACATTAAATCGGAGCGCCGGCTGAGAGGCAGTATGCTCCATGATATCCAGCAACGTGCGAGATCTATTCCTGTTAAACCATTGGCCATGAAGGCCCGGAGCTTGGATAGTTGCGGAGCGTATTTACTTCTCTCCTTGGCACTTAACCTTTGTGGGAAGGGGTGTGTATTACTGAGCCGCTCCGGACGAAAGCCATGCAAAGGATTTTCATTGTCAGGGGAGGTATCTTTGCAGTAGAACCATGTTGAATTCCACTCCTTGGGGTGACTGTGTAGTCTGGCGTGGGGATAAGTGATCTCTTTCCTTTTCTGAATTGCCATACCGCCCAATTCGGTATTGGGACCATCAGTGAATTCCGTGCGGCGGTTTAGGTGGAAACAGTCTCTAAACAATTCAACTGTGGGTTCCTCTTGAAGGTATACCTCACAGAGCACTTGGAAGTGACATAAGTTGGTAACAGAGTTGGGGCCAGTGTCTTGCGGGTGGAGTTGAAAATTGGCTAACACATCCCGGTAAAATTTAGAGCCGGGCGGCTTGAAGCCCCGGGCTAAATGGTCCGCAAAAATCACAACCTCTCCCTCTTGAGGTGTGGGAGGACATTCATCACCAGGAACCCTCCAGTGGATAGTATCTTTGCTGTCTAAAGCTCCGATCAAGACTAAATTATCCAACTGGGTTTCTGTGACGCGAGAAGGAACCCAGTTGCACTCATATACTTGTTTGGCCATGGTGAGATCTACAAGAAATAGGTGATTCCGGTTCAAGAATATGTTGGATAAAAGAAGGCGCTGGTATGAACAATGTTAAACCGGAGGCAGTACATTTAAACCGGATTTCTATGAGGAGGCATAATATGGCTAAAGAATTATGGCGGTTCAACAAGGGGACTAATGGTATATACCGGTTTACTAACTTTTTCTACATTAAGTTAAACCGCCGGATCTAAACATTGAAGGAGATTGAGGTTGTGTAAGTGTACAGAAACAGGTTTCACATAATCTCTCTATAATAATGGATCTACAGCCAGTTCAGAAAAAAAGGGAAAAATGTCTACAAGCTTGACGCAGAACAGTATGGATTCAAGAAGCAGGAAGATTGATGAGATCTATGGATTTGAGTATGAATCTACAGACTGATGTTAAAAAGCCACCGATAATCATAGTAGGGTTTCAAAGACCTATCCAGAGTCTCGGCATGAGCATGAACAATACACAAGAACAGCTGCAGGAGCATGAAACCCTAGAACAGATCTAGATCCATAAAAGCAGAGAACTTACTGGAGCTCAGGGAGATGCGGAACGACGCCGCGGTTCTCTGGTACGGTCAGGGTGATGCAGCGGTCCAGGATGGTGCAGAGGTCAGTGACGTCGGCGGAGCTTCGAGGTCGGTGACGCAAGGAAGACGAAGAGAAAGAGACGGAGGGGAGAAAAGGAAATGACCCTTCGGTCCTATTTATAAAGCAAAGGGCGTGTGTCAGGCGCGGGAATCCAGGAGCCACAAATTTTGGAGTTGGAACGGTTGCCTTGGTTATCGCAAATCTATTAATAAAAGAAGGCGTCATGAATGTTAACTTCGTGATGACGTCATACCAGTTTACATCAACCAGAGATGATGACGACATGGCGGTTCACCAATTACCAGAAGATGTTGAAGACAAAGATTTTTATGAAGAATTGACATGAACCAGTTCAAATCAATCTGGGGCCTAATGTTGGGGATATTACTACTGGGCGTGAACCGGCCTACCTGGGCCGGGTTAACTTCATTAGTAGTATAAAGGTGATTTAGCCAAGCTGGCAGATGAAGGCCCAAGGCCTGTAGTCGGTTTAGAACCTGTAGCCGTAAACCGGCTTGATATGTAAACTTGTGTTGTAAGTTAGGAATAGAGAGAGACCAACCGGGATACGAATATGAACCGGTGTTGGGACTCTATGGACCGACGGGCGTCACCCGTGTATATAAGGGGACGACCCGGCGGCGGTTCAGAGATAGACAACAACAACTCGAGGCCTAGGTGAAGCTTATTTGCTCCCTAGTCATCGAGACCACATCAATTCCATCACAACTAGACGTAGGCTTTTACCTTCATTGAAGGGGCCGAACTAGTATAAACCCTTGTGTCTTTGTGTCCGCTTTAACCCCTTCAAGTTAACCCGTAGCGATGGCTCCACGACTAAGTGATTTCATAAGGACATCTGCCGTGACAAAACCATGACAAGAACTGACCACAATAATAGGATGACCCAGAAAATATTGCTTAAGCTTCCGGCTGGCCATGAACACCCCATAAACGAGCTTCTGCCAATGTGGATATCTCTGCTTGGACTCAATAAGCACTTCACTGATATAGTAAACCGGCCGCTGAACCGGGTACTCCTTGCCTGCCTCCTTCCGTTCTACCACAATAGCTACACTGACAGCCCGGGCATTAGCAGACACATATAGTAACAACGGCTCCTTGTCAATGGGAGCAGCAAGAACTGGTGGCTCAGCGAGCTGTTTTTTCAAAGCTTCAAACGCGTCGTTAGCCGCATCACTCCAAACAAAGTCATCTGTTTTCTTCATCATCTGATACAGTGGTATGGCCTTCTCACCCAACTGGCTTATGAACCGACTTAAGGAAGAAATATGACCCGCCAGACGTTGAACATCATTGATGCACGCTGGCTTTGCCAGGGAGGTAATAGCCTTGATCTTCTCCGGGTTAGCCTCAATGCCTCTGTTAGGAACCGGAAACCCCAAAAGCTTGCCTGCTGGCACACCAAAGACACACTTGGCCGGGTTAAGCATCATATTGTAGCCTGGATATTGTCAAAGGTCTCCCTCAAAGCGTCTATCAAAGTTTCCTTCTCTCTAGATTTCACCACAATATCATCCACATAAGCATTAGCGTTGTGCCCAATCTGACTGTGAAGACAATTCTGTACACACCGCTGGTAAGTCGCCTGGGCACTCTTGAGCTCAAAGGGCATAGACACATAACAGAAGGCTCCAAAGGGAGTAATAAAAGCTGTCTTCTCCTGGTCCTTAACTGCCATCTTGATCTGATGATAACCAGAGTAAGCATCCCAAAAACTCAAACACTCACAACCCGCCGTAGCATCAATGATTTTATCAATACAAGGGAGAGCAAAAGGATCAGCCGGACATGCCTTGTTTAAGTCCATGTAATCCACACACATACGCCAAGTACCATTCTTCTTAAGCACCAGCACCGGATTAGCCAACCATTTAGGATGAAAGACTTCAACAATGAACCCGGTTGCCAAGAGCCGGGCCACCTATTCACTGATGGCCCTATGCCTCTCCTCATTGAAGCGACAAAGGAATTGCTTGACCGGCTTAAATTTTGGATCAATGAGAGTGTGCTCAGCGAGTTCCTAGGTACACCCAGCATGTAAGAAGGTTTCCATGCAAAGATGTCCCGGTTCTCACGGATGAACTTGATGAGTGCACTTTCCTATTTAGGATCCAGATTAGCACTGATACAGAACTGCTTGGATGAATCGCCCGGAACAAATTCAACTAGCTTAGTATCATCAGCCGACTTAGACTTCAAGACCGGATCATGCTCCGTAGTTGGTTTTTTCAAAGATGTCATATCCGCCGGGTCAACATCATCCTTGTAAAATTTCAATTCCTCTGTTGCATAGATAGACTCAGCATAAGCAGCATCACCTTCTTCACAGTCTAGAGCTTCTTCTGACTTCCATGCACTGTGATGGTCCCTTTGTAACCTGGCATCTTGAGCTATCGTGCCATGAACTTGGCATAAGCCGGCCGTTCAAACAGAGCGTGGTATGGGCTCCTAATCTTGACCACTTCAAAGGTTAACTTCTCAGCCCTGGAATCGTGCTCATCTCCAAAGGCCACTTCCAGCTCAATCTTGCCTACAGGGTACGCCGACTTACCAGGCACCACTCCATGGAGAACAGTATTGGACGGCTTAAGATTTTTATCGGTTAACCCCATGCGACGGAAAGTTTCATAATAAAGGATATTAATGCTGCTACCTCCATCCATGAGTACCTTAGTGAATTTGTATTCACCAACTTGAGGTGCCACCACCGAAGCCAAGTGACCCGGATTATCAACCCGGGGCGGGTGATCCTCTCGGCTCCACATAATGGGTTGCTCAGACCATCACAAGTAATGGGGAACTGCCGGCTCAACAATGTTCACAACCCTCTTATGGAGCTTCTGGTCCCTCTTGCATAGGCTTGTGGTGAAGACATGGTACTGCCCGCTATTCAACTATTTTGGATGACTTTGATATCCAGACTGCTGCTGCTGCTGACCCCCCTGGCCAGATTGTTGATTGTAACTGCCCTGATTACCTTGATGATTTTGATGACCCTGAAAGCCGGAATTAGAACCTCCACCTCCGTAACTCGGGTCATGAGAACCGCCGCCACCAGAACCTGAGCCACCGCCCTACCCATGGTGGTTTTGGAATGAATTAGAATTTTGAAAGCCCTCATGATTGTACAGTCTTTCCAAAGGTGCGTGGATGGCCTCTCCTGCGTACCATGCTTCAGGCAAGGCTCATTCAACAACTGCTCAAGAGTAGGATTTGACCCACTTGTCCGAGGAGGCGGCCTCCCCTTACGACGCTGACCATTCTTCTGTGTGTTGGTATTAGCTACAAAATCCGAGTTACCATCAGCCTTGCGCTTGCCGTTGCCCCCCTGATTTGCCGGGTTTTGCTGCGGACCCTTGGTGTTGCCACTCTTCTTTCCCTTTCCCGTCTTTTCATCGTCAGACTCGGGGTCCTTGGTACCATCAGAGTCGGCATATTTAATTAGAGCCGCCATCAGCTGCCTCATATCATTACAATCGCGCTTGAGCCGCCCCAGCTTCTGCTTAAGAGGCAAAAAACGGCAATTTTTCTCCAACATTAGAACTGCAGAGCCGACATTGATGTTGTCAGATGAATGTATAATAGCCTTGACCCAGCGCACCCAATGGGTCATTGATTCACCTTCCTCTTGGGCAGAAGCAGATAAATCCAGAATCGACATGGGCTGTTTGCATGTATCTTTAAAGTTCTGGATAAACTGGGCCTTCAGCTCCCCCCATGACCCGATGGAGTTGGAAGGCAACCCCTTTAACCAAGTATGGGCCATTCCATCCAGCATCATGGTGAAGTATTTAGCACACACAGCATCACTGACCTCCAGCAGTTCCATGGCCATCTCATAACTCTCAATCCATGCCTCAGGGGGTAAGTCGGCTATGTAGTTAGGCACCTTGCGAGGTCCTTTGAAATCCTTGGGAAAATGCTCATTACATAGAGCCGACACCAAACAGGGTACTCCTGTACTTCTAGAGGTCATGCCTGCCTCCAGTGAAGCTGTTGGATAAGCCGGAAGGGGCTGGTGAGCCGCCCGCTGAGCCGCCTGCTCAGCCTCCTGACGCACTCTGTCTTGACCGACCAAATCATGAGCTCCATCACGCGCCGGATCATGCCCACGCGGCTAGTTAGGGTGCTGTTCATTGCTTGAAATGGCCGGTGAGTGTCTGCTATAACTCCGGCTTGGGCGAGAGGTTGAATGAATCCTATCCCGGCTATAAGAATAGGCATCCTGCTGCACCAATGCAGTTTGAAGAAGCTCCCTAGCCCTTCGTGTTTCAACCGCTGCTAGAGAGTCACCATCTACTGGGAGAGCCGCCAGTCGTGTCGCCGCAGCGATCACGTTGTCCAAAGGGTTAGAATAATGACCCTGTGGTGTTGGCACATGCTGAGGCAGAACATTATTCAAACAAGGTGGCTCCGTCACGCGTGGCTGAACCGGCATTCCAGCCCCAGGTGTTGCAACCCGGTTTGTCTGCTGCGGGTTACTGGTCCCCGCTCCAGGTGTGCAAAAGAGGTTTCTCGCCTCGTAAACCGGAGGTAGACGAGACTTGTGCCTCCTCCTCATGATTTCATTTGAAGCGTTTTGATCCATCGTAAGCCGGAAAGCCTCTGACTGAATCCGCTGAGCCAGAGCATCCAGGGCAGCCCGCTCTGCGGCTATCCCGACGTCCTCTGCAGCCAGGTCTTCCTTGGCTAGTGCTACCTCATCACGTAACTTTGCAATCTATGCATTATGCTGAGCTTGATTCGCCGGGTTGACCTCTGCTGTCAACAGATTTGTCAGTTTATCCATTAAATCCGTCAAAATCTGAGCCGGCGGGCGCACAGAGCCTCCTGCCTCGGCCGCCATCGCCGCTGCTGACCCGGAGATCATTGCCGCTGTAGTTGAAGAATTCTGACCAGGCTGTGTGACGGCCATAAAGATCCCAACCCTCTTCGACGGCTCATAGGGGTCCGGAATACTGTCGCCATCGGAACAACCCCCAAGCCTGCCGTCTTGCAGTTGATACAATGAAGTAGTCTCGCATGTGGAGGACTCACCATCAGAATAGATGGCCGTCTCATTGCCAGACATAGATCCTCCATCAAATTCCGCTCCATGGATGAATCCCATGAAGGCACGTTTCACGGCGGGCGGAGCTCGGGCGGGTCTCGCACGCTGAGCCGTCTCGATGATGTCGGCGCAGATGTCCGGCTTAGGGCCCGGCTCGCCGATCTTGCCGATGAAGATGTGGATGCCGCCGAAGGGGACCCGGTACCCGTACTCAATTGAGCCGGCCTCGGGGCCCCAGCCTACATCGTCGATGTAGAGCTTGCCACGACGACACTTGGTCATCTGGCCCACAGCGTATCCCTTGATCCCTTCGAAGCTGCCCTTTAAGAACTCGAAACCACCGTGCACAGGCCCCACGGTGGGCGCCAACTGTCATGGAATAGTCACGATAGATGTCCTAGTGTGAGGACTTAGTCGTGGAGACATTGCAACTAGGTTAGCTTAAAGGGGTTAAAAGGGACAAAGGGCACAGAGTTTATACTGGTTCGGCCCCTTACGATGAAGGTAAAGGCCTAGTCCAGTTTGAGGTGGTATTGCTTATGTCTCGATTACCAGGGAGCGAATACGCTTGACCTAGCTTTCGATCTCTGATTTCTTGCCCTGAACCGCCGCCGGGTTGTCCCTTTATATACACAGGTTTGACGCCCAGCGGCTCACGGAGTCCCGGCCGGCTCATCGACAACATGTCCGGCTCGGTGACTATCTATACATGCCTTACAATACAAGTCTTACATATATGGTGGTTTACCCCTACGGGCCTTAAGTCGCCCTTGGGCCTTGGGCCCTTGCTTGTGAACCGCCATCTTCAATACCCTCGTGGGCCTCACATCAAGAATCACCATAGGTATAACCCGGTCTCCTGGGCAGGTCATACCTAATAGTTATATCCCCAACAGGACTAGTCATTGGAAGTGAAACTGCCCCAAGTATTTGGCGGATAAGAAGGATGGAAAAGTGAACAAAGGTATATTTGGTATACATGTTATTGATGCGTATCTTACTAATTCTCGTCGTAGTGCATGTGTATTTGATACCGGTTTGGTTGCTCATATTTGTAACTCGAAACAGGGACTACAGATTAAACAAAGATTGGCTAAGGACGATGTGACGATGCACGTCAGGAATGGTTCCAAGGTCAATGTGATCTCCGTCGGCACGCTACCTCTACATCTACCTTCGGGATTAGTATTAGACCTGAGTAATTGTTATTTGGTGCCAGCGTTGAGCATGAACATTATATCTGGATCTTGTTTAGTGTGGGACGGCTATTCATTTAAATAAGAGAATAATGGTTGTTCTATTTATATGAGTAATATCTTTTATGGTCATGCACCCTTGAAGAGTGGTCTATTTCTGTTGAATCTCGATCGTGGTGATACACATATTCATAATATTGATGCCAAAAGATGCAAAGTTGATAGTGATAGTGCAACTTATTTGTGGCACTGCCGTTTGGGTCATATCGGTGTAAAGCGCATGAAGAAACTCCATAAAGATGGACTTTTGGAATCACTTGATTATGAATCATTTGATACTTGTGAACCGTGCCTTATGGGCAAGATGACTAAAACTCCGTTCGATGGAACAATGGAACGAGCCAATGCCTTATTGGAAATAATACATACCGATGTATGCTGACCGATGAGTGTTGAGGCTCGTGGCGGGTATCGTTATTTTCTGACCTTCACAGATGATTTAAGCAGATATGGGTATATCTACTTAATGAAACACAAGTCTGAAACATTTGAAAAGTTCAAAGAATTTCAGAGTGAAGTGGAGAATCATCGTAACAAGAAAGTAAATTTTCTACGATCTGATCGTGGAGGTGAATATTTGAGTTACGAGTTTGGCCTTCATTTAAAACAATGTGGAAAGGTTTCAGAACTCACGCCACCTGGAACACCATAGCGTAATGGTGTGTCTGTAGGATCGAAAGTATGTCTAGAGGGGGGGGGATTAGACTACTTGACCAAATAAAAACTTAACCTTTTCCCAATTTTATTTCTTGGCAGATTTTAGCAAGTTAGCACTAGTCAAGCAATCAACCTAACACATGCAATTCAAAGAGTATAGCCGCGGAATGTAAATCATTGCTTATGAAGGTAAAGGGAGGAGTTTGGAGGGAGAAAACGCAATTGTAGACAAGGAGATTTTTGGCATGGTTCCGATAGGTGGTGCTATCGTACATCCACGTTGATGGAGACTTCAACCCACAAAGGGTAACGGCTGCACGAGTCCACAGAGTGCTCCACCCACGAAGGGTCGACGAAGAAGCAACCTTGTCTATCCCACCATGGCCATCGCCCACGAAGGACTTGCCTCACTTGGGTAGATCTTCACGAAGTAGGCGATCTCCTTGCCCTTACAAACTTCTTGGTTCAACTCCACAATCTTGACGGAGGCTCCCAAGCGACACCTAACCAATCTAGGAGACACCACTCTCCAAAAGGTAATAGATGGTGCGTTGATGATGAACTCCTTGCCCTTGTGCTTCAAATGATAGTCTCCCCAAAACTCAACTCTCTCTCACAGATTTGGCTATGGTGGAAAGATGATTTGAGTGGAAAGCAACTTGGGGAAGGCTAGAGATCAAGATTCATATGGTTGGATTGGAATGTCTTGGTCTCAACACATGAGTAGGTGGTTCTCTCTCAGAAAACGAGTAGTGGAAGTGTAGGTATGTTCGGATGGCTTTCTCCATGAATGAAGAATGGGTGAGGGGTATATATAGCCTCCACACAAAATCTAACTATTACACACAGATTCCCAAACTTGGTGGGACTGATTCAAGTCAAAATATGAACGTTAGGATTTTTAGTGGGACCGATAAAATGAACTTAGTGGGACCGATGCGCTAGGGTTAGGGCATAACGTAATCTCGGTGTGACCGATCACATGAACGCGGTGGGACCGATTTCAGTAATAAGCAAACAAAGAATTGGTCAGGCAAACTCGGTGGGACCGATCCGCTCGTTTTGGTGAGACCGAAGCGTTACGAAACGGAAACATAAGGTTTGCATTGCGAACTCGGTGGGACCGATCGCTCATTTCGGTGAGACCGAAATATTACGAAGGGAACATAGAGTTTGCAATCCCATCTCGGTGAGACCGAGATCCCTATCGGTGAGACCGAAGTTACTAGGGTTTGTGGCTATGGCTATGTCAAATGAACTCGGTGGCGCCGGATAGATCAAATTGGTGGGGCTGAGTTTGACATTTAGGTTTAGGACATATGTGGATATGAGAAAGTGTTGAAGGTTTTGGAGCATATCACTAAGCATTTTGAGCAAGAAACCCATTAAGCAACACCTCATCCCCTTTTAATAGTATTGGCTTTCCTATAGACTCAATGTGATCTTGGATCACTTAAATAGAAAATGTAGAGTCTTGAGCTTGTTGCCAATATGTATCCTTTGCATTTTGAGGGGTCCACATTCCTAGTCCATGCCATGACAATCATTGAACTTTCTGAAATGATTATCTTGAAAGATCATTAGTTCAATGAGCTATATGTTGTTAAGAATTACCAAAACCACCCAGGGATTAGTTGTACTTTTAGTGTCTGAACGTCGTAACTGCACTTTATTATATATGGTGCGACCTATGATGTATGTTACCAATTTACCACTATCATTTTGGTGTTATGCATTAGAGACAGCCGCATTCACGTTAAACAGGCACCGTCAAAATCCGTTGAGACGACACCGTATGAACTATGGTTTGGCAACAAACCTAAGCTGTCATTTCTTAAAGTTTGGGGATGCGATGCTTATGTTAAAAGGCTTCAGCCTGCTAAGCTCGAACCTAAATCAGAGAAGTGCGTCTTCATAGGATACCCTAAAGAAACAATTGGGTACACCTTCTACCAAAGAGCCGAAAGCAAGATTTTTGTTGCCAAGACGGAACCTTTCTAGAGAAGGAGTTTCTCTCGAAAGAAGTGAGTGGGAGGAAAGTAGAACTTGATGAGGTCATTGTACCTTCTATCAATTTGGAAAGTATCTCATCCGAGAAATCCATTCCCGTGATGCCTACACCAACTAGAGAGGAAGCTAATGATAATGATCATCAAACTTCAGATCAAGTTGCCATAGAACCTCGTAGGTTAACCAGAGCACGATCCGCACCAGAATGGTACGGTAACCCTATTCTGGAAGTCATGTTACTTGACCGTGACGAACCTACGAACTCCGAAGAAGCTATGATGAGCCCAGATTCCGATAAGTGGCTTGAGGCCATGAAATCTAAGATAGGATCCATGTATGAGAACAAAGTGTGGACTTTGGTGGATTTGCCCGATGATCGGCGATCCATAGAGAATAAATGAATCTTCAAGAAGAAGACTGACGCTGATGATAGTGTTACTATCTATAAAGCTCGACTTCTTGCAAAAGGTTTTGGACAAGTTGAAGGAGTTGACTACGATGAGACTTTCTCACCCGTAGCGATGCTTAAGTCTGTCCAAATCATGTTAGCAATTGCCACATTTTATGATTATGAAATCTGGCAAATGGATGTCAAAACTGCATTCCTTAATGGATTTCTCAAAGAAGAGTTTTATATGATGCAACCAGAAGGTTTTGTCGATCCTATGGTGCTAACAAAGTGTGCAAGCTCCAGCGATCCATTTATGGATTGGTGCAAGCATTTCGGAGTTGGAATATACACTTTGATGAGGTGGTCAAAGCATATGGTTTTATACAGACTTTTGGAGAAGCCTATATTTACAAGAAAGTGAGTGGGAGCTCTATAGCATTTCTAATATTATATGTGGATGACATCTTGTTGATTGGAAATGATGTAGAATTTCTGGATATCATAAAAGGATACTTGAATAAAAGTTTTTCAGTGAAAGACCTAGGTGAGGATGCTTATATATTGGGCATCAAGATCTATAGAGATAGATCAAGACGCTTGATAGGACTTTCACAAAGCACATACCTTGATAAAGTTTTGAAGAAGTTCAAAATGGATCAGTCAAATAAAGGGTTCTTTCCTGTGTTATAAGGTGTAAAGTTGATTCAGACTCAATGCCTGACCACAACAGAAGATAGAGAGAAAATGAAAGTCATTCCCTATGCCTCAGCCATAGGTTCTATCATGTATGCTATGCGGTGTACCAGACCAGATGTGTGCCTCGCTATAAGTTTAGCAGGAGGTACCAAAGTAATCAAGGAGTGGATCACTGGACAGCGGTCAAGAACATCCTGAAGTATCTGAAAAGCACTAGGGATATGTTTCTCATTTATGGAGGTGACAAAGAGCTTGTCGTAAGTGGTTACGTCGATGCTATCTTTGACACTGATCCGGATGACTCTAAATCACAAAATGGATATGTATTTTTATTGAATGGTGGAGCTGCGAGTTGGTGCAGTTCCAAGCAGAGCGTCGTGGCGGGATCTACGTGTGAAGTGGAGTACATAGCTGCTTCAGAAGCAGCAAATGATGGAGTCTGGAAGAAGGAGTTCATATTCGATCTAGGTGTAATACCTAGTGCATCGGGTCCAATAAAATCTTTTGTGACAATACTGGAGCAATTGCCTTGGCGAAGGAATCCAGATTTCACAAAAATACCAAACACATCAAGAGACGCTTCAACTCCATCCGAGATTTGGTCAAGGAGGGAGACAGAGATTTGCAAGATACATACGGATCTGAATGTGGCACACCCGTTTACTAAGCCTCTTCCATGAGCAAAACACGATTGTCAGTGTCAAAACCGGCGGATCTCGGGTAGGGGGTCCCGGACTGTGCGTCTAGGTGGATGGTAACAAGAGACGAGGGACACGATGTTTTTACCCAGGTTCGGGCCCTCTTGATGGAGGTAAAACCCTACGTCCTGCTTGATTAATATTGATGATATGGGTAGTACAAGAGTGGATCTACCACGAGATCAAGGAGGCTAAACCCTAGAAGCTAGCCTATGGTATGATTGTTGTAATGTATGTTGTCCTACGGACTAAAGCCCTCCGGTTTATATAGACACCGGAGGAGGCTAGGGTTACACAGAGTCGGTTACAATGGTAGGAGATCTACATATCCGTATTGCCAAGCTTTCCTTCCACGCCAAGGAAAGTCCCATCCGGACACGGGACGGAGTCTTCAATCTTGTATCTTCGTAGTCTTGGAGTCCGCCGGATAATTATAGTCCGGCTGTCCGGACACCCCCTAGTCCAGGACTCCCTCAGTAGCCCCTGAACCAGGCTTCAATGACGATTAGTCCGGCGCGCATAATGTTCGGCATTGCAAGGCGGGTTCCTCCCTTGAATAATCCAGAGAAGATCATGAACACCAGGATAGTGTCCGGCTCTGCAAAATAAATTCCACATTCCACCGTAGAGAGAATAAAATATACTCTAGCTCAATCTGCTGACGTATTATGCGGCGTGATACCACACCGCTGCCAAGCCACTGTTTGAATCGTTTTTTACTATACCACCTCAGCGCGTTTAGCGAAGCGATTTCCTTGGCACGTCTTGTCGAAGCAGAGATCGTGTTCCCCTTATTCCGGGATTCTCATCAATACGTGCGTGGGTAACCCAACCGTTCCCGTCGCCACGCCTCCTCTATCGAAGGTGAATCCCAAACGGTCACAGAGACGGCTCTTGGTATTTTTTCCTCTTTATAAGAGGACCAAGGCTTGTCCTTGTTCTTCAATCTCGCATCGAATCCCCTCCTCGCTCCCAGTTCCAACAACCAGAGCCTCAGATTCGAGCGCTTCGGATCCTCAACCATGTCCGGCTCCGACCTCCAGGGCCGGTGGATGCCGTCCTCCGTCACGGAGGAGGACATATTGAAGTTACGTGAGGCCAAGTACCTGGCCTACGAGGTTTCGCACAGGTTACCCGCCCAAGGGCAGGCCGTGCCCGTCCCCGAGCCCGGTGAGTTCGTTGTCTTCGTATCCCACCTCCGTCGGGGTTTAGGCTTCCCGACGGACCCCTTTGTGAGAGGGCTCATGTTCTACTATGGGCTGGACTTTCACGACTTGGCTCCGGAGTCCATCCTCCACATCTCCACATTCATTATCGTCTGCGAAGCCTTCCTCTGCGTCACTCCCCACTTCGGCCTATCGTTGAAGACCTTCAAGGTGGAGCCGAAGATGATCGGGGGGCGTCAAGCGGAGTGCAGTGGGGCGGCCATAAGCAAAAAGGCCGATGCCCCGTGGCCCGAGGGTTCCTTCCAAGAGGAACTCGGACTGTGGCAGGAGGAGTGGTTCTATATCACCGCTCCGAAGGGCAGCAGGGAAAAGCCGCCGCCTTCATTCCGCCCGGGACCTCCACGCCAGCTGATGTCGTGGGTCAACCAAGGGCTCAATTGGGGGCCGTCCGAAGACGTGCCCTTACTGCAGGGCCGGATTCGAGACCTCCAATCGAGGGAGATCGACCTGACCGTGGTGATGCAGGTTATGCTAATCAGGCATCTTCTGCCCTGCAAACGCTGTCCTCTCCGTCTATGGGAGTTCATCCCGGAGGGACCTCGGATTCTCCAACACTTTATGGGTGCGACACCCGTGGAGATGTACAAGTTGTTCTTCGGACCGCAGGTGGCGTGTCCGGAATTAGCCGAGGACGCAGGCCTAAGCCGCAATCGCCCGAATACTCAGGTAAATAGCTCAGAGTCCGGACATTCTATTTATACGCCTTTCCAGAGTTCACCTCCTGACCCATCACTCTTCACAGGAATGGGTGGCGCGATCAAGACTGATAAGGTGTCCGGCCCCCCTCCCAGAGACCGCACTGGAGCCCGTGCTGGTCAGAATGTTGGAGGTCGCACCCACAGAAGGGGGCGAAGGGGAAAATAGAGGAGCTAATATTTTGCCCAAAGGGGCGTCTGAGGGGGGAGTCAAGAACCCCTCCCTCCAGGGGGAGGAGAGGACCGCCTCTGAAGATCCGGAGGCCAAAGCCCCTAAGCGTGGGAAGAGATCTTCACCGGGGGGTCCGGCGCCCGGAGAGAATCCGGACGCACAATCATCACCAAAGGATCAGCCTCCAGCGAGCCGTGAGTATGAAAAAGGGAATTAATTAGTAAGGAAATACCTTCATTTGTGCTTCTGTGGGCAACTGAAATATTTATATTGCAGTTCGGATCTGCAGCCTTCTCAGATGAGTTCATCTTCGGGAGACCTTCTTCCGGAGATGATGGAGAGTGAAACGCCTCCGTCTGCAGCGCTGCCAGATAAGGCGGGCGAGCCTGAAGTATCGTCACGGAGGGTCTCCCCGAGTCCGGAGGGGCCAGAGAATTCAGCACCCACTAGTATCCGGCCGGGAGAACTCAAGAATGCTTGAGAGGTCGTCTATATCAGAAGATCACCGTGCGTTGATGCGTATGGTGATTGGAAGGATTTTGTCCGCCGAGAGCGGATTGCGCAATGCTGCCATGAGTTTGCTGGCGGGATTTGAGGTATGCGAGAATGACGCACCCTTTTGTCTTTTAACAGTTTTGCACATAAAAATGTGCCTTGTATAGATAGTAGCCCCTGGGACTCGGTAGGTTGTCGGGAACGACAGCGTGCCGAGGATCGAAATCGCAAGTAATGAATGCCGCCGTTCCAATGCAGGTGGCGGATAGTCCGAGGGCTAGCTGGACTAATGAGTTTGCCGAGTTAAGTCGGCAACTTGACATGGCGGATGCGGACATCGCACTTGTCAACCGGTGACTTGACGAGTCGCAAGGTAAATAAATTCTCCGCAGTCTCTTTATTTAAGGGGGTCGAAGCCCTCCTCTGATAAATTTTACGCTGTTGTACAGACGGTGCTGCTGCTGTGGAGAACCTTCGGGCCGAACTTGCTCGAGCTAAGGAGCAAGCCCGAAGGAGTGACGCGGCTGCCTCGAGGGCGGCCGAGGAATTGAAAGCCGAAAGGGCTGCGCACTGCCGAAGCAGGGCAGAGGTGGCCGAATTGGCCATGAAAGTAAAGGATGCTGCCGACCGCAATGAGACTCTTGAAAAGGAGCGCTTATCGAAGCGGGAAGACCTGAAGAAGGCCACCGCCGAAGCCAAGGATGCCCGCTCTGCAATGCGGGCTATGAAGGAGGAACTGCGCCAGGCCGGAGATATCGTGGCTGGCAAGCCTTTTCTGCTGCGTCGCTGGTTTATGGATGGAAAGTATGCTCAATTTGAGCGGCTGTGGAGTCCGGAGGATCCGTATATGGACTTAGCTGCAAGTGCGGCTGATGCCGTTGGGCACTTCCGGAGCCAGGGGGATCACAAGACAGAAGAGCTGTACTGGTCTCAATTCCATAGTCCGGACCGCTCACTTTCGTTGACAGACCGGTTGGCCGAATGGGCCGAGCTAAATAGATTGTCCGGACTTGCCATGACTGACATCGTGGCCCATGTCTGGCCAGAGAGGCCCAAGGCAACGAGCTACTTCGGCTTACTGCAGCAATTCCTTGGAGCGGTGCTGCACATAAAGGAGATGAAGCGATCGGCCTGCATCGAGGGCGCGCGGATGGCTCTTGCCCGTGTGAAGGCGCATTGTCCGGAGATGGATGCCACCGCTGTCGCCGCCCAGGGGTCGGATGAAAGCCGGCTCCCCGCCGAGCATTATTTCGGCGAAGTTATGCGTGGCGCTCGTGTAATAGAGTCACAGTGCTCGAAAAATGTCATGTTCAAATGAACGTATTAGCTTGTAAAATGATGATTATGCTATAACTGCTTTTTATACTTGTGCGTCCCAAGTAGTAAAACTTCTCCTGTGCGGCCGTTCACGTATACATTTGTATAACTTGAAAGATTGCAGTCTTCGGCTTCAGCCCCCACGCACAGGGTGCGGGGGTGTTCGCAAAAACAGCGCGTTTTCACACTCAATCTGACGTCTCGGTCCTGTTTAAGGAGGTGGTAGCGTAGCGAACGAGGCAATCCGGACTATAATGCTTTATCACTTTCACTTAGCCAGTGGAGCTCGAGGGTGGGGCTACGATATAGCCCCTGGTGGCGCCGCACATCTCCGAATTCGGGGTGCGTATGTGCCTGACCGGGAAACGGTCCTTCGTCAAAGCGGGGAATTCTAAACATTCCGGTAGTCGATCGAGTGGTTGACCAGTCTCTCGCTGCATCATGACAGTCAGTTTTCGGCTTTCTCTACTGAGGTGCTCGCCCAGCCGAACTGGGGCACAATCGCAGTAGTTCTCCTGGTGCCGCGTTAGCCGATGATACGGAACGTAAGGCAGCAAAACACAGGAGCCGGGCAAACCCAACATTTGACCAAAGACATGATTCGAAGCTGATGCATATAATGCCTAACTCGAGACGCCGAACACTCCCTAAGGTGTTCGGTCTTTTATAATAATGGGCAGAATGATGCCCTAAGCCCTTAGTGTCCAGGTACGGGCATGGTCTTTTGACGCGGCCGATGCCAAAACGTCAGGCTCCTCTTTGGCTATAGGAAGAAACCAAGGGAGAGAAACAACAAGAGACAGTAAAAAAGGTTTACGCAGGGTCTTAATCTGAAAAGAATCCTCACAACGGGTCCCTACTGCATGTCTGCGCCTGTGTCTCCGTTGTGCCGTTATCCTGGACGGGCATGCACGTTGTTCATCTGTAAAAAGAGAGGAACGTTTAGTTTGAAAACAATTCGTGCAAAAAATATGTGTAAAAGGAGAAATATAAATAATTAAAGCGGGTTTTATATGAACCCGCGGTTGTTTGTGCGCGCAACCCCCTGTGAAGAGGTATGCGGCTAGGGAGCCCCTAGCCTGCTGAGGCCGGATTCGTCTATCCGAGTCCGGGGTCTTTACGTGACCCTCGCACTGAAATGACGCCCCGCGGACCGGGCATCTTAAGTGTAATAGACGCGTAATGCGGTATGGCGCCAAAGCGGACAAAAGCCTTTCGACCCAAGAGTGCTTGATATTCACATTCAAATGGGACGATGTGAAAAATTAATTTTTCGCGTCGAAAATTGTTCGGCGGTCCGAACACGACTTCTAGTAATATGGAGCCTGTGCACTTGGCGTAAGGGCCTGGCGTCACTCCTTTGAAGGAAGTGTGGCTGTGTCGGATTTTGGTGGGGTTTATCCCCATCCTTCGGATTGTGTTTGAATACAGCAGGTTTAAGTCGCTGCCTCCGTCCATTAGGACGTTAGTAAATTGTAATCCGTCTATTATGGGATTCAATATCAGGGGAGTCCGTCCCGCGTTTCGAACGCTTCTGGAATAGTCCAGGTGGTCGAAAGTGATTGGCTTTGATATCCAATCTCTATGGTTTGCTGGGTTGGACCGCGCGGAGCTCTTTTTAGAGAGTGCCGCCCTGTTTTTCCGTATTATCACATGAAGTGAGTTTACTGTTTTGACCCCTTGTGGGAAAGTCTTTTGTTTTCCGGTGCTCTACTGGTGGGGTTTATCTTCTTCGCTTGACGCGTCGAGCCCCTTGTGTTCGGCATTTAGTCAGCCGGACTGTTTAAAAACCCAACAATCCCTGTGGGTGTAATTTGCAGGCCTTCCGGGGGTACTGTGGATTTGACATATCCGACCCAAAATCTTGTTTAAGTTGGACAATTCGTCACTGTCATCCTTAAGAGGCTGTGTTTTGGGCCGCGAGCTTTTGAATCCGGCGTTGACTGCCGTGCTCTTTGGGCTTTTCTCTTTATTCCGACGCTGCTCTTTTCTGCGCCGTGATTTTCCGTTTCCATCTCTTATCTCGGATGTACTTGGGTCGCTGGTGCTGCATCTTGCTAGCCAGCTATCCTCTCCCGCACAGAAGCGGGTCATGAGGCTTGTTAGTGCGGACATTGTCCTCGGTTTCTCTTGGCCGAGGTGCCTGGCGAGCCATTCATCTCGGACATTGTGCTTGAAAGCTGCTAAGGCTTCGGCGTCCGAACAGTCGACTATTTGGTTCTTTTTGGTAAGAAACCTGTTCCAGAATTTCCGCGCTGACTCTCCGGGCTGTTGAGTTATATGACTTAGATCATCTGCATCCGGAGGACGGACATAAGTCCCTTGAAAATTTGCTCTAAACGCGTCCTCGAGCTCTTCCCAACTTCCAACAGTGTTTTCTGGGAGGCTTTTAAGCCAATGACGGGCTGGCCCTTTGAGCTTGAGGGGTAGGTATTTTATGGCGTGGAGATCGTCTCCTCTGGCCATGTGTATATGTAGTATATAATCTTCTACCCAGACTCCAGGGTCTGTTGTTCCATCGTAGGCCTCTATGTTTATGGGTTTAAATCCTGCTGGGAATTCGTAGTCCAGCACCTCATCGGTGAAACATAGTGGGTGTGCGGCGCCCCTGTATTTGTGTGTGCCGCTATCATCGGACACTTGACGTGTTGCCTTGCTTCTTGGGGCTTTCTCCTTTGGCCCGTAGATGGATCTGGCTGGGCCATCTATCCTTCCAAGTTCGTTGGTTGATTTATGTGTGGCGCCGCTGTCAGAATTTGGCCTATCATCCGGCCGTCTATCCAACCAGGCAGCCTTTTTATTTTTGGACGGTGGAGGCTCTATGGCCTCCTCGTCGAATTCCGGTAGCAGCTTGCGCTTCGGGTAGCTCTTTGATTGGTGGCCATTGCCGTACTTATTTGCGGTTTTGAGCACTTTGCTCCATCTCATTCTGAGTGTGTCTTCCGCTGTTTTGAGCCTCCGTTTTTCCTTCTTCAGGCTTCTTGCAGTACTGACGAGTCTTTTCCGAAGGTTCTTGCTCTCCGGCAGCGTGTCCGGCGCGAGGCCGTCCGGGCTATTGTTTTCACCGGGCCTGGACTGATTATCTGACTCGTCGTGTTCGGACGGTTGCTTATCTACATGTTCGTCGTCCGCTTGTGAGCCCTGCCGTATTGCGGGCTCCTTGGGAGCGTTGTTGTCGTTGAGGCGGGACTTAGGGCGGCGTCTGCGCCGCTGTTTTGGTCGTTTATCGGCGGGGTCATCTTCTGCCGCGGCCCGTTGGTCCTCATTATCGCTCTCCTTTGGGGTGTCCACCATATATATGTCATGTGACGAGGTGGTCCTCCCGTGCTATATATGCTCTATTTTTTGTTCGTCTCCGGCATCATCGTCCATTCCGTCGATGTCTTCGGAGTCATAGTCTAGCATGTCGGTTAGATCGTCGACAGTGGCTACAAAGTGGGTGGTGGGTGGGCTCTGAATTTCTTCGTCGTCCGTACCCCAACCATCCTGGCCATAGTCCGGCCAGGACTCTCCTGATAACGAGAGATGCTTTAGTGAATTCAAGATATCGCCAAAAGGCGAGTATTGGAAGATGTCCGTGGCGGTGAATTCCATAACCGGCGCCCAATCCGGATCGATTGGTAGGGGCGCGGGAGGTTCGGAGTCCAGCAAGGAGTCTGGCGCCTCGGAATCACGAGTTTCGCAGGGGACAAGATCAGTGTTCGGCTCCATCGCTGTGGATGTTGAAGCCCCCAGGGCGGCGTCTATCCACCGGCCCTCGATCTGGGCGATCGGCTCCGGGCTAATGGCCGAAGCGGATCCGTGTGCGGCCACCAAGGCACTGTTTGGCGGCAGAGCTAGATCATGCCCATCGTCACAGTGCGGCGCGCTTTGCTGTGGCTCGAGTCCGTCGAAGATCAAGTCTCCGCGGACATCGGCCGTGAAGTTTAAGCTTCCGAATCTGACCTGACGGCCAGGGGCGTAGCTTTCGATCTGCTCCAGATGGCCAAGTGAATTGGCCCGCAGTGCGAAGCCGCCGAATACGAAGATCTGTCCGGGGAGAAAAGTCTCACCCTGGACAGCGTTGTTGGTTGAAGATGCCATCAAGCCTATCGGTGACGACACAGAGGAACTCTCAATGAAAGCACCAATGTCGGTGTCAAAACCGGCGGATCTCGGGTAGGGGGTCCCGGACTGTGCGTCTAGGCGGATGGTAACAAGAGACGAGGGACACGATGTTTTTACCCAGGTTCGGCCCTCTTGATGGAGGTAAAACCCTACGTCCTGCTTGATTAATATTGATGATATGGGTAGTACAAGAGTGGATCTACCACGAGATCAAGGAGGCTAAACCCTAGAAGCTAGCCTATGGTATGATTGTTGTAATGTATGTTGTCCTACGGACTAAAGCCCTCCGGTTTATATAGACACCGGAGGAGGCTAAGGTTACACAGAGTCGGTTACAATGGTAGGAGATCTACATATTCGTATTTCCAAGCTTGCCTTCCACGCCAAGGAAAGTCCCATCCGGACACGGGACGGAGTCTTCAATCTTGTATCTTCGTAGTCTTGGAGTCCGGCGGATAATTATAGTCCGGCTGTCCGGACACCCCCTAGTCCAGGACTCCCTCAACGATCATTACCAAGACTCCATGGGTGTTAGATTCATTACAATGTAATCTAGATTATTGACTCTAGTGCAAGTGGGAGACTTAAGTAAATATGCCCTAGAGGCAATAATAAAGTTGTTATTTTATATTTCCTTATTCATGATAAATGTTTATTATTCATGCTAGAATTGTATTAACCGGAAACTTGACACATGTGTGAATACATAGGCAAAACACCGAGTCCCTTGTATGCCTCTACTTGACTAGCTCGTCGATCAAAGATGGCTAAGTTTCCTAGTCATGGACATGTGTTGTCATTTGGTGAACGGGATCACATCATTAGGAGAATGATGTGATGGAAAAGACCCATCTGTTAGCTTAGCATAATGATCGTTCAGTTTTTTACTGCTACTGCTTTCTTCATCTCAAATACATATTCCTTCGACTATGAGATTATGCAACTCCTGGACATCGGAGGAATGCCTTGTGTGCTATCAAACATCACAACGTAATAGGGTGACTATAAAGATGCTCTACAGGTATCTCCGAAGGTTTTTGTTGGATTGGCATAGACCAAGATTAGGATTTGTCACTCTGAGTATCGAAGAGGTATCTCTAGGCCCTCTCGCTAATGCACATCATATGAAGCCTTGCAAGCAATGTGACTAATGAGTTACTTTTGGGATGATGCTTACGGAACGAGTAAAGAGACTTGACGGTAACGAGATTGAACTAGGTATGAAGATGCCGACGATCGAATCTCGGGCAAGTAACATACCGATGACAAAGGGAATAATGTCTGTTGACATAGCGGTTCGACCGATACAAATCTTCATAGAATATCTGGGAACCAATATGAGCATCTAGGTTTCGCTATTGGTTATTGGCCGAAGAGGTGTCTCGGTCATGTCTACATAGTTCTCGAACCCGTAGGGTCCGCACGCTTAATGTTCGATGACGATATGTATTATGTGAGTTATGTGTTTTGGTGACTGAAGGTTGTTCGGAGTGCCGGATGAGATCACAAACATAACAGGGAGTCTCAAAATGGTCGAGAGGTAAAGATTGATATATTGGAAGGTGGTATTTGGACACCAAAAGTGTTCCGGAATAAATCGGGTACATACCGGAGTACCGGAGGGGTTATCGGAACCCCCCGGGGAAAGATATGGGCCATATGGGCCATAGGAGGGAGGAAAACAAGCCCACAAGGGGCTAGAGCGCCCCCCACAAGTGAGGAGTCCGAATTGGACTAGGGGAGGGGGCGGCGCCCCCTTTTCCTTTTCCTTCTCCCTCTCCTTCCCCCTTTCCCTCTCCGGTAAAAGGAAGGGGGGGGGGGGCGAATCCTACTAGGTCCCCAAGTAGGACTCCTCCTACTTGGGGGCGCGCCTAGGGCTGGCCTCCTCTCCCTCCCTCCTTTATATACGGGGGGGGGGGGGGGTGTCGGTGTCAAAACCGGCGGATCTCGGGTAGGGGGTCCCGAACTATGCGTCTAAGGCTAATGGTAACACGAGGCAGGGGACGGTGTTTTACCCAGGTTCGGGCCCTCTCGATGGAGGTAATACCCTACTTCCTGCTTGATTGATCTTGATGATATGAGTATTACAAGAGTAGATCTACCACGAGATCGTAGAGGCTAAACCCTAGAAGCTAGCCTATGATTCTAATTGTTGTTGTCCTACGGACTAAACCCTCCGGTTTATATAGACACCAGAGGGGGCTAGGGTTACACAGAGTCGGTTACAAAGAAGGAGATCTAACATCTGGATCGCCAAGCTTGTCTTCCACGCAAAGGAGAGTCCCATCCAAACACGGGACGAAGTCTTGAGTCTTGTATCTTCATGGTCCAACAGTCCGGCCAAAAAATACAGTCCGGCTGTCCGGATACGCCCTTATCCAGGACTCCCTCAGTAGCCCCTGAACCAGGCTTCAATGACGATCAGTCCGACGCGCAGATTGTCTTCGGCATTGCAAGGCGGGTTCCATCTCCGAATACCCCAAAGTAGATCAAGGATCGTGTCCGGCTCTGTGAAATAATTTCCGCACACCACTGTAGAGAGCATAACACTTTACAAATCTAATCTGCTGACAATTTTTCATGGTGTGCCCTCATGCCGCGGTCTGGCTTCATACGAACCAGTTTTTCTTGGCCTGCCACGACACGCATTGCAAGGCGGTTCTATTGGCATGCCTCGTCGAAGCAGAGATCGTGTTCCCCTTATTGCGGGATTCCCTTTAATACAGGCGCGGGCAACCCCACTACGCATGTTGGTATGACTCCGTGCGTTTAGGAAAGTCCCAGACGGTCACGCTGGGGATGCTTGATATTCACCCCCTTTATAGAGGGACCGAGGCCTATCCCTCTTTCCTACCACGCTTGTGCCTTTCTGCATCTCGAGTTCCAACACCCGAATCCCAAGCTTAGGTACTTCGGATCTTCAATCATGTCCGGATCCAACCGTCAAGGCCGGTGGATGGTCTCCTCTGCCACGGAGGAGGACATTGCGAAGTTTAGGGAGGTCAGATATCTGACCGCCAACATCAAGCACAGGCTTCCTGCTCCAGGGCAGGTCATCCCTACTCCCGAGCCCAACGAGAGCGTCGTATTTGTTTCCCACTTCCTCCGTGGCTTAGGTTTCACCCTCGATCCCTTCATGAGAGGGCTCATGTTCTATTACAGGCTAGATTTTCATGATCTAGCTCCGGACTCCATCCTTCACATATCATCGTTTATCGTTGTGTGCTAAGCCTTCCTCCACATCACCCTGCATTTCGGCTTATGGATCAAGACGTTCAATGTAAAGCCGAAGGTGATTGAGGGGCGACACGCGGAGTGTGGAGGCGCTGCAATAAGCAGAAACACCGACGCTCCATGGCTAGAGGGCTTCTTCCCGGAGGTATCTGATCTATGGCAGCGGAGGTGGTTCTACGTCACGGCTCCCAGAGCCATAAAGTGGGTGGATGCCCCCGCCTTCCGCTCGGGCCCTCCGCCTCAACTGGCGTCGTGGGCCAACGTGGGACTGGATTGGGGGCCTGCTAACGATGTACCGACACTGTAGAGCCGCATTCAGGAGCTTCTTGAGAGGGACATCAGTCTTGTCAGTGTAATTCAGGTAATGCTAGTCCGACAGATCTTGTCGTGCAAACGTCGGCCTCTTCGGATGTGGGAGTTCAACCCAGAAGGTCCGCGAACTATTCAACACTTCTTCGGCATGACACTCGAAGGGATGTGTAAGTTATTCTTCGGACCACAAGTAAAGTGTCCGGACATCACCGAGGATAAGGGCCTGAGCTGCAACCGCCCGGATACCCAAGTAAGTAACCAAGAAACCGAACACTTCGTTTATATTTATCATAACATTATTCTGAAAACCATCCGCGGCCAGGATTGGCTCCCCAAGGCAGAGAGAATCAGGTGTCCGGCATCGCTTCCTGAAGGCTCGCCCAGTCCTGCTATAGCCAGGATGCTTAGTCGTGTGCTAAGTCAAGTGCCTTCGGGGAAAGACGAAGGGAAGAACAGAGAAGCATAGCTTCACACATTGCACATATAAACCGGGGGAATTACTATCTCCATGATGGAGGATAGTCGGGGAGGGGAATCTACGGTCTCCTCCCCCCGCGGGAAGAAGAGGGTCGTCTCCGAAGACTTGGATACGGAGGTGCCTAGACAAGGGAAGAAAACTTCACCAGGGGGCCCTGCCCCAGAGGGCGTCCTCACTGCGCCATGCCCGCATAAGGGCCAGCCCTCAGCAGAGGGGTAAGTTAATCGTAAATACAAAGCTACTGCTTCCTCATCCGAGAAAAATAACCAGGATCCATTCTTTGCAGTCCGGCTAGTAGCTCTTCTCAACAGAGTTCGTCTTTGGGGGATCTTCTTTCGGAGATGATGGAGAGTGAAACCCCATCTCCGCCTCATGAGGCGGGTGAGGGAGTCCTGGACTAGGGGGTGTTCGGATAGCCGGACTATCATCATCGGCCGGATTCCAAGACTATGAAGATACAAGATTGAAGACTTCGTCCCGTGTCCGGATGGGACTTTCCTTGGCGTGGAAGGCAAGCTTGGCAATACGGATATGTAGATCTCCTACCATTGTAACCGACTCTGTGTAACCCTAGCCCTCTCCGGTGTCTATATAAACCGGAGGGTTTTAGTCCGTAGGACGAACAACCATTACAACAATCATACCATAGGCTAGCTTCTAGGGTTTAGCCTCCTTGATCTCGTGGTAGATCCACTCTTGTACTACCCATACCATCAATATTAATCAAGCAGGAGTAGAGTTTTACCTCCATCGAGAGGGCCCAAACCTGGGTAAAAACATCGTGTCCCTTGTCTCCTGTTACCATCCGCCTAGACGCACAGTTCGGGACCCCCTACCCGAGATCTGTCGGTTTTGACACCGACATTGGTGCTTTCATCGAGAGTTCCTCTGTGTCGTCACTAATAGGCTTGATGGCTCCTTCGATCATCAATAATGACGCAGTCCAGGGTGAGACTTTTCTCCCCGGACAGATCTTCGTATTCGGCGGCTTTGCACTGCGTGCCAATTCGCTTGGCCATCTGGAGCAGATCAAAAGTTACGCCCCTGGCCGTTAGGTCAGATTTGGAAGTCTAAACTTCATGGCTGACATCCGCGGAGACTTGATCTTCGACGGATTCGAGCCACAGCCGAGCGCGCTGCACTGTCACGATGGGCATGACGTAGCTCTGCTGCCGGACAGTGCCCTGGAGGCCGCACATGAGTCCGCTCTGACCCTTAGTTCGGAGCCGACCGCGCAGATCGAGGACGGGTGGCTAGACACCGCCTCGGGGACTGCAATCTCTACGGCGATGGAGCCGAATACTGACCTTGTCCCTTGTAAAGCTCGTGACTCCGAGGTGCCGGACTCCTCGCCGGACTCCGAACCTCCTGCGCCCCTACCAATCGAATCCGATTGGGCTCCGATCATGGAGTTCTCCGCCGCGAACATCTTTCAGCACTCACCCTTTGGCGACATCTTGAATTCGCTAAAGTATCTCTCGTTATCAGGAGAGCCCTGGCAGGACTGCGGTCAGGACGGTTGGGATGCGGACGACGAAGAAATTCAAAGCCCACCCACCACCCACTTTGTAGCCACTGTCGACGATCTAACCGACATGCTAGACTACGACTACGAAGACATCGACGGTATGGACGACGATGCCGGAGACGACCAAGAACCAGCGCCTATGGGGCACTGGAAGACCACCTCATCATACGACATATACATGGTGGACATCCCAAAGGATGGGAATGGCGAAGAATCAGCGGAAGCAGATTCCTCTAAGAAATAGCCCAAGCGCCGGCGTCAGCGGCGCCGCTCTAAATCCCGCCACAGCAAGAATGGAGATTCCGGCACCGGGGATAATAACACCCCAGAGAATGCCGAAGACAACCCCCTCCAGCAAGATTCAGCACAGGAGGACGGAGAAGCCAGCCCCCACGAGAGAGCGACAGACGAAGAGGTAGAGGACGATAATTGCATGCCTCCCTCTGGAGACGAGGCAAGCCTCAACGACGACGAATTTGTCGTGCCCGAGGATCCCGTCGAACAAGAGCGTTTTAAACGCAGGCTAATGGCCACGGCGAACAGCCTAAAGAAAAAGCAGCAACAGCTTCGAGCTGATCAAGACCTACTGGCCGACAGATGGACCGAAGCCCTCGCGGCCAAAGAGCATGAACTCGAACGCCCCTCCAAAAGCTACCCAAAACGCAAGTTGTTCCCCCGATTAGAGGAGGGGGCATATAAACCCTCATCACCAGTGCACAATACGGCAGACCGACCACCTCGTGGCCGCGACAGAGAGGCATCTAGGCCCTCCACCAGAACCGTACCCCGGCACCGCTCGAAAAGTACGAAGCCATGGGGGAATGCACCGGACTTGCGAGACATATTGGAGGACAAGGCAAGACAATCAAGATCGATCTACGGATCACGTGGGCGCCCCATGATGCGCGACGACTACCGTCGCGCCGGATACAGTAACTCCGGCCGGCCGAACACAGTTGACAAAGCTCTCTTGAGCTACGTCGTGATATTGCCCAATATAGAGGTGCCGCACACCCACTATGCTTCACAGATGAAGTAATGGATCATCAAATCCCCGAAGGGTTTAAACCCATGAACATTGAATCCTACGATGGCACAACAGACCCCGCGGTTTGGATCGAAGACTATCTCCTTCATATGGCCCGGGGTGACGATCTTCACGCCATCAAATATCTCCCACGAAAACTTAAAGGACTAGCTCGGCATTGGCTTAACAGCTTGCCAGCAGAGTCAATTGGGTGTTGGGAGGACCTGGGAGCCGCATTCCTTGACAACTTCCAGGGCACATATGTGCGACCACCAGACGCCGATGACCTAAGCCACATAATTCAGTAGCCAGACGAATCGGCCAGACAGTTCTGGACACGGTTCTTAACAAAGAAAAATCAAATCGTCGACTGTCCGGATGCAGAGGCCCTCGCAGCCTTCAAGCATAACATCCACGATGAGTGGCTGGCCCGGCACCTAGGACAGGAAAAGCCGAAATCCATGGCAGCCCTCACATCACTCATGACCCGCTTTTGTGCGGGAGAGGACAGCTGGCTAGCCCGCAGTAACAACCTCAGCAAAAATTCTGGCAGTCCGGATACCTAGGACCGCAATGGCAGGTCACGTCGAAACAAAAACAAACGCCGCGTTAACAGCGATAACACTGAGGATACGGCAGTCAACACCGGATTCAGAGGCTCTAAACCCGGTCAGCGGAAAAAGCCATTCAAAAGAACTACTCCGGGCCCGTCCAATCTGGACCGAATACTCGACCGCTCGTGCCAGATACACGGCACCCCCGAAAAGCCAGCCAATCACACCAACAGGGATTGTTGGGTATTCAAGCAGGAAGGCAAGTTAATCACCGAAAACAATGACAAGGGGCTGCATAGTGATGACGGGGAAGAGACCCGGCCGCCGAACAATAGAGGACAGAAGGGTTTCCCCCCACAAGTGCGGATGGTAAACATGATATACGCAACCCACATACCCCAGAGGGAGCGGAAGCGTGCACTTAGGGACGTATATGCGATGGAGCCAGTCGCCCCAAAGTTCAATCCATGGTCCTCTTGCCCGATCACTTTTGATCGAAGGGACTACCCCACCAGTATCCGTCATGGCGGATTCGCCGCATTGGTTTTAGACCCAATCGTCGATGGATTTCACCTCACCAGAGTCCTGCTGGACGGCAGCAGCAGCCTGAACCTGCTTTATCAGGACACAGTGCCCAAGATGGGCATAGACCCCTCAAGGATTAAACCTACAAAGATGACCTTAAAAGGTGTCATACTAGGTGTAGAGGCCAATTGTACAGGCTCAGTCACATTGGAAGTGGTCTTCAGATCCCCGGATAACTTCCCAAGCGAGGAGTTAATCTTCGACATAGCCCCGTTCCGCAGCGGCTATCACGCTCTGCTCGGACGGACCGCGTTTGCAAAGTTCAACGCGGTGCCGCATTACGCATACCTCAAGCTCAAGATGCCACACCCTCGAGGAGTCATCACGGTCAATGGAAACACTGAACGCTCCCTCCGAACGGAGGAACACACAGCGGCTCTCGCGGCAGAAGTACAGAGCAGCCTCTTAAGGCAATTTTTGAGTCCGACCGTTAAGCGACCAGACACGGCCAAACGCGCCCGGAGTAACCTACAACAAGACCACCTGGCATGTTCCGAGAACGCGTAGCAATGCGGCCCCAACCCCAGCCCCTGCCAAATTGCAAGACTGGTCCTTCGCATACATCATTACGCTCTGGAGATACCATGGGCATAGGGGGAGGGGCACGGCCACCACAGGCCCAGAATGCGGCTTAACCGCACCAGGGGCTCCCAAGTGTGTGACTCTTTTTATTTTTCTTTTTTCTTACGCACAGGACTCCGTTCACCAGAAGCCCTATCCGGTAGTAGACCTGCCGAACACACGATGCAACAGCCAGGGGAGAAGAAGGGCTACGGCGAGTATCCAGGTGGTCTCCATTACGAGCATTAAACCCGTTTTCATACACCATTCCGCAGCCTACCCCTGGAGGGGGACATGTTTAATAGTCTTACCCCTTGCTTACCGCACTATTTGTATCGTTCTGCATTCATCATTGTCGTGGGGAACGAGCACCTATGGGGCAGGGCCCCTTTTCGGTCCGGCAGGGAGCGGAGGGCGCACGAAGAGCAGATCGAGGTCGAGCACGCGAGGGATTTTACCTAGCTTCGGAGCTCTCCGGAGAGATAAAACTCCTACTGCTGCTTTGTGTTTCTATTCTGTTCTTGCTCGAAAGCTTTGGTATGCTGTGGTCTCGAATGAGTCGAACCCCTTCTACGTGCGCATGGGCCTCCTTTTTATAGTCTAAAGGGGTCACCGACAGGTGGCAACGCAGAGAGAGGGGTAAAAACGTAAAAACGGGGGTTGGTACAACGACTATCAACAGTGCCCCTACCTAACTCTGACGGCAGGGGACAAGGGCATTTAATGCCCGTCCGGTCGTCCAAACAGTGCAGGAAGCGACCGTTAGGGGCGCCACCGATCGCCACGATGGCCTCCTCCTCATCTCCTCTTGCCACCTCGCACCGCTTGGCTGCACAGCTACCCGCCACGTGCACCAGGAGTGATCCTGTGGCGACACGTCGCCGGATGCGTTGGAGCGTGGGCACAGAGTGGTGGCTTCGTTGCGGCAAGCACCTTGCCGCGGTCGTTATCTTGTCGCACCCGCAAGCTTGCCGCTCGCCGGGTCTTGGTTGGCCTTCCCGGCAAGCTCCTCTTGCCGGGGTCTTGTCCTTCCCGGCAAGCTTCTCTTGCCGGGGCCTTGTCTTCTCGGTTAACACTTTGTTCTTGAATGTGCAGTAATAGGAATGACGAAGGATCTTGGCGGACGCCCGGCAAGCCTTGCCGCGGGACGCTGCGACTGCCCGTGCACAAGTTCGGGGTATTAAAGTACCCCTACTTTAGTACACCGACAGGAGCCCCCGGGCCTGGGCCATACACGGTGCCGAGCGCTATTGGGCCAGGCCCAAAACAGGGCACGGGCACGCGCGGCCTGGGTCCAAACCAAATCCACTCCGTATCCACTGCGTCCTCTCGTAACGGCACGCGTCAATCGCAGCGTCGTGGGAGAGATCGTGGGTAATTTTTAACTCAGGAAATGCGTAACGTTCGCCTCCCCTGTTTATAAGCAGAGGGAACAGGGCCGTTCCCCCACCTTCGCCACTTGCAGTTCCTTCCTCCGAAAGCTCCACCGCTCCCCTCCGCTTCCCAAGCCGAAAGAGAGCAGCGCTCCGCCGGGTCTTGCTGGGACGCGCGGCGCGTCGCGACAAGTTTTCTGAAGTGTCTTCTGGCACCTGTAGCTTGCCTAGGCGCCCCTTTTGCCCTTTTCGCCTCCTTGACCTACCTCCTGAAGAGAGGGACAGGAAAGGGATTACGGGCATCTTATCTTTTTAATTTGTAAGCCTTCGGGCCTTAGCCGCATCTAAAACTTGTAATAATCTCTTTCATGTTTTTCATCCTTTATGGACTGTACCTGAGTGGGATGTTTTTTAATGAAAAAGGGATGCTTGTTATGTTATATCCTTTACTTGATTCCATCCCTTGTATGTTTTTACCCTTACGCTTTTAGGGAACTTGCCGGTGCAAACACACTTGCCGCGAGCGCTGAGTGCGGAACATCAGCAGCCTGCTGGCAGTGTTACCTCCGGCAAGAAACCTTGCCGGGCTAGTCGCAGCGCACTTTCGTTGTTGAGCGGACTCGAAACAAAGTAAGGGCGCAACTTAGCCACGAGCCGGTTCCTCCGCGCACAGGTTTTCCATACAAGGCACAGTCGTTCAAGGAATATAACATAAAAATTTAAAAAATGACTGTGCTCAAACTTTGGCAACTTAGCTTTTCTGTAGTCTGTGTCCCGGCAAGGCTTGTGCTTCTTTGAATGATGCCCGGTCCACATGTTTATCTTCTCCTGTTTGCAGGAAATGGACTATTTGCTGTGTCCATGTCGGAGCTAGTGGCTCGACAACAAGGACTAAAGGCACGAATGCTGCTGCGGGAACATCCGCTTCTACGGCAAGAATCTGGGATCCTGCCGGAGCGTGATGTTCCCTGGCAAGCGTGTCGGGACACAACTTGTCGGGAGCGTCTGCTTCAACGGAACAAACCCTAGGGCTTGTCGGAGCAGACTGCTCCTCAGCACTTTCTGTGTTGATCCTGGGGACCTTCTTGGCGGCGGCTTCGGGGAGCTCTGCCGGAAAGTAGTCACCAGTAACCAACTTTCTCTTCTTCCTCTGTCCAGTTGATGGTGTCACAGATGGTTGAGTCAGCTTGAGCACAAAAATCCCTGGTTCCACAGGCAACTTAAGTGCGGCACATTTTGACAAGCCATCTGCAATGTCGTTTTGAGCTCTTGGAACATGTTCCATCTGCAGGCCGTCAAAATGCTCTTCCAGCTTCCTCACTTCATCAATGTAGGCTTCCATCAGCGGACTCTGATAATCTTTGTTAACTTGGCGGACGACAAGCTGCGAGTCACCCCTGACAATGAGTTTCTTAATCCCAAGTTCTCCTGCTATTCTGAGCCCGGCAAGCAAGCCTTTATACTCTGCAGTATTCTTTGTTGCTTGCTCCTTGGGAAAGTGCATTTGGATCACGTACTTGAGGTGCTCTCCGGTGGGTGCGACAAGTAGCACGCCCGCACCGGCGCCTTGCAGCGAGAAGGCACCATCAAAGTACATGATCCATTCCTTGTTCGCTTCCTTGACGGGGATGCTCTTCTCCGGAGTTTCTTCATCAGGCGTTGGCGTCCACTCTGCTATGAATTCTGCCAATGCTCGGCTCTGGATAGTTGAAGTACTTTCAAACTTGAGGCCAAAGCTTGACA
Organism: Triticum timopheevii; assembly: GCA_963921465.1. NCBI lineage: Eukaryota > Viridiplantae > Streptophyta > Magnoliopsida > Poales > Poaceae > Triticum > Triticum timopheevii. The sequence goes on from OY997268.1 coordinate 577,330,037, forward strand.
GTTCCAGTGCCCACTCAACAATCCTGCCTGTTGCTTCTGGATTTTGCAATATCCTCTTCAACGGAAAGCGAGTGACAACTGTGATCTCATGCGCTTGAAAGTAATGGCGCAGCTTCCTCGAGGCCATGAGAAGGCCGAAAAGCAACTTCTGCACACCAGAGTACCTTGATCTAGCCCCCTGCAGAAGGGAACTGACAAAGTAAACTGGGCGCTGCACCATCTTCTTTTGTTTCTCTTCCGGCAACTGCACAGATCCATCCTTGCCGGGACCAGAGCTTGTCGGGGAAGCCCCCTGCTTGTCACTGGACTCGCTTGCCGTGGTTGCTGGCTCATCATCTGCCTCCCTCTCCGCTACTAACGCAGCACTAACCACTTGATTGGTTGCCGCTAGATATAGCAGCAACTTCTCTTGTGGTTTAGGTGCGACAAGTATAGGAGTGGAGGATAGGTGAGGGAGTCCTGGACTAGGGGGTGTCCGGACAGCCGGACTATCAATATCCGCCAGACTCCCAGACTACGAAGATAGAAGATTGAAGACTCCGGCTCGTGTCCGGAAGGTACTTTCCTTGGCGTGGAAGGCAAGCTTGGCAATACAGATATGTAGATCTCCTACCATTGTAACCGACTCTGTGTAACCCTAGCCTCTCCGGTGTCTATATAAACCGGAGGGCCTTAGTCCATAGGACGAACATTACATCTCAACAATCATACCATAGGCTAGCTTCTAGGGTTTAGCCTCCTTGATCTCGTGGTAGATCTACTCTTGTACTACCCATATCATCAATATTAATCAAGCAGGACGTAGGGTTTTACCTCCATCGAGAGGGCCCGAACCTGGGTAAAAACATTGTGTCCCTCGTCTCTTGTTACCATCCGCCTAGACGCACAGTTCGGGACCCCCTACCCAAGATCCGCCGGTTTTGAGACCGACATTGGTGCTTTCATTGAGAGTTCCTCTGTGTCGTCACCGATAGGCTCGATGGTATCTTCAACCATCAACGCTGTCCAGGGTGAGACTTTTCTCCCCGGACAGATCTTCGTATTCGGCGGCTTTGCACCGCGGGCCAATTCTCTTGGCCATCTGGAGCAGATCGAAAGCTACGCCCCTGGCCGTCAGGTCAGATTCGGAAGCTTGAACTTCACGGCCGATGACCGCGGAGACTTGATCTTCGACGGACTCGAGCCACAGCCAAGCGCGCCGCACTGTGACGATGGGCATGATCTAGCTCTGCCGCCGGACAGTGCTTTGGAGGCCGCACTCGGATCCGCTCCGGCCACTAGCCTGGAGCCGATTGCCCATGTCGAGGGTCGGTGGATAGACGCCGCCCCGGGGGCTTTAACACCAACGGCGATGGAGCCGAATACCAATCTTGTCCCCTGCGAAACTCGTGATCCCGAGGCGTCGTACTCCTCGCCGGACTCCGAGCCTCCCGCGCCCCTGCCAATTAAACCGAATTGGGCGCCGGTTATGGAAGATTCTCTAAAGAAAAAGGGGATGGCGAAAAAGAAGGAAGATTCTCTCCGCCCAATCTAAAGAAGCAACCCAAACACCGGCGTCAGCGGCGCCGCTCTAAATCCCGCCACAACAAGAATGGAGATTCTGGCACGGGAGACAATAACACTCCGGAGAGTGCCGAAGACGATCCCCTCCTGCAAGACTCAGCGCAGGAGGACGCAGAAGCAAGCCCTCACGACAGGGCGGCAGATGAAGGGGTTGAGGACGATAACTATATGCCTCCCTCCGAAGACGAAGCAAGCCTCAACGATGATGAATTCATCATACCCAAGGATCCCGTCGAACAAGAGCACTTCAGGCGCAGGCTCATAGCCACGGCAAACAGCCTAAAGAAAAAGCAGCGACAGCTCCAAGCTGATCAAGATCTGCTAGCCGATCGATGGACTGAGGTCCTCGCGGAGTATAAACTCGAACTCCCCTCCAAAAGCTACCCAAGACGCAAGCTGCTCCCCCGATTAGAGGAGGAAGCATACATACCTTCATCACCAGCACACGACATGGCTGACCGACCACCCCGTGGTCGCGACAGAGAGGCATTCAGGCCCCCAGCCAAGACCGTACCCCGACATCGATCCAAGAGTACGAAGCCAAAAGGGAACGCGCCGGACTTGCGAGACATATTGGAGGACAAAGCAAGACAATCCAGATCCATCTATGGATCACGTGGGCGCCCCACGACCCACGACAAATACCGTCGCGCCGGACATAACGCCGGCCGGGCCGAACATAGCAGACAGCGCTCCCTTGAGCTGCGTCGCGATATTGCTCAATATAGGGGCGCCGCACACCCGTTATGCTTCACTGACGAAGTAATGGATCATCAGATCCCCGAAGGGTTCAAACCCGTAAATATCGAATCTTACGATGGTACAACAGACCCCGCGGTGTGGATCGAAGATTATCTTCTCCACATCCATATGGCCTGCGGCGACGATCTCCATGCCATCAAATATCTCCCACTCAAGCTTAAAGGACCAGCTCGGCATTGGCTCAACAGCCTGCCCGCAGAGTCAATTGGGTGTTGGGAAGACCTGGAGGCCGCATTCCTTGATAACTTCCAAGGTACATATGTGCGACCACCAGACGCCGATGACCTAGGCCACATTATTCAGCAGCCAGACGAATCGGCCAGACAATTCTGGACACGGTTCTTGACGAAGAAAAATCAAATCGTCGACTGTCCGGATGCGGAGGCCCTTGCAGCCTTCAAACATAACATCCGGGACGAATGGCTAGCCCGGCACCTGGGGCAGGAGAAGCCGAAATCCATGGCAGCCCTCACATCGTTAATGACCCGCTTTTGTGCGGGAGAGGACAGCTGGCTAGCCCGCAGCAACAATCTCCGCAAAAATTCTGGCAGTGCGGACACTAAGGACAACCACGGCAGGTCACGTCGAATCAAAAACAAACGCCGCATTAACGGTGACGACAAAGAGGATACGGCAGTCAATGCCGGATTCCGAGGCTCAAAACCCGGTCAACGGAAGAAGCCATTTAAAAGAACAACTCCGGGTCTGTCCAGTCTGGACCGAATACTCGACCGCTCATGCCAGATACATGGCACCCCCGAAAAGCCAGCTAATCACACCAATAGAGATTGTTGGGTGTTCAAGCAGGCCGGCAAGTTAATTGCTGAACACAATGACAAGGGGCTAAATAGCGACGACGAGGAGGAGACCCGGCCGCCGAACAGTAGAGGACAGAAGGGTTTCCCCCCACAAGTGCGGACGGTGAATATGATTTACGCAACCCATATACCCAAGAGGGAGAGGAAGCGCGCACTACGGGACGTCTATGCGATGGAGCCAGTCGCCCCGAAGTTCAATCCATGGTCCTCCTATCCGATCACTTTCGATCGACGAGACCATCCGACCAGCATACGCCATGGCGGATTCGCCGCATTGGTCTTAGACCCAATCATCGATGGATTTCACCTCACAAGAGTCCTGATGGACGGCGGCAGCAGCCTGAACCTGCTTTATCAGGACACAGTGCGCAAAATGGGCATAGACCCATCTAGGATTAAACCTACTAAAACAACCTTTAAAGGTGTCATCCCAGGAGTGGAAGCCAACTGTACAGGCTCGGTCACACTGGAAGTGGTCTTCGGATCCCCAGATAATTTCCGAAGCGAAGAATTAATCTTTGATATAGTCCCGTTCCATAGCGGCTATCATGCCCTGCTCGGACGAACCGCGTTTGCCAAATTCAACGCGGTGCCGCATTATGCATACCTAAAACTCAAGATGCCAGGCCCTCGTGGAGTCATTACGGTCAATGGGAATACGGAACGCTCCCTCCGAACGGAGGAACATACAGTGGCTCTCGCAGCAGAAGTACAGAGCAGCCTTCTACGGCAATTCTCTAGTCCGGCAATTAAAAGCCGGATACATTAAAGCGCGCCCGGAGCAACACCAACCAAGACCACCTGGCGCGATCAGAGCACGCGTAGCAATGCGGCCCCAACCCCGCCCGCGCATGATCACTAGAATAACACTCCGCGTACATCATTACGCTTTGGAGATACCATGGGCGCAGGGGAGGGGCTTAACCACAAGGACCAAAGAGTGCGGCTTGACCACACAAGGGGCTCATGCGATCGCCCCCCTTGGCTTTGTTTTTTATCTTTTTTTCTTTTGCATACACAGGACTCCATTAACCAGAAGCCCTGTCCGACGGCGAACTTGCCGAACTCAAGATGCAACAGTCAGGGATTAAAGAAGGCTGCGACGAACACTCAGGTGGTCTCCATTACGAGCATTAAATTCGATTACATACACCAAGTCTGCAGCTTATCCCTGGAGGGGGACATGTTAATTTAGTCCGAATCCCTTGCTTACTGCACTGTTTGTATCAGTCCGCTTTATTAGCAGACCTTCTTTCATAAATAACGCAACACTTCCTTCTTGCAAGTACATTACCTTTTCATTGCAATTGCGTTATCTTTTACATATGTTCATTATATGACATCTTGCACCCGTATACTTTGGTACGGCCGAATACACCAGGGGCTTCTGTTCCCCATATTATGGTGTGATTAAGTCCGAACACTTTCACAAGTGCGGCACCCCGAACTTATAGCATTATATGAATCAGCTCCGAATCATGTCTTGGGTCAATAGTTGGGTTTGCCCGGCTCCCATGTTTTGGTACCTTACGTTCTGTTCCGTTGGCTAAGGTAGCACTGGGAGAACCACTGCGATTGCGCCCCGGTTGAGCCGGGTTAACGCCTCAGTGGAGAAAGCTAAAACTGACTGGCATGATAAGGCGAGAGACTGGTCGTTGTTCGAGAGGTTCTTTCGGGTCCTTAAAGGCTCATGCCGCTTCGAGCGAAGTTCCGGATGATGTCCGACGAAGGCGTGGATAGCGCCCCGGATTCGGCCTTCCGAATACCAGGGGCTTCGCCGAAATTTAAAATTATAGAATTCTATGGCTAAGTGAGAGTGTTCAAGCATTATAAGTCCGGTCGCCTTGTTCGTCGTGTTGAGCGCCTCCCTAGATGGACCCAATAATGGGAACAAGAGTGCTCAAGTTTATCACCGAACACCCCAGCCTTTGTAGCCTGGGGGCTGAAGCCAACGACTTGCCATCTCTCAGATTTTACAAACGGCTGCACAGAAGGTAATATTTTAAATTCAACAAGCGTTGCTCATGGCGCATATAAACGAAGTTTTCAGCGCATAGGATAAATATACAGCGAATTCACTCAAAAATTACATCTCGGGGGCACTCATCTGCAATATCGCGGGCCCCCTTCAGGACAACTTTATAATATCGCTCCGGCGTGCGATGCTCCTTGCCCGGCGGCGGCGGATCCGTGAGAAGCTTCTCCACATCCAGTTTGCCCCATTGCACCTTTATGCGGGCAAGGGCCCGACGAGCACCTTCAATACAGGCGGAGCGCTTGATCACATCCAGCCTGGGGCACGCATCCACCAGCCGCCGTACTAGGCCAAAGTAGCTGCCAGGCATAGCCTGTCCAGGCCATAGCCGGACTATGAGGCCCTTCATGGCCTCCTCAGCTACCTTGTGGAGTTCGACCAGCTGCTTCAGCTGGTCGCTTGGGGGCACCGGATGGCCGACCTCAGTATACTGAGACCAGAAGACCTTCTCCGTCGAGCTCCCCTCCTCGCCACGATAGAAAGCGGCGGCATCAGACGCTCTACGCGGCAGATCTGCAAACGCCCCTGGAGAGCTCCGAATTCGGGTAAGTATCCGGTAATTTACATTAACGTGCCTGCTCTGCATGAAAAAGGCCTTACCCGCCGCTATCTTCTTTATGTCCTCCACCTCATGAAGGGCCTTCTGGGCCTCGGCCTTGGCGGACTGGGCACTTTCGAGAGCCGAGGCAAGCTCGGACTCTCGAGTCTTGGAGTCACGCTCCAAACTCTCATGTTTTCCCATGAGAGCCTGGAGCTCTTGCCGCACTTCCGCCACCAGCGCCACTTGCTTTTCTCGCTCATCCCGTTCCGAGGCCGCATTGAGTTCGGCCACGGACACGGCATCCTTCAGGGCTGCCACCTCCTTAGTGGCCCCTGCAATACATATATTATCCTTATTAATTTTGTTTGCAACCAAAATCCTTTTTTGTAAGGTACTTATTTTCAGTGGTGTTATTCACCTTCTTTCTCCTTGAGCTGCCTTTTGGCATGGCCGAGCTCTTGCGCCGACCGCTCAAGGTCTTTTTTCAGCGCCTCGACCTCCGCCGTTAATGCGGCAGAGGTCAACAGCGCAGCCTGCAAACCCATATTGACATATTTTAGAAACCCTGCATATATCTTGTTAAGATCCTTAGTCCGGCTTTTCTTTCCGAACACCGGACTAAGCATCAGGGGCTACTGTCTATGCGGTATTATATTACTTAATTTTAACCTTCTTACCTCAAAGCCTGTTAGAAGGCTGTTGCAGGCTTCGGTCAGCCCGCCCTTGGCGAGCTGGACCTTCTCAATCACCGCACTCATGAGAGTGCGGTGTTCTTCCTCGATGGAGGCGCCTTTGAGCGCCTCCAGCACGTTATCCGGTGCCTCCGGTTGGACGGAGGCTGCCGGCGTCACGGTCCTGCCCTTCTTTCGAGGGGGCTGCTTGCCGGACTCTAGAACCGCTACGGGTTCCGGAGTAGAGTCCGGCACAAAGTCCGGGGGGCTGCCTGACGGCGCCTCCGGAGCCTCCTCCTGGCGTGTCCCCCTGTGGGATTCCGCCTCGTCGTCCTCGGCGCGTGGGGTAGAGGCAGTCGGGATGGAATTTACATCCGATGGCGCCAACGACCCGCTCATCGAGTCGGGAAGGTCGTCAACGGCCGGACTAAAGGAACAACGCGGCATTAGAAGGACGCTACGTGACATACACTATACGGCATATAAATGATCCGGATACTTACGATCCTGCCGGACGCCGGGCCCTTGGAGGCCACTCATCCTCGCCAATGTCGATGTTGGCGAAACTGTCCGGGGGGATAGTTCTCCCCCTCTTGGACCCTTCGGCCGCCCCAGTTGGGGAGGCCTTCCTCTTCCTCTCTCCCTCCTCCGGGAGAGAGTACTCCTCCTCCTCCTCCTCATCTTCGGGGGAGGAGTCCTTGTCGTCGTCAGACGCCTGATTGCGAGAACTCTTTCGAGTCCCTGCGGCCACCTTCTTGGCCTTCTTCTCCGGCACCACGTACGGTGCCGGAACCAGCAGCCTTGCTAAGCGGGCATCCACTGGTTCTTCTGGCATGGGAGCCGGGCTGATGAGCAGCTGGGCCTTCTCCATCCAGTCCTGTCAAAGGAAGAGGTAGATTAAAAACCTCGCTAGAGTCAATCTAATTACTTCAAGTGTCCCGTAATGGGGTCGAATCACTTACCTCGTCAGTCGGAGACTGCAAGCTGAATCCGCGGTCTTCGGTCGCGGATGCGGGGGCTTCGGCGCCCTTGAACAGCACCCTCCAGGCGCCTTCGTATGTTGTGTCAAAGAGCGCGCTTAACGTCTGGTGCTGTTCCGGATTAAACTCCCACAGATTAAATGCCCGTTCTTGGCATGGGAGAATCCGCCGGAGGAGCATGATCTGGACCACGTCGACGAGCCGGAGCCTATTGCTCACCAGCTTCTTGATGCAGGCTCGAAGTCCCGTCACCTCCACCGGATCACCCCACTGCAGGCCCTTTTCTTTCCAGGAAGTGAGCTGCATAGGGATTCCAGATCTAAATTCGGGGGCCGCCGCCCATGTGGGCTTGCGCGGCTCGCTGATGTAGAACCACCCCGATTGCCACCCCTTGACGGAGTCCACGAAGGTCCCTTCTAGCCAAGGGACGTTGGGCAGCTTGCCCAACATGGCGCCTCCGCATTCCGCTTGCGTCCCCTTCACAACCTTTGGCTTGACGTTGAAAGTCTTGAGCCACAGGCCGAAGTGGGGCCGGATGCAGAGAAAGGCCTCGCACACGACGATGAACGCCGAGATGTTGAGGACGAAGTTCGGCGCCAAATCGTGGAAATCTAGGCCGTAGTAAAACATGATCCCCCGGACAAATGGATGGAGCGGAAAGCCCAGTCCACGGAGGAAGTGGGGAAGGAAGACGACCCTCTCATGGGGCCCTGGGGTAGGGATGAGCTGCCCCACGTCGGGCAGCCGATGCGCGATGTCGCTGGAAAGGTATCCGGCGTCGCGCAGCTTGGTGATGTCCTCCTCCTTAGCGGTGGAGGCCAACCATTTGCCTCCCCCTCCAGACATATTCGGAGAAGGGTCGAGGTGAGATGCGCGAGCTTGGGCGTTGGAGCTTGAGTTCGCAGGGGTGAATGAGCAAAGGAGGAAGAAGGCGTAGGTGAGAAGGTAAATCCTTATCCCTTGTATATAGGCAGACAAAACTATGCGTCCCTCACCGGCCTGGTAAAACTCGCTTATCTCCCAAGCGCCATCATCAATGGCACGGTTGGGTTACCCACGCACGTATTGATGAGAATCCCGGAATAAGGGGAACACGATCTCTGCTTCGACAGGACATGCCAAGGAAACCGCTTCGCTAAACGTGCTGAGGCGGAATAATAAAAACGATTCAAACGAGGGCTTGGCTGCGGTGTGATGTCACGCTGCATAAATACGTCAGCAGATTGAGCTAAGTGTATTTTATTCTCTCTACGTTGGAATGTGGAATTTATTTTGCAGAGCCGGACACTATCCTGGTGTTCATTATCTTCTCCGAATTATTCAAGGAGGGGAACCTGCCTTGCAATGCCGAGCATTATGCGCGCCGGACTTATCGTCATTGAAGACTGGTTCAGGGGCTACTGAGGGAGTCCTGGACTAGGGGGTGTCCGGACAGCCGGACTATCAATATCCGCCGGACTCCCAGACTACGAAGATAGAAGATTGAAGACTCCGGCTCGTGTCCGGAAGGTACTTTCCTTGGCGTGGAAGGCAAGCTTGGCAATACGGATATGTAGATCTCCTACCATTGTAACCGACTCTGTGTAACCCTAGCCTCTCCGGTGTCTATATAAACCGGAGGGCCTTAGTCCATAGGACGAACATTACATCTCAACAATCATACCATAGGCTAGCTTCTAGGGTTTAGCCTCCTTGATCTCGTGGTAGATCTACTCTTGTACTACCCATATCATCAATATTAATCAAGCAGGACGTAGGGTTTTATCTCCATCGAGAGGGCCCGAACCTGGGTAAAAACATTGTGTCCCTCGTCTCTTGTTACCATCCGCCTAGACGCACAGTTCGGGACCCCCTACCCGAGATCCGCCGGTTTTGACACCGACAATAGGTATCTCTTCAAGTCCTGTAGCGCAGCCTCCGCTTCCGGAGTCCATTTCATTGGACCTGCCTTTTTCAAAATTATGAAAAATGGCAGGGCGCGCTCCGCAGACTTGGAGATGAACCTACTGAGAGCAGCAACACAGCCGGCAAGCCTTCGCACATCCTTGACACGCTTCGGGGCTTCAATCTGCTCGATGGCCTTGATCTTGTCGGGGTTGGCTTCAATCCCCCTCTGGGACACAAAGAACCCGAGAAGCTTGCCGGAAGGAACTCCAAACACACACTTCTCGGGGTTCAACCTGAGATTGACCTTGCGCAGATTTGCAAAAGTGTCGGAGTAATGGGCCACGGGTAGGCTGACCCGGGACCCAAGATCTTTCAAGACATCGGGGCAGGCCGCGCCCCTCAGCCGAGTCCCAGCTGGCGACCTTCGAGAAGGCCGAGTCCCCGCTGGCGACCTTTGGAGAAGCCGAGTCCTTAGATGGCAATTCTGAAACAAGCCGACTCCGGGCTCGCGACCTTTCAAGGGGCCGACTATGAGAGTCGGCCCGCGACCTTGCACGAAGACCGACGCGGGGTACAGCCCCGACATGGCCGTCCCCTCAAACCCACGGTAGGAAGGCATGGCTACAGTGAGCCACATCACCAAGAGATCTCCGGTGAGGTGCGGCACTGTTGCCATGCCTCCCCTGACTTCAGCCACAGTGCACGAGGCACTGTGCCCATGACGGCGGCATGTACGGCCCGGAGATCGCCGGGCCCCCCGTCAGTAAGAGAGAAGAAGATGGCCGGAGAGCCCGAAGACGGCCCTGCGGGAGTCGGCCTCCCCAGAGTCGGCCGCCTCCCGACCAGGGCCCCACAAGCCATAAACCAGATTGGACGGGGATTGGCTACAGTGATCGCCTGATAGACGGCGGCACTGTTCCCACGACCCCATGACCGAGCCTGCGTCATCAGGAGTGCTGCACAGTGTTCTGCCTGTCCGCGGGGCCCGCCAGTCGGCGGGCCCCAGAAGCCGGCAGGGAGGACGGCTGCAAGAGAGACTAACAGCTGGGGGCCACGCCCAGTCAGATTACCGTTGTACCCCCGGGGGAGTAGGCCTATATAAACCCCCCGGGGCACCCATGCAAAGGGTTCGGCGGTGGATAGGTTTTAGACACATAGAAGAGGGGAAAGAGCTTGCCTTGCTCCCTCCTGCCTCTCGAAACAGCTCAAGGAGCACCTCTGTATTATCAGACCATAGTGATCATGCGGAGACCCCGCAGAGCAGCAATAGGGGTGTTATCTCCCCGGAGAGCCCCGAAGCTGGGTAAGATTCGCCGGCGCGCATGTCTGCGCCTCATCCCGTTTCTAGGCACCGGCGACGTTCTACTCGCCCCCACCATGATAAGCCACCCATTGGCATATGTCGCATCCAACCCCCGACATTTGGCGCCCACCGTGGGGCCAGGTGCACCATCGTCCGGAGATCTGTTCTTGACGGGAACCCTCTTCCTCCCTAGCGAGCGCAGCCAGCCCGGCTCGCCAGAAGGAGTCTGCATCGACGCGCTGCGCGGCGCCGAAGCTGCCTGCGCTGCGAGCGGCCTCGCTGAACTCATTGGCGAGGTGCGCCTTTCCGACGAGCCTGCATCGAGTGCAGGCACGGGTGGCTCCGAGAGCCTCCTCGCGGGCCTCCTCGACCAACTCCACGTCGCCGGCGAGCCCGCCGTTGATTTGGAGTCCGTAGGCTCCTCCGACCCGATGTTGGTCGACTCCGACGCCGTATCGCTTGATATCTTCCCCACCAACGTGGTGGTCTATGACGAGCCGCTTCCGTACGAGGAGAGTGGCGGAAGCGCCGTCACGGAGGTGCTCGTCATCGGCCACGGCGAGCACTCCAGCGAAAACGCCCAGGATCCGCTGCCAGCGGCCCTGCAAGACCTGGCAGCGCCCATCCCAGAGGACGCGGACGCGGAGATGCTGGAAGAACGCCGCCTTCAGATCATCGAAGGCGCCAAGAAGTTGGCGAGCATGAGACGCCTGTCAGAAGCATACCAGCGCGAGATGGATCGTGCTGTAGGCGGCTCGCCGGCTCCGACTGGGCTGAGCCGTCTAGGTGCGGTCCGAGAGCGCGGCGCGGCCATCGCCGACTTGCTCGGGGCAAAACGCCCCGTGTACGCCACCCCTGCGGAGAACATCCGCGCCGCCCAAGCGGCGACCGAAGAACTGAAGAACCTCGAGGGCAAAGAGCGCCGTGTAATAACGGAGCGAGTCCAGCAGCTCCTCGATGCGGTTGCTGCGCAGAACACGGCAGGCGGCCGCGCAGATGTGCAACAGCAGCCAAACGACGACTTACCCCCTCGCCGAGACCAAGGCGCGACTTCCCGGATGCCGACTGGCGGAGTCCGCGGAAGGAAAGAGAAGGAGCTGGCTGCAAGCCACAGCCGGACTCGCATCACCATCGAGCGCGACCAAGACGGCCGCCCCAGAGCAGTGGAACGGCGAGATGATTATCTGCCTCCCCCACCCCGAAGAGAACGACGAGTTTCTCCGCCGCCTGTTGAGCATCCGACTCTCGGAGGTCGCCTTGGCCGCCGAGAGGGAGTCGGAGAGAATGATGCCCGCCACCGGATCGACCGACTCCACAGATCCCTGGCGTTAGAAGAAGAAGATGAGTTGGGGCCGCCCTGCTTCGGGCCCCGCATCAGAGACGAGCCCTTCCCCAAAGGGTTCACGCTCCCCCGAGATACGCCCAAGTACACCGGCTCCGTGAAACCGGAGGATTGGCTGATAGACTACTCCACAGCCGTCAACATCGCCAACAGCAACAAGCGAGTCGCCGTGAAGTATGTTCCTCTCATGCTCCATCGCACGGCCCGGACATGGCTGAACAGCCTAAAGCCTCGCAGCATCAATAGCTGGGTTGACTTCACTGAAGCCTTCATACGCAACTTCACCAGCACGTACAAGCGACCTCCCAAGCCACGCCAGCTCTCCTTGTGTGTGCAAGGCCCCGAAGAATCAACACGCGACTACCTCACGCGCTGGGGTGAACTCCGAAACTCCTGCGAAGGCGTGCACGAGGTGCAGGCCATCGAGTATTTCACAGCCGGGTGCCGAGAGGGCACCCTCCTCAAGCACAAGCTCCTCTGCGACGAGCCCGAAACCCTCGACGAACTGCTAGTCATAGCAGACAAGTACGCCACGGCCGACTCCTCTATGAAGACGGAGATCCAAGTCAACGCGGCTGGCAAAGTGACTCCCCAGGCTCCCAGAACCCCGGCTGGAGATGCCAGCCGGCGACAGCAACAGAACGACAACAAGCGTAAAGCCCCACAGCCGACTTCCAACAGTCGGCAGGTCGCGGCAGTAGAAGATCAACAACCGGAAGGGCAGCCTCCGGCCAAGCGGCAGAAAGGCGGCAAGTCCAACTGGTTGCCGGCTTTCTCCTATGAGCAGACTCTGGATGGTCCTTGCAAGTTCCACAGCGGCGCGAAGCCGTCGAACCATACCACCAGAAAGTGCCACTGGCTCGTCAGGATCGCCAAGGGAGATGGCCTTGCCCCTCCGCCGCCTGCGGGGCCGCCGCCTCTGCCGCCGCCTCAGCAGCCGGCGGCTCGGCCAGTCGGCGCAGTCCAAGACGAGTTCCCAGAAGAGCACGGAGCATACGTAGTGTTCACCAGTCTGGCAGATGATCGGCGCAGCAGGCGCCAACAGCAGCAAGAAGTCAACGCAGTGGCAACAGAGGCTCCTGAATTCATGCATTGGTCCGAGAAGCCTATCAGCTCGAGTCGGGCAAATCACCCAGAGGTGATGCCGAGTCCGGGCTCCTACGCCTTGATTCTAGGTGCGACCTTGGCCACTGATAGGCGGGCCACCCGTTTCTCGCAGGTCCTGATAGACGGAGGTAGCAGCATAAACATCCTATACAAGGACACCATGGAGAAGCTCGGAATCAGGCGGAGCCAGCTGCAGAGCAGCCGCACCGTGTTCCATGGAATCGTACCCGGCCTCTCCTGTTCACCAATTGGCAAGATTCTGATAGACGTCCTCTTCGGAGACAAAGATCACTTCCGCCGAGAGCCTGTCTGGTTCGAGGTGGTAGACTTGGAGAGCCCGTACCACGCCCTGCTTGGCCGACCTGCCTTGGCCAAGTTCATGGCGGTTCCCCATTACGCCTACCTCAAGATGAAGATGCCGAGTTCCAAGGGGATCCTGACCATTGCCGGCGACTACAGGAAGTCGTCCGCCTGCGCGGCCGAGAGCAGCCGGCTGGCCAAGTCTTTGGTGATCGCGGCCGAGAAGCGGCTCCTTGACCGTGTCGTGGCGATGGCTGGGAAGCAGCCGGAGATGTCGCCTGACCCCAAGGAGTCGGAAGCAGAAGGAACATTCAAGCAGGCTAAAGAAACCAAGAGGATACCCTTGGACCCGGAGCACCCAGAGAAGTACGCTGTCATAGGCACCGGTCTTGACAGCAAATAGGAAGGCGAGCTCGTCGATTTCCTCCGTGAGAATCGGCACATCTTCGCATGGTCCCCCAAGGACATGCCAGGTGTACTGACGGAATTCGCCGAGCACAAGCTACACGTCAGGCCGGATGTGAAGCCCGTCAGGCAGCCCTTGCGCCGCCTGTCAGAAGAGAAGAGAAGAGTCGTCGGAGAAGAGATAGCCCGGCTCCTGGCAGCCGGATTCATCATGGAGGTGTTTTTTCCGGAGTGGTTAGCAAACCCAGTACTGGTATTGAAGAAGAATAAGCAGTGGCGGATGTGCATCGACTACACCAGCCTCAATAAAGCCTGCCCGAAGGACCCGTTCGCTCTGCCAAGGATCGATCAAGTGATAGACTCCACAGCCGGATGTGAGCTGTTGAGTTTCCTAGACGCATACTCAGGATATCACCAGATCAAGCTGAATCCAGCAGACAGACTAAAGACCGCATTCATCACGCCGTTTGGAGCCTTCTGCTACCTGACAATGACGTTTGGCTTGAGGAATGCCGGCGCCACCTTTCAGCGTTGCATGCAGAAGTGCCTCCTCAAGCAACTCGGCAGAAACGCCCACGTTTATGTGGATGATGTGGTGGTGAAGACGGAGAAGCGTGGGACACTGCTGGAAGACCTCAAAGTGACCTTTGAAAATCTGCGCCGATTCCAGATCAAGCTCAATCCCGAGAAGTGCGTATTCGGAGTCCCAGCCGGCCAGCTCCTCGGCTTTTTAGTCTCCGAGCGCGGCATAGAGTGCAACCCCGTGAAGATCAAGGCCATTGAGAGAATGGAGGTACCCAGCCGACTGCTGGATGTGCAGAAGTTCACCGGCTGCTTGGCTTCAATCAGCTGATTCATTAGTCGGCTGGGCGAGAAAGCTCTGCCGTTGTATCAATTGATGAAGAAGACCACCTTTTTTGAGTGGAACCACAAGGCAGATGAGGCATTTCTCCAACTGAAGAAGATGCTGGCGACTCCCCCTGTGTTGGCGGCTCCTACTCCCAAAGAGACCATGCTCTTGTACATCGCCGCTACCAGCCGGGTAGTCACCACAGTTATTGTAGTTGAGTGCAAGGAGGAAGGCAAGGCATTTCCGGTCCAGAGACCGGTGTATTACCTAAGCGAGGTACTATCGACCTCCAAGCAGAACTACCCTCACTATCAGAAGATGTGCTACGGCGTGCATTTTGCCGCCAAGAAGCTGAAGCCCTACTTTCAAGAGCATCCAATCACTGTGGTCTGCACCGCTCCACTCGCCGAGATCATCGGAAGTCGAGACGCCTCCGGCCGAGTGGCCAAGTGGCCTATCGATCTAGCTCCTTACACCATCTACTACCAACCTCGCACCGCCATCAAGTCGCAGGCGTTGGCCAACTTCCTCGTCGACTGGGCCGAGACTTAGTACCTGCCACCAGCGCCTGACTCTACTCATTGGCGGCTGCACTTCGACGGCTCCAAGATGCGCACCGGTCTCGGAGCCGGCGTCGTCCTCACCTCCCCCAAGGGCGACAAGCTCAAATACGCGCTGCAAATCCACTTCGCCGCCTCCAACAACGTCGCCGAATATGAAGCGCTCGTCCACGGACTTCGGCTTGCCAAAGAACTCGGCATTCGCCGGATCCTGTGCTACGGCGACTCCGACTTGGTGGTTCAGCAATCATCCAGCGACTGCGACGCCAAAGACGCAAACATGGCAAGCTACCGCTTCCTGGTGCAGCAACTCAGCGGATACTTCGAAGGGTGCGAATTCCTTCACGTACCGAGAAACGACAACGATCAAGCAGACGCCTTGGCACGAGTCGGCTCTACTCGCCAAGCGATACCTTCCGGCATCGCCATTCAGCGCCTCCTCAAGCCGTCTATCAAGCCTTCACCAGAATCCGACTCCATCTTCGTGCCAGCCCCGCCAGAAATAGTCGGATCCGACCCCAAGGCCCCAGCAAGCGACCTCAAGAAAGCCACAGTCGGCCCGGGGACTGCGCCAGTCGGCCCGGGGACTGCGCCAGTCGGCCCGGGGACTGGGCCAGTCGGCCCGGGGACTGCGCCAGTCGGCCCGGGGACTGCGCCAGTCGGCCCGAGGACTGCGCCAGTCGGCCCGGGGACTGCGCTAGTCGGCCCGGGGACTGCGCCAGTCGGCCCGGGGACTTCCAAGCCCGACCCGGGGACTGCACCAGTCGGCCCGGGAGCTGCTCCAGTAGGCCCAGAGATTCCCTCAGTCCAGCAAGCGGCAGCAGAGTCCAACCCGCCGCCTCCCAGCCCAGCCACGCTTGTCCAAGTCGCTGTGGTAGCAGTTGAAGAGATAGCAGCACCTTCATGGGCGCAGCCCATCCTCAAGTTCCTAGTAAACAAGGAGCTACCAGTAGACGAGACCCTGGCTCGGCAAGTACAACGCCGAGCAGCAGCCTACACCATAGTCAACAGAGAGTTAGTCAGGCGCAGCGTTACTGGTGTCCACCAGCGCTGCGTAGAGTCAGAGCAAGGCCAAGCAATCCTCAGAGACATCCATCAGGGCGAGTGTGGCCACCATGCGGCTTCAAGGGCGCTCGTGGCCAAAGCCTTTCGGCACGGTTTCTTCTGGCCGACTGCCCTGGAAGAAGCTAAAGAGCTAGTCAAAAAATGCAAGGGGTGCCAGGTGTTCCGCTCCAAGCCCCTTCAGCCGGCCTCCGCGCTGAAGACCATCCCCATTGCCTGGCCCTTCGCAGTATGGGGCTTGGACATGGTGGGACCTTTCAAGACGGCCCGAGGCGGCCTAACTCACTTGCTTGTCGCAGTGGACAAGTTCACCAAGTGGGTGGAAGCAAAGCCCATCAAGAAATTAAACGGGCCTACAGCAGTGACCTTCATTGCTGACATCACAGTACGGTATGGCATACCGCACAGCATCATCACAGACAACGGCACCAACTTCGCCAAAGGCGCCCTGGCTCGTTTCTGCGCGACGCAGGGCATCCGACTGGACTTAGCGTCCGTTGCCCATCCGCAGTCAAATGGCCAGGTGGAACGAGCTAACGGCCTCATCCTGTCCGGCATCAAGCCTCGGTTGGTCGAACCACTCGAGCGCTCGGCCGGCTGCTGGGTCGAAGAGCTGCCTGCCGTCCTCTAGAGTCTGCGCACGACCCCAAACAAGTCAACCGGCTTCACGCCTTTCTTCCTCGTCTACGGTGCCGAAGCCGTCATTCCGATGGATATACAGTTCGACTCTCCACGAGTCTCCATGTACACCGAGGAGGAAGCTGAAGAAGCACGCCAAGACGGCGTCGATCTGCTGGAAGAGGGCCGACTGTTGGCACTCAGTCGGTCCGGCATCTACCAGCAGAGTCTGCGCCGATACTACAATCGCAAGGTCAACCCAAGATCATTCCAAGAGGGCGACATTGTGCTCCGGCTGATTCAGAGAACAACCGGCCAGCACAAGTTGTCGGCGCCTTGGGAAGGTCCCTTCATCATCAGCAAGGTGCTAGGGAACGATGCCTACTATTTGATCGACGCTCAGAAGCCTCGAGCACGCAAGAGGGACGACTCCGGCAAAGAAACAGAGCGCCCGTGGAACGCGAATCTTCTTCGAAGATTTTACAGTTGATGCAGTATGTATCGCGCTACCCCCTTTTGTATTAAGTACTAAGACCTTAGGCCCCCCGGGACGAGCTCGGGGACTGCCTTTTTGATTATCTGTATGATATGGATTCTGCTGCCGAGTATGCTTTCCCCTTTTTTATCATACTATCTGGCACCGGGTCCGACTAGTCGGCCCGGGGACTCGCCGTCTTGCGCTATGAAACGCTCCCTGAAGTCAGACAAGTAATGTGCTGCGCTCAAAGCCGTCTCCTGCCGAAAGCCGCAGCTCGCAGAGCGACTGTCGGTAAGCGGGGGACAGGAAAGAACGAGCGCACACACGAAAAACGGCTAAGGACTTAAGAGCTACGCATAGCCCAAGCCGGCTGCCAGCCTCCCCTTACCGAGCCGACTCACGAGCAGCCGACTCGCAGTCTCGTTTTTCATCAAGAATAGCCGACTCTCGAGAGTCGGCCTGTCGATTTTCAGCCAACTTGCTAGGATATTCTAAATGACTAAGTACTTGCCTCCCTAAAGTAGCTGAGCACTTGACCCGGCGGCAGTCCGCAGAGCAGCTGCCCAGTCGGCAAGGCGGCAACTGAAGGAAGGCGGCAAAGGAAAAAGTCTAAAGAATCGAAGCAAGGAAAGGCAGAAATCTGATAAATATTTACATAAGGCCCTTGGCCGAATACACCCCGCGGGTGGAATTGTTCGAAACTGACAAGTTTTTTAAAAAAAGAACAAAAGAGACAGGTAGAACTGAAGCGCTCTAGGGGGGCGGCCTCCGGAGCCGGAGGGCCGGAGGTGGCGGCGGTATCGGACGTCGGGGCAGTCGGCTGGGCGGTCTCGGCTTGGTCGCCTCCAGCGACGGCCGCCTTGTCCTTCTGAGGCTCGTTGCTAGAGGCACGATCAGGCTGAGGCTGGCCGCCTGCTTCGTCCTCTGGCGCCTCCTCCTCGCCTCCGTCCTCCGACTCGTCCTCGTCCTCGGTGCTGGAGCCGATCATCTCCGCCGAGTCCTCCTCGTACTCCGGGTGCATCCTGAACCACTCCGGCGGCACCTCCTCGCCGCCGTCGGTCCGCTCGGGCACAAAGACACTGGTGTCCGTGTACTCGGCGATGGCCGCCGCGCGCTCGACGAGGGCGCCTTCTACGGCTTCCAGCTCGGCCTGGGCCTCTGACCGGAACGCGGCCAGACGGTCCAGGTCCAGCCCCGGATACCACCCTTTGACGAACTCCAAGGCCCGGCGTGCTCCGGCACGGGCCGAGGAGCCCCTCCAAGCCTCGAAGCGACCAGCGGCGACCTCCAGCCAGTCGGCCGTCCGGCTGGCGGTGCGAAGAGCTGGCACCTCCGGCCATAGAGCGGCAACGACTTGAGCGCCGGCGCGTTGAAGACGGCGCAGCAGACGATGAGCAGGACGAAGGCGAGCCCCGATGCTCAGAAGCTGCTCGTCGATGGTTCGGGGGGCATTGGCGGCAATCACTTCGCCCTTCGCCCTTCGCTCCTCCCGAGCCGCCTCGATGGCCAGAGGAACGGCCTGCAAGTGGCCAGGAAAGAAGTCTGTCGAGACAGAAGGAAAGACAGTCAGAAAAACCCAAAATTAGCCCGACACAGAGTCGGAAGGCCAAAGAAGAGAAAAAAGAATTACCGTCGACGATGTCCTCGAGCTCGTGGTAGCCGGAGGTCAGCATCGCCTCCCGGTCGGTCCAGGCGGAGCACTCGACCTCGAACTCGGCTATGAGGGCATCTTCCCGCGACTTGGCATCTTCCTGTGCCTTCCGGAGCAGCTCTTTCTGCTCGGCCAGCTGCGTCGCCAGCAGGTCGCGCTCTTGGACGAGCTTGTCGCACTCCTCCTCCTTGGCGCGGCGAGTGGTGTTGGCCTCGTTCAGCTGCTCCTGGAGGGCGGCATTGGCGTCTGAAGATCGAGAGACAAGAACGTCATCAGTAAAGAAGGTCGCCGGGGAGATCCGGCCCGACTACTCACTAGTCGGCCCGAATCTCGGGGACTACAGCCCGCGGGCGCGCCAGCGCGCCCCCGCGGAGAAGAAAGAAGGAAGGTCGCTGGGGAGATCCGGCCCGACTGCTCAGCAGTCGGCCCGAATCTCGGGGACTACAGCCTGCGGGTGCGCCAGCGCGCCCCCGCGAAGGAGGAAGAATTGGCTCACCTCGACTTTCCGTCAGATCGGCGGTCCGCTTCCTCAGCTCTTCAACATTGCGGTTGAAGGCAGTAGCGCGGAGATTGTGGTATTCCTGCAAGACCGGCAAAGCAAAATTAGCCTTCGGAGCTCGCCAGAAGGAGTTCCGAGTCGCCTGCTCAGCAGCCGACCCCGAACTCGGGGACAACACCCAGTGGGTGCGCTGTCGCGCCCCCACGGAAAAAGACAGAAAATAAAAAAGGAAAAACGAAACATACCCGGACGGAGGTCCGCAGGGCCAGATGCGCCTTGGTGTAGAGTTGGAGGGCGTCGCCCTCTTTGCGCAGCTTCGACTGGACGTCCAGAAGGGCCTGGTTCAGAGGGCCGGTGCCGCCTTCACGCAGCCAGCCGGGGGGCGCGGCACTTGAGGCCTCGACGTCCAAGTTCGCCGAGCTTGCGGCGCCGGTTTCCCGAGCTCGCGGCACTGAGTTCGTCCTCTCAATCCGGCGGCGCGCTGGCGCGGCGACCTGAAGAAGCAGTTGCGCGTCGGCGTCGTCCGCAGTCGGAGGATCCTGCGGGTCCACCGGCTGTTTGCCGTGCGGCCTTGAAGACGGAGGCGGCGGAGGCGGCGCGTGAGTATCCGAGCCTGAGACGTCGCCGCCCTCCTCCGCGAGAGGGTTTGCGGCGCCGACCTCCCCGGTCTGCCCCGTGAAGTCTGGGGCCGGCGGCGCTGACGACAGTGGGGGGACGAGCATCGCCGATCGACGATGCGCGACCTCCTCGGCATGCCGCTTCGCCGCGGCCGCAGCCACGGCCTCCTCCAGGTGCCGTTGGGCGTTGGCGGCCGCCTTCTCGGCCTCCGCCTTCTCCAGGCGGTCGGCCTCCTCCTCCTCGCGCTTCTCTTGCGCGTTCCGTGCCGTCGCCTCCCGAAGGTCGGCGGCGGGATCAATCCGCCGCGTATTGGCAGACGTCTCCACCGACCCCATGACGGAGGGGACGGCGGCTCTCTCAAGGGAAAGGGGAGCACTGGAGAAGATTGGAGGGAGATCAGAAAGACTCAAGCAAGATCCAGAAAGAAATAAAGGAGTAAGGGACTTACGAAGAAACTAGTGGCGGCCTTCTCACTTCCTTCCGGAAGCGGTTGGCCTTCGCGGCCGCCTCCTCCCGCTTGGTCGCGGCGGCGGATCCCTTGAACTTCTTCGACTTGCCGCCGGGCGCACTCGGCCCGGCGTGACGCCTCTTCGCGCTGGCTTGGCTGGAGGAGCCGACCTTCGGCTGGCGGCGCGGGACGACTTCCGTGTCGACGTCGTCCTCGGGCCAGTCGGCGAAGGTCGCCGACGGCTTAAGGCCGCCGTCTGCCCCCTCTCCGCCGCTTTCGGCGTCGGCCTCCAGCGCCGCGGCCCCCAAATCGGGGTCGTCGACGTCGCTGACCTCGCGGTCGGGGACGTAGTCGCGCGGCTCTCTTGTAGCACCAGCTGCGGGCGCCGTGAGAGGGTTCTGCTCAGAAGACGCCAACAGAGATCAGAGCTCGAAGTCGGGCGCAAACAAGATCGAAATACAGACGGAAGCAACTTACCGTTGGAGGGGGGTTGTCGCGCGAGTACGGCTCCTTGCCGAACTGCCACTCCTCCGTGAACCCGCAGTGGGCGATGTGGTTCACCAAGTTTGCCACCTCTCCACGCGGCATGTCCTTGGTGCACAGCCGGCTTGGATCGCGCCGGCCGCTCATCTGACAGATGAGGTGTGGCTGGCCCTGGAGCGGAAGAACCCGGCGCGCCACGAAGGCGGCTAGGAGATCGGAGGCGACGAGCCCCTCCGACTGCAGCATGACTTGGAGTCGCGCCACGGCACCGACTCCGGAGGTTGAAAGTGACTTCGACCGATGGGACCAACTGGACGGCCGACCGGTCAGTGGCTCGGGGTTGAAAGGCGGCAGGTTGACCCAGTCGCCGTCGGTGGAGACGTTCTTCACGTAGAAGTAGGTCTTCTGCCACATCTTCACCGATTTCACCAGCGGGATGGGCGGAAAAGGGTTGTCGGCCATTGTGCGCCGCACCGCGATGTAGGTGCCGCACTGTGCCGGCGTGCCGGCGGCCTGAGTGCCGAGCTTCGAAGAGAAGAACTCCCCCCACAGCTCCAGGGTGGGGAGAACACCGATGTAGCCATCGCACAGGGTGGCGAAGGCGGAGAGAAGCACCACCGCGTTGGGGGTGAGGTGGTGCGGCTGCAGGCTATGAAACTCGAGAAAAGAGCGGAAGAATCCGCTCGCTGGGAGCCCCAGCCCGCGCATGAGGTGCGAGCGGAAGATGACCCGCTCGCCCTCCGCTGGCGCGGGCCGGATCTCTCCCGCCAGCGCGGGACGGGCCTGCACCAAGTCCGCGCTCGGGAGGCGGCGGGTCTGGCGAAGGAACTCGATGTCCTCCGCCCCCACGTCCGAGCCGTCCCACACGCCGGAGCGCGAGGTGGGGGGCGCGACGGAAGAAGAGCTCATCGCAGGCGAGAAGGGGCACTTTGGCTCACGGCGGAGGGAGGAAGCCGCGGCTCGCGGCGAAGGAGGAAGGAAGGGCAGGGAAGCGGGGGAAAGGGAGCGCGTACATTGCCGCCCGCTCCCTCCCGCCTACTTATAGCCCAACGGGCTGAGAAGCCGAGGGGGCGACGTGGGGATTAACTGTGCCCGCGGCCCCACGCCGCCCACGATCAACCCCCCCCCCCCCCCCTCCACGAAGTTACTGCACGCAGTAACGACGTGGGGATGCCAACCACCCTCGGCCACAGCGGATCTGCTCGGGAGCCGAGGCGCGGTAGTGGCGGGCCCCACCTGACGGCCCGTCCCGTCGCGCGCGTGGGCAGGCAGACTATCGCCTCCACGTGGCGCCGTGCGATAGGACCACCTCAATAATGGCAGGGAAGCGTAACCGATACGCTGCCAGTTTCCCACCACGACTTGCGAAGCGGCGGCTCCTCGCGGAGTCAGTTCGACTTCGGCGAGGCGGCCCGAAGAAACAGCGGCCGAGTCTCAGAGTCGGCGCTGGGAAGATTGAAACTGCCGAAGCCCCACAAGGCGGCACCCGCTGGGCTTCGCCAGCTTCGGGGACTACTGTCGGAGTAATGGGCCACGGGTAGGCTGACCCGGGACCCAAGATCTTTCAAGACATCGGGGCAGGTCGCGACCTTTCCAGGGGCCGACTATGAGAGTCGGCCCGCGACCTTGCACGAAGACCGACGCGGGGTACAGCCCCGACGTGGCCGTCCCCTCAAACCCACGGGAGGAAGGCATGGCTACAGTGAGCCGCATCACCAAGAGATCTCCGGTGAGGCGCGGCACTGTTGCCATGCCTCCCCTGACTTCAGCCACAGTGCACGAGGCACTGTGCCCACGACGGCGGCATGTACGGCCCGGAGATCGCCGGGCCCCCCGTCAGTAAGAGAGAAGAAGATGGCCGGAGAGCACGAAGACGGCCCTGCGAGAGTCGGCCTCCCCAGAGTCGGCCGCCTCCCGACCAGGGCCCCACAAGCCATAAACCAGATTGGACGGGGAGTGGCTACAGTGATCGCCCCAGAAGCCGGCAGGGAGGACGGCTGCAAGAGAGACTGACAGCTGGGGGCCACGCCCAGTCAGATTACCATTGTACCCCCGGGGGAGTAGGCCTATATAAACCCCCCGGGGCACCCATGCAAAGGGTTCGGCGGTGGATAGGTTTTAGACACATAGAAGAGGGGAAAGAGCTTGCCTTGCTCCCTCCTGCCTCTCGAAACAGCTCAAGGAGCACCTCTGTATTATCAGACCATAGTGATCATGCGGAGACCCCGCAGAGCAGCAGTAGGGGTGTTATCTCCCCGGAGAGCCCCGAAGCTAGGTAAGATTCGCCGGCGCGCATGTCTGCGCCTCATCCCGTTTCCAGGCACCGGCGACGTTCTACTCGCCACCACCATGATAAGCCACCCGTTGGCATATGTCGCATCCAACCCCCAACAAAAAGTCTCTTCCAGATCTTGAACCAAAGTTTCTCTGTCTTTGCTCTTGACCACTATGTCATCCATGTATGCTTCTACATTCCTGTGCAGCTGTGGCTCAAAAGCATGACTGACTACTCTTGCAAACGTCGAACCAGCATTCTTTAGTCCGAAGGGCATTCGTACAAAGCAGTACGTGCCACATGGAGTAATGAATGCGGTTTTCTCTTTATCCTCTTCCGCCATGAAGATCTGATGGTATCCTGAGTATGCATCAAGAAATGAAAGCAGATCACATCCTGCCGTGGAGTTGACAATCTGGTCAATGCGCGGCAAGGGAAATGGATCCTTGGGACAAGCTTTATTAATATCCGTGAAGTCAATATAGAGCCTCCACTTCCCGTTCGCCTTGTGCACGACTACTGGGTTGGCTAACCACGTTGGATGGAGTACTCCTCGGACGAGGCCTGCTGCTTCCAACTTCTTGATCTCTTCTGCAATAAACTCTTGGCGTTCCACCGCTTGCTTCCTGACTCTCTGCTTGACGGGCCACGCGTGAGGACATACGGCAAGGTGGTGCTCAATTACTTTCCTGGGAACACCGGGGATGTCAGATGGTTGCCATGCAAACACATCGACATTCGCCCGCAGGAAAGCAACGAGCGCGCTTTCCTATTTAGGGTCAAGCGTGGCACTGATGGTGAAGGTACCACCAGTGCCGTCCTCCTTGGCGGCCACTTTCTTGGTCTCTGGTGCAGCTGTCTTCGCCTTCTTGCACTTGCCGGTGGAGCTCGATGGTGCGTCCTCGACGGTAGCGCAGCACTCCGAAGAGGTGCGCTTGCCGGAGTGGGCATCAGAGCTACTCTTGCCGGACTTGGTCCTCTTCTTCTCCCCCCCGGGAGCTTCAGCGGCAAGTGGTTTGCGCTCTGCTGTGGCTGCTGCTTCCTGGTAGATCTTGTCGGTACAGATAAGTGCATCCTTCTTGTCGCCTTGGACAGAAATGACACTTATCGGACCAGGCATCTTGAGCACATTGTAGGCGTAGTGAGAGGCTGCCATGAACTTGGCAAGCGCTGGACGGCCGAGTATCCCATTATAGGGCAATGGGAAATCAGCAACATCAAATGTGACTCTCTCTGTTCTGAAATTCAGCTCGCTGCCAAACGTCACTGGCAGTGTAATCTTCCCCTTGGGCTTGCTCCTTCCCGGATTGATTCCTTGAAAGGTACCAGTTTCTTCGAGCTCGCTGTCGGGGATCTGGAGCTTGTTGAGCACCGCGGAAGAGATCAGATTTAGGCCGGCCCCGCCATCAACCAACATCTTTGTGACCTTGAGGTTGCGGATAGTTGGCGAAACCAACATCGGCAAGCACCCGACCGCAGTGATGCGATCAGGGTGATCCTCAACATCAAAGATGATGGGCGTGCTGGACCACTTCAGGGGCTTGCGCGATTCGACTGATGGTTCTGCTGCATTTACCTCCCGCACCCACTGCTTGAGTTGGCGGTGCAAGGTGTGCAGAGAAGCACCGCCGTCAATGCACAAAACCTCCGTTGCCTTCTGAAACTCTTGCTCGTCGGTCTCATCCTCGTCCATCTCATCATCCTCATCTTCATCTTCGTCCTTGTCGCGGCCACGAGGAGGTCTATCTCCTTGCCGCTGCTTGGCCTTGCCGCGGCGCCCTCCCCGGGCGGGACGCTTCTTGCCGGATCCTCCGCCACCTTCCTGGGCCTTCTCCTTGTCGCGACGCTCATATTCAGCTTTCTGTAGCTCTGCCATCTGCTCAACCTTCTTGCATGCTTG
The DNA here is from genome assembly GCA_963921465.1 of Triticum timopheevii. NCBI lineage: Eukaryota > Viridiplantae > Streptophyta > Magnoliopsida > Poales > Poaceae > Triticum > Triticum timopheevii. Next base: position 577,355,193 of record OY997268.1, read on the forward strand.
GAGGTCATGGCCCTTGGTGCGATGGATCTTGCAGTACTGCTTGCCGGAGCCGTCCTGCTTGTCGGCGGCCACCACAGCCTCGCCGGAGTCACCAGCTTTGGCCTTGTCGGCACCGCCTCCATTGCCGGACTGCTCAACAACTAGCACATCCTTAGCCTTTCTCTTTATGTTATTCCGCCTCCGGTTCTTCCTTGCCGGAGGAGCGTCCTCACTGTCAGATCCTTCTGCTCCTGCGTTCTCTTCGGGGAGTTTCCTCCCCTCTTCAGCCCGTGCGCATTTGTCAGCGAGAGCATATAGCTCGCTGACATCTCTGATTTTGCACATCGCCATCTCCTCCCTCATCCTGCGGTTACGCACGTTCTGATGGAACGCGTTGATAACCGCGGCAGGGTGGACGTCTGGGATGTTGCGCTGCACCTGGCTGAATCTCTATATGTTCTTGCGCAGGGGTTCTCCTTCTATTTGGGCGAGCAAATGAAGATCGCTCTCCTAGCCATGGGGTTTGTGGCCGCCTGTGAAGGCGCCGACAAACTGATGACACAGGTCCGCCCATGAAGAGATGGAGTTGTCCGGCAAGTGCATGAGCCAAGATCTAACGTTGGGCTTGAGTACCAGCGGGAAGTAGTTGGCAAGGATCTTCTCGTCGCGCCACCCGGCAGCCTGCACCACGATGGTGTAGACGCTGAGGAACTCCGACAGATGTATCCTGCCATCGTACTTCTCGGGTACATCTGGCTTGAAGTTCTTGGTGCTGGGCCACTGGACCTGCCGCAGCTCACGAGTGAACGCAGGGCAACCTACCGCGTACGGCAAGTCGCCTAGTTCCCCTGGCGCATGCAGATCAACAGTGGGCCCAGCGCGATGGTCAGACTGACGTCGCGCTTCTCTCCGACGCTCGATGCGAGTACGAGCGTCTTCATGTCGTCGTTCTTGAAGAACTTGGCGTTGACCGCGGCGAGCTCGCGGGTCCGACGATGCAGTGGAGTCGGTGTTGAGGTTGGCCCAGCAAGTCGGCGATCTTGGCCTTCTTGGCGGGGAGTGCACTGTGGTGGCACCCCCACCAGTCTTGTCGCCAGCGGCTTGCGCCTAGGCGTCTTGCCGCGGCTTTGACGAGCTTGGTTGCCGGGGCTTGTCGGCGTTGGCGAAACCGATGAGGCTCTGAATGGTGATCCTCCAGTCGTCGATCTTGTCCGGCGCTGGAGGGTAGTCTAGTAGCAGTTGGGCTCGAGCCAACGCTTCTTCTGGGGTCTTCGGCGGCGGCGGCGAGCGGCGCGAGGAGCGGGATATGCTCGGACTCCCAACTGGGTTGGAAGGAGCAGTACCCCGTCCAGGCGACCGCACCTCACTCGTGCCAGCATGCTGGCGTGCACGCTGGTCTTGAACGCCCCGAGATCCACCAGCTTGGCCTTGCTCCAACGCGAGTACGGTGCTAGGAGCACCATGGCGTTGTCGACCCTGCACCTCCTGGGAAGGGTGCGGTGTATGTGCGGACGTCGAAGCTTGCGGGGCCTTGTCCTTGGACCTGGTGACGACGTGAGTCCCACCGTCGGCGCCCGCTCCTCCGCCGGTGTCTACCCCACCGCCCGTTTGCTCCGGCGGCGGTGGAATCGACGTAGACGGAGTGGCCACCTCCGAAGTCTTCTTCTTCGGTGGCATGTCGATGAAGATGTTGATGTAGCGCGCATGAAGACCGGATCAGGTTCGCACAACCTCGACGCCCCCTACCTGGCGCGCCAGAGATGTCGTGGGGAACGAGCACCTATGGGGCAGGGCCCCTTTTCGGTCCGGCAGGGAGCGGAAGGCGCACGAAGAGCAGATCGAGGTCGAGCACGCGAGGGATTTTACCCAGCTTCGGAGCTCTCCGGAGAGATAAAACTCCTACTGCTGCTTTGTGTTTCTATTCTGTTCTTGCTCGAAAGCGTGGGTATGCTGTGGTCTCGAATGAGTCGAACCCCTTCTACGTGCGCATGGGCCTCCTTTTTATAGTCTAAAGGGGTCACCGACAGGTGGCAACGCAGAGAGAGGGGTAAAAACGTAAAAACGGGGGTTGGTACAACCACTATCAGCAGTGCCCCTACCTAACTCTGACGGCAGGGGACAAGGGCATTTAATGCCCGTCCGGTCGTCCAAACAGTGCAGGAAGCGACCGTTAGGGGCGCCACCGATCGCCATGATGGCCTCCTCATCATCTCCTCTTGCCACCTCGCACCACTTGGCTGCACAGCTACCCGCCACATGCACCAGGAGTGATCCTATGGCGACACGTCGCCGGATGCGCTGGAGCGTGGGCGCAGAGTGGTGGCTTCGTCACGGCAAGCACCTTGTCGTGGTCGTTATCTTGTCGCACCCGCAAGCTTGCCGCTCGCCGGGTCTTGGTTGGCCTTCCCGGCAAGCTCCTCTTGCCGGGGTCTTGTCCTTCCCGGCAAGCTTCTCTTGCCGGGGCCTTGTCTTCTCGGTTAACACTTTGTTCTTGAATGGCAGTAATAGGAATGACGAAGGATCTTGGCGGACGCCCGACAAGCCTTGCCGCGGGACGCTGCGACTACCCGTGCACAAGTTCGGGGTATTAAAGTACCCCTACTTTAGTACACCGACATCATAGAATTCCTTGAATAAACAATGCTTCGCTTTTCGCTTATAATTGCATTTCTTCCTTATATATATGTTCATTTATGACATCTTGCATCCGTACACTTTGGTACGGCCGAATACACCAGGGGTTTAAGTTCCCCGCATTATGGTGTGATAAGTCCGAACACTTTCACAAGTGCGGCACCCCGAACTTATAGCATTATATGCATCGGCTCCGAATCATGTCTTGGGTCAATAGTTGGGTTTGCCCGGCTCCCATGTTTTGGTACCTTACGTTCCGTTTTATCGGCTAAGGTAGCACTGGGAGAACCACTGCGATTGCGCCCCGGTTGAGCTGGGCGAGCGCCTCAGTGGAGAAAGCTAAAACTGACCATCATGATAAGGCGAGAGTTGGTCGCTGTTCGAGAGGTCTTTTCGAGTCCCTAAAGGCTTATGCCGCTTAGAGCGAGGAACCGGCTTTGTCCGGCCCAGGTGTGGATAGCGCCCCGAACTCGGTCTTCCGAACACTAGGGGCTTCGCCGAAATTTAAAATTATAGAATTCTATGGCTAAGTGAGAGTGTTCAAGCACTATAAGTCCGGTTGCCTCGTTCATTGTGTTGAGCACCTCCCTAGATGGACCCAACAATGGGAACAAGAGCGCTCAAGTTTATCCCGAACACCCTAGCACTCGTGGCATGGGGGCTGAAGCCAACGACTTGCCATCTCTCAGATTTGATAAACGGTCAGAAGGTAATATTTTAAATTAATAAGCGTTGCTTAGCGCATATGAACAAAGTTTTCAGCGCACAGGATAACACATTGCGAGTCTACTCAAATATTACATCTTTGGAGCACTCACCCGCAATCATGCGGGCACCCTTCAGGACACTCTTATAATACATTTCGGGCGTAGGATACTCCTTGCCCGCCGGTGGCGCGTCCGTCAGCAGCTTCTCAGCATCCATCCTGCCCCAGTATACCTTTGCACAGGCAAGGGCCCGACGGGCACCTTCAATGCAGGCGGAATGCTTGACGACCTCAACCCAGGGACACGCGTCCACCAGCCGCCGTACCAGGCCGAAGTAGCTCCCAGGCATGGCCTCTTTGGGCCATAGCCGAACTATGAGGCCCTTCATGGCCTGTTCGGCTACCTTGTGGAGCTCGACCAGCTGCTTCAGCTGGTCGCTAAGGGGCACCGGATGTCCGGCCTCAGCATACTGAGACCAGAAGACCTTCTCCGTCGAGCTCCCCTCCTCGGCCCGGTAGAAAGCGGCAGCATCTGACACGCTGCATGGCAGATCCGCGAATGCTCCTGGAGAGCTCCGAATTCGGGTAATAGGTAATTCACATTAACATGCTTGCTTTGCATGAAAAATGCCTTACCCGCTGCTATTTTCTTCAAATCCTCAATCTCCTGGAGGGCCTTGTGGGCTTCGGCCTTAGCGGCTTTGGCGCTCTCAAGAGCCGGTGCAAGCTCGGACTCTCGAGTCTTTGAGTCGCGCTCCAAACCCTCATGTTTTTCCATGAGAGCCTGGAGCTCTTGCTGCACCTCCGCCACCCGCGCCTCCTGCTTCTCTCGCTCGGCTCGTTCCGCAGCCGCATTGCGTTCAGCCGCGGACACAGCCTCCTTCAGGGTCGCCACCTCGTTCGTGGCCCCTGTAGTACCCATGTTATCCCCGTTATTTCCCTTGCAACCAAATCCTTTTCTGTAAGGTACAAATTTAATACGGTGTTACTCACCTTCCTTGTCCTCGAGCTGCTTCTTGGCATGGCCGAGCTCGCTCTCGGACCGCTCGTGGTTCTGCTTCAAAGCATCGACCTCTGCAGTCAGTGTGGCAGAGGTCAGCAACGCAGCCTGCAATCCCATATTGACATATTTTTAGAACTCCTGCTTATATCTTTGTAAGATCCTCAATCCGGCTTTTCTTTCTGAACACCGAACCGAGCATCAGGGGCTACTGTCTATGCGGTATTATATTACATGTCTTAAAATTTTTACCTCAAAGCCTGTTAGAAGGCTGCTGCAGGCTTCGGTCAGCCCGCTCTTGGCGAGCTCAACCATCTGAATCACCGCACTCATGATAGTGCGGTGTTCTTCTTTGATGGAAGCGCCGTTGAGCGCCGCCAACAAGCTATTCGGCGCCTCCGGTTGGACTGCGGACGCCGGTGTCACAGTCTTGCCCTTCTTATGAAGGGGCCGCCTGCCAGACTCCGGAACCATTGCGGGTTCCGGTGCGGAGTCCGGTGCGAAGTCCGGGAGGTTGCCCTGTGGCACCTCCGGAGCCTCCCCCTCCTGGTGGGTCCCCTCCTGGGATCCCACCTCGGCGTCATCAGCGTCACGAGGGGTGGAGGCGGTCGGAAGGGAATCCATATCCGACGGAGCCAAGGACCTGCTCGACGAAGCGGGAAGATCGTCCTTGGCCGGACTACAGGTTGTATGCGGCATTAGAAGGACACCACGTGGCAAAAAGAGAAATTATAAATCATCCAGGAATTCAGACACTTACGATCTTGCCAGGGGCTTGGCCCTTGAGGGCCACTCCTTGTCGCCGTCGTCGGCGTTGGCGGAGCAGTCCGGAGGAAGGGTCCGTCCTTTCTTGGACCCTTCGGCCGCCCTCGTTGGGGAGGCCTTCCTCTTCTTCTCTCCCCCTGTCGGGGATATACCCCGCGGTGTAAACCGGCTGAAACTTTAACCCGACCGGAATGGACGACTCACTGGTAACCCGCCCGGAGCTTGGCGGTTCACGGGATACCCGCCCGGTCTTGGCGGTTCATTAGTAACCCGGTGGGCGGGTTAGATGGATGACGAGGCCCAAGGCCCAGAAGGCCGGTTCACATTTAATGGTGGGCCGGTTTATGAGGAAAGCATAAGGACTATTCTCCTACAAAGGAAGCAAGACTAGGACTCCACTTGTAATAGAGTAATCCTAATCCAACTAGGACTAGTCATGTAAACCGCCCCTTCAACATATATAAGGAGGGGCAGGGCTCCCCAAAGAGGGACGAGTTGGAAGCTACAAGCAAGAAGCAATAATCTCTAGGGCTAGACACAAAGAGGAGAGCCGGTTTACGGCGACTCCCTCGTGATGATAATGAGACCTAGCCTCAAACAGCATGTAGGGTTTTTACCGGATGATGTTTCCCGGGGCCCGAAGCTGTCTAAACCCTTGTCTTGTGTGTTGATCCGCCCTGCGTCTCTCGTCCCACTCAACCCCTCTCAAGCTACCACATAGATGCGTTGGCCTCGCGACTAAGTCCTGACACTAAGGACATCTGCCGTGACAAATCCACGACAGTTGGCGCCCACCGTGGGGCTTGCGCACGGTGGTGTTGAGTTCTTGGAGGGATCTTTCACAGGATCGAGAAGCTCGCGAATTGATGGATGAAGAAGAGCCGGCGCGAAACAATTGCGCAAGGTAACTCGAGGTACAAATTGTGATCCAGAGAAAGCTAGGGTTACGGTCCGCTGCTGCTGTCCGGAAAAAAAAATCGCCGAGACCGCAATCTAACTTTTCGCTGGAGTTTTCCTTCTCGGTTTATGCGGCGCGCATAGCCATCAAGGCTGATGAAAGCAATCCTGCCCTGTGGTCAAATCGCCGCAGTCCTCGGTTTCCTCGGGCCGACCAAACTAGGCGCACGCACATGCATGCAAGGGATCGGCTCCCGTGTCTATCTGAGAAGCCGGCAAATGTATTGTTTATAATTGGAATTGTGATCAGCTTTGGATCTGGTAGTACAAGGATCAAAAGAAATTAAGGTGGTATTGAGTACAGCGCCGCTGCCGCTGCAACAAGTCGAAGACGTGCACGAGTTCAAATCGGCACAAGGACCAAGATCTAATGGATTTTAACCTCCTCACGTGAAGGATACTCATCAGGATAAAATACAAGAAGGGCTCATTCAAAGATTAAAAATCTGGCTGCTGCTAGTCTGACACGGACTCAGACATGTACAGGAAAAGGAAAGCCAGCTACCTTGCTACATGGACGCGGATTCAGCCCTGGACTACGATAGTCCAGGCTCTGCATGTGGACCAGCCAAGCGGCCATATGAGTCGCCCACGCCAGATCGCCGCCTTCTCCGAGCGGTTACGAAAACTCCTGCTTCTGACGAGCCATCAAGCCACTTCAACCGCAGGTCCTGCTGCCTTGCCGACTTCCGCAAGACGCCTTACGGCCCTGCCCCTCCTCTCGTGCGTCTCCCTGTCAGAGAAAAGAAAAGAGATAAGAGGAGATTATCTGGGAAGGCTAGACCGCCAGGACAGATCAAAGCACAAAGCTACAGCTATAGCAGTACATGGATGTGACAGAGCTGCCGTTACGGCCGTTTCTGAGCCACCATTGTGGCCAGTTTCGAGATGCATTGCGCCGCCGGGTCGTGCCGTCAGTCGGCTTATCAACCTGCTATGGAGCCGGGTTACCGACTTGCATGCAAATGTGCCAAGGGCAAATCGGCGAGATAGCAGCCGGGTCATGAGGACTCTGCCGACCTCGCGTCTACCACGGCCAGCGTCAACAACAACTTCGACATCCACTGTAGACAAATTTAGGAGTCCATCACACCCGGCTTCACCAGCATCGTGATCTTCTTCGACTCGAGCTAAGAAGGCTTGGATCATGCCACCTCCGGTTCAGCAATCTCGCGCTGCGAAGTCTTCAAAATGCCGGCTCTCGCCGCTGTTTCGAGCCGTCAGTCAGGTTACCTGCTTACGACTCCCGCTGGACCATCTCCGACTTCGCCGGCTTATGCCACATCATAAAAACAAGCTAAGTCACTTTTACATTTAAATTTCATTTTTTCCATCCAATTAAATATATCCGGCACCTTTGAGTTAATCTTGGGGGCTATCATTTCTTCTCATAAAGTTGAGTCGTAAGGTTACCAAAGAGGACTATTGGCCACGATGCACAGTTCAAACATGGGTGCCCTACATATCAGCGAAATAATTTTATGTTCGTTCTTTACTAAGTCAGATGCAACTCGTAACCGACCAAGTAGTGGGTATGGTATTGTCAATCGACTCTGGTGCTTATCATGGACTGTGTCGACCTTGAACATATCATATTCCACGAAAAAAGTCCACACATGAGCCTACTTAGTCGAGTCAAACGATTAACAACTTGAACACAAGTTGACAAAGTCATCAAAATTATTATTTAATTTTGTTGTATATATCACGAACGGTGTAATACATTCATGTGTTTTATTTCAGGAACAAAGAGCTTGAAGACAACTCCTCGAGTCGCCTCAAGCCTCGGGGGCTATCAAGCCAGAATTTGTGAAAAAATGGACTTTGATCGTTACCAAAACACAAGTTCACATACTCTCTCGTCCGCGCCGGCTTACAACGCCGTGTCCGGTTCATCTGTCTAAGCCACTTCTGATGATGCGGTCGTCCTTGCCATCCATCTCTCGCGACCTGGTCTACATCAACATACCAGGCCACACATGTCTGCATGAGCAAGTCACAGCTTGAATAGCCTGGTTTTCTTTCAAATTGGAGGCAAATTATCATATACTATCAACCGCCGTCTGCACTGGATGGCTCAATGGACAGGCACACAAGTCGTCGCCACTACAGTTTGGTTAGCTTCAAATCACCAGTTGGAAGGAACCATTGACCGAGTTGCTGACATGGCTCATACGGGATCATTTTTAACCCGCCGCAGTCACCTCAACCTTCTGTGGATTCACATCATGCTATCAACACCAATGATATACAAGTTATGCCGGTTTGTATGACGGTCAAATATGGAGAATCTCAAGCCAACTCTTTGAGTCACCTTGAGACTTGGGTGCTATGATGATATGACGCAACAAGTCTTGCCAATTTCAGCAAATTTAAAAACCCCAGGACAATGGAGGGAAAGATAACCCGGTCCCGGAGGCTACTGTTATTTGAAGGCCGTCAGAAAATTTCCGGCTTAGAAAGTATATGACAATTACAAAATCCCGGCTCAATGAAGAAGTTTCGGGTCATCAGAAAAGATTTTGGTTTAAAATCCGACTCAAAGGAAGCCAGTCTCACTGAAGCTCTCAAATCCGGTTTAAGAATTTCCGGTTCAAAAGGAATTAACTTCTCGCAAGTTCGAGTTTAAAGGCCGTCAGAAAATTTCCGGCTGAAAATGAAGATTCCGGTTTAAAATCCGGTTCAAGGGAAAGATGTCTCCCACAAAGCTTTGAAGCTCTCCATATCCGGTTCAAGATCCCGGTTCAAGAAGAATTTATCTCTTGCAAAAAAGTTAAAAATTACTGAAGAGGACCTGCTGCCATGATGCGCGGTTCAAACATGGATATCCTACCTTATTGGCTTAACATATTGATCACATGGGGGCTTCTGCTTCATAAAGCAGGGTCTCTGTTCTTTTTTACATCATGTGTGGTTACACAGAGGTTCTGTCTTAAAGCGGCCTCCGGTTTACCCCTTGAAATTTTCTTTTTATATCACTTGGGGCCTTGGTCGTGTCCGAACCAACGCGACACCTTTTGATAGGCGAAAGCCACCAGATCACTTGGGGACGTGGTCAAGTCTGAACCAGTCACGCCTCTTGATCGGCCTAAGGCCACAAAATCACTTGGGGGCTTGGTCGAACCCGAACCATTGCCACGCCTTTTGATTGGCATATATGCCACGGTTTCATTTGGGGACCTGGCTAACTTGAACCATTGTCACTCCTATTGGGGGCTTGGTCCTGTCCGACCACGGTAACACCATCTGATCAGCTCAGTATAGCATGTTTTTTGCAAATGGTTTTATTATTGCCTTTGCTTGAAATTTTCTTTAATAAATATTTCTTCTTTGTTGCGTTCTTAAACCGACAAAATTCACAGACCGGTTCGACTGTCAATTTACGGAACACGGTCAATTCTTAATCCGGAGATTATTTGCCCGGTTTGATTTTTTTTTTGATTTTATGTTACCATCTTATCATGGAGTAAACCGGTGTCCATTAACCCGGCTTGGCTTTCAATTACAAGCTGTCAGTACATGATCAAATCATAATCCGGAGACTATCAGCCCGGTCTGGTTTCAACTATAAGTCGCCAACATTATATATGGCTAATCCGGTGTTTATCACAAACCCGGTACGGTTTATCATCAACCGGCACAGTATGAAAGGAGTTATCATTACTCAAGATTGGGGTTATCACTCTTACTACAAAAAGTTGGTAAACCAATGATGTCATTCAATGTCACAGGTATGATATATTCCATATTTAATTATTCTTAAGTGCAGCCTTGGTTATAAGCCCGGGTTATATGTTGGGCATTATGACCCGTCCGGCGGTAAACCGCCAGGACACTTTAAACTTGTTGTATGCAGAAACAGGTTGAATAAAGCATGATGATAAACTATCCGGTGTTTATTAAACCGGCCTGGCTTTAAGACGATAAGTCGCCAGTATATGATGAGAAATTATCCGGTGTTTATTAAACCGGCCTGGCTTTGGACTATATGTCGCCAGTATATATTTGGATTGCGCCATTGGAATCATGCGCTTATAAATGATTGGGTTATATTATTCAAATAGCCAAACTTGGCTGAATTTTCATTATGATATTGGATGAATAAGGTTTTCATACCGGATTGTATTATCTTGAATAGCCAACATGGCTGGATTTTTATTATGGTTATTAATATTATGATTGAGGTTTTCAAAGTCGCTTTAGTGCAATGGATAATATTTTGTCGATGAATATGATTTATTCTGCAATGGAAGGAATAGTCCCGAGTTGCTGCAGGCTTACAACCCGGCACTTGGGGGCTACATTATTCAAATTGAGGTTATATGCAAGTCTCATGTCGCTGCAAGCATGCACCATGATACTTGGGGGCTAATGCAAAGTCATTTTTTGCTCATCTTATTGAAGACCCGACTCATCACATTACAATGAGCCGGCCCTTGGGGGCTACCAATTGCTCCTGTCAACAATTCAAGGTACAAAGTTTTTATCCATTATATTGAAGGGTACATTGCTCAGTTGGTAAAGCACAAGGCTCTTAACCTTGTGGACGTGGATTCAAGCCCCATGATGGGGGTTGTATTATATGATATTATTTTTATTAAAGTATATGTCAAGTCCCAGCTCAATATTATCTTACTGAGCCGGCCCTTGGGGGCTATACACCGTTGCTATTCAGAGATTACATGATTATATTTACAAAGTCCCTGCTCATTATTGCATAATGAACCGGCCCTTGGGGGATACACTGGTTGAAGTTTTTATGAGCATCAGGACATTACAAGTCCCAGGTTACTGCAAGCATGACAACCCGGCACTTGGGGGCTACATATTGGGAATACTCAATTCTGACTAGTGATTGAGATGAACAAACTGGATTTCTTCAAGATTGTGATATTTATATTGAAGCAAGTCTTAAGCTATTGCTATGCTACCTTCTTAAGACTTGAGGGCTACAAGTGATAGTCTTATAAGAGGTATATTTTCAAGCTGGAGGTCAATTACAAGTATGAATCGGTACTATCAATATTTATAAACCGGCAAGTTTTACATTCTTAAACCGGCTGAAGATCAGATGAGGATTTCAAGGACCATTATTTTTGTTAAGCATTGGGAGCTGAATCAAAGGAGTTATTCTTCACAATATATTTTCTATGAGAAACTAATGTCAGCAAGTTGATTATGAAGTTGGCCTATTAAACTGGATTTTCTAGAAGAAGGAAGTGACAAGGACTTAAGGATGATCAGGATCAGTTTAACATGGATAAATCCAAATTAAACTGGGGGCTAATGTCGGGGATATACCCCGCGGTGTAAACCGGCTGGAAGTTTAACCCGGCCGGACTGGACGACTCACTGGTAACCCGCCCGGAGCTTGGCGGTTCACGGGATACCCGCCCGGTCTTGGCGGTTCATTAGTAACCCGGTGGGCGGGTTAGATGGATGACGAGGCCCAAGGCCCAGAAGGCCGGTTCACGTTTAATGGTGGGCCAGTTTATGAGGAAAGCATAAGGACTATTCTCCTACAAAGGAAGCAAGACTAGGACTCCACTTGTAATAGAGTAATCCTAATCCAACTAGGACTAGTCATGTAAACCGCCCCTTGAAAATATATAAGGAGGGGCAGGGCTCCCCAAAGAGGGACGAGTTGGAAGCTACAAGCAAGAAGCAATAATCTCTAGGGCTAGACACAAAGAGGAGAGCCGGTTTACGGCGACTCCCTCGTGATGATAATGAGACCTAGCCTCAAACAGCATGTAGGGTTTTTACCGGATGATGTTTCCCGGGGCCCGAAGCTGTCTAAACCCTTGTCTTGCGTGTTGATCCGCCCTGCGTCTCTCGTCCCACTCAACCCCTCTCAAGCTACCACATAGATGCGTTGGCCTCGCGACTAAGTCCTGACACTAAGGACATCTGCCGTGACAAATCCACGACACCCCCCGCTGGGGAAGAGGCCTCTTTCTCCTCCTCCTCGGGGGAGGAGTCCGCCTCGGAGTCATCGGATGATGAGTCCTATACCACCTGGCGCCGGGAACTCCTTCGGGTTCCCATGGCCTTCTTGTTGGCCTTCTTCTCCGGCACCACGTAAAGGGCCGGAACCAGTAGCCCCGTCAAACGGGTGTCCGCTGGGTCTTCGGGAAGGGGAACCGGACAGTTAACCTGTCCGGACGTCTTCTGCCAGTCCTGTTAAAGGCATTGGTAGTTTTAGATCCCACATAGAGTCAAACTATGAAAGAAATGAGTGTCCCATAAAGGATAACATAGCTTACCTCGCCGGCCGGGCGCTGCGTGCTGAATCTGCGATCTTCAGTTGCGGATGCGGGGGCTTCTCCGCCCTTGAACAGCACCCTCCAGGCAGCTTCGTATGTTGTGTCGAAGAGCCTGCTCAAGGTCCGGTGCTGTGCCGGATCAAACTCCCACAAATTAAAGGCCCGTTGATGGAAGGGGAGAATCCGACGGACGAGCATGACCTGGATCACGTTGACAAGCTTAAGCTTCTTGTTCACCAGGGTCTGGAGACAGGACTGGAGTCCGGTCAGCTCCTCCGAACTAACCCATAGCAAGCCCTTCTCTTTCCAGGAGGTGAGTTGCATGGGGGTACCAGATCTGAACTCGGGGGCCGCTGCCCATTTAGGGTCACGCGGCTCAGTGATGCAGAACCACCCCGATTGCCACCCTTTGATGGACTCCACGAAGGCACCCTTGAGCCAGGTGACATTGGGCATTTTGCCCACCATGGCACCTCCGCACTCCGCTTGGACGCCCTTCACCACCTTCGGCTTGACATTGAAGGTCTTTAGACACAAGCCGAAGTGGGGCTGGATGCAGAGGAAGGCCTCGCACACGACGATGAACGCCGAGATGTTGAGGATGAAGTTTGGCGCCAGATCATGGAAGTCCAGGCCGTAGTAGTACATGAGCCCTCGGACGAAGGGGTGAAGTGGGAAGATCAGTCCGCGGAGGAAGTGGGGAAGAAATACGACCCTCTCATGGGGCCTGGGGGTGGGGATGAGCTGCCCCTCGTCGGGCAGCCGATGCGCGATGTCGCTGGACAGGTATCCGGCGCCGCACAGCTTCTCGATGTGCCCCTCCATAACGAAGGAGGCCATCCACTTGCCTCCCGCTCCGGACATGGCTGGACAAGGTTGAGGCGAGATGTGCGGACTTGGGAGCTGGAGCTCGAGTGCGCGGAGATGGATAGGCAGAGGAGGAAGAAGGCGTAGTAAAAAAGGTGGATCCTTATCCCCTTATATATGGGCGGACGAAGACTATGCGTCCCCACCGGCCTGGTAAAACTCGCTTATCTCCCAAGCGCCACAATCAATGGCGTGGTTGGGTTACCCACGTCCGTATTGATGGGAATCCCGGAATAAGGGGAACACGATCTCTGCTTCGACAAGACGTGCCAAGGAAACCGCTTCGCTAAACGCGCTGAGGTGGTATAATAAAAATGATTCAAGTAAAGGCTTGGTAGTGGTGTGACGTCACGCCACAAAATACGTCAGCAGATTGAACTTGTGTACATATTATTCTCTCTACGGTGGTATGTGGAATTTATTTTACAGAGCCGGACACTATCCTGGTGTTCACAATCTTCTATGAATTATTCGGAGGAAGAACCCGCCTTGCAATGCCGAAGACAATATGCGAGCCGGACTCGTCGTCATTGAAGGCTGGTTCAGGGGCTACTGAGGGAGTCCTGGACTAGGGGGTGTCCGGATAGCCGGACTATCATCATCGGCTGGACTCCAAGACTACGAAGATACAAGATTGAAGACTTCGTCCCGTGTCCGGATGGAACTTTCCTTGGCGTGGAAGGCAAGCTTGGCAATACGGATATGTAGATCTCCTACCATTGTAACTGACTCTGTGTAACCCTAGCCCTCTCCGGTGTCTATATAAACCGGAGGGTTTTAGTCCGTAGGACGAACAACCATTACAACAATCATACCATAGGCTAGCTTCTAGGGTTTAGCCTCCTTGATCTCGTGGTAGATCCACTCTTGTACTACCCATATCATCAATATTAATCAAGCAGGACTAGGGTTTTACCTCCATCGAGAGGGCCCGAACCTGGGTAAAAACATCGTGTCCCTTGTCTCCTGTTACCATCCGCCTAGACGCACAGTTCGGGACCCCCTACCCGAGATCCGCCAGTTTTGACACCGACAGCGGGTGACCCCAAGGTGTCGTCATGGAGGAGTCCATATTTGTCGAGGCTAGAAGCTAATACTTCGGCTGTCCCGAGCCTGGAGCGTTCGGCTCCCACGAGGGGCAATAAGAAGGGTCCGGCACAGTCCGACGACCGGCTGAACACGCTAACGGGCCTTCTGGAGCGAGCTGCTCTCTCGAAGGATCACCGTTCATTAATGGGCACGGTGCTTTAGAAGATTTCATCTGCCACGAGCGGGTTGAATGAAGCTTTTACGAGCTTGCTCAAAGGCTTTGAGGTACATAATGAAATACGTAATTTTTTGGTTGTACCGCACACGGTAGGTGTGCTCTGTATAGATAGTAGCCCCTGAGACTCTGGTTGCTAGCTCTAGGCGGCAAACAGAGGATCACACTCTTAAGTAATGATCGCACTTCATTCATGTGCAGGTGGCTAAGGGTCCGGCGGTAGACCGGACCGCTGAAGTCGTCGAACCGAGGTGACATATTGAAATTGTGGACGCCGACATCACGCTTGTGAACGAGCGGCTTAACGAGTCACAAAGTATGTGCTCTGCTTTCCTTATTTTTATAGGAAATATTAAGAGGAGCATAATGTGAATGTGATATGCTTCGACTGCAGGCGGAGCTGCTGCTGTGGAGGTCCTGTGGGCGGAGCTTGCCCTAACCAAGGAGCAAGCCCGGGCTAGCAATGCGGCTGCCGTAAAGGCGGCCGAAGAGTTGAGAGCCGAACAGGCTTCTCATCACTGAAGCGAAGATAAAATAGCCGAGATGGCTGTGGAGCTGAAAAACACCGCCGGCGGGTATGAGCTCCTTGAAAAGGAGGATCAGGCGAAGTCGGCTGACCTGAAGAAGGCCCTTGATGCGGCCAAGGAGACGCGTTCCGAAATTAGGGATGTGTGGGAGGAGCTTCGACAGGCCGGAGAAATCGCGGCTGGAAGCCCCTATTTGTTGCGGATGAAGTTCATAGATCCAAAGTACGCTCCTCTGGATCGACGCTGGAGCCCTGCAGATGCGTATGTGGATCTGGCAAAGAATACGGCTGATGCGTCCAAGTTTTTCGAGGATCAAAAAGATAGTGAAGTGGAAAGGCTGTTTTGGTCGCAATTGAGTGCTCCAACGCACCCGTTGCCATTGAGTGAAAGGATGGCCACTGTGGCCGAGCTCCATAGGTTGTCCGATCTTGCAATGAGGTCTGTAATAGACCATCTATGGCCAAAGGGGCCGAAGCCGGACAGTTATTTTGGTTTAGTGCAACAATTCCTTGGTGTCGTATCACGAATCGATGCCATGAAGAGGTCGGCGTGCATAGAGGGTGCGCGGATGGCTCTTGCCCGTGTTAAAACATATTGGGTAGATATGGAGGCCATCATCGTTGCAACCCAGAATCCGGCGGGAAGCTAGGATCCAGCCGAGCACTACTTGGAGCAGGTAACAGAAGGTGCTCGTTTAATAGAGGCGCAGTGCTCGAAGAGTGTCATATTCGAGTGACAAATCTTTCCGTTGTAAAAACAATTGTATTTTAATTATAGAGGCTATGTTTATACTTTCGCCCGAAAGTGTTATTGTGCCTCCTGTGCGGCCATTTGATGTATATATAACATGAAAGTTACCCGTCGTTGGCTTCAGTCCCCACGCATACAATGCGGGGGTGTTCACAAAAATACGCGTAATCACACTTGATCCAACGTCTTGGTCCATTAAGGAGGTGATCGCATGTCGAACTAGGCAACCGGACTATATAGCTTTAACACTTTCACTTAGCCATAGGAGTTTAACGGTGGGGCTACTATGTAGCCCCTAGTACCTTCGCGTGCATCCGGATACGGGCACATGTGTACATGACTGGGGAACGGCCCTTCGTTAATGCGGAGGAATCCTAAAGATTTCGATGAGTCCTCGAGTGGTTGACAAGTCTCTCGCTATATCATGACAGTCAGTTTTTGGCTTTCTCTACTGAGGTGCTCATCCGGAATAACGCACAATTGCAGTAGTTCTCCTTTGGTCGCCTTAGCCGATAGAAACGGAACGTAAGGAAGCAAACCCAGGAGCCGGGCAAACCCAACATTTGACCAAAGACATGATTCGGAGCTGATGCATATAAGGCCAAACTCGCGACGCCGAACACTCCCGAGGGTATTCGGACTTTATAACATATACTGGGCTGAGTAGTGCCCCTGATTATGAACCCTGTATTTCCAGGTACGTGCGGTAGTCTATCGTGGCAAAATGCCAATCACACCAGTATCCCCTGTGGGTGTATAGAATACCCATGGGATGTCAAGCAACAAGAGACAATAAAGAAGGTTTACACAGGGGCTTAATCTAAAGAGAAACCTTTGAGCAGGGCCCTGCTGCACGTCTGCACCTTTGTCTCCGTTGTGCCGTGTCCTGGTAGGGTGTCGCACGAATGGTGTCTGTAAAGAGGAAAACTCATGTAAAAGAGTACGGCGTAATCGTGCAAAGAGTTGATTATAATCAATGGATAGTAGGGGTGTAAGACATTGGCCTGTTTGTAGGGTCAAGCAAAAAGGTGGGCTTAATTGCATGTTTGCAGCCCTTGATGCCCTCTATGGGGTTACATGTATAGCACCCAGCTCAGGTTTATCTGGGCTGTTACCGAGGGTGGTGTGCCGGACTCGTCTAACCATGTCCATGGTCTTAACGACCGATCATGCATTCTCATAGGAGAGGCCGCTTAGTGTTCAGCTGCTAGAGCCGCCGCATACTCTTCCGCACGTAAGGAATGCTCTGTATTTTCACTGACAATGATGATGCCACGTGGACCGGGCATCTTGAGTTTAAGGTTGGCATAGTGCGGTACTGCATTGAAGTGAGTGAAAGCTGTTCTTCCGAGCAATGCATGATAACCACTTCGGATGGGAGCGATGGCGAAGAGTAATTCTTTGCTTCTGAAGTTGTCTGGAGAACCAAATATCACCTCTAATACGAGGGAGCCCCTGCAACGGGCCTCAACACATGGTATCACCCCTTTAAAGGTGGTGTTACTTTGGCTGATTCTGGATGGGTCTATCCCCATCCTGCGGACACTGTCCTGATATATTAGATTGAGACTACTGCCGCCGTCCATGAGGACACGAGTGAGATGGTATCCGTCAATTATTGGCTCGAGCACCAAGGCACCCGATCCTCCGTGCTGCATACCAGTCGGGTGGTCCTTGTGATCAAAGGTGATCGGGCAGGCCGACCAAGGGTTGAGTTTGGGGGCGACGGGATCTACAACGTACGCGTCTCTGAGCGCGCGTTTGTGCCTTCTCTTTGGTATGTGAGTCGTGTAGATCATGTTTACTGTTTTTACCTCTGGTGGGAATTTTTTCTGTCACCCAATGTTTGGCTAGCAAGGCTCATCCTCGTCTTCGCTTTGTGTTTCCCTTCCTTTGTGTTTGGCATTTAACTTGCGGACCTGCTTAAAGACCCAACATTCTCTGTGAGTGTGGTTCGCAGGTCTTTCGAGGGGTGCCATGAATTTGGCACAGTCTGTCCAGGACTTTGTTCAGGCCAGACGGTCCCTCTTTGCTGCCTTTAAATAGCTTCTTTTGTTGATTGGGTCGAGAGCCCCTGAATCCGGCGTTGACCGCTGTGTTGTCCGGACTTTCTTCCTTGTTTTGACGCTTGTTTTTATTGCGCCGCGGCTTCCCGTTGCCATCCCTGATTTCGGATGTGCCCGGGTCGCTGGTGCCTCTGCGGGCCAACCAGTTGTCTTCACTCGCGCAGAAGCGGGTCATAAGGCTTGTTAAGGCTGCCATTGTCCTTGGTTTTTCTTGACCGAGGTGTCTGGCGAGCCACTCGTCTCGGATACTGTGTTTGAAGGCCGCTAGGGCTTCGGCATCTGTACAATCGACAATTTGATTCTTCCTAGTGAGGAATCTATTCCAAAGCTTGCGGGCGGACTCTCTGGGCTGCTGTATTATGTGACTTAAATCGTCAGCGTCCAGAGGTCGGACATAGGTCCCTTGAAAATTGGCCCTGAAAGCGTCCTCAAGTTCTTCCCAGCTTTTGATTGAATTTTTGTGGAGGCTTTTCAACCAGTGCCGAGCTGGCCCCTTCAACTTGAGGGGAAGGTATTTGATGGCGTGGAGGTCATCCCCATGAGCCATGTGGATATGAATGATAAAATCCTCGATCCAGACCCCAGGGTCTATCGTTCCGTCATATGCCTCTATGTTCACGGGTTTAAAACCCTGTGGAAATTCATGATCCAATACCTCTTCGGTGAAGCACAGGGGGTGCATAGCCCCTCTGTATCTGGACATGTTGTGGCATATGTTGTCGACTGTTGTTGTGTACGGTGCTGATTCCGAACTGGTATTCGATCAGTCTGATCATTTTGGTGACCATAATCCTGCGCCGGAGCATGTCCTCTAGATCCATAGATGGACCTAGTCGCGCCGGCCTTTTTGTCCAGGAGCTCACGTAAATCATGTGCAGCGTCAATAGCTGCTCTATTGCGGTCATGAAGTGGTTGGTCCGGCCTACTGGCCGTATTGTTCTTCGGCGGAATGGCCTCCTCGTCGAATTCTGGCAGCAGCTTGCGCTTTGGGTAGCTCTTTGTGTGGCGATCGTCGCCATATTTCTCTTCGATGTCTAGCACTTTATTCCATCTGCAGTTGAGCGTTTCCTGCGCGGCCTTAAGCCTTTGCTTCTGCTTCTTTAGGCTTCTCGCAGTGGCCATAAGTCTTCTGTGGAGGTTATCTCATTCCAGATGTTTTTCCGGGATGATGAATGCATCGTCGTCCGGACTGTGCTCTTCTCCTGAGGCAGGTTGATGAGTTTGGCCATCGGGATTGCTGTGATCAGGTGTCTGCTCTGGACTGTGTTCGGCGTGACCTGGCTCTTCCTGCTCCATCGCTGGGTCCATATGGTCGTTGTTGCCTTTGGAGTTGACTGGGTTGTCGATTTTTCTAGCGCTGTTATCGCTATTTTTACTATGGCTGGACTTAGAACGGCATCTGCGCCGTCGGTTTGGCTTTTGTCCGGGGTTTTATCCTCCGTTGTGTCCTTTTTGTTGCCACTGTCCTCCTTAGGCATGTCCACCATGAATATATCATATGATGAGGTGGCCGTCCAGCGCCCCATGGGCGGTGGTTCCAAATCGTCCCCCGCGCCGACGTCCATACTGTGGGTGTCGTCGGAGTCGAAGTCAAGCATGTCTATTACGTCATAGACAGTGGCGATGAAGTGGGTGGTGGGTGGGCAACTAATTTCCTCATCGCCTACTCCCCACTCGAGCCGGACATAGTTCGGCCAAGAGTCCCCTGACAAAGAGAGAGACTTTAATGAATTCAGCATGTCGCCAAAGGGCGAGTGTTGGAAGATATCCGCAGCGGTGAGCTCCATTACCGGAGCCCAACCAGATTCGGCGGGCTCAGGGGTGGGCGGTCTGGAACCTACGGCCGGACACAAGTCCGGGGGTCCAGTGAAACGGACTTCCTTGGGGGTGGAGTCCGTGTTCGGCTCTACCACCTATGAGTATGTGGCCTCCAGGGCGGGGTCCATCCACCCGTCCTCGGACGATGCGATCTACCCCGGATTTAGGTCCAGAGCTCTTGCAGGTGCGATATCCTAAGTATTGTCTGACAACAGGTCTAAGCCGTGCTCGTCGTGACTGTTCGACGCTCCTGGCGTAGGCCCGAATCCGTCGAAGTTCAAGTCTCCGTGGATATCTGCCGTGTAGTTCAAGTTTCCGAACCTAACCTGATGGCCAGGGGCGTAGCTGTCGATCTGCTCCAGATGGCCAAGCGAATTGGCCCGTAGTGCGAAGCCGCCGAACACGAAGATCTGTCCAGGGAGAAAAGTCTCACCCTGGACCGCATTGTGGTTGATGATTGAAGGAGCCATCGAGCCTCGCAGCGACGGCACAGAGGAACTCTCAATGAAAGCAACAATGTGGTGTCAAAACTGGCGGATCTCGGGTAGGGGGTCCCGAACTGTGCGTCTAAGGCTAATGGTAACAGGAGGGCAGGGGACACGGTGTTTTATCCAGGTTCGGGCCCTCTCGATGGAGGTAATACCCTACTTCCTGCTTGATTGATCTTGATGATATGAGTATTACAAGAGTAGATCTACCACGAGATCGTAGAGGCTAAACCCTAGAAGCTAGCCTATGATTTTGATTGTTGTTGTCCTACGGACTAAACCCTCCGGTTTATATAGACACCAGAGGGGGCTAGGGTTACACAGAGTCGGTTACAAAGAAGGATATCTTACATCCGGATTGCCAAGCTTGTCTTCCACGCAAAGGAGAGTCCCATCCGAATACGGGACGAAGTCTTGAGTCTTGTATCTTCATGGTCCAACAGTCCGGCCAAAGTATACAGTCCGGCTATCCGGATACCCCCTTCTCCCGGACTCCCTTAGGGGGGGGGCTAGAACGCACATCAATTGTTCCAAGCCATGTACGGTGCCCCCCTCCATGGTTTACGCCTCTGGTCATATTCTTTTGGTGCTTACGCGAAGCCCTGCACGGATCACATCACCATCACTGTCACCACGTCGTCGTGCTAACGGAACTCATCTACTTCCTCGACCCTCTACTGGATCAAGAGCTCGAGGGACGTCATCGCACTGAATGTGTGCAGAACTCGGAGGTGCCGTACGTTCGGTAATCGATCAGTTGGAACGAGAAGACATTCGACTACATAAACCACGTTAAGAAAACGCTTCCGCTTTCGGTCTACGAGGGTACGTGGACACACTCTCCCCCTCTCGTTGCTATATGCATCTCCTAGATAGATCTTGCATGAGCGTAGGTAGTTTTTTGAAATTGCATGCTACGTTTCCCAACACCATGATGCGGTGATTTTGTTGACGAGAGCTAGTGCTGCAACACAGCCTCGTCGTAGACTCGGATGCTACCGATGCTGCGACCCGACGAGTCGATGGTCCTACAGGCGTTCGGTGCTGCGACCAGATGACTCACTGGTGCTGCCAGCGTTGTGACACAATGCTCATCATCGCCAGTGCTACAATGCAACACACATGGGAGGTTGGGCTGCTCACCGTCAGTGTTGCAACGTAGCAAGGAGGCCGAAGTGCAGTCGGGCACCGCTCGTCACCGGTGACGTAGTGCAACACACAGGGGAGGAGGTTGGGTTGCTCACGTCGTTGTTGTGTTGGAGCTTTTTCTGCGCCAACGGAGTTGCAATGGAGCGCCGCCCGGGGTTGCACTACATCACCGGTAGCTCTCGATGTTGCCACAGAGCAGCATGAAGTGGTTCTTGGTGATGCGATGCAGCGGTCATCAGCGGTCTTGGAGTTGCGCTGTAGCAGGGGAGACTGCCGAATCCCTCGCTGGAACTCACCATCCTTGGAGTGAGCCTTTTTGTGTACCTATGGTTGGAGTGAGATTCAAGGGGATTTCTCTGCTATTTTTGGTTGTGAGGGAAGGAGGGCCAAATTTCCGTCTAGTGTGCTGTCGTATACAACGGTTGAACGCGACCAGCGAGCCAACTATTTCTAGAAGAAATCAGTTGGATGATTTGTAGCATCCACTTAGAAGGTTCTAGACTCATGCAGTGTGAGCAAGAGAGTCCTTAGAGAAGCTCTAGCAGATTCCACAAAATCTCGCTGACCCGCGTAAATCTGGTAGTTTTAGCTTTTTTTGCCCGAAAAGAAATGCTATATCTAGCTCGCACCGTAAATCTTTTACAAGCGATATTGCCCCTCCATTGCTATATCTACGGGACGAGTTTAGGTTTGCTTGCACCATATCCTCCGCCACCTCCGCCACAATCCTCGTCCCTCCATCATTTTCTTTGCTCTCTCTTGCGAGCGATTCCTCGTGGTCCCGTCTATTTCTTGCTAATCCATGACGGGAGGAGCATGTGGGTGTGGGGGAACAGGCGGATAATCCCCGCGCAAGCGCCCCTGCTACGACACTCCAGCCGCCCCACCGTCGAGATGTGGCACTCGTAGCAGGCACGCGAACGCGGCGGGCTTTCCCGCAACGATGGTCGGGGCGCATGGGCTCGCTTCTTTGAGCTCAGCGATGCTCTTTGGCCACACACCAAGAGGTGCCATGAGGCGGAGGAGAAGGTCCTCGCCGCCCAACGCGTGGTGGCGGCCGGAGAAGAAGGCATCAACGAGCGTCTCGCCATCACCAAGGAAGACCAGGCCTACGCCAATGCTCCCTGAGGTCGGCGTAGGAGTCCTACCTCGGCGTCAAGCCATTCGCTGCCGTCATTGCTAGATATATGTTTTAGTTATGTATGATGAACTCCGGTGTGTTGTAGCATGAACTATGCTTTATCCAAGTTTCACCATGCTTTTGCGTATTCTATTCTGCGGCGGGGCATAACTCCCTGCAAATTCGTTTAAGGGCGAACCATTGAACAATTTTATGGGACATAAACATACATCATGTGCTATAGTTGCTCCAAGGGCATCTTCAACACGGACCCTCAAACCTCCCGTATCCGTCCGGACTGAGCTGTATGGACCCGGCAAGCCATCCACCGCGTCCAGCATCAGTCTACGGAGGGGTCCAGACATCCGTTTTCTCACAAACCAGGGAGCTTTACGGGAGTCCAGGCACCAACCACATAGGATTCCAACACCAGCTGATACGTCCATTTTGCATCATGTTTTCCTACTATTATTTATAGTGTTTTTATGCATTATAACACTTTGTGAAGTAATTCTATTGCCTTTTCTCTCATAATATGCAAGGTTTACACAAAGAGGGAGAATACCAGCAGATGAAATTCTGGACCTGAAAAAACTAGTCAGAGATACCTATTCCGCACATCTCTAAATGAGCTAAAAATTTACAAAGATTTATTTTGGAATTTATAAAAAATACTGGAGAAAAGAAATACTGGAGGAGGCCACAATGTTCCCACTAGGCACTAGGGCGCACCTACCCCCCCAGGGACGCCTGGTGGGTAGTGGGCTCCTTGGGCCACCTCCAGTGCCCATCTTCTGGTACATACATTGGTACACATCGGTGCTATGCAAACGGTTTTTAACCCCTTTCCACGATGGTGTTCGGAACCATTGCCAAGTGAGTGACTGCGATAGGGGGGGTCCATCCCACACGACCCAGAAACCATCGGGGATATGCCCTCCTGGCACAGACGCTCGGCAAAATGAGGTCGTGTGCGATCGGCGAGCGCTCAAATACGGTTATACATATAGTAGTGCTAAAAAAATACAATTATACAAGCGAAATCGTTTCCGGTCGTAAGTACATCCCACACAGTCAGCCCCCGCTAAATGTTTCCGTTCGTATGTACATCCCACACAGTTAATCCAAGAAGTACCAAATGTTCGCGATGCGCACAACATCACAAACAATCTATAATTTCGAAGCGTGTGTGTGATAAGGTGACTATCGCAAACATTTAATAAGAAAGAACTATGTGCGGTGCTTTGTTAATCGCACACGTTTTTTCTTGGTTGATTGTGTGTGCAGTGGAGATTGATCGCACATGTTTTTTCTTGGTTGATCGTGTGTGTGGTGGAGATTGATCGCACACGTAGCGGATCCTAGAAACGTGTCTGATCTCCACGTCTATCGCAGACGTTCCGCTTTTGCAAACCGTGTGCAGTGTAATCCCTAATTAATCCTAATTTAAAAATCACATGTTTTGAATTTGAAAGTAGGCAATCACTTATTTCATATCCAACTATGTTTATTACAAATATAGGTTCAACCACGAATGCATAATTCGATGCACAGGTACATATACTAAAGAACTACAGAAGCACCAAGTAAATAATGATGAACCACAGTTGTACTAAAGACTGTAAAGAGAGAGGCGAAAGACATTCTGG
Organism: Triticum timopheevii; assembly: GCA_963921465.1. Classification (NCBI taxonomy): domain Eukaryota; kingdom Viridiplantae; phylum Streptophyta; class Magnoliopsida; order Poales; family Poaceae; genus Triticum; species Triticum timopheevii. The sequence goes on from OY997268.1 coordinate 577,379,198, forward strand.
TTGCTGGAGAAGCTGAAGTAGAATGCCCATATTGTGCCCTCCTCCATGCGTAATGCACGCACGACTCTAGGCCAACCCCTTGTGATGGCTGCCCGTCCATCCTTCACTGTCTTCATTAGGACTTCTCGATGCTCATTGTAGTCTGGATGAAATACTTTAACCTTCATTGCGTGTCCACCAATCATGTACTTTGCGAGGTAATCTTGAGTGAACTGCTTCAGGAACCTCTGCGAATGAAAAAGATCCAGACATTGTTGTCTAACAACTCATTATGGGCAGTAAAAAGAGAAGGCTGCAGAGTTTGCAGTTACCATCCTACAGCTCACTATTGTGTTGGATAGAGCATAAACAAATAATTTGCTTGCCACCATTCATATCTTTTTTTGCTAATAATCCTTATCAGTTTCCTCACTTGATGCTTGTTCGTGATTATCTCATTGCCCCATACGCAAAAAGGGTCGATGCGTGGATCCTTGCCAAGGGCATATGTACCTACAAGCAACAAGTCAATATTAGAAGCTAACAAGTGTCCAGGCCTGGATCTATATGCACTATATTATGGAACGACGGGGCAGTACAAGCCGAGGGATGAAGCTAACCTTGGCAGAAAATTGTGGCCACTCCCGTTGTTGTCCTGCATAAGTAGTGGAAAGGCATGATAAGTACGACAACCTTAACATCAAACAAATATAGCAAAGGTAAACAATATCATCTCCAAATGATAGCTTGAATGTATTGGTTTCAGCATGCTGTTAAAGCATTTATAAAATGGAAGGCAATGTTACCAACAGCTGGCTTAACAACCATCAAATATTGGAATTCAAACTGGTATTGTTGAAAATGAATAGAACATAGGTAATGCTTAAACATCAGTGGATAATTGTGTAAAACTAAAATAAAGGACATGTGTTAACTACACCAGGCATAACTGGAACCAAATATAGCCGTACAAACTGGTATTGATGCAGTTGAGCGGCACAGTTCCGACTTGCACATAATGAATAACACATTGTGAATGACTGAAATAAACAAGGCATAAATGATCAGTATAACAACAAAATATAGCCATTGAAAACTAGACAGAGTCTCACTGCAACCAACCTAACAAGCAAATACAGATAAACATGGCATATGCTTGAAAACTGGACAAATGCTCACTACAACCAACCTAAGAAGCAAATACAGATAAACAAGGCATCTGCTTGATAACTGTACCAATGCTCACTGCAACCAAACTAAGAACCAAATGCATATAAACAAGGCATCGGCTCGATAACTGGAAAAATGCTAACTACAACCAACCTAACAACCAAACACAGATAAACAAGGCATCTACTCACTATAAACAATCAAATATAGCCATTCATGAAACTGAAGTGGACAATTCATACTTAAACATCACATAGCCCTATTGAACAATACATTTTTGCATAACTAAAATAATTAAATACGGCACAGTTATAGCACCACACGACAAATGCTACTACAACAAAGGGTACGGGTTGGCAAGCTAGAAAAGGTAAGATCTGCTGATAGGATGTTGCCCCACATTTCATGGACGGGATCCTTGCAATTGGAAGAGCACAGACCCATGGTGCGCTTTCTGATGTCACAGATGGGTTGTTTCACCTTGGAAGAACCTTTGTGGGTGCCCTCCTCATGGTCGTGGTCGTGGTCAATGAGATTTGACTTGGCAATTGAGGATTCCAAGCCGCCGCCGTAGAACGTGTCCTTCAGAAATGACAAAATGGGCTCGATGGCGTATAAGGATCGCAAATTATTGATCGCTTGGCGGAGGAGATCAGCAGCAGGGTCGTCGAAGAGATCGATGGCGGTTGAACCAGAGGGGTTGGGGATGGACCACATAACCTGTGACATGGACCGCGTGAAGCCATCACTGTCGACGAGCTTGATGTCATAGCCAGCTTTCCAGAGATATAGTAATACGCAAGCCCGCTGACATGAAGACTTTGACATGGCAACATAGTCAACGTCTTCGCCGGCTTCCGCAGCGACATGTTGCTCCGGGATCGACAGGTCAGGGCGAAAGGCGGCCACCTCGCCAACGTCCGCCAGAGAGGCCATAAACCACTTCTTGGCCGAATGCTCGTCGACCTCCCCAGGATACGTGGTCGAGCTTAGGATGCAACATTATGGAGCAGGGGATGTGGATCTGGTGGGGAGGGACACCGCAGGCCTCATCTAAAAACTCAGGGGAGTGGGGCGATGGTAGGGGAATCACTGGGTAACCTAAACTTTATTATCTAAGCTAGTAGGAACAGGCAGACCGACATGGGTTGGCGGTGGCCGTGAGCTAGGGTTCGAGGGGGGAGGGGGCAGTGGGGGGATGGTGGGGAGGGGGTGAAAGGATTGAGAAGAGGTGTCTAGAGGGGGGGGGGTGATTAGACCCTCAACAAATAAAGTTGATAGATTTTAAGATTTTCAAGTTGAGCTGATAGATTAGCACAATTTCAAGCATACACAATACAATTGAAGCAAGCCTGCAAAGAGTATATGAGCAGCGGAAAGTAAAGCATACAACTTGCAAGAAAGTAAAGGGATGGGATTGGAGTGTGCAAACACAATTGGAGACACAGAGATTTTTGGCATGGTTCCGATAGGTGGTGCTATAATACATCCACATTGATGAAGCCTTCAACCCACGAAGGGTAACGGTTGCGCGAGTCCACGGAGCTCCACCCACGAAGGGTCCACGAAGAAGCAACCTTGTCTATCCCACCATGGCCATCGCCCACGAAGGACTTGCCTCACTTGGGTAGATCTTCATGAAGTAGGCGATCTCCTTGCCCTTACAAACTTCTTGGTTCAACTCCACGATCTTGACGGAGGCTCCCAAGCGACACCTAACCAATCTAGGAGACAGCACTCTCCAAAAGGTAATATATGGTGTGTTGATGATGAACTCCTTGCTCTTGTGCTCCAAATGATAGTCTCCCCAACACTCAACTCTCTCTCACAGATTTGGATATGGTGGAAAGATGATTTGAGTGGAAAGCAACTTGGGGAAGGCTAGAGATCAAGATTCATATGGTTGGATTGGAATGTCTTGGTCTCAACACATGAGTAGGTGGTTCTCTCTCAGAAAATGAGTAGTGGAAGTGTAGGTATGTTTTGATGGCTCTCTCCACGAATGAAGAGTGGGTGGAGGGGTATATATAGCCTCCACACAAAATCTAATCATTACACACAGATTCCCAAACTCGTGGGACTGAATCATGAAACTCGGTCAGACCGATTTAGGACAAAATATGAACGTTAGAGTTTTTGGTGGGACCGGTGTGCAGGGGTTAGGGTAAAACCTCAACACGGTTTGACCGATTACTCAAACTTGGCGAGACTGATTTTGTTAATGAACAAACAGAGAATTGGTCAAGCAAACTCGATGGGATCGATTGCTAATTTCGATGGGACCGAAATTATTGCAACAGGGAACAGAGAGTTTGCAAGCCCATCTCTGTGAGACCAAGATACCATCGGTAAGACCGAAGTGATTAGGGTTTGTGGCAGTGGCTATGTCAAATGAACTCGGTGGCGCCGGATAGATCAAATCGGTGGGGCCAAGTTTGACTTTTAGGTTTAGAAAAAATGTGGAAGTGGGAAAATGGTTGAGGGTTTTGGAACATATCACTAAGCACTTTGAGCAAGTAATCCATTAAGCAACACCTCATCACCTTTTAATAGTATTGGCTTTCCTATAGACTCAATGTGATCTTGGATCACTTAAATAGAAAATGAAGAGTCTTGAGCTTTTGCCAATGCTTGTCCTTAGCATCTTGAAGGGGTTCCACATCCTCTTGCCCATGTCCATGCCACTCCAATGTTGAATTTATCTGAAATATACTAGATGAAAGTATTAGTCCAACAAAAGATATGTTGACATTAATTACCAAAATCACCCAGGGAGCACTTGTGCTTTCAGGGGGGATGGTGGTGTTTGAGGATACACCACGGCTACTGAAAATTTTAGTAATGGTGGGTGGAGATGGTGGTGGACGACGGAGGGCGACGGTTCAAATGCCTCGGCTACTGCAATTTTACTATAAGGTCGGTGATGGAGGAGTGTGGGCGATGGTTGAAGTACGGCGGCTACTAAAATTTGGGTAAAGGAATTGATGCGGGAGGGGGGGAGTGCCCAAGATCGCGCACGGTCCAATAAGAATATGCGTGTATGATAATAAAGAAAAGTGGCGAAACCGCCGATTTTTGCAATGCTCAAGGTGGGTAGTTTGTTATATATATCTAGCTAGCTGGTCTATCACACACGGTTTGTCCTAATTTCTAAATAAATTTACGCGCCTTTAGCTTGTGCAGTCGTGTTGATTTTACAGCGCACTTGCATCGCACATGGTTAAGCTAGTACCTCCACCATTTTCTCGCGCTTGCGCAGTCGTGGTGATTTTACAGCGCACTTGCATCGCACACGATTAAGCCAGTACCTGCACCATTTTTTCTCGCGCTTGCACAGTCATGTTTATTTTACAGCGCACTTGCATCGCACACGGTTAAGCTAGTACCTCCACCATTTGCTCGCGCTTACGCAGTCGTGGTGATTTTACAGCACACTTGCATCACGCACGGTTAAGCCAGTACATGCACCATTTTGCTCACACTTGCGAAGTCATAGTGATTTTACAGCAAAAAAACCTATAAAAACATAGTCTACAAATTAGAAAAACAAGGATGATCCCAAGGTTTATATAATATGCAACTTCCCACCGGGTCACCCATCGTTGGACTACTCTAGCCCGAGCATGCTTAACTTCTGCGTTCTATTCGACTAGGCTAATGGATGGGAAGCGACACCTTGCTGATAGGAATTGCCTCCTTGCCTTTAAGGCGTTTCACGCTGGTCACCCAATGGGACCTATTCCCTTCTATCACGCACATTTGTTCTTTTAGAAACTGTAGACGATATTTACATGGCCGGTGTGTCGCCGCCTAGCCTTCAATGAGCACTGACACTGGTAGCGGGAAACCAATGGGAGAAGAGGCGGGAAACTGATGAGAGGAGTTGTGGGAAACAGTAGCATGTTTAGAAAACGTACAAGAGAAGGAAGGATGAGCTAGTACGACGCATGCGCACAGTGCTTACCCATGTACTGCATGTGCTGTCGAAAGGGCTGAGGGTTGCCATTCAATCTGGGAGCATCCAATGGTGCAGACGTACGATCCGTGGGGTTTGGGTTCTGGGCAAACAGAACACACGACACAGATCACGTGCGCAGCAGGGGGGAGGGGGGCATCGACCATGTTTTGGTAGGCACACGACAACCGTATGGCCTTTTTATACACTAATTGAGTTTCTTAAATATTTAGTGTCCATAATTCAAATCTAAACTTCAAATACATGCTCTAGTTCACCAAAATGGCGAGAAAAATTATACATGTATCCTTGGGTGCATGTTTAGGTCCCATGCCAGGAATGAGAACGAATTACAATCGTACCGGCGTTCTGGCTCATCCTCAAACATTTAGAATCTCGGTTTTAAATCCCCGTAAATCCTAAACTCACCAAAAAGTCATGAAAGTTGGCATGGTGTCACATCATGGCACATATATGTCATGGTAAAAACATTGTCCAATTTGGGCCAAGCTTTATTACAAACCTCTTACAAACCGGGGCTTCTCTCAAAGAAGCCTCGTGGTTCCGATAGGGAAACGTGTTCCCCTTGTGGCGAATTGTAATCACTGCCTCTTTTCACCTTCTATTTTCTTCTACGGGCAACATGGAACGACATGATATCCATGCTAAAATTTAAACTTATTCAGGGTTCGTTTGGCCTTTTTATACATTAGTTGAGTTTCATAGGCATTTAATGTCCATAATTCAAATCTGAACCTCAAATACATGCTCCAGTTCACCAAAATGGCTAGAAAAATTATACATGCATGTGTCCTTGGGTGCATGTTTAGGTCCCATGCCAGGAATGGGAAAGAATTACAACCACTACAAAAAAAGACACATCTATGACATTTTGGGCCGAACGAATTTTTTTCCTGTCATACTTATGACACTTCTATGACGATATTGTGACAACACCCCGTATCATCATAGATGTGGTGGGCTCCTACTTCTATGACAAAAAATCATGAGAAAAAATGGGTTGTTCGTCCCGGGCGGGCCGGAGACGCAGCTGCATGACATTCTTTGGGTCGTCCATGATGGAAAAAACCATGGTAGAAGCGAGCGCGAGGAAAATATTGGGGTGTTCCTGGTTACTGTGGGTGGTCGGGGCCGAGCGATGCATGGAGGTTTGCGCATTTCTCTCATCCACGCACGCACGTGGGTGAGAGGTGTTGGGCTCTAACTAAACCCGAGCGATTGCATTGCAGGCTATGCGTTACTGAACCCGAGCAATCAATCGATGGCTGTTAACTAAACCCGATCGAGCGATTCCTTCGCTACTGCTGCTAACTGAAGTCGATCGATGCTACCTCTGGAAGAACAGTGAGCGTTGCTGGGGGGGTGGATGAACAGTTCCCGGTGGGGGTGGATGAACAAGACCCCGTGGTGTTGCCTCTGGATGAACAGGACCCCAATCAATCGAGCCGGTTGGGGCTGGATGAACAGGACTCCATGGAGGGCTGGATGAACAGGACGACCCCGTGGAGGGCTAGATGAACAGTAGATGGTGGAGGGCTGGATGAACAGTAGCCCGTGGAGGGGTGGCTGAAAAGGAGCCCGTGGAGAGGGCTGGTTGAACAGTAGCCGGTGGAGTAGCGCACGGTGGACGCTGGATGAACAGGAGCCCGTGGATGAACAGTCGTAGGTGGAGGCTGGAGGAGGTCGATGGTGGATGAACAGTAGCCCGTGGAGGCTGGAGGAGGTCGACGGTGGAGATGAACAGTATCCCGTGGAGTCCCGTTTTGCGGTATGCCACACCCCTCCCGATGAACATGACCCGCATTTCGACCGTAGCACTCCAACACAAGTCCGTTTCCTCCGTTTTGTGGTACGCCACACCCCTCCCAATCAACAGGACCCCGTTTCGACCATAGGAGGTCCAACACAAGTCCGTTTCCTCCGTTTTGCGGTACGCCAGACCCCTCCCGATGAATAAGATCCCATTTCGAACGTGGCCAGTCGAACACAAGGCCGTTTCCTCCGTTGTGCGATATGCCAGGCCTCGTTTCCATCGGCTGTTTCGTCCAAGCCGGTTGGCTCCCACGCATTCCGTTGCCTCCTGATGAACACGATGCATTCCGTTGCCTCCCCATGAACACGACGACGACACAGTTTATCCGTTCCGACCCGCCATGTACATGAGCCCTGACCGTACGTATGTGCGAGTAGGCGTCGAGACCCCACCCGTATGTACGTACGTGGCCGTATTTACTTTCTTGCACCCTGGCCGTATTTACTTTCTTGCACCCGGGCCGCTGTACGTACGTGTACATGCTACGTGCGCGCCTCTACTACGACACATGCGCACCTCTACATCGACCAGTATGTACGTACACATTCGCGACCAGAATGACAACGCTACGTACAATTTGACCAGGTGGGTCCCGACTGTAAGGCACTTCCTTGCGTGTGAAGATGTAGCGGGTGGTTCCCAGCAGTCAGGGGGGCAAATCGTTTTTTTTTTGCCCGGACGCACTTCCTTGCGTGCGAAGATGTTGCCGGTGGGTCCCAAGAGTCACGGGGCAAACATTTTTTCACGAAATACGGTGGCCCGTCCGGTGGGTCCCTTCTGTTAGGCGGAGGAATAATTATTTTGCGCGTAATAAGGAGGCACTTCCTTACGGCCGCCGTGGACCCAGCAGTCAGCCTCACCACATACAGTACTCTTCCGATGGAAGTCATTCCTTGACCACGTTGACCACGCCGCGCCAAGAGCACCAGGGCAATGGACGACGGCGAGGCCTAGGAAGGGGACGACGCAGAGCCGGGGAAGACGCGATAGTGGAAGCCCGCGCGAAGAGGAGTACGAGGGTTCACTGGTTCGGCTGCGGTGTGAGGCTACTGTCGCCGCAGGGCCTAGCTAGCGGTGGGAGTAATATGGGGCGGTGAGGCCTCCGCGGCAGCACAGCCGGCTATGGGAGGCAGGAGCAGGCGGCACGACCGGCGCTGCTTTGGGCGGCTGGAGCAAGAAGACAAGAGGTTGAAGAAGCACTACAGCAGTTGGATGAACATCGTACGGTAACTGGAGCTAGAATCGTTCATATTGACTAAGTTGACAAAGCCTCCGTCCCCGTCAACTTAGTAGGCCCACAAGTCAGCATCCCACTATGCTAGGTCCCAGCTAGCAGGGGGAGTATTCATTTTTTTGCATAATAAGGAGGCACTTCCTTGCGTGCGAAGATATAGCTGGTGGGTCCGACCTGTCAGCGGGGGGACCGTTTTTTTCGCAAAATACAGAGGCCCTTCCGGTGGGTTCAAGATGCTAGCTGGAGGAATCATTATTTTGCGCATAATAAGGAGGCATTTCCTTGTGTGCGGCCATGGACCCAACTATCAGCCTCTCCATGTACAGTCCATGTCCGATGGAAGTCGTTCCATGACCACGTTGACCACGCCGCACCGAGAGCACCATGGTGGTGGACGATGGCGAGGCCTAGGAAGGGGACGACACGGAGCTGGGGAAGACGCGGCAGTGGATGCCCATGTGGAGAGGAGTACGAGGGTTCACTGGTTCGGCTGCGGTGTGAGGCTGCCGTCGCCGCAGGGCCTGGCTAGCGGTGGGAGTAGTAGGAGGCGGTGAGGCCTCAACGGCAGCACAGCCGGCCACTGGAGGCAGGAGCAGGCGGTCTCGCCGGCGCTGGTTTGGGCGGCTGGTGCAAGAAGAGCAGCGATTGAAGAAGCAGCATGACTGTTCGATTCAAATCCAACGATAACTACTGCTAGAATTGTTTGTTGACTAAGTTGACAAGCCCTGCGTCCGCGTCAACTTAGTAGGCCGATAGGTCAGCCTCCCAACCGGTGCGCCTCAGATGTCAGTGGGAGGAATCATTTTTTTCACGTAATAAGGAGGCAGTTGATTGCGTGCGGCTAGGCCAGCGGAGGGAGTACGGTGGGCCGGGGAAGCCTGCGCGGCATCACAGCGGGCCACAAGAGGAGGGAGCAGGCAGTCCCGCCGGCGCTAGTTTAAGCGGCTGGAGTAGGAAGATCATAGATTGAAGAAGCACGTCGGCCGTTGGATGGACATCCAACAGTCACTGCTGCTAGAATCGTGTGTTGACTGACAAAGCCTTGCGTAAACAAGTCAGCCTCAAAATCTGTGGCATGTACAGCCCATTTGCTATTATTTTTATAATTTTTACTCATTTTCTAATTCATATGGAATTTATTGCAACCCATTTTCCATTTTTAGAATTGCTACCCATTTTCTGGTCAGTACCAGGGTTAATTTTTTTAACTAAATATGTGCGGAATTTTGAAAATTCGCGAATTTTGCTGGGGAACAAAATATTCTTAATCCGAAAATTAGTAGCCATACTAAAACAAATTTAAAAATAAATTAGTACTATGTCATGTTAAATCCAATGAAATACTCCCTCCGTCCCAAAATTCTTGTCTTAGATTTGTCTACATACGGATGTATCAAGTCACGTTTTTGTATTGAATACATCCGTATCTAGACTAATCTAAGACAAGAATTTTGGGACGGAGGGAGAATAAAATATCAGTGGAACAAGAACAAAAAAAAGAAACTAATATCCCATTTGCTATAATTTTTTTGCAATTTTCAACCCCTTTGATATTACTTTTAACAGAGACTGACCATACTCTTTGGCCAGGCCGGAATGCGTCCCTCCTCGTCTTGAAAGATTTGCAGCCCAGTAAGTCGGAGAAAACAAATAGGCCTAACTTGGGTATTCTTCAAAAAGAAATTCTGGGCTACCTATTTTCCCAATGAAAAAACTGCTAGGCTGGTCATGTTGTTAGACGGGCCACAGAGAGCGCACAACCCAGTTTATAGCCTGCTCCTCCGACTTACTACTCAAAAAAAGTTGTGCAATTCTGTCGTTAATTGACTATACGTTGAAAATGATGTGGGTCCCAGATATCAGCAGGGTGGATTAGAGTAAAAAACGAGGGGTGCATCTGAGTAGTAAAAGAGGCGCTTGCTTGTGTTCGGGAGTGGACTTGGTGGGTCCGTACTATCATACTCACAACTACAGTCCTCTCCCGATTCACTATGTTGACAGGGACCGTTTCGAAAAAAACTATGTTGACAAGGCCGTATGGTGGCTCCGCGGCGAGCGCACCAAGGCGGTGGAGAAAGTGGTGTCGCCAATGTGCTGGGCTGGGTTGGACATTCTTATTGAAAAATAGAAATGGACCGGAACTATTTACGACATTGACTACGATTTGCATGGGTCCGCTGGTTGCAGGAAGAAAATGCTGGGAGAAAGAAGACTGGTCGCTATCTTTGCCTAAGGATAATATCGTCCGAATGTAACAACACTATCATAGGAAATAATATCCTCCTATTAAATTGTGAATTTAAAGAACTGGTGCATGAGCATTTAGCTGTATTTATTTATTTACCTATTTATGTTTAGGGGACCATGAGCATGTACCTGGGCCAGATTCATGTGAGAGCCTCCCTTCCAGTTAATTATGTGCTCCTCTATTGGGCCTTCATCAGTGGGCTGCATGTTATCAACAAGTGGAAAATGTGTTCCGTACGAAAAATAGTATGCTCTACGTACGGTATGGGGCACTAAAGGATCAAACCATGTAATGACTTCCAAAACATTGTGTTTTTCATTCTAACAACACATTCATTTAACCAACAGACGAAATATACTACTGATCGTACATTGAAAACAGCAGCAGCAGCAACCAGGGCTGGGGGTGCAACAAAAGCAGTAAGCAGGCCAGAAGAGTGAAGATGCAACTCTCTCTTCCAAACCAAACATCAGCCATCATTACAAAAGGGCTACCAAAAAGAACAAGTGTATGCATCAAACTAAATAAAGATCCTACTACACCAAGTGTAGGCATCTAACTAACTGGCTCAGTTAGACATTACTATTTATTAAGTTGTGGAGATTGGCTGACGGCTTGAACCAGATGGGTGCCTGACGGGGGAAACTCCAGCCAACAGGTCGAAGTCTGATACTTGCGACCCTCTCTCCTACTTTGGGCTGCAGAGTGTGGCAGCACATATCAGGGTATGGTGCATGCAGAGACGCATGGTACGCTGTGTACACACAGTTTTGCCTGATGAACGAAACCGCACTGCCATCACGATCCTTGCCGTCGGTTATCTCCTATTTAATTGGATAATTCAGTCCGACAAACAGAGAGTGTGTACCAAGGCTACTTACCAGCCTCCAGTCAAAAATTCCTGAAGGCCCAGAGAAGCTGGTATCCTGCTCAAAGACCTTGCAGTGACTGTGATTGTATTCCATGAAACAACACATCCGGTACGTGCGAACGATCATCAATCATTCGCCATCGTCTGATCGAGCCAGGAACCACCTGCAACTGCCATGCCGCTTTTCTTTGAAAGGTTCTGGGATTAGGAAGGGTAGGGACACCAGGCGGGCTACAACATCATATCAAGTTGGAGTCAAATAAAAAAGGGCTCTTGATGTAGTCAATCTTAAGAATGGCATGTTATGAGCATGAATATTTTTTAGTAAATGTTGACAGTAATATAAGCAAGCCATCATGATATCATAGGAAAGTAACATATTTTTGTAACAGCCGTTTGTAGCGATGACTGGAGTAGGCCAGCAATACGTCCAGCCACAGAAGGAGTCGACAGCGTAAATGAAGCCCTTGTGTTCAATGGCATCAGAGAACCATGGAGGATGTATGATCCTGTGATGGACGTGCAGATTTATCCAATTACCGCAGTGACCTGTCAGATAGGCAAGACCGCGGTTGAAGAACGCAATTAGCCTGAAGTCTTTATAATTCGCAGATCTTGTGGGCACTTGGCGGATTATAACCTTGAGCAAATCAAACTTGGTATCATGTTGGCTATTGTGAGATCTGAGTATTCTGGGCCGCGGTGCCAAAGCAGTGCAGTGTTAATCGAAGGAAGGGGGATCAATCGCTGGGTGTAGACCTCCACGAGCATCTAGCTGCCACGACCGTCGACGAGCACCATCCAAGATGTGTTCATGCCGACCCAGTACATACCGTTAATGTACCTGAGGGTGACGGGGATCTGATCGCAGTCAAGGGGGTTGATGCTCGCCAGCCTACGATCGTTATGCTGTGTGACACGCCGTTTCTGAAGATCATGCAGCATCAGCAAGCAAGGAGCTGGCTTAAAAAGCTCCGGCCATAGGGCTTTGAGTAAACGGTACAACCCCGACGAGCACGCGGCGAGCGGCATGGTACTGAGATTGTCCCCATGCAAAACAATGAGCTTGATTACCTCTGCGGGGAGCGAATTCCAGCCACTCTTTCGGCGGATGCTGCTTGGTTCTGCCATTGTTAGTGCTTGGGTTTCAGACGAGGGGGGAGGCTCCTTAGCGGGGATGGAAGATTGGACGAGGGGGAGGCGCCTTAGCAGAGATGGAAGAGCGGACAAAGATGGAGAAGCGAATATGTGTTGTGGGAAGTGGAGAGGTGATGATGACTATAGCATGCCGCTTGACTTACGAGACACATACCAGCAGCGTAGGGTCATATCGAAGTCAGACAACTTGCTTGAGTGATCACAGTACTGGTACTCCCTATAGTACCCACTACTATGCCCTAACTTGCTTGAGTAGAGTAGAAGTGGAGTAGGAATCTGCTCTACTACTAGCACTAGAGGAGTAGTATATTATAATCTAAAATAGTTACAAACTGCAATGCCCGAGCGTGGAACGACTACGAACCGCCATCGATGCTAACTCCAATCCCCAGCAAACATTCGCTGGGAGACATGGCAGTTGCAAACGCCCGCGATGCAGTTACAGTACGTGTGTAAGGGTGGCGGTTTTGTCAAATACTATGGCTTAAAAATAGGCCACCGTCGGTTTTGTCTCTACTCCTACTCCTATAAAAGACTCAGTTGGTGATGATGGAGGCGAGGAGGTGTGTTCAGCCAGGCGTGCAACGGACGGCGCAATACTATTCGATTTGCTATAAAAAACAAACAAGAGTAGTAGAGATAGAGATAAGAGTAGAGATAGAGACTTAGGGAGGAGAACCATCTACTGCTTCATGTGCTACTCTTGCGCCCCATTCGAGGAGCACGCGGCGGGCGTTGTTGAAATTTTGGGAGCACACTCTCGCGACTACTGGCAGTCACGACTTCACCGACGACGACTTCTTCCCCGACCACGGGAACCTCTTCCTCAATGACATGGGCAACAACATCAACGCCAACGGTGCTACTCCCGTTGTACCGTATGTGTTTCTGTCCTTCCTGTTCGAAATTGAGGTAGAATTTATGTTTCTACTCTGTATCCTACTAGATTCTATCTGTTCATCTACTATGCTAGTCCACATGATTAGTTTAATCTTTGTTATAGCCGTCATGATTTATTTTGTGCTTATTCGGATTAAATCTCGTAGTAACTTGCTCATATATTCAACTGGCGCAACGTCCCCTACATCCACTCTCGTTTCATGGATGGCCTGGTCGATGCCTCCAAGGAGCCCTTCGTCTACTGCTATGAGTGCCCGATGCCGTTTTGGGGTTCGCCGGCGGACATCGTGCATTGATGAAGCCATGTACCTAGGGTAGGGTCATGGACCTGTCCAAGGTACCCTCCCCAAGGATATCTCTAGAAGGAATTACCTTTCAGTCGACCTGGAAGGATTCCACTTGACGGACTCGAAGACACTCGACCATGAAGCCACTCACTCGACCACCGGGAGATCTAGAGTCACTCTGCACATAAACGGTCTGTCATTAAGTAGTCTTTATGGTCATGATAACACTTTATGTATGGCGTTACCAGTAACGGCAGGCCTTAATGTACTTTAAACCCTGCATAACCGAGGGCCGGAGGGGTCTGGCAGACTCTATATAAGCCACCCTCCTCCTCAGTGTAAAGGGTTCGCACCCCTGTAACTCATACGCATATAATCCAGTCGACCGCCTCCGAGCTCCGAGACGTAGGGTTGTTACTTCCTCCGAGAAGGGCCTGAACTCGTAAATATCTTGCGTATACAACTACTCCATAGCTAGGATCTTGCCTCTCCATACCTACCCCCCCTATTCTACTGTCATGCTTAGAACCACGACAGTTGGCGCCCACCGTGGGGCCAGTGTCTTAGCGACTTATTGGAGAAGTTGCGATTGTTCCGATCACCTTCATCATGGTTTTTGGTGGAGTTTTGGTCGAGGGCCGCGAGATCCATCTCGGCATGCTCACGTTCATCGCCGACGACTCAGCTTGGCTTCAGGAGGCTCCACTCGACATCGACGCGCTCCCCGTCCGCGGGGCGACGCACTTCCGTGCATGCGTCCACGGCGTCCTCCTGCGGCAACCGTCGGCCCCGTATCGGTCGACTCCTGTGTCGTCCTCCCTCCTTGTCTCCCACCAGCGCAAGCGCTCCGGTCGGTCGAGGCTTCAACGGTGGGTGAGGCATGCTGTGGCCCGCCAGTCGGCCACCCCCCAAGTCACGACGATCGAGCCCGACGAATCTCTCTACGACATGTTCGACCTGTTGACTGGCTCCGTAGAGACTGCATCCGAGTGTGACAGCAGTGATCCAGCGGCGGAGGTCCTGATGGTCAATGGACCACGCAGTCCTCCCGGCTTCCCTCGCACCGACAGGGGCGACGATGGAGGAAACCCAGCGCAGGTCCACGAGGAGTATCAACCCGAGCCACTCACTTGCTTGCAAAGGGAACATCTTCGCCACCGGAACATGGATGCGCTACATACTCCTATCGTTGGAGAAACCCCCGAGGCTCGTGCCTTGGAGGACGCACGTTTGGCCAACTTGGCTGAGCACACTCGACTGGAGAACCTCCAACGAGCACTCAACGAGCGCGCGCGGCAACGAGTTCCAGACTCCAGTCAACGTCAACTCTTTCCACCATCGACTCAGGTATATCGAACTCCGATTCAGAATCTAGCGGCTGCAGCCCGTATAGCAGAGTCAAGTCAGCCCTCCAGTCGGAGGCTGGTAGAGGCTTGATGCAGATCAAAGATTTACTACGGGCAGCAGGAGATCAGAATTCAGCTGTATCACAGTCGTGAAACAGGATTCACAGCAGATCCGTCGCTGCGAATACAGTCCAGTCGGCCAATAGCCCGAGATCGCCCCCGAGGCGTGAGGGACGTGGAGGTCGGCGTGATCAGTATGATGACAGATTTGATCGCGATGATCGACGTTGAGTGCCCACTCCCCCAAGGGGTGGGTCGTACGCTCCTCGACAGCAAGATGACAGATGTCAGCACAGTGTTGGGCGAAGGGTTCCAGTCGACCCCAGAGAACCAGGCTTTGACGCGAGATCCATTATCGTGCAAGGTTTGGTCGACCGGAACAGAGCTCACTGAGAAGGCCATGACAGAGATGTACCCACCAGCAGCAGAGTTCACGTCTCAGGACCAAAGTGTTTTAGCAGAGCCATCGGGGCCGCGGTGATTCCTCCCAACTTTAGGTTGGCGACTGGAGTCAGCAAGTTCACCGGCGAGTCCAAGCCTGATACCTGGCTTGAAGTCTACCGAGTGGCTATTCAGATTGGTGGCGGCAATGATGAGGTGGCCATGAAACACCTACATCTTATGTTGGAGGGCTCGGCCAGAGCATGCCTAAATCAGTTGGCACCTAGCAGCATTTACACTTGGGAAGATCTTGCCCGAGTGTTTGTCAGAACATTTGAAGGAACTTGCAAGCGACCGGCGGGGTTGACAGAGCTGCAGGTTTGTGTGCAAAAGTCGAATGAGACTCTGAGGGATTACATCCAGAGGTGGATCACATTGCATCACACGATGGAGAATGTATCTGATCACCAGGCAGTCTGTGCCTTCAAGGAAGGCGTTGAGAACAGAGAGCTAAGTTTGAAATCCGGTCGGACCGGAGAGATGATTCTGAGTCGAATGATGGAGATTGCCACCAAATATGCCAATGGTGAAGAAGAGGATCGACTCCGGAGTTGCAAGTACAAGCCAACCGCTCATGAAACTGGGGGAGGAAACTCCAGTCGGAAGCAAAAGCGGAAAGCCGAGCTAGCTGCTCCTGGAGAAGCCTTGGCCGTGACTCAGGGCAAGTTTAAAGGGAAGCCCAAAGGATCTTGGAACCCTAAGAAGGTGGAGGACAATGAAGGAAATGACGTGATGGATTTGCCATGCCACATCCACACGAAGAAAGATGAGGAGGGTAACTTCATTTACCCGAAACATACCACTCGGCAGTGTCGGCTCTTGATCCAGCAATTTCAGAGGAAACAGCCCAAAGATAAGGAAAAGGAGTCGGACAAAGTTGAGGACAAAGAGGACAGTGATGGAGGATACCCCCAGGTCAATTCCACTCTGATGATTTTTGCTGATGTTGAAAGCAAAAATCGATTGAAAGTTATCAACCGTGAAGTGAATATGGTTGCTCCGGCGACACCCAGTTATCTGAAATGGTCTCAGACCGCCATCACATTCGACCAGTCTGATCATCCGACACACATAGCCACCCCTGGGAGGCAAGCTTTGGTGGTCGACCCAGTCGTCGAAGGCACTCGACTGACTAAGGTTCTGATGGATGGTGGCAGTGGCCTGAACATATTGTATGTGAAGACGCTGAAGGGAATGGGCATTCCGATGTCCAGACTCAGTACCAGCAACATGAGTTTCCATGGAGTCATTCCTGGGAAGAAGGCTGAGTCACTCGGCCAAATTGCTCTTGATGTGGTTTTTGGCGATTCAAAGCATTTCCGCAAAGAAAAGTTGACATTTGAAGTGGTGGATTTCCAGAGTGCTTATCACGCTATTTTAGGCAGGCCAGCTTATGCACGATTCATGGCTCGACCATGTTACGTGTACCTCAAATTGAAGATGCCTGGTCCCAAGGGTGTGATCACCATTACTGGTAATCGGAAAAAGGCAGAAGAGTGCTTTCAGAAGGGCTCAAAGATCGTCGATGCTTAGATAACAGTGGTAGAGCTGCAGGAATACCAGAAAACTGCAGATCCGGGTGATTTATTGCGGCCAAGAAGCCCGCCACAGAGTCAGCGTTTCAGTCGTCCGGTGAGATGAAGCCCGTTCACATTCACCCGACCGACCTCGGTGCTGCTCCGACTCATATCTCCACAACACTCGACTCTAAATAGGAAGAAGCGCTCATCCAGTTCCTCCGTGAGAACTGGGACATCTTCGCATGGAAGCCTGCTGACATGCCGAGTGTTCCCAGGGGGCTAGCTGAGCATTGTCTACGAGTCGACTCAAAAGTGAAGCCTGTAAAAGAACATCTTCGACGGTCCGCCGTCCAGAAGAGAAAGGCCATTGGTGAGGAGGTGGCTCGGCTCCTGGCAGCAGCGTTTATCCGAGAGATTTACCACTCCGAGTGGCTTGCCAATGTTGTCATGGTCCCCAAGAAGGACAAGTCACTTCGCATGTGCATTGATTTCAAACATATCAATCGGGCCTGCCCGAAAGATCATTTTCCTCTCCCCCGCATCGACCAAATAGTCGACTCGACTGCGGGATGTGAGCGCCTATCTTTTTTAGACGCCTATTCCGGTTACCATCAGATCCGTCTGTATGGACCCGACAAGATCAAAACAGCTTTCATCACTCCATTCGGGTGCTTCTACTATGTCACCATTCCATTCGGCCTCAAAAATGCCGGAGCCACGTTCATGAGGATGATTCAGAAGTGTTTACTCACTCAAATCAGTCGAAATGTGGAAGCATACATGGATGATATCGTGGTAAAATCACGGAAGGGTTCCGACCTGTTGATTGACCTCGCTGAAACATTTGCCAATCTCAGGAGGTATGATATCAAGCTTAATCCATCAAAGTGCACATTTGGAGTTCGTGGCGAAAAGTTACTCGGTTTTCTCGTTTCCGAACGAGGAATCGACGACAACCCAGAAAAAGTTGGCACTATACTCCGAATGAAACGCCCTGTGCGTGTGCACGATGTCCAGAAGCTTACTGGATGCTTGGCCGCTTTAAGTCGATTCATCTCTCGTCTCGGTGAAAAGGCATTGCCTCATTACCGACTGATGAAGAAGTCAGACAAGTTCGAGTGGACTCCAGAAGCTGATGCAGCGTTTGCAGAGCTAAAAGCTCTTCTCTCCACCCAGCCGGTGCTTGCTGCCCCAATCAGCAAAGAGCCTTTGCTGCTTTACATTGCAGCCACAGGACAAGTCGTCAGTACAGTACTTACGGTCGAGCCAGAAGAAGAAGGAAAAGCCTTCAAAGTTCAGCGCCCAGTGTATTATCTTTCCGAAGTGTTGACCCCATCAAAGCAAGGATACCCTCATTATCAGAAGCTTGTATATGGATTTATATGACCACGAAGAAGGTTGCTCATTATTTCTCTGATCATTCCATTACAGTTGTCAGCGATGCCCCATTATCAGAGATTTTGCACAACAGAGATGCAACTGGTCGAGTGGCAAAATGGGCGATTGAACTCCTTCACCTTGATATCAAGTTTGAGGCAAAGAAAGCCATTAAGTCCCAAGCAGTAGCAGATTTCATTGCCGAGTGGATTGAACAGCAATTACCGACTCAAGTTCACTCGGAGCACTGGACCATGTTCTTCAACGGTTCTAAGATGTTGAATGGTTCCAGTGTTGGGGTAGTATTGGTTTCCCCCCGAGGAGATAAGCTCAGATATGTGCTCCAGATCCACTTTGATTCCTCCAACAATGAAGCAGAATATGAAGCACTTTTGTATGGGTTGCGTATGGCCATTTCACTCGGCGTCCGTCGCCTTATGGTCTATGGCGACTCAGATTTGGTGGTCAATCAGGTGATAAAGGAGTGGGACGTCAGAAGCCCAGCCATGACTGGTTACTGCAATGCAGTGAGAAAGCTTGAGAAGAAATTTGAAGGTTCCAAGAGAGAAGCCATTCCCAGTAATGTGTTTTTGGAACATATCCATACTCCATCAAATCAAGAGGATCCTTTCACCGAAGAAGCTCCACAGCCAAAAAGTGTCACAGAGCCGACTGAAGTTGAAGTTCCAGCGGTGGTCGACCTGATCATGGAAGCTTTGGCCATCACCCCCGACTGGAGAGAGCCGCACATCGCGTATATCCTAAGGAAAGAGCTCCCAGAGAACGAAGAAGAGGCTCAACAGATCGTTCGCCGATCCAAAGCCTTTACCATGATAAAGGGACAGTTGTACAGAGAAAGCGCGACTGGAGTCGGTTAGAAATGTATAATGCCAGAAGAAGGTCGGATAATCCTTGACGATATCCACTCGGGGACCTATGGCCATCATGCGTCCTCTCGGACCATTGTGGCTAAAGCATACCGAGCAGGATTTTACTGGCCAAGAGCAAATGAAATGGCAAAGGAGATAGTCGACAAGTGTGAAGGATGTCAGTTTTACTCCAATCTATCGCACAAACCCGCCTCGGCCTTGAAGACCATTCCACTCGTCTGGCCCTTCGCTGTTTGGGGGTTAGATATGGTTGGACCACTGAGAACTGGCAGGAGCGTCTTCACTCACTTGCTAGTAGCATTCGACAAGTTTACCAAATGGATTGAAGCTAAACCTATAAAGAATCTGGATGCTGGCACTGCTATCAGCTTCATCAGAGAGTTGGTATTCAGATATGGAGTTCCGCATAGCATCATCACTGATAATGGGTCAAACTTCGATTCTGAAGAATTCAGAGTTTTTTGCGCTTCTCAAGGCGCACGAGTCGACTATGCTTCAGTCGCTCACCCGCAGTCGAATGGGCAAGCAGAATGAGCAAATGGTCTAATTCTCAAAGGACTGGAATCCCGACTGATGCGCGATCTCAAGCACGCGGCAGGTGCATATGGGTCGACGAACTTCCATCAGTTCTTTGGGGATTAAGGACCACTCCTAATCGGTAGACTGGGAGAACTCCGTTCTTTTTGGTCTATGGAGCTGAAGCAGTCTTGCCAAATGACCTGCTTCACAATGCACCTCGAGTTGAACTCTACACTGAAGATGAAGCAGAGCAAGCCCGACAGGACGCAGTCGACCTTCTAGAAGAAGAAAGAGAGATGGCCATGATCCGATCGACCATCTATCAGCAGGACTTACGTCGATTCCATGCCAGAAACGTGAAGAGTCGAGCCTTCCAAGAAGGAGATTTGGTTCTCCTAGTGGATCAGCAGAAACCACACAAGCTCGCTCCTACTTGGGAAGGTCCCTTCATCATCACCAAAGTTCTCCACAATGGAGCGTACCGCCTTTACAATGTCGGTCACCAGATTGACGAGCCCCGAGCTTGGAACGCGGAGCTGCTCCGCCCCTTTTATACTTAAGTATTCACTCGGATGAGATGTAATAAAAGTACTTCTGTAGCTTATTTATCAAATACAAGAGTATTATAATTTTCCCCAGTGATTGTTGTTACTTTTGTTTACATGAGAAATCCCCCAGTGGGTGGTTTAGCTGCGAATCCGTTTCGCCTAAGTTTGTAAAAAAATTCCTTGCCGAGTGGTGAGCCAGCCTCCCATTCGGGGGCTTAGCTGCGAATCCGTTTTGCCTAAGTACTTTAATATCCTACCGAGTGATGAGCCAGTCTCTCACTTGGAGGCTTAGCTGCAGTCCAAGTACTCGCCTAAGTGTTTAAAATCCTACCAAGTGGTGAGCCAACCTCGCACTCGGAGGCTTAGCTGCAGTCCAAGTACTCGCCTAAGTGTTTGAAATCCTACCGAGTGATGAGCCAGTCTCTCACCCGGAGGCTTAGCTGCAGTCTAGTACTCGCCTAAGTATTTAACACAATGTGCGCTCCGCAAGGAAGACAAGGTGCAGGTCGACTGCTACCCTCACTTTCCGAGCTACGCCACAAATACAATGTGCACTCCGCAAGGAGGATGAGGTGCAGGTCGACTGCTACCTTCTCTTGCCGAGCTACGCCACAAATACAACATGCGCTCTGCAAGGACGACGAGGTGCAGGTCGACTGCTACCTTCTCCTTTGGAGTTACACCACAAAAATCCCACCGAGTGGAGAGCAAACCTCCCACTCGGGGGCTTAGCTGCAGCCCAGTGCTCGCTTAAGTATTTGAAAATCCTACCGGGTGGAGAGTAAACCTCCCACTCGGGGGCTTAGCTGCAGCGCAGCGCTCGCCTAAGTATTTGAAATCCTACTGAGTGGAGAGCAAACCTCCCACTCGGGGGCATTGCTACAGCCCAGTGCTCGCCTAAGTATTTGAAATCCCTACCGAGTGGAGAGCAAACCTCCCACTCGGGGGCTTAGCTGCAGCCCAGTGCTCGCCTAAGTATCTGAAAATCCTACCGAGTGGAGAGCAAACCTCCCACTCAGGGGCTTAGCTGCAGCCTAGTGCTCGCCTAAGTATCTGAAAATCCTACCGAGTGAGGGGCAAATCTCCCACTCGGAGGCTTAGCTGTAGCCCAGTGCTGGCCTAAGTACTTAATCTATTCTGCTCTGCAAGGATCACGAGGTGCAGGTCGACTGCTACCTTCTCCTTCTGAGCTACGCCACAAATACAATGTGCGCTCCATCTTGACCCGCAAGGATGCAGGTCGACTGCAATCTGTGCTCCACCCCTACCTGCATAAAGCGGTGAAGTCCAGGTCAACTGGGCTTTCCACCTCAGAGCTGCATCTCAAGCATTAAAATATATTCCAAGTGAAGAAGAAAATTCGCTCGAAGGCAAATTCAAGCATATTCAACGATAAGTAAAGTTCAGATAACGGATTCAAAAGTGCTCAAGCGTCAAGCCTGTAGAAGTTTATCGGTTACAAAAACCACTCGGCATACCGAGGCAAATTTAAGATGAAGCATAGAAGTTTTTTACTCCTCAGGTGGAGGACTGGAGGGCGCGACAAACTCGTCTAGGTCGATCCCGTCGGCAATTCGAGTGGCAGCAGCAATGAAGGTCTCCATGAAAGATTGGAAGTCATGCTTCTTGGTATTGGCCACTCTGATGGATGCCAGCTTGTCCTCTCGAGCATCCTTGTAGTGGACACGTACCAGGACAGAGCAACATCAGCACCACACCTGGCGGAAGACTTCTTCCATTCCTGCACTCGACCTAGAACGTCATTCAGTCGAGTCATTAAAGACTCGAGGTCATTGTGAAGCGACTCTCTTGGCCAGAGTGTCGTGTCGATCCGCGACACCGCAACCTTCAGTCGAGCAAGGTAGTCAACCACTCCAACAACACGAGAATCCAGTCGGAACACGTTCATAGCGGCCTCGTCCTTCACAGGAGAGTTAATGGGGTCCAAGTTTGGCTCCAGTCGACTGGTCTCCTCCTCGAAGTTTTGACAGAATTCTGTAAACACAGTTTGAAGTTAAGCCAATAGTTATATGACGAGTCGACGATGACAAGTCAGTCGGATGGAAAAGATTACCTTCAAGCATAAGGAATAACTTCTTGGCGAGCCCTCCTAGATAAGACTCCAGATCGTTCTTCTTTCCCATCAATTCGCTAGCCTTGTCACTCAGGGCTATCTTGTCATTCTTCAGACGACTGACCTCCTTGTTGGCCGCGTCGAGAGCAGCTTTCAGATTGGTATTCTCCTCTTCAAGTTTGCCGACTGAAGCCAGTTTTTCTTCTGCGAGCTTCGTCTTGTCCGAAGCCGCTTTTTGCGCCTCGGCAAGGTCAAGGTCCTTCTTCTTCAGAGCCTCCTTCAGTTTATCTGCAAAGTGACAATGAGATCAGACTCAGGATTGGACAAAAAATAAAGGCAGTCATCAAGATTCTCACCAAACATACCTTTTGCCTCCTCCTTCGCCTTCGTGAAGTTCTCCTGGACAAGCTTCAAGTCAAGTTCAAGCTGGATATGTTTGTTCTCCAACTCAGTATAACGAGCCACAAGCTCGCAAGATTTCTGTGAAAGATCAGTCGAGACACATCAAAGATAGGTCACTTCCAAGTGACTAAGAGAAAAAAATCGTAGCATTTCTAAGACTACAGCCGAATCAAAATATTCAACTGTAGTCTTGGGGACTACACCCAATGGGTGCACTCAGCGTGCCCCCACTGGTTCTACCGACCCGGTTCGATCAGTCAACCGAAAGAGACAGAAAGTTATGATCCTAAATCATAGCTAACTAACAGTAGTCAACCAAAAAAAGATGTTCTTCAGACCATAGTCGACTGCCAGCAGTCGACCATGGTCTCGGGGACTACAACCAGTGGGTGCACTCAGTGTGCCCCCACTGGTTCCCAAATTCCACTCGACCAGATCGAGTGGAGAACTTAGATTGAACAAATTCAAAGTGTAGAGACTACAGTCGACTGCCAGCAGTCCACCATAGTCTCGGGGACTACACCAAGTGGGTGCACTCAGCGTGCCCCCACCAATCCAAACAGTCAATCGACACACCCAGTGGGTGTACAGATACTAAGATTTTCAGAAAGAAGAGTTTTTAAGTACCATATCCTAACAGAACAAGCAGTGATCAACTAACCTGGACATTGCTCTGAAGAGCTGAGCTTGCATCATAAGCTACTTGGCTGGCGTCTCGGATCGCCTTCACTTGCTCCATCATGACCCCCGCCTGGCGTATAGCTTCCTTAGCAGCACCTGCTTGGTCCTCTGGGACGTGGTGTGTGGCGAAGTGGGAAGGCGGATCAGCACTCGACGACGAAGGGCGAGCACTCGTCAGCGGCACAGCAAAAGACACGGTAGTCCGAGTGATGTTGCCTCCCTCCGGAACCAGCTTCTTAGGTGCTAATACAACCTGAGCAGTCTTGCCAGCAGGCGCTTTCTTGTTCCTCCTCTGCCTCAGAGGCTCCTCATCGTCATCACCAGGGAGATCAATGACATTAGGTGGAGCTACAGGAAAGATTCAAAGTTAAAAATGAAGATCCAATCGACCAAAAGCAAAACTACAGAGATCATACCAGGGTTGGAAGTGGCAGCATCTTCCGTTTCTTGATCTTTGTTCCTGGCTGAAGTCTCGGAGGTAGCAGCACTGTAGATTACAAAAATCAGTCGGTTAACCAATGAGTCGACCAAGAGTTTGTTCATGTCAAACAAGAAAACACAAGTCCTGCTATTACCCGGAAATAGTGGGAATCACCATCCTCATCTTTGGCAGGGCCTTCGTCGGCTTTGATGATGCCGCTCGGCGTTGCTTCGACGCTTTCTCAATCGGCGCCGGAGAGGTCGTCCGAGGGCGTTTAGTCGACTGCCCGACAGGCACGGCCGCTTTGCCACGCTCGACTGCGGGGTCATGGGTGAGCTTGGATCGCCTTTCAGTACGGGGAGGGACGATTTCCTCCTCCTCTTCCTCCTCCTCCTCCTCTTCATCAGAGCCGTTGTCTTCTTCATCCTCCTCACCACCAGAATGCCACTCTTCCTGACTTTCACCTCCGCTTCCCTCCTCCTCCTCTATCTGTTCCTGCGCCCCGTTGGGCATCGAGTACATCTTAGTAGTAACCTGGAAGACAACAAACAAGACAAAAGTCAATCGACCGAATTGTAGCAAAACGGAATGAAGGAAACAGGATCACAGTCGGAGATATGTAATTGGACCTTGTCTGGCTCGTATGACTGGTCGAGTGGAGGGATCCTCCTGGCTCCTCGGGGGTTATCTTTGTTCCCTGTGATGGCAGTCATACACCTCTTCAGTGTGGCATCGTCGACCTCCTCCGGGTGGACCCAGTGGTGTCTTCAGTGCCAGAGTACATCCACATCGGATGTCCTCGATATTGAAGTGGCAGAATGCACCGTCGAAGGAAAACCTCCAGAAGATCCATGCCAGTCACCCCGTCACGGATGAGCTGGACTATGCGCTCGACCAACACCTTAACCTGAGCCTTCTCCTCCGGGACCACCTTCAGAGAGGACGGCTTGTTCACTCGATCCATGGAGAAAGGAGGGAGTCCAGTCGACTGCCCTGGCGACAACTGGTCTTGGCAGTAGAACCAGGTCGACTGCCACCCTCGGACCGACTCAGGAAGTACCATGGCTGGAAAGGCACTTTTACTCCTCATTTGAACCCCAAGACCCCCACACATCTGAATTACTTGGGTTTTCTCGTCACTCGGATTTCCTTTTTCACCGTCTGGGAGCAACAGGTGAAAATATGTTTGAAAAGGCCCTAATGGGGTCGACAACCTAAGAAATTCTCACACTAGGACACGAAAGCTGCGAGATATACTATGGAGTTGGGTGTGAAGTGGTGGAGTTGTGCCCCAAAGAAGTTCAAAAATCCCCGAAAGAAAGGGTGGGGTGGCAAAGAAAATCCGCGGTCAACATGGGTGGCCAAGATGATACACTCACCCTCCTGAGGCTGCGGCTGCCACTCCTTCCCCGGAAGCCTCGCTAGTCCATGAGGGATCAGTCCTTCGTTGGCCAGGTCGTTGAGGTCCTTCTGGCGGATGGTTGAGCGGATCCAATCGCCCTGGATCCAGCCCTGCGGCAGACCGGCCCGCGACGAGGATCCACCCCGACTGGTCGCCCTTCCCTTCGCCTTCGCCGTCGCCTTCTTCGCCCGCTCCAAAGCCGCTGTCTTCTCCTTCACCATCGTCGCTGGTGAAGCACGCACAGAGCAGCAGCGCTGGGATGGTGGCGAGCGCAGCAGATGAATCTGAGGAAGAGGGAGAGGAAAATGAGGGCGCACTATTCAAAAAACCCCGTCCGGCGCCTTATATGGGGTTGCTTTCGCGTGGCTGACTGGTAGGCCCGGACGATCCTGTCAAATCCCGTAACAGTCGCGCACGCGATACGTGGCAAAAAAGGTGGCGCAAAGATTGAGGCGTTCCTGCCTTATCCCATCCGAGTACCGCGGCCTCCTCCGCCTCGCGCGCTTCCCGAAATTCAGATCCCGCTAAATCCGCAAACAGCAGAGCAACTTGTCAGACTGAAGATTTCCTCCGATTCGTCACTCGGAGAACTCCAAGTACAAAAAAGTCACTCGACAGATACGAAGAATGGATCAAGGTGACTGAAAAAGAAGTTCATGCCGTCACCTAAAGTCGTTGATCCAGAACAAGACATACCCATAGCACAAAAAATGGGTCGGAAGAATTCTCAACTCCTTCCTTACTCAAACCTCGATCCATTCGGGGGCTAATGACGAAGCCATGTACCAAGGGTAGGGTCATGGACCTGTCCAAGGTATCCTCCCCAAGGACATCTCTAGAAAGAATTACCTTTCAGTCGACCTGGAAGGATTCCACTCGACAGACTCGAAGACACTCGACCATGAAGCCACTCACTCGACCACCAAGAGATCTAGAGTCACTCTGCACATAAACGGTCTGTCATTAAGTAGTCTTTATGGTCATGATAGCACTTTATGTATGGCATTACCAGTAACGCCAGGCCTTAATGTACTTTAAACCCTGCATAACTGAGGGCCGAAGGGGTCTGGCGGACTCTTTATAAGCCACCCCCCTCCTTAGTGTAAAGGGTTCGCACCCCTGTAACTCATACGCATATAATCCAGTCGACCGCCTCCGGGCTCCGAGACGTAGGGCTGTTACTTCCTCCAAGAAGGGCCTGAACTCATAAATCTCTTGTGTATACAACTACTCCATAGCTAGGATCTTGCCTCTCCGTACCTACCCCCCTATTCTACTGTCAGGCTTAGAACCACGACATGCATCACCTCACGGATGCGTGCAACGGTCACTACTAGCCCTTGGCAGAGAACATCAAGTACGAGACGTGCTACCCGGTCCATGTACCGCCAAGCGTAGATGAGGCGCTTGGGCCCAACTGCACTCAGGGCTTTGGCACGGGCGTCCTCCACCACCCTCACGGCCCTTGCATGAGCCTTCTGCCAAAGAGCCAATTGCCTGACTCTCTCAGACACGATATAGACCGGCCAGTCAGCTTACCCCATGGCGCGCTTCTCTTCCTCGGCCTTCTTCTCCACCTCTATTTTGGCGTGCTCTGCCGGCGGCAAAGCCTCCCACATGGCGACATCCATTTCTTTCCAAAGCTCCTCAAGGCTGGGGGGTTGGCGGGCGGCGCGGCATTCTCCTCGTAGCGGGGAGCCAATGCGTCCTCCAACGCGCATGCTGGCGAGATTGGGAACGCCGACGCATCCACCTCGACGTGTCATGGCGAGGAGTGGAACACCAACGCATCCTCCTCGACTAGTGGCGGCGAGGAACAGAACAGCGACGCATGACCGTCCGGGCGGTACAGTGAGGGGCGCCTAGGGCTTGGGAGGGGCGATGCCATGGTGGTTGACGTGAGAGGGAGGGGGAGGAGATAGTGATGAACGTGAGCGTTCTTACGAATGTCATGGGAGGCGCAATATTTATAGCGAGCAATGGCACACCTACGTAAGATATGGACTGAGCTACACTAACTTAACTGCAGGTCCAGTTGCGTCACTGACATGTGGGCCAGACCCCTGCTGGGCCCATATGTCAGTGACCCAATGCACCTGCAGTTAAGTAACTTAAGCAGCGTCCCAGAAGATATGTTGTGTGGTTAACGTAACAGCTACGTGGGCATATTTGTTGGAGTAAATTACGAGGGAGGTAAGGGGTGTAAATATTGCTGGTCACAACGGATTGGACGAGCGCGGGGGGAGGAGAGTCATGCATGCAGATTTTTTCCACACGGGGTGGAGTGGTCGGACCGCTGAAAGAAAAAGGAGAGTCTGGCAGGCGTATTGTTTCCACACATGGAGAGGAAAAGATTTGGAGACGAACGTGCTTCTTGCAGGTATGGGGAATGGTGCATAATAAGTCATCTGGCATGCCGGGCTAGGTATAATCTCAAGTCATTAAAAACATACATGCCCCACACATGTTCATATTTCAAGGTATTGCATGCGATGATTAAGGCTGGCCATAATGGTGGTATCTTAGCTGGTATCATGCACACGGGAATAGCAAACATGCTGATGTGGCAAAGAATTAAAGAAGAGAGGGGGGTTAGAGTAACTAGTGTTCATGCATGCATTGGTAAGCACTTTTTTTGTGAAGAATGACAACATTAGTTGAGTACTTTTGCAGACTACAAAAACTATTCCACCGCCTCTATCTTGCTAAGAGTAGGTGAAAATTTTGAATCGAGCCCTTTAAACTAGAAGGGAGGTAGTAATACTCTAATAGTTAACCTTGTTGTGATGACAAGATAGGACATGGCACGCACCTGGACGGAGGAACTAGTTTGCATTGTGCATTTAAGTTTTGTCTGAAGTCAATGTACCTCTACTTTGACCAAACTTATAGAAAAATGTATCAACATTCACAATGTCAAATCAATATTTTGATACTCATTATAAATCATAGTTCTTATACTCATTATAAACAATATTGTAGAAATTTGATATTTTTAGTATAAATTTGGTCAAACACTTTGCAAACGGTTGACGGAAGTAAAAAGGACCAGAGGGAGTATCATGCATGCGTAGTAGGCAAAAAAATTGCTCATTTATAGCCGGTCGAAGTCTCAAAGGGCACGACCGTGCGAGGGAGGCGAAGGTCGCCGGAGGCGCGATGATTGACAGAATTAAGCAAAGTTACATCCACGCGCCGGCATGGCGTGCGAACAGGCAGAAGCTATACCGTCAGGCCTACGATATGGGTCTAGTAGACATGACATCTAGTGGGTCCCGCATAGTTCTCGAGAACTCTTTGGGGGCTTGCAGCCATTTATTCACCGGGCAAGCCAGCAGCCCCACGCCGATCGCACGCCCTACTCATCCCCGTCTTCTACCAGTACAGTACCTTACAACAGTTCGCTCCCAGTCATCCCGTCCTTTCACATTACACCAGTTCAACTTCTCCTAACCCTCCTCCAAAATCCATGGCCTCCCAAATCTCCATGGTTGCCGTTGAGTACCAGGTTAGAGCCATCACCGGCGATGAGTTCATCATCATCTACACACGTGGATCCGCGACGGTGAAAGCATGCCTTGCTCGCTTCCTACACATGTTCAACAGTTCAACTGATGAGTGGGTCACTGGGCTAGATGTTGAGTACACCATAGTCCTGGAAAGAGAGAAGATTCTAAAGGAGGCAGAGAAGAAGAAGCCCGCCATGATCCAGGTTTGCATACATAACGTGTGCTTGGTCTACCACATATGCCATGTCGACGTTGAGTGCCAGGATTTTAATAACTTCCTCAAGGACGAAAGAGTGAAATTCGTTACTGTAGACTTTAGGAACGACAGGGATGTCCTGGGTCGGATAGGCCTTGTTGTAGGCCAGCCCTTCGATCTCCAAAAGACTAACCTGGTGTCCTCCTCTCAGCCTTCAATGCTGACCCTAGCAGCAGCCATGGTTGATCCTTCGTACGCTAAACTGAAGAAACCTCACCACGAGTTTCATCATGCATGGGAGTCAAAGACATTAGATGAAGATCACATCCTGTACACAGCAATGGATGCCTACGTTTGTTTAAATATCTACAAGGGTTGGATGAAGAAGCAGAGCCTAGTGTCCGGTTCAAGCAAAGAAGCATCAGCGAAGAGGAAGAGGAAGAGAGACGAGGACGAAGTCGAGGACGTGGACTCGGACTGCGAGTAGGTGGAAGTGCCGTCGCTCATGCTGGTTCTACTGCAGTGTCAAGCGGACTAGTTACTTAGTTTATTTTCAAGGGTGTGTCGTGCTGAGGCCCCAGCAGAACTATGTTTATGTTCTTTCTCGTTATTTGAACTCTTTAGTATGTACAGTAGTACTAGTACTATGTCTTACTACTGTTCTTCTTGCAGTTGGTACTACTGCTCATATCTTCGTGTTCCTACTATACTTAATACATTCGTACTAGTAGTATAATTTGGGTCGGTCGATTTGTGAAAGAAGTTCGACAGAGCAAAGGAAGAAGACGGCAGAGAAGCTACCCCGGTATCTATATTAGGGTGGCAGGGTGCCCATGATCTATCTTATGAGTGTTGGGTGTGGAATGCAGTTCGCCAAAAAAAATGGATCGTGCCCGGGGTTAAACGGATAGTGGGGGTAGGGGAGCATGGCGGTGGCATGCGGTTCAGGGGAGGGCGGGGCGGCGGCGGCAGGCGGTTAGGCATGTGGCGAGCTGAGAAGATGAACTGTGCATCAATTTTGGAGGTTGAAGAAGCCCTTCTAGCCATCCATGTTGCATCAAATGGCTCACAAGAGTCGACTGACCCAAATTGCTCCTTCAAATTGCAGGATCCACGTGGCATTCAAGGTCTCGAAGGTAGATTCCGAGTCCGCACCCGGTTTGTGGGCTCGACGCGCGCGCGACCGGCTTCTACCGCGACAGCCACCATGCGCGCTTCCTCCGCGCCGGCGGAGACGACAATGACACGCTAGTTCCTCCTCATCGGCATGCTGGAGCACGCGCTCGTCCTCCTCTGCATATGCTGCATGCATAGACGCGGCTCCACCAGCTGCTCGCGTGCTTGGCAGCGCGTCGGCATCGCGAGAAGGGACTGTAGACGACGTGAGCGGGCGAGCCTTCGGCTTCATGGCACATGGATGGCGGCGACACGGCGGTGATGGGCGAGAAATTGTTGGCTGGAGCAGAAGGGCGCCGGCATGCACAACCGCAGCGGTGGCATATTGATGAGTGCGCGTATGGGAGTTTAGTTTAGTTTTATATATAGGGTTGGTCAAACTTAAAAGAAAACCGTACTACTACACGTAAACATTAGACTTAGGCAGAGCTTTTATTAGTTACCAGAGCCATGATACGGAATCCTGTGCAAGCGCGTGAACCGCGGCCGCGCGGTCGATCAAACGGTGCGTCACCGTGTCGAGCTCGAAGGACATCCACCGAACCTTTTTGTGTGTGTGAAAACAATCCCCGAATATTACTCAACTTTTTTTCCTGGAAAAGTTCTTGACGCTACAATATTTCCATATATTTGAATTTAGCTCCAGTTCGTGTTTATCTGGATTTGGACGTTTTAGGTGCGCCCTGGTTTTTTTAATACTGATTTTGTGTGTGTGACTGAAAGAGAACGTGTGTATGTGTCCATATGTGTGTTGTGGCGGAAGGGCAATGTGGAGACGGTGTGCATGTGATAGAGACATAGAGAGGTGTGAATGTGCAAATGATCATGCATGAGTGAGACATAGATAGATGTCGATACCTTGTGTATACATGAGAGAACGGTCTTCTATTTACTTGTGTGTGTGTGTGTGTGTGTGTGTGTGTGTGAGAGAGAGAGAGAGAGAGGAGAGAGAGAGAGGATCATCCGTAACACAACAACCATCTCTCTCAATTCGTCTGTCCCTCGCACGATCGCATGTAACACATGCATCAACACGCACATTTTGACACCCTCACCCGGCCCCTGCCCACCTCAAGGCCCGCACATCGCTCTCTATCTCGCACGCACAATCTCTTCATGAATACCCTGTTTAGCATGTAGCTTTCCGTCACATACACACCCATTTCTCTCCTTAGGTTTGTTTTCTCTCAGTATCTGACACACACACACACACACACACACAACACATACCCCCTCCCCCGAGCACACAATTCATCCCCATCCAAGGTTATATGGCGACCACTCTCGCTTGTGCTTCTCTGCACCCCAGCATGCACAACACCTCATTCTTCAAAGAGGGCATCAAGGAGATCGAAGACGGCGACCACACTGCGCTAGAGAATGCGGGGCCATTTGGAAGCAGGATGATGTGACGACGGCTGACTGACTCCTCCCCCCACCCTCTCTCTCTCTCTCGCACAAAATTACCAACCCCTCTCTCCCCCGCACAAAATTATCAATCCCTCAACCCACGAGATCCTTCCCCTCTCGTCCATGTTTTTCCAGCTCTCTCATCAAACCTATTGTCTCTTCTCCTTCCACATGTACAGAATCCGGATGCACACGCATCTCACGTATATTACATGTCTCCATCTTTCTCACAGACCTAACTTCTACCTCTCTCTTTCTCTCTCTATCTCTCTCTCTGTCTCGTTAGGTTTGTCTCCTACTCTCTTGTCCACATACATACAATCTTTCCCGCCCTATCTGCTCCATCTTCTCAAGCTCTCTCTGCATGTTTCATTCACACATTGGGATATGTTCAAAATGTTGCTTTTATAATGGCTGATGTAGAGTTATGGTTGGTTTTGTTGCATCCTACAAAGTAATAACTATGAAATGCATTTAGATTCTCATTTGATTGGATTATGTGAGTTTGAGCATGTTGTGAAGTACTATAGACCTCGTATACATCTTGGAATTCGACAATGATTGTAACTATTGAATTGTATAGACCATTACATTCAAATTCAGTAGCCTAATATATTTATTTCACAATTTCAACAAATGATTAATTCACTACAAACTAAGAAAACAAATGTGTACTCCCTCCGTTTTTATTTATGTCCGCATATTAGCATTGGTCAAAGTCAAGTTTTGTAAACTCTCCGAAAGTTTATAACAAAAAATATTAACATATACAATAATAAATAAATACTATTAGATTCATTATTGAAAGTACTTTCACATCATACATATTTGTTATGGTAAATGTTTATATTTTTCTATAAACTTGGTCAAACTTTAGGAAGTTTGACTTTGGTCAAACCTAATATGCAGAGTTTACTAGTACTACTCGCTAGTTGCTTAGCTGAATCACCCAACACGCCACACGGGGAGTTCAGTGTCACAAAATTTTGAGGTCGGCGGGAGAATCTCCCGCGAACCTGATCCGAGTAGTGGGAAGTTACCATCATAGCTTTCGGAATAGGCCTACGGAAGACGCTTGGTAGGGGGCTGTTTTCGTAACTTCAGGTTCACCCTACCCAGCCAACCCCATCCCGGCACCCAGAGTAGTACACCTGAATACTCCTCATTTTCTATCCCCATCGCAAAATACACTTCTCCACGGCACCGCATCCTTCATGCTCCTCCCCTTCTACATCGGCGCACTCGTCCACCGCAGCGCATCTGCCTCATCGACGACCTCGTACGCTGCACTGGAGCCGGTCCACCGTCGTCGTCGTCGTACACGGAGCCTCTTCCCCGGCACCGTCTTCCACGGTCTCGGATCTGCTTCCCGAAATCCGACTCCAAGCGCAGAAGCACCACCATTGTGGACAATGAACTGACTCCTGTTGCCAACCATGACTGACAGAGGCCTCCGCGACCATCGTTCTCCTTCTCTATTGGTAATGTGTGTATTGAATCACTTAGCAGTACATGTGTTGTTCCAATTTTGTTCATACCTACCCTTCAAATTTCCTGGGTGCTATTGTTCCTGTAAAAGTAATTGGTTATAGCCTCCATTGTCCAACAGAATATCATCTTGTAATTGTGCATCGCTCCTGTATCACGCTGTGCTTGGGTAGGTTTTTCATCTACAACCAGTACTGTGGCAAATGATGGAAAGTTTTTTAGAACTAGCAAGATGCCCATGCGTTGCACGCATCAAGATGCATTTGTATGAGTAGTTTATCTTGTGGGAGAAAAGGATGAACGAGGGAAGGCCTTATTTGCAAATTTGGAGAGGGGTGTGGGTATATTTTTGCAAAATTGCCATTGTTTCCTTCCTATCTGTCAGATATAAATTGGACGGCCTATATTGCAGGATGGAAGGCACACCATCATCACCAACTCTGTTTTTTTATAAGAGTAGAGAAAAAAAAGTAGAGAGTAGCAAAGTAGAGATAAATATTAAATATAAAATAATATAACAGTGGAGAAGAGAGTAGAGATAGCAGAGACATCGGGAAAGGATCGGGCGCGCGCGGGAAAAAGCGGCCGGGCGTGCGCTAGTTTTGGCGCGTGGCGTCCGGCGCACTTTATAAAATCCAACGCCCTCCCACCGCTCTATGCCTTGCCACCGCTCTCTCCCTGCTCTGTGCCTCGCCACTGCTCTCTCCCCGCTCTTTCTCGCCTTGCCGCCGCCGCGCCACCATGCCGCCAGGAAACTTGGGGATACCGTGGCGTCCGCACGCGCTCCGGCGGCTTCTCCACCGAGATCCGGTTCCGCGGATGCGCCTCGGCCACGGCAATTTCGACGCCGCCAATGAGGCCACCCGCGCGTACGACATGGCGGCATGGCGCCTCTGGTGGCCTCATAGAATATTGAACTTCCCCAACTTGCCGACGCAGGAGCGGGCGCAGGAGCTCGCACCTCTGCCGTGGCTTATCACCGACGAGGATCGTCAGGACAACCGGAGGCGGGAGCACCATCTCGGCATCGCCGAGATGGACGAGGAAGCCATGGCGCTCTAGCGCCAATGCTTTCCACAGGACATCATCAACGAGCGCGAGTTCTACGCGCAAAGGAGGGCGGAGCGAGCCGCCTATCGCGAGGACAAGCGTAGGCGAAAAGCGGACGCTCAATTAAACATGAGGCCAGGAGCAGCGTCACCCTGGGAATCCGATGATGATCGGTATCTTCACGCCTACAGTCAGACGTCGAAGGAGGACATCACCGAGGAGGAGTCGGACGACGAGGAGTAGTTGAATTATCTATTTTTTATCTATCTATGCTGAGAACCATCCTCTACTCTCTAGTCTCTACTCTCTATCTCTACTTCTCGATCTCAGCACTGTAAACGCTTTTTTCAAGCGCCGTGTGTTGTGATTCTGTTGGAGATGCTCTAACATGGCAGACGAGTGCTTTAATGTTGCCCACAAGATGCGCGAGTATTACTAGTAGTATATTTTTCTTGCCATGTTGAGATTTTAAAACCACGAGTGCTAACATGCAGAGGAGCAATGAAGACCAAACACGGGATATTG
Organism: Triticum timopheevii; assembly: GCA_963921465.1. Taxonomy (NCBI): domain Eukaryota; kingdom Viridiplantae; phylum Streptophyta; class Magnoliopsida; order Poales; family Poaceae; genus Triticum; species Triticum timopheevii. The sequence goes on from OY997268.1 coordinate 577,413,869, forward strand.
GGGACATCTTCAAGGAGCGTGGCAAGTTAAAGAGGAGCTGCACTGAACTGTAAAACGATCTTTGGTAAGTAACACCCTTTCAATTGCTTTCGTTTAGCCTCGTGTTCTTCGATGTGTATATGTTGTAGTTTCTGTTTCTCTTAAGCCTCGTGTTCTTTGATGTGTAATAATAAGAGTCTTAATCGTCCTAATGCTTTCGTTTTTAGCTTGATGTAGGAAGTGGATGTTCTCACCTTGTAGTCTATTTTTATATATTTTTTCCTTTTGAATTCACTTCTCCTAGTTCTGTTTATCTGGCTTCTACTAAATGGATCTGGGTTGCTCTGAGTATTGATCTAAAAAAAGAAGTAACTTCATGTCAGGATGCAGTTCCTGCGAGGAGGGAAGTACGGTCAACTCGAGATCATGTTTCCAAAATGAGGCTGGATTACACACAAGGTGTCAGTTCTCTAATGATGCTGGATTAGACACAAGGTGCAAATTCCCAGATGATGCTGGATTACACACAAGCTAGGGGGAGTCATCAATTGTTCGTGTCCTCGTGGCTTTAGTAAAGGCTGAAAGAAAGCATGCATCAGCCCTTGAGAATGTAGCTGAGTTCCTGAAGAAGCGAAATGAGCAATCAGATGCTCTCTTCACCCAAGCCAAAGAAGAGATGGAAGAAGCCAGAAATAAGCTAGTAGAGGCAGAGCAGGTTAGGCATCTCCTGCTATCTAAAACTGTTGTCAATACAAAATTTCCTTCATAATAGCTAGGTTCAAATGTTTATCCAGTCAGCATGCCTGTTGTGATGTCCATGCATCTACTGATGTGGCACAAAATATTTTTTCCGGGTCATGTAATAACAGCAATTACTTCCCAAACAATAACAGACGAAGCATTGGACATGGTATAGTTCACGCGCAAGCCCGACATTCCAAGTTCAACTTCCACATCAAACTCATGTTCACAGATATCTGCACATTCATACATAATGTCCACAACCATGATTCACTTCAAAGCCAAAAAATGTGAGGAGAGTTATAAATAAAGAAAAACCTCTAGTTCCTGCTATTAGTGCGAGCACAACAAGTCAAGACCATGCGTAATTAATTATATTTTGGTCATTTTTTGTGTTCTAAAATGCCGGCCGACTCACGGAAGGACGTGTTGCCGGCACACTCGCGGATTCAATGAAGGCAGGAGGGGCAGTCTGAAGTCGGTTGCATGCGGCGAGGAGGCGTGTTCAGCCGGGCCTGCAGCGAGTGGGTCCCTCTTGGCTGGCACGCTGGTTCAATGCCTGCGCTATGAGAGGTCGCGTCCGTGTAAGAGCAATCACTCCCTCTAGTCCTTTTTTGTTTGGGTATAACAAAATCTCGTTTTCCATTCACATTTTACAAGTAAAATTCATGGACAAACTTTGACCCAAAATACGATGGGGACTAATAAACCAGAACGGAGGTAGTAGTTTTTTTAATCAAAGAAGGGTTTCCCCCTTCCGATTTCCATTACTGAAAACCAACATATAAATCTAAACCATAGTATTTTCCCTAGAATTACCAGGTTCAACATCTCGCAACATAAACCCGTACAACCATACGCCAAGGAGGTACGTAGTACTATGAATTCCATTTTCGCTCCATACCAATCATTCTAAAAACTACTTAGTACTTATAACGCGCCATTGAAAATCGGAACTCTTAACCCCGCGAAAAAATGATATTTTAAATGTGGCTACTCGATCTGTGGCAACTGGGGAGCCACCGCCTCCAAATCGTTCACCTGTGGTCCCGACCATCAACTCCTACGGATAAAATTATCACGCGAGCTGACTATTCCTACAAAGGTGCGCTCGACCACGTACCCGGTACCCGCGCATGCAGCAATCGTGCACCTAGGGTTTTAGGGTTTATTTGTTAATGTTGCATTTATGTAACACTCATGTGTGCGAGACAGCGAGAGACCGACTGCGTGCGTGCGCCTCTTCTCTTCGTGTCTGGTGTCCAAAAAATTATAATAACTACTAGCAATGTGCCAATGCGTTTCCACACAATCAAAGTAGATTAATACATATTCACCGATTGGATAGAAAAAAAGTCTAGTTTTGAAATACGTATATCACTAAAAATATGTTATGTTTCACTCAAAATTTATTCGTTTAGCGCTTTTGATGAGATAAGGGAGGAATGTTGTTGGTTTCAAGATTCGAGAAGTGGCATATGTCTAATTTCTACTCTTACTAGCAAGATGCCCGTGTTTTGCATGGAACATCAAGATCTTGTGGGAGAAAAGGATGAACGAGGGAAGACCTTATCTACAAATGTGGAGAGGAGTGCGGGTAAATTGCCATAGTTTCCTTCCTATCCGTCAGATATAAATCGGACGGCCTATATTGCAAGATGGCAAGCCCACCATCATCACCAACTCTATTTTTTATCCCTACTCTTATAAAAAGCATAGTCGGTGATGATCGTGTGCCTGCCATCCTGCAATATAGGCCGTCCGATCTATATCTGACGAATAGGAAGGAAACTATGGCAATTTTGCAAAAAGATACCCACACCCCTCTCCACATTTGCAAATAAGGCCTTCCCTCATTCATCCTTTTCTCCCACAAGATAAACTACTCATACAAATGCATCTTGATGTTCCGTGCAACGCATGGGCATCTTGCTAGTTGTTGCAAAAATCCCATGTGTGTGAGAGAGAGGGAGGGAGAGAGGAGGAGGACGGAGTGCATGTGTGAAAAAGACACAAAGAGTGTGTGTGCGAGAGGTATCAGCTTAAAATGAGGCAATAGTGTGTGTGTGCACGATCAAGAGGGCGTGTCTCGAGAACGGAAGAAAAATCTACATAGATACAAGGAGTGGGAGAGAGACATGTATGCGATAGTGGAAGCACGAGTGTGCGGGTGTATAAACCTATCTAGAGGCTAGTCAATAAATGTTTGTGAGAGAAATACGAGTCAGGGGTGCGAAAGCGAGAGTTTTGTGTGTGTGAGAAAGAGACGGTAGTCAGGAAGGGGAGTGGAAGCAGGAGTTGTGTGTGTGTGTGAGAGAGAGGGGGGGAGTTTGTCTGATCGGTAAACTAATGAATAATGTCAGTCTGGGATGGAGACGAAAAGGAGACCGCAACAAATGTTGTGTCTACAGGAGAGAGAGAGAGAGAATAATTTTAGTGGTATGAGTCATATCTAGAGACATATAGGGTGTGTGAGAGAATCCCATTGAGAGAAAGACAAAGTGAAAGACGAGTGGAGACTGTGTGCGTGGTGGTGAAAAAGAAAGCTTAGGTGCCTAGTGATACCAGAGAACGGTAGAGACGTGAGAGATAATGAAAACTGTGTAATGTATAATGATAGGGAGAGTATGACACTTGTCAAGGGAGACGTCGAGAGACCATGTTTGCGAGGATAGGAGAAACATGAAGTGAGCGGGCGAGTGAGCTATAGAAAAGAGAGTGATAGCTACACGAAGGAGCATGCATGTGAGAGAGACGGGCATGAAAGGAGTGAACATAAAAGGGATTCAAATATTTGAATTCGAGATGATGATACATGTAATCCATACTCGAACCAAAATTGATCTATCAAACATGCATACTCATATGAATTCATGCGCTTCTATGTTATTTAATATGTAGATATTACTGATCCATACATTTTAGTAGAACATAATTTGGTTTAAAATTTTTGAATTCAACCTTATGATTTTGAGATCATTGTATTTGTAAATCATATTATACATATAAAGGAGCAGAATTCTTTGTTGTGATTTTGAAAGTATATATAAAAAATGATGTATATAGAATTTTATTCCAATCGAAAATGGATCCTACCCGAAAAATAGGATACAAACGGGATTCGAATTGAGTTGGCATGGTAAACGTGCACTCTGCAAAACTTGAACGAAGCGGGGAAAGTCACAGTAACCACCCGAAACCAAAATCTGCGAGATGGAAATTACTACTGCCTATCCCTGCCATGCAAAGCCTATCTGCTCAATTTCTATAGGTTTTGATAGGGGTAGGTTTGTAATTTCACTCAAACGTGACACAATCGCCTCTCACCCGGATTCATACACGGTGGGCGCCAAAACACAGTGTGTCCTCGGCCGAAATCGATTCCCTCCCCTATTGATACACGGTGGGCGCCAAAAACAAACTCTCGTCGGCAAATATTCGGTGTATGCGAGATTACCGTCCTATTCCCAACTGACTAATATTGCTGTGATGTAGGAAATTTGAAACGGGGGCTAAGTTTGTAAATTTCCTCGCATTTGAGACAAGCGTGCCCTGACGACATGGTTCCCCCATTCCTATCTACCTCCATTTCCCCATTCGTACTCTGTGGGCGCCAAAACACCGTCTCCACTGCAGCCTCCTCCGTCCGCCACCCCATCCACCGCCATCCTCCTCCACCATGCCGGAGTTGATACCCCGATTCCGTCGTCCATTACAAGAGATCGACCTCTCTCATCCACGGCTTCGGACCGGGATCCTTGCATCCCGTCCTCTCGCTTCATCCCCTCCATCGTCCACCTTGCCGGCGCCGCTCCTACGACCATCTCGTCCACCGCGCCCCGCCACCACCGTCTACCCTCCTAGATCTGCTTCCACGCCGCCGACAGCCATCGCTACTGCAGCACCGCCAAATTTTCAGCAGATGCATACACGGCGCCGCACCAGAGGCGGTACTCTTTCATATCTGCTCAACTTATTTATCGCAGCACGAAAATAGATCGCCACTGCTTTACTCTGATTTCTTGTCCATCACTTACTTGCTAGTTGAAAGCAAACATTGGTTGCGAAGTTGCCTTTGTTCGGTTTGCACCTTCAAATCCGCCATGGCATGCTCAACACTATACTCCTAATGCTTATGGCTTTCCCCTTTTATATTCCACACTAGTTAAATCACAGTAGACTAAATTTCAAAATTGGGTCAGTCGATTTTTCAGAGCTCGCCGGAGTTCGCCGGTGCCAACGAAGGGGCTCGGGTAGGGACGATGGTTGTGGGGGGGCGGTGGTGGGGCCTCGCCGAACAAAGAAAACTCAAGGCGGGTGGGGGCGGGGGTGGCGGAGGAACACATGCGGTGGGGGACGGTGGTCCGGCCGACGGCCCGTGCGGTGTTCTATATGGGAAGAATCAGAGATGAGGAAGAAGAAGGGTTAGGAGACGTAGGATCTTCATCCAACCGCCTGAAATGGTCGACTGGCCCAAATGACAAAAGTCACGCGACTTGCATGCAGACATACCTTTATATTCAGTACCATCATCGTACCTGCTTAGCACTGCTCCTGAATCCATCAGCTAAACAATGTGCCACTCATAATTCCAAACTTGTTGCTAAAGTACGAATCTGATATGATGCTGATATTACTAAAACATATAACATTTAATTGGTCAGCTAATGTTCCTACTTTACTTTTGAAAAGCACGTGCACCACATATAGAGAGACAGCAGGGAGTTGCTTTCTTAATGCGCTCTGGTTCATCATGTGTGGGCACTGCGAAACGAACATTTTATTATCCAAAATCTGCTTGCTCTTCTTTAACATGTTCCTCTTCGATTCTTCTTTAATAAGTACTCTCTCCGTTCCTAAATACAAATCTTTGTATAGATTCCACCATGGACTACATATGGAGCAAAATGACTGAATCTACACTCTAAAATGTATCTAGATACATCTGTATGTGACACATAGTGGAAATCTTTACAAAGACTTATATTTTGGAACGAAGGGAGTATGATAGTAGTACAGTATGTTCCTTGTAGTGAAGATGAGCAAGGACATTTGCAGTGTAGAAGTCTATACGGTCGGTTGTGATGGACAATTTGAACTCTTCGGGCCTCTTTGATTTGTAGGATTTTGTAAACATAGGAATAGGATTTGTAGTGGCCTGCCCACTTGAATCCTATAAGAATAGCAAGGAAATGCGGGGAGTTGTGTCACCTTTGAGAGTTACACTGATATTAACAGTACCGCACCTTCAGTTGAAGAGAGCTGGTATCCAAAGCCTTTCTAGCCGTACTGGCAATATTAGCACATATATTCCAGCAAGTTCCACTTTGCTGATTTTACTACGATGCTTACGGTTTTCCCGTTATATCTACACTATGATCTGTGTAGTTGCTTTGTGTCACACTAGCAGCAATCCACTCTTGAAGCTAAACACTGCAATGACTTGCAAAATTGGCACCAAGGCATTGAGTGCCATTCTAGATGCAATGAAACTCATACGCTCCCCACCTGTTGATTCTTGTTCAGAATATGATCCTAATGACTATTCTAACCTCGAGGAGTCAAAGACAGATGGCCTGTCCTATTCACCCATCAAGGTGCCTGTTCTAATTTGGCAAGGTTTTATTGATTGCGCGTATCTTGCATATGTTGTCTTGCATTTCTTCTAATTTGTTGCACCGCCATCTGCTTAGTTTACTCATCATATATATTGAGATGCCATGCCCATCCATTATCAATACATATTCCATCTATCATCATACCATGTTTTTTCACTCAAATGTTGTTCTTGTGCATCGGACATCAAAAAGGAAGAGGGTGATTGCCGAACCTGAAGTAGCACCAGCAAAGTCCTTGAAAAACATGGTGGTGCCGGAGAAATCAGATAGCACCCCACTTATATTGGCTGTACAACTAGTGACACAAAACATAGGACCGACTCGAGCAGACTGTACCCATACTTCACTGGCCACACCACTAGCCCCACCACACAGGATCTGCACTCCAGCAAAAGGTACACCAATTTTAGTTGCCATAGCACCAGCCGTACCACAGAAAATTCCCACTCTAGCAAAAAGTACAGCAAGTCCACCGGCCGAAGACCTATCCCAACTGTAGAGACGGCCAATTCCTGCAGATTGGGACCCCATTCCAGTTATTCCCAGTTTAGAAGACAATGCTTTCAGTGTTGTTAGGGACTACGTGCATATATTCCCATCGTGGGAAGATTATAGTGAAGACGAACACCATTTTCACATCTTCCTGTCCAACTTACGTGTAAGTGCTATTATTCATGGTTATTATTTTCCTGTTTTCTGTTGATTGAACACATCAATGATTTACATTACATTGTTGTAAGTAGGCGAGGGTCAATCTGGATAGTCATGACAAACAAAGCTTGCTTGTGCTTTTCAAGGAAGCATTGCAGCAGTATCGGTGTTACCTGAGGAAATCACACTTTCATGGAAAGTCTATAAACGAATTTCTGGTGAAGTCTCCTATGCTAAATTTAGAAGACATTGAATGGAAAAACCTTGTTATGCACTGCTCTCGTTCCCAGGATGAGGTACTGTCTATGAAATCACATGACAATTTGAACTTCTACTCTTCCGCATGTGCCTTACGGATCTTTTTTGTAGGAAATCTGCTCGAAGAAGAATTCCGGTTTTAAAAGAACGACAGGATATCACAAATATGCTACCCGCTGCTTTGCTCTTGTTAGTACATGTTGTCCTGTATCACTGTACTTGCATACATACCTGGTTCATTATGTGACAGCAGTATGCATGATAGCTTGCTTATCAATTGTTCACTCCAAATTATCTGATCTGTATGAATGGTTACATTAGTGTAGCATATATCCAATGCCAATAAACTTTTTTAGCTCTGCATTATTCTTGTAAGTACTTGCTGTCCTTTATCAGTGTACTTATATTGATAGGTAGTTGTTCATGTACCATCTCTCTGGAGCTTATTTTCCTTTGCCCTCCATTTTCTACACATCAGATCTATATTTACTCTTACCATAAGGTTGGATAACACCGATGGTACTGAAGAAGTTTAGTTGTGCATTACTCTTCATCTTATCTTAAATATTCTCCATTTTTTCTTATATTATCACATCTATATTTACTCTTAACAAAATGTAGAATAAAGGCAATGCTTATGCAGAAGATTCTATGGTACACTTCTTGAATTGCCCCCCCCCCCCCATCAGCATGGACAAGGGCTTTATAGAGCCTGTCTTCACCAATAATGTAAGTTTGTCCTTCTCAAGCCTTCAAACTTTCTTGTGTATATTTGGTTAGGCATGAATGCAACAGCTGTTTATTTTTGGTGTTTGCATCAAATTGCATGTTTAAAGTTTATTATGTGGTTCATAAACAAAAGTTTGTCCTTCTCAATTTAAGTTTTCAGTTGTACAACCAAATTCCTTCTTCATACCATGTAAATTAAACTATACAGAGAAAGTGATCTTCTTTTGCACTGCATATATGCTTCTGTTCTTGATCCGTAATCAAGTGGTGTGGTGAACCTACCCACTACAGCATAATGTCATATTCTGCAATGTCTTAACTATGAACAATGTCATATCATTCTACTATTATTTGAACCGTCTCTTTATTTGCCAATCTGAAATAGGATAAATTGACAGCACACTAACCATTGATACTTATGAGTCCTTGATCTGTAATCCAGTGGTGTCGTGAAGCTGCCAACTCCTTCACAATGTCATTTCCTGCCATGTCTTGATCTGAACAATACCATATTGTGTTAATGCAATTTTAAACTGTGTCACTTTATTCGTTAGTAAGATATGTGATGAATTGTCAGCACTGATACTTTTATGTGCAAAACATGTCATCTGTCTGCTTGTTTATCTTTCAGAGTGAGGAGGATATAAGTGTTAAACAAGCGTAGTCTCATCAGCTTTCTCAGCTGCTTGCGCTACAGCTCCCCAGCAGGGCTAACCTTTGTGGAACTCTATTGAAGTGTTGTCGGTTTTGTATATTATTTTGTCGGCGTGTTTATTTGCATTGGTGGCGATCTTTGATGCCCAGTGTATGTAATTTGCTGTTTGCTTGTGCTTTATTATCATAGTGGCGAACTTTGATGCCCAGTGGATGTAATATGTCGTAATTCCTTTATTGTATAGTCTAGGTTTTTTCTTATACATGATGTTGTAGTTATTTTACAGTATATATATCATGTCTTCGCAGTAAACCGGCCAAACCGTAAAATTACGGTACATAATCGGGCTGTCATGCAATCACGATGTATAATCCGCATCATGGGACCCGTCATCTTGGTCCGCTAAAAGGCCTAAATGTAAACTGGCCCTCTAGTAGATTCGGGCCTTTAATAGGCCGAGTAAACGGCCGGCCCTCTTTTCACAAGAAAACTCAATGGGCTTTTAGGAGGCTGAGAAGTAGGTTGGGCCTGAAACATGCCGAACAGCTCACGGGCCGGCAACAGCCCGAAATGGACCCCGACGCATGATTGTGCCAATCAAATCACGGGCTTTTAACAGGCCAAAATTGTCTCGGTCCTTGTTTGGCCCAATCAGATTATCGGCTGCTAGCAGGCCGGATGCAAACTGGGTCGTAGTTAGGCCAAACTATTTGACGGGCTTTTAACCGGCCGAAATTAATATAGGGCCAAAATGTTAAACGGGCCCTTAATAGGCCGAAACTAATATCAGGCCGAATTGCTAAATGGGCCTTTAGCAAGTGGGCCCAAAAGCATAGCGTCCAGTTGACAGGACGAATCTGATATGGGCCATAATTTAGCCCAAAGCCTCTTAAAGGGCCGGACTTGATCTAGGTCGTAATTTGGCCCAGAACGTGGTAGGCTTTTAACGGGCCGGATCTCATATGGGCCATTATTAGGCCCGGAACGTGCCAGGCCATTAATGGACCGGATCAAATATGGCCCGGCATTTGGCCCAAAACATGGCAGCCAGTTAATGGGCCGGCCTACTAGGGTCCTCAAAATCTTGTGGGCTACAGCTGGTGGCCCATTAATGTTGGTGAAATCTCGTGGGCCTTTAGCTGGGTCGGCCCATTATGGTCCGCAAAAATCTCGTGGGCCTTTACCTGGGCTGGCCCATTATGGCCCACAAAAATCTTGTGGGCCTTTACCTGGGCCGGCCCATTATGGCCCGCAAAATCTTGTGGGCCTTTACCTGGGCCAGCCCATTATGTTCCGCAAAATCTCGTGGGCCTTTAGCTGGGCGGACCATTATGGTCCGCAAAATCTTGTGGGCCTTTAGTTGGGCTGGCCCATTTAAACTTTATGGGCCACTTTTGGGTCGGTCCACGTGTCAACATATCATAGGCGCATCTCGCCCATTGGATGAGTGACTCGGAGCCGACACGTGTTTCCTCTAGCAAATGATGTTTTACACGTGCAAAATCCCCATTGGTCCGAGCTATTAACGGGTTATCGGATCCAAAAACCGGACCCGATAGCTTAACGGCGTTCCGTTATGGTGGATGCCACGTGTCAGTCACCCTTGACAAAAGCACTTCTGTGACGCGCGATTTATCGTCATGGAAGTGGACACTTCCATGATGATAATTTTGGTAATGTCATGGAACACTCCTACGACAGCACAAGTATGACTATCTTGATTCTGTCCTAAAATCGTCATGGATGTACATGCATGACAGAAAACACGACCTACTATGACAAACACGTATCATCACGGAAGTGTATTTTTTTGTAGTGAACCGTACCAGCGTCCTGGCTCGTCCTCAAACATTTGGAATCTTGGTTTTTAAATCCCCATAAATCCAAAACTCACCTGAAAGTCATGAAAGTAGGCATGGTGTCACGTCATGGCACATATATGTTGTGGTAAAAACATTGTCCAATTTGGGCCAAGCTTTATTACGAACCTCTTACAAGCCGAAGCTTCTCTCAACAGTAAGACTCGTGGTTCCGATAGGGAAACGAGTTCCCCTTGTTGTCGAAACATAATCACTGCCTCTTTTCGCCTTGCGTTTCTTCTACGGGCAACATGGAATGACGTGATATCCATGCTGAAATTTAAACTTATTCAGGGTTCGTTTGGCCTTTTTATACACTAATTGAGTTTCATAGGCATTTAGTGTCCATAATTCAAATCTGAACCTCAAATGCATGCTTCAGTTCACAAAAATGGCTAGAAAAATAATACATGCATGTGTCCTTGGGTGCATGTTTAGGTCCCATGCCAGGAATGGGAATGAATTACAACCATACCAGCGTCCTGGCTCGTCCTCAAACATTTGGAATCCCGGTTTTTATATCCCCGTAAATCCAAAACTCACCAGAAAGTCATGAAAGTAGGCATGGGTCACGTCATGGCACATATATGTCGTGGTAAAAACATTGTCCAATTTGGGCCAAGATTTATTATGAACCTCTTACAAACCGGAGCTTCTCTTAACAAGAAGCCTCGTGGTTCCAATTGGGAAACGTGTTCCCCTTGTTGTCGAAACGTAATCATTACCTCTTTTCGCCTTGTATTTTCTTCTATGGGCAACATGGAATGACATGATATCCATGCTAAAATTTAAACTTATTCAGGGTTCGTTTGGCCTTTTTATACACTAATTGAGTTTCCTAGGAATTTAATGTCCATAATTCAAATCTGAACTACAAATGCATGCTCAAGTTCACCAAAATGGCTAGAAAAATTGTACATGCATGTGTCCTTGGGTGCATGTTTAATTAGGTCCCATGCCAGGAGTGAGAACGAATTACAACCGTACCGGTGTCCTAGCTCGTCCTCAAACATTTGGAATCTCGGTTTTTAAATCCCCATAAATCCAAAACTCACCAGAAAATCATCAAAGGTGGCATGGTGTCACGTCATCGCACATATATGTCGTGGTAAAAACATTGCCAATTTGAGCCAAGCTTTATTACAAACCTCTTACAAACCAGAGCTTCTCTCAAGGAAGCTTGATGGTTCCGATAGGGAAACGTGTTCCCCTTGTGGCGAAACGTAGTCGCTCCCTCTTTTAGTATTGTATTTTCTTCTACGGGCAACATGGAACGACATGATATCCATGCTGAAATTTATACTTATTCAGGGTTTGTTTGGCCTTTTTAAACACTAATTGAGTTTCCTAGGCATTTAATGTCCATAATTCAAATTTGAACTACAAATACATGCTCCAGTTCACCAAAATGGCTAGAAATATTATACATGTGTCCTTGGGTGCATGTTTAGGTTCCATGCCAGGAATGGGAACGAATTACAACCTGACTTGCGTCCTGGCTCGTCCTCAAACATTTGGAATCTCGGTTTTTTAAATCCCCATAGAAATCCAAAACTCACTAGAAAGTCATCCAGGATGGCATGGTGTCACGTCATGGCACATATATGTCGTGGTAAAAACATTGCCTATTTCGTCCAAACTTTATTACAAACCTCTTACAATCCGGAGCCTGTCGCAAGGACCCTCGTGGTTTCGATAGGGAAACGTGTCCCCTTGTGGGCCAAACGATAATCGCTCCCTCTTCTAGCCTCGTATTTTCTTCTACACGCAACACGGAACAAATTTGAAATTATTCAGGGTTCATTTGACCCTTTTTATTCATTAATTGAGTTTTCTAGCCATTTAATGTCCATAATTCAAATCTGAACTACAAATACATGCTCCAGTGCACCAAAATGGCTAGAAAAAACAAACATGTGTCCTAGGGTGCATGTTTAGGTCCCATCGAACGATTGGAATGAATTCAACCGTCTCGCCGTCCTGCCTTGGCCACAAACATTGCGAATCTCGGTTCATAAATCTTTGTAAATCCAAAACTCACCAGGAAATCATTAAACTTGGCAGGGTGTCACTACATGGTACATATAATTGTCCAATTTGGGCGAAGCTATATTACAAGCCTCTTACAAACTGAAGCTTCTCACAACCCTCGTGGTTTTGGCGGGTAAAACGATAATCGTTGCTTGTTCAAGCCTTGAACTTTGTTTTCTACAGGCAACATAGAATAACAGGAGTGTCGTGCCGAAATTTGAAACTGATTAGGGTTCGTTTGGCCATTGTATATATTATTACTAATAATTAAGTTTTCTACGCATTTAATGTAGTCCATAATTCAACTTTGAACTACAAGCCCATGCTCCAGTGAAGCAAAATGGGTGGGAAATCGTACATGTGTCATTGGGTGCATGTTTAGGTATCATTTAAGGAATTGGAATGAATTACAAACTTGTCGTCGTCCTGAAACATTGAGAATCTCGGTTTTTAAATCCTAGTAAATCAAAAACTCACCCAAAAAACATGAAACTTTGCATGGTTTCATGACATGGCACATATATGTCGTGGTAAAAAATCGTCCAGTTTGAGAAGAGGCGCACACATTAGTAGCCAAAATCGCAAACGGTTGTATTATATGAACCGTGTAAACATTTAACCATACACAATGGCGTGTGTGCAGCTACTTGATTAGACGGGATGAGCGTGAGAAGTCCGTCGTGTAGGCTCGACGGGACACGTGCGATCAGTCCACCATGCAGGCTTGACGGGATGCATGCATCCTGTCCACCTCGCAGGCTCAACGGGACATGTGCGAGCAGCAAGGCCGCACATGCTCACCGGGAAGTGACCTCTTTGATCTCCATGCACCAGCCGCCGCCCGCCTCGCTCACAACTTCTCCATTAATGGGTTAATTAAAGCGCCTGGACGGAGTTTTTTTAGGGGTGGACAGAGGGTGTTTGCTTGTGATCCGATGGCAGGATTTGCTTTGTTCGTGTTTTCAACTCGTATTCTAGCCTAATTTAAATTGCCACATAGGACAACGGATAATACGACGACAAATAAAATGGCAACGGATAGTACGACGACAAATTTACAATGGTGTAGATAATAATTGTCTTACATATTCTCGATAATTTAAAATGCCACGGAAAAGCCCGGAAGAGATAGGGGCAAGAGAAGAAGGAAATCGCAGACAACGATCTGGATCGCTACTGTATCTACTCTTCGATGGATTGCCGAGCGATGATATCTCCCAGGTCCTTCTTCAATTCCTCACGACTTTGCCTGAAAGCAGCCACAGATTCCTCCACCTCCTACTCGCGCTCGATCCGGAGCTTCCTCAAGTCACCCATCAGTTCCTCGACGACCGTTGTTAGCATCATACCCGAGGCACTGCTCTGCTCATGCAGCATCTTCCAGCCGGCGGCCTCTTCCTCCTTCTCGACGAGCGCCTTGAGGAGCTTCGCATTGTCACCCATGAGTTGCTCGACGAGGCCGGTCGCCTTGTCAACATAGGCATCGCTGATCTCGAGCAGCTTCATCATGCCGTCGACCAGCTCCTGCTGCTTAATGAGGCCAGCGAGAATGTCGTCATCGCCGGCCAAGGATTTCAGCAACGACAACTCGTCGCGATCACCGACGCAGCGAGTGCGCTTGTGAGAGACCTCGTGGCCCGTGAGAGCTCATTCGAGGGCTCCGCGGCATGCCGGGACATCTCTGCTGCGGCTGCCGCTTCATGGAGGGACCTCTCTAGTGCTTGCGCGGCCTTGGTCTTTGCTGCCTGGTTATACAAGAAAGACCAGATTGTGGGTGATGAGGAGAGGAACTATGAAGTAATTTTCGAGTGGGTATTTTTTATAGCCCGGTGCTAAGTGTGAACACATACTAGTTTGATCAGTGTGAACAGATTTGTAATTACTTATTGCGTTGTAATCTGCAATGTGATGAGATACAAAGTCAAAATTTATTCATGGTTCTGGGCCTACAAAGCCCCGTTTCTGTTGTTCTGCCTCATCGCAAACAGTTCTTTGGATCAACCGTATGCCACGCATCGGAAGCCCGAAACATGGGTCCTTGTTCTCGGATGTACGTGTACGTGTCTGCCCACTATCACACACGGTCATGATATCACCATCATGTGCTATGGATGCACCATCGCATGTCCCACGGGGTGCCAGAAGGTTGACCACGTGGTTGCTCGCCGTGGCGTCCCTACGCGCGCTCTACTCGTCGTTGAGGCAAATTTACAACGGAAATGGTTAATAATTGTCTTACATATTCAGGATAATTTAAAATGCCACATGCAGCAAGGCACAAAACACTCACAACCTACTTATGCATACAATTATAATAAAATATAGGCTAAAAAGATGAGCCGACGGCCTTCCGATGACGGCCTTCTCGGACTCCATGATCAGCATATCACCCTTGCGGCCGTTCATTATGTGTACCTTACTAATCATCGCACACGAGTACTTGTAGATGCATCATGTGCGATACTCCTAGCCACCGCAAGCAACTAGTTTGTATTTTCCAAAGTTTTTTGTACGAAGAGAGTCGCACATGAACTTACTATAGTAACCCTTTGTGTTATAATTTCTCATCGCAAACAGATCATCCGAGTGGGTTGTTTGTTGTGTATCCCACACATTTGGTTTACACGAATCGTTTGTGTTCTTTTGGCTGATCGCAAATGCCGCATATCACACACATCTTGTTAAGATGAACCATTTACATTCTCTTGCCTAATCGAAAATAGTTTGTCCGAGTGAACCGTATGCTGTATATCACACACACCTTGATCGGGCTGAACATTTCTGTTGCATTCCCTAATAGCACACAGTTCATTGGAGGGAACTGTATGTCGTATATCGCACACACATTGATATGGCTGCCCGTTTCTATTGTTCTTCATCATCGCAAACAATTCTGTTGGATCAACCATATGCCCACCATCACACACGTAACTAAAATCTGAACTTTGTTTGATGTCTCGGCCATAGCAAACGTTTCACACCTTTTTTGACGGTTTTTTCATAGCACCGTTTGCGATTATTGTATGGCACACAGTTTCGTCGACGGGTCTCTGATCGTAGTGTCGCATTAGCAGCATCCTGCAGTAGTGATAAGGTCTCTTGACCTAGAAAAAAACAAAGGGAGGACTTTCGGATGGAGCGCCGCCGCCTTGAGGCAGAACTTGGACAGGAGCACTTTTGCTCTCCGGTAGAGCGATTCCGCCGAGGATACTTCCCTTTGGGAGGGGGAAATCGAAGCCATCGTCATCACCAACAACCCTCTCATGGTGGGAGGGCAAATCTTCATCAACATCTTCAATAGCACCATCTCATCTCAAAACCCTAGTTCATCTCTTGTGTTCAATCTTTGTATCAAAATCTTAGATTGGTACCTGTGGGTGACTAGTAGTGTTGATTACATCTTGTAGTTGATGCTAACCGGTTATTTGGTGGAAGATTATATGTTCTGATCTGTCATGATATTTAATACCCCTCTGATCTTGAGCATGAATATGTTTTGTGAGTAGTCACTTTTGTTCTTGAGGGCATGGGAGAAGTCTCGTCATCAATACTCATGTGAATTTGGTATTCTTTCAATATTTTGATGATATGTATGTTGTGATTCCCTTAGTGATGTCATGTGAACATTGACTACATGACACTTCACCATCTTTGGCCTAAGGGAGTGCATTGTGGAGCAGTTATTAGATGATGGGTTGCTAGAGTGACAGAAACTTAAACCCTAGCTAGTTTATGCGATATTTTGTAAGGGGTTGATTTGGATCCATATGTTTAATGATATGGTTAGATTCTATCTTAATTCCTCTTTCGTAGTTTTGGATGCTTGCGAGAGGGGTTAATCATAAGTGGGAGGCTTGTTCAAGTAATAGCAACACCCAAGCACCGGTCCACCCACATATCAAATTATCAAAGTAGCGAATGCAAATCAAGCCAACATGATGAAAGTGACTACATGGAATTCCTGTGTGTCCTCAAGAACACTTCACTTACTGTAAGAGATTGTTTTGGCCTGTCCTTTGCTACAAAAGGATTGGACTATCTTGCTGCACCTATTGTTACTATTGCTACTTGTTATTTGTTACAAATTATCTTGCTATCAAACTACTTGTTACCGAAAATTTCAGTGCTTGAAGAAATTACTTTGTTGAATACCGCTAGTCATTTTCTTCTGCTTCTCGTTGGGTTCGACACTCTTACTTATCGAAAGGACTACGATTATCCCCTATACTTGTGGGTCATCACCAGCCCATCCGAAACTAAGGCGGAGCCCACACATTTAGAGCTGGTCGTACTGTTTCCGCAATAAAATCCCCTTTCTCCCCCTCTCCTCTAGCATCCCACCACTCTCCACCCTAATTCCCGCTCTTTTTTTGCCGCCTCCACTGCATGGATCCGTACAAAAAGCTTTCGGAGACGTCGATGCACTACTGTAGGAATTCTTGCCAGCGGTGGGCGCCAAAAGCATGGCGGTGGCGAGCAGGGCTCTCAAGGCCGCTTGCCATTGACCTCCGGCCACTGATAACATGGCATCAGTGACAGGCTCGTGCCCTCCACCAGTAGTAGAAGCAACTCTGGCGGGTTATACGTCTCGAACGTATCTATAAATTTTTATTGTTTCATGCTACTATGTTACCAATCTTGTATGCTTTATATGCCATTTTACATCATTTTTGCAAACTAGCCTTTTAACCTAGTGTCCAGTGTCAGTTTCTGTTTAATTTCCTATGTCTTTGTTTCACAGAAAAACAATATCAAAAGAAGTCCAAACACGATGAAACTGTACGGTGATTTTTTGTGGAACAGAAGAGACCCTAGAAGCTTCAGGGGGTGTACCAGACGAGAGAGCCACAAGCTTAGGGGTGGGGCACCGTGTGAGCTTGTGACACCCTCGTGGGCCCGTTTGACCTAATTCCAATGCTATAAATTCCCTAAAATCCATAAACCACCAGAGCGAGACCCGAAGCAATTGTGATCGCGGTTGCAAGCCTCTATTCTTCCGCGATCCCATCTGGAGGCCTTCGTTGGTACTCTGCCAGAGGGGCAAACCATTTGGGAGGCAATCTTCATCGACGTTGCTTCCTCGATGATGATGTGTGAGTAGTTCCTATACGGGTCCATAGCAGTAGTTAGATGTCTCTCTTTCTCTTTCTGATCTTCAATAGAATGATCTCCTCAGAGATCTATTCGATGTAATTCTCGCGGTGTGTTTGTTGGGATCCAATGAATTGTGAGTTTATGATCAGATTATTCATTGATAGTAATTTGTTTCTATTCTGAGATTTATTATGTGTGATTTTATGGCCTTGTATTTCTCTCTGATCTATCCATCTTCTTTGGCCAACTAGATTGATATATCTTCGGTGGGAGAGGTGCTTGACAGTAAGTTTAATCTTGTGGTGTCCTTACACTATGACAAGAGGAGTTGCAAGGCACATATTTGTATTGTTGCTACTAAGGGTAAAACAACGGGGTTCAAACATATTAATTGGTCTTACTTTTTCTACATTATGTCATCATGCTCCACGCATTATTCTGTTTGTTATGAAGTTAACACCACACCATAAGATGCATGCTGGATATTGGTCAAGCGGTGGAGTAATAGTAGTAGATGTCAGTAAATTTTAATGGTCTGTTTGTCGCGGACGTAATGCCTATGTATTGATCATATGTCATGAAGAATAATCATAACTATGTGTTATTCTATCAATTGCCCAATAGTAATTTGTTTACTCATCGTACCGCGCTCATGAGAGAGATGCCTCTAGTGAAATTATGGCCCCTGGGTCTATTCACTTTATATTTACTAAAACACTAAAAATACCTTGATGCATTTTTTTCTTTTACTTCCTTTTTATTTTATATATCTATCACTACCAGATTTAAGCCTTACAACTAGCGATAATGAGGGGATTAACAACCCCCTTGTTGTCGTCGGGTGCAAACATTTGTTTATGTTTGTGTGCATGTACCGTTTATCTTGTTTGAGTGGCGTCGCCTATTGGTTCGACAAACCTTGGTTCTTAGCTGAGGGAAATACTTTTCGCTACTACACTGCTTCGCCATTCCTTTTGGGAAGCCCAACGCTTATCATAAGTAGCAGAATATTTTCTGGCGCCATTGCGGGGAGGCTTCATCTAACAAGTCCAAGCTCCTTCCCTCACATTTATCAATTTGATTATTTTCCTTTCTCCACCATTTGCCTTATGATGTGTGAGTAGTTCCTCACAGGACCTACCGGTCCATAGCAGTAGCTAGATGTCTCTCTCTCTCTCTCTCTCTCTCTCTCTCTCTCTTCAATGCAATGTTCTCTTTGAGATCGATATGATGTAATACTTTTGTGCGGTGTGTTTGTTGGGATCCGTGAATTGTGGGTTTATGATCAGATTATTCATTGAAAGTAATTCAGTTATTCTGAAGGTTATTATGTATGATTGTTATAGCGGTGTAATTCTTTCCGATCTATGAGCTATCTTTGGCCAAGTTGATGATTAGATCTTCAGTGGAAGTCCTGCATTGTAGTAGGTTCAATCTTGCGGTGTCCTCACCTCATGACAGAAGGGGTAGTGAGCCACGTATTTGTATTGTTGCTGCTAAAGATAAAATGATGGGGTTCGATCATATTAGTTGGTCTTATTTTGTCTACATCATGCATCTTGCTTAAACATTACTCTGTTTGTTATGAACTTAATAACTAGAGAGGCAAGCATAGAAGCACTCCCGAAGTGGAGTAATATTAGTAGATGCAGATGGATGTCAGTCTACTTATCACATACATAATGCCTATGTATTGATCATGCCATGAATAACATGATAATTATGCGCTATTCTATCAATTGCCCAACAGTAATTTGTGTACCCACCGTTTGCTATGTTCTTGAGAGAGATGCCTCTAGTGAAAGCTATGCCCCCCCCCCCCCCCCGGTCCATTCACCTCATATACTAAAACCCTAGTAACCTTGCTACAATTTATTTATTTTTATTCAGTTTTGCAATTTATATATCTACCACTACCAGAATTAATCTTTACAATTAACAAGTATAAGGGGATTGGCAACCCACTTGCCCACGTTGGGTGCAAGTATTTGTTTGTGTGTGTAGGTACTGTTGATCATCGTTTGTGTGAATCTCCTATTGGTTTGATAAACCCCGCCGTCTCAGTATCGTCCCTTGCGACCTGCTCGTCCTGCGGCTCCACGGGCTCGACCTGAAGGTGCTTATCTACAATGCCGGCACCTCCAACATCTGCAGGGTTCTGTGCTCTAAGCACATCTGCGTCGGTGACATCAGTCATGCCCTCTAAGTTCTCTGTGTAGATCGTCTGAAGTCTGAACTAAGTTAGGTCTAAACTTATATTTGATCATCTCTTTTGCTGCAAAACTTGTCTATATTTTGCCCGGAAGGACATGGGATGCCCTGATGCTTAAACTTATGCCTACTACTATTATGCACTGCTAGTTATTGTGTGATGTGTGCTGATGTTCTTGTGTGATGTGCTATTCATGATCTGTTGTTCTTGTATGTTGTGTGCTGTGAAGTGTTGCTAATGGGGTGACAAGACCACCACATATTAAAGGGGTGAGCAAAATAGCTACTTGCACGCAGCCAAACAACCGAGTGTTGCATCTTCTCACCCCTGAGGCACGAACGCAGGCAACCAAACAACAAATCACAATGTAGGCCTTGATGCAATGCAGGAAACCAAACTACATGCAAATGTTGGGTTTTTGCTTGCATTGGCTCAACCAGGCCCAGATGGGTCAAGTATGGAAAAGTTGAAAAAACGGTGCATGTAACTAATTTTTATACGCGCCATTAGTCTCTAACCTACATTGCCTTGGGCAGCGCCATAGACTCTCCCCTAGTTAATGTCTTAACTTCCTCTGCCTCAGGTGATGTCGCCTTCGCTATCTAGTTTTCCCGTGCTCTTTTCCCATTGGCGGGCCGGAGACCAGTTCTCCCTACGAGTTGTAGGGGTGGTAGGCGGCGGGATTTTTTTAGTCGTGCGTGGCTATGTGCAATGATGCAGGATGTGGCATCCTCTCATCTCGATGGGGACACTTTGTTGGGCTATTTAGTCAAATAAAGCTTGGCGACTCCGTCCCCGTCCCAGCTCTTAATACTTTTTCTTCCTCATTGCCTCTCGTAGCGCTGATATGTCTCGCTTCATGGGGCGGTCCTATTTGGTGCCACCTAACCAAATAGGCGCTCACGCGTGCGAGTATATGGGATGGCCCATTTGCATTTTTAGAATGTTTAACTTGTGGACCAATGAGTTGACCATCGACCTAGGACAATTGGCAATTTACTGAGGAAAAAAAGTTCACAAAATTTGAAAAAAGTCCATCAATTTTGAAAATAAATCATCAAATTTGAAAAACAGTCCACCAAGTTTGGAAAAAAGTTCATCAAATTTTCAAAAAATGTTCATTAGAAATGAAAAAATGTTCATTCATTTTGAAATAAAGTTCGTCAATTTTGAAAAAAATATTCATCTACATGAAAAAGTTCACAAACTTAAGAAAGAAAAGAGAAATATGAAACAAAAAAGAGAAACAACATAGGCCGACTTCCCATACATTGAAATGATATAAAAGAAGTTGGTATACATCAGCGCGAACATGGGGTAGTGGTCATAGCAGTTGACTCGCACCGATCGCGGGCCGAACCCTCTCCGCCACATTCCTGAACCTTTTTTGAGTATTAAGATGGAAAAAGCGTAAAATGGGCCGGCCCAGAATCAACTGCACCGGCGCCTGGTGCGCCAATAATGGCCGGCCCAACTGAGACCGTGGGCATTAATCAGTATTACTGCTTTCAATTTTTCTTCCATTTTTTGCCTTGTATTTTCCTTTTTTTTATTTTTTTATATTTCATAATATTCTAGTTATATCTGTAATAAAAATCCCTTTACATACATAATTGAAAATTGTTCAATGCACATTTGAAAAATGTTAAATATGTATAGAGAAAATGTTTATCATGTATACTAAAAATATTTACAAAAAATTGTATGAAACAATTTGATAATGTATTTAAAAAATATTAGTCAAGCATTTGAATTTTTTTGAAGAAGTGTTTGAAATTTTTTAATCAAGCCTTTGGAAAAAGTTAAATATTTAGATAAAAAATGTTGACCATGTATTAAAAAATGATGAAATTATTTTTGATCATATATATATATATCATTTTTAATCAAGATTTTGAATTTTTTTGAACAAATATTTAAAAATTGTTAATCAAGCATTTGAAAAATATATAATGAGTATAGAAATTTTTTTTGACCATCTACTAAAAAATGATGGAAAAATTTGATCATCTATATAAAAATGTTAATCAACCATTGGAAAAATGTTAACTTTTTTGTGGAAAAATGTTGACCGTGTGTTAAGTTCTTTAGTATTGCATTAAATATTTTAATCAAACATTTGAAAAATGTTGAATGTGCATAGAAAAAATGTTGAGCATGTGTTAGAAAATGTTAATATTGTATTTATTTTTTTAATGAAGCATTTGAAAAAGTTTAAAAGTGTCTATATAAAAAATGTTGACCATGTATTAAAATGTTAATCTGGTATTTGAAAAATGTTCGTGAAGCATTTGAAAATGTGTAATATGTGTATTGAAAAAATGTTGACCATTTATCAAAAAAGGTTACAGTTGTATTGAAAAAAAATGTTAAACATGTATTTAAAAAAATGTTGTTGACATATAGGAAAAATGTAGAATGAAAACCACAAGAAACAAATAAAACCAAAGAAATGAAAAAAGAAAAGAAGCAAAATAAACCAAAAAAATGGAAAAAATCTTTAGAAAGAAATGCAAAAAGAATGAAACAAAATAGAGAAGAAAAATAAGTAAAAGTAACAAAAGAAAGTGAAAAAAAACCCCAGAGAAAACTGAATAAAACAGAAAAACGGTGGAGAAAATTGGCTCTTTTACCTTAGTAGGATGCGCCCTAGAGTTCATCACGAACTCGACACAGAGCCAGTGGCTAGTGTCCCTAGCAACTATCCAGGGGACCAGGGTTTGAATCCCGGTTTCACTCCCTTTTTCTCCACTATTTTATTTTATAAATGGGCCGACACAGTTGCTACGCGACACACAGAAGTCCTTTAATGCGAAAAATGAACAACCTATTACAAACACCGCATGACCCGGCCGCCACCGGAGCTGTCAGAGAAGGGAGGGCAATGGAAAGCCGGTTAGAGGAAATGACGAAGTGCCCCTAAGACCAGCAACAAACGAAACCCTCATATCCTTAAGCGCCTGAGCAGACAGCTCAGTCACTGTTTGCATAGAAGAGAGAAAGAAAAAAAAGGCATCGGACCCTTCACTTTCGTTTGTGCGTTTCCCGACAGTCCGCAAATCCCCATGCCCGACCCATATATGAGAAGGATATGGGGATGCACAGGAAGTCCGCCATGAATAATGCAGCCCATAGGGTATACCACATGTTTCCATTTTTTAATCTTTCTTTTCTCTCTCTTTCCATCTCTAGAATCATATTCATGTGACCGGACAATTTAAAGCGTGTCATTGTTTTACAAGAAAAATAGAGGGTCAAGACGCGTCCTTCAATGTTCAAGGGGTCAGATTGGTGCAATCGTGGTGGTTGTAGATGCGAGGGATGTCATCCGCAGGGTTTGGGATGGGTGGAGCCACCTCATACCCTTACCCGTTCCATTTAAGCTTACCCATCACCCATACCCATACGCACTAGTGGGTACAAATTTCCCCATACCCGTCACCTGACAAGGTAAATGGGTACCTGCGTAAAAATACCCATGTTTGCATAACATCAATTTGAGCGACACATACTCGTAAACAACAAGATGCAAGAATAATTTATAAACAACAATACATACTTATAAACAACAACACATCATAAATACACCACATTTTATAAAACATCAACACTTTCTTGTAAACAACAACACATCAAAACATAAACATATAGTCATAAACAGTAGTACATAGTCATACATTTTTAAGTTCACAAAATCATGACAAAGGGTAGAAGTAATTTTTTCGTGCTTGTTAGATTTTATAAGGGTACATGGGTATGCGGGTATAGGTTATATGATCTCATACCCCGCTCTAGCCGATGAATTTGAGATTTTCCTATTTACATACCCATAGATAATTTTTTGTTCCATATCCTTACCCTAATAGAGTTTTTACCCGCAGGGTACGTGGATAATGGGTACTCATTGCCATCCTATATATGCTCAAACACAAGCCTGTCGGAGAACACTACATTGGAACACTGGCGACACGGGTCAGCCTCACGCGCTTGGCCCGTCCCGGCCATATTTGGATGGTCCGGCCAGGTGCTCTCTTCCGTCGCCACAGACGCAGCAAATGGCTGGAAATGCGCGGAACGTCCGTCCACACCACGCCCGGCTCCATTAACCTGATCATGAGGAACAGTGACTGCAGCACCGGGTAGGTGAGGCACGTGCTGGTGCTGGCTACAGCATTTTATATCATTTCCTAGCACCTCGATTTCATCCACAAATCACAAGCTCTCCTCCTCTCACCCGCTACTGTGAAGTCTGCACTGTACCTGGGAGTACAATGGAACAGCTACACGGTGTGATGGATGAGCACGAGCCCAGCCTTGACCTCACCCTCCGCATGAGCTCGGCAGCTGAGGCGGAGCAGGGCGGCTTCTTCCTCTGCGTCTACTGCGACCGCAAGTTCCGCAGCTCGCAGGCGCTCGGCGGCCACCAGAACGCGCACAAGCACGAGCGCAGCCTCGCCCACCGCCGGCGGGAGATGGCCGCCGCCACGGGTGCACACGGGGCCGCAACGCGCGCGCCTGCTGCGCAGGACGAGAGGCCCAGGTATGTTTCCGCCGGCGATTCCGTCGAGCCTTCCGCTGGGAAGGCGGGGAAGACGGAGGCAAGGGCGTGGAAGGTTGCTGCTGCTCCCGAGTACGGCTACCGCGCCGATGATGTGGACCTGTCGCTCAGGCTATGACCGATCTCTTCTTCTAGCTAGTTGAGTTTCTGTCATGGAATTCCGACCGGCGCGCGCGCGTCGCGCCGTATTTTGGGCTCCTATTTCTTTTCTTTTGTATTCTCCGATCGATCTGACTGAATGTACTTACCGAAATTTTACTGTCTGTGAAATTTCTTCAAATATATGTGTGCCCTGCAATATACTCTGTCCAGTTATTGTACGATACTCTGTCCAGCGTCCTTTCACGTGTCAAAATAAAAGTGAAGTAAACTATAACAAGATAAAATAATGCAAGGCAGTGCATGCAGGTGCCCTTTAACGTTAATTGAAATATACACATCTTGCTAGATTCACAATGAATCGCCCGGAATGGTACCTTGACTCACGTTTTCTGTTGTAGGCTCAGTTTGTAGTTGTTGAACTGTGTTGTGTAGTGTTTACTTTAGGGAAAAGTCTGAAAAAAACCTTGTATTTGTGGAAGCAGTCTGAGTTTAACCCCGATCTCTCAATCCATTAAATTGGTACCATAAACTTACTGATCCCAGTCAATTCTAACCCGATCCCAATCCTGGACTTGTTTGTCACACCAGGAAAGAATAATTCCGACTGGGTTCAATGCTTGTCTCACTAACAGCGCGGGCCTACATGGCATATACATCTTCTCCGCCAATCTCTGTCCCCTCTTTCTATCTCCTCTCCAGTATCCCGGACATAGGCGCCGACGTCTCGCTCACCCACCCCGACTCCATCTCCTCGACTGCCACATCCATTCTGCTCTCCACGCGCCGCTCCACGTTGTCGGCTTCGCAGCCCTTCTCTTTCCTGATCTTCATCAACACCGCAGCTCTACCTCGTCGCCTTGCCGCTACTGGTTGTCTGGTCTTGGTTGTGCTTGGCGTCATGGTTGTCGGGCTTGTTATCACGGCAGGCGGCTACAGGAGCATGTGCTCGGCATGGCAGTGAGAGCTATAGGCACCGTGGACTGCCACCTCCTTTTCATCTGCCAACACCTTACTAAAAAACCTTGCAGCAACCACCCTGTTGCGTCACAACTCACAACAATACAACGTGGGTAATTAACGGCGATGAGCTTCATCAGCGCAACGATGGCTCTATCCTGTTCACTGATGCATTCTTGAGACGATTTTGACTAAATTTGGGGGTCATATACTTATGCACGGCAGGTGTTTGATTAAATGTCGATGATAGCTGTAGGCTCTCAGTCGTCTCGTCTCCTTGGGTACGCGTTGCGCGTGGGGCGTCCCAGCAGAACGATGAGCATAGGAATTGTGGATTACGAGTGTGCGGAGCTGGGTACATACGTGTTTATGGTGTTGCTGAAAGACGCGTACGTATACATTGCCTGAATGTCCCATGAGCATGGATGCTACTACATCTCATCCTCCGTTCGTGCCCATGGAGAGCAGCAAGCCAACGATGATGTCCGGGTGCATGGTTTTTTATCTGCGCCAAAGAAAAATAGGAGAGAGAATGCCTGTGGAAGAAGATTGCATGCGGGTCCATGTGGTCAGTGACACAAGCGAGTGATCCCAGCCGGGATCACTCTTTTCCCTGCATGACAAACAAGTCTAGGATTAAGATTGACTGGGATCAGTAAGTTTATGGTGCCAATTTCAAGGATTGGGAGTTTAGGGTTAAATTCAGACTCACTCCACGAATTCAAGGTTTATTTTAGACTTTTCCCTTTACTTTACTAGTCAACATGTACGTGCAATGCACGTTAATTTAGAAATATATTAAGTGCATGCGGATATTAAGTAGGATATTATTTGCGTGTAATTATGTGATTAGCACTATATTTGGCATGAAATTAGCTGCACGCTAAACATGTTGAGCGCTCGATATTGAAGTATTATAGGTCATTGGATTGACATGATTTGATGGCCGAGATTAATTGGATCTGCCCCTTAAGATTTTTTTTATATTGGTATAGATAATCTGCCATAGTTAAATGGCCATGAAACTGGAGGCAAGTTGGTTAAAATAAACAACAAAATAAGCAAAATGGTACTCCCTCCGTTCACGAATATCAAATGTTCTAACTTTTTTAATGTGGTTTGTTCACTCATTTCAGCCCGTACATAGTCTATACTAAAATATCTAAATCATCTTATATTTATGAACGGAGCAAGTAGTTGTGTATAAACAGGATTATCATAATCCACCGTACCATTAATCACAACCTTACACAAAATCAAAGTACATCGCCAGTTTGCTATTACTCCCTCAGTTTGTACAAAATCAGCGACACTTCATACGAAACAAAAGGAGTACTAATTTTGTAGCAACATATGGCATATACGGTAAGTAAATATACATCCTATCATCTTCACCTAGTGATGTTAGATCTCTGATAAAGATCAACATGCAGAAGACTGATGCCCACCTAGCACCCACCCCACCCTCCTCCTCTCTCTCTTCCCACCTCGAGCGTGTGTGTTCTTGTGCGCGCTCTCTCTCCTTCACGCGCGTGTGTGTGTGCGCGCGCGCTTGCGCTTGTCAAGATATAGACGGTGAGAGCACAACTATCTCATTATCACGGTCACTGTTTGCAGGTTAGCCGTCTCTGATGACCACATCACTGACAACCAAATGAGCTACTATGTGCTCTACTTTTCCTCGAGGAATCATTGTGTACTATACTGAGTAACCAGATTTATTGTTGTCACGGAGCCAACCGCAAACATTACTCCCTCCGTTTATATTTATTCTACATGTTGGCTTTACTTGAGTAAAACTTTCTGAAATTTGACCAATTGTATGTAAAAAGAGTTTTGTTTCAGTACACCACCCTAATTAAAAGTTTGCACGAATCTTAAAGTTAGTACATCAATAAACATAACACCAAACTGGCTTCATCACAAAATATCTTTTCATATTCTATTTATATAGTAGTGTAGATGTTGATATTTTTTGACATAATATTTGTCAAACCTTGCAAATTTGTCCCAGACAAAACAAAAATGCAAAGTAAAAAGAAGCAGAGGTAGTACAAGCTGGTGTTAAAACTATCTTGTACGTATGTGAATGGACGTGTCGTCTAAAATGAGTTATTCCGCAAGTAGTTATGGGCCGTTGCATTATTTTTGGGGATCCCTTATTTTTATATGAATATATGCCAGCCGTTGAAGTTACCTTTACCGTCGCTATGGATCTTGCCGACCCCTTTCCCCTATGCCCTAAATCTTGGCTCAGCCGAGATGCTCTTCACTATCGAGCCGTTAGCAAATTGACGGCCAGCCGGAGACGTGCGCGTCACCGGCTGCTCAAACGTGTCCCCTGATGAACAGTGTAAAACCCGTTAGGTGAGCACTGCAGCCAGTGCTAGCTGTGTATTTAGTCCTTTGCTTAGCACAACAATTTCCATGGCGACTTAAGCTCTGGTCGACTCTCTAGCTCCACCAAACACTCACGCTAACAATCCAAGAAGCCAACATATAGGCGACAGTAAGCCCATAGTGTAGCTACAACCTAGTACAATGGAACGGCTGACCAGTGGCGACTGTCAGCAGGAGGATGAGCTCAACCTTGGGCTCAACCTCCGCACCACGGCCGCGCCGGAGCCCGGCGTCGGCTTCTTCCTCTGCGTCTACTGCAAACGTAAGTTCCGCAGCTCGCAGGCGCTCGGCGGCCACCAGAACGCGCACAAGCACGAACGCAGCCTCGCCAAGCGCCAGCGGCTGATCGCTGCCTCGACGCGCGCGCACGCCGTGCGCGTGGGCGTGCCTGCTGCGGCGCAGGACGAGAGGCAGCCCGGGTACCACCACGGGGGCGGCGGCGACTTCATGTCTGCGGCTGGGAAGGAGAGGAAGACTGCTGCTGGAAAGGCGCACACGCATGGCAGGAGCTCGTCGGAGTACGGCTACGTCGCCGACGATGTGGACTTGTCTCTCAGGCTATGATCGACCTGCTAGGTTGTCCCAGATCCCCACCCAGTTTACTAGCTGACCACGCGCATCGGTACGTGCTTCGGTATGCCGGTCTTCTTTGGTGATTACATGTGAAACTGCTGCTGTGTTAGCTCGTTTCGAGCTCTGTGTGTGTTGGATTCTTATGTTCTTCTTCATGTGTTGAGTTTTTCCTCATGAAATTCCTTGACCAGGAAGACAGTTTGGTAATTTACTTACATTTATCCGTCCAAAATGCATGGAGTTTTGATTTATTGATTTAATGCTTTCTGTGTTCTCCTGGTCTTTGTTTTGATCTCATTGATTGGCTTCTTCAAGTGATATAAATATACATGACATGTGACTCACTATTTCGAGTAATACTAGTATATTTTTTTGTAATACTCGATCAATTAAAGTCTACTGTGTTAGTAATAGTATACAAATAATGCAAAACTGCATAGCTAATTTACTATTTCAACTTGACAACATTAGTATATTGTAAGATATAGAAAAATAATGTAGGACATGCACATATTGATGACTTGTATGGGCATATATGCTCATATAAGAGACCCTGGTTTGTGTCTCTCTTATTTTTATTTTATGCGAAAATGCCAGACATGTTTTCGTCCTATTTGTATCGCTCGTGGCAAAAATGCACAATATTTGAGACATGGATACGATCCTAAAGCTGTAACTTTGATGTTTCATTTTATTTGTATATGACATGCGCTGAGAAATAACCAAAAAGAATTATAAAACAGTTTTCTTAGAGAAAACCAATGAGAACTATTCCTTTTTTCTTTTGTTTCTAATAACCAACAATC
Organism: Triticum timopheevii; assembly: GCA_963921465.1. NCBI lineage: Eukaryota > Viridiplantae > Streptophyta > Magnoliopsida > Poales > Poaceae > Triticum > Triticum timopheevii. Next base: position 577,443,092 of record OY997268.1, read on the forward strand.
TGGCATGGGGGTTGCAAGCACACCAATACAACTCAATGCATTTCACACGCGGGTGGGTTAACTGTTGTGTGCTTGAAGGAGTCGAGCTCAAAGGAGGAGGAGGAGGAGGAGGAAGAAGAAGACAACAAGGAGATGGATCCTACGGAGGAGCTCGCGGCTGCCAACCTTAAGGTCACCACCACTGGAGGAGACGACATTGGCCTTGCGGTCAAGGCGATGATGCCATCTGCTTCCTCTCATGGGAGAAGGTGGAGGCGCCAATACCACGCGACGCTCATCAAAGGGGCTAAGCAGCTCGTTGCTAAGCGTGTCAATGCTGCCGTCGACCCCACCTTCGTTGTCGACTGTAATGCCATCCTCGAGCTCCCAAGGACGAGCACACGGTGGTGGTTGAATCGCTGCAAGCTGCTTCTCATCTGTGATGACGGGGGGAGCAAACATTAGTGGAGGTTGCCGGCGAGGACTCTGATGAGAAGGAAATGTCATCGATTCTCCTCACCGCCAATGACCACTAGGATAATGGCTCCAACGCAGGGGTGATCGGGCTCTCATCCGACAAGAGGTAGAAGTAATTTACTCCCTCCGTTCACTTTTGTAAGACATTTTAGACATTCAAGAAAACACCTAACATTGTTTAATTTCGGTTGTCTAAAACGTCTTACAAAGGTGAATAGAGGGAGTAGTTCATTTATATGGATGTAGTGGTAAACAGCGGGGCGCTACATGTTGTTTACGATGTCAAGTGACACCACGAAAAATTGAGTAGCTACAATTGTACACCCACGTACAACTATAGCTTGTCCACATATAGCACATTTATATACTCCCTAAGCTAAACGCTCTTATATTTCTTTACGGAGTGAGTAGCTTTGATATCACTTTCTCTGAGTCATAGCACCGCCGGTGGCTGTAAAGTTTATGACCTATCAACTACCGAATGCCGTATTCTATCAACTATATCAAATACCATTACTCTGTTGATCAACGTAGCATGGCTGACATGGATTCAGGGTATGGGGAATGAAGGACACTGTTGCCCGACCGGATAAATAGAGCTAGGTTAGCTCCTGCACGCGGACATATTTGAACATCTCTGTAGATAAATGAGGGCCAAAATTTGGTGTAATAACCAATGTCGATAAAGAGTGTCAGACATCGGTAGGATCAAACTCGTAAACACATGAATGAAGACGGGATCCAAACAGATCCACCGAAGACCAGCACCGACCGGATTCCGCCAGATCCGACGAAGGCACAACTCTACACGTTCTTTGATGACACTAGACACACTGTTGTGATGGGGATCAAACGCGAGAGTCATCATTCCCACTGATGGCCCAACCAAGATGCTGAATCGAACAAAAATGAGAGTGGGATCCCTCCCGCCGATGGGGAGCCAAGGTCCTCCGCACCTACATGGCCCAAAAGACATCAGAGGTGACGCGAACCGTTTGCAGCGCTGATGGGAGGAAGAGGAAACCTAATCATATGCCTACTTGGCGTTGACTGTTTTTTAGTTGGGATTCACTGGTTTTTAGTTGGAATTTGTTGCAGCTTGATTAAATTGTCACGGTACAACGCAAGGCCACCTCCTCGCTAACAAAAGCCGATGGAACATGAAACCAAGTTTTCCAGAGTTTATTCTGCAACCTTTTCTAGCTAGTTCATGGGCAACTTTATTCGCTGGTCGCCACACCCAAACGATCCTGAGCTCAACAAAAGCTTGGAGTAGCCCTTTTAGCTCTTCATCAAGAGGACCAACTGATGACAGGTCTTTCACCCGCTGTTGATCTTGCGAACGACATTTTACGAGCTCGTATTCCAATGGCAATTTTTGAACCCTAAACTCCTTAGCTAATTGAATTGCACACCGGCATGTCGACCCATGGCGCCGAAGCGTGCTAGTCATACTCATATGAAATTTTCCTATGGTTTTTTTCAATTTCTCTTACAGGTAACATTGACGTGCACCTGATCCATTAGCAAAGCTCGTACGTTTTCCGATTGTGCAACGCGATACGCTTAGGAGTATGCCAAATTATGAGGTCCGTTGAAGCTAGCTCTCCCTGCCGATGCCTCACTGGCTGGCACGTAGTAGTACATCCGTGCCCTCCGGCTGCATGGTCCTTGTCGTTCGGTTGCTGCAACCGCAAGTCTTCCTATGCCGGCCTGCTGCCTTGCAGTGGCAGAGACCATCTTATCATGCAATGTCCAAACCGCACCAGCCAGGCGGAGCGGGGGGCTAGGGCTATGGCTAGCTGCAGCCCCAGCGCCAGCTAAAGCCACGTTCCTGTCATCCCGGCCGCAGCGTCGATGGATGAATCCAACAGGTGGAAGACACAGCGCGCGTAGGCATGCATTCATGGCGGCGGGGCAGGGGGTGCAGTGAGCCAGTGACGACGCACGAGGGCGACCACCAGCTCCAGCTGCTTGGCTTGTCTACGTGCACCGGCCGGCCAGCCGGAGGCAGTCGCACGAACGAACGCGCAGGCCGACGCAGCCTGTACCCATCTGTCTCCGTCCGTCCTGTACTTGGCGCACGCAAGGGCCGGCGGTACGCACGAGCCGAAGGATCAGCAAGCAACCATGCGGGTTGTGCCGACTAGCCAGCACTGTACGCGTCGACGTCATGTGTGATTGTGTGCCGGCCAGCAAGTACACGAGCGGTGCTCCATTATTGGCATATACTGTATATCTCAATGGTGCGCCGGAAGCATAATTAAGAGCGTCTGCAAAGTAGTACAGAGCATCTAACGTCGACAGGTTCCTAAAATAGATAACACACGTGTAAATATTCGGGCTTATCATTTTTTACACTATTCATTCATGTTTTGTCTTCTTTTGACACCATTCATGCTAGGTTACTCCTTTTTGTTTCTCATTGTGTATTTTGATTTTAGATCTGAAATTTTTAGGTGTTATAGACACTTGTCTTGTGAACATCCATAATATTTTGAATTGCACTACAACATAATTTGATTTTAAAATTGAGTGTATAGCATTGGAAGAGTGATATCACCTGATATTTAACGGTTAATAATACTAGTATTGACGAGTACGGGCTAATCCGCACGTGTTCTTCTCTTGCTTGTCTGTTGGGATCAAAAGCTGCCAGGATCTTTACCTGTCATAATTGGTGATGTGGACTGGACAAGGACGCTAGGATCACAGCGACCGACTTGCCATACATCTTGGCGCCTCTCCCAGATCGCAGATCCTAGCTAGCAAAGTTGGCATAGGAAAACTTTCCACGTGCTTAAAATTGGCAACGCTCAAACGACTTATCTCTTAGCACAGTGATGTCGAATCATGGAAAACAACGCGAGAGTAGCTACGTACTCAGCCACGATTGCAGGCTTCAGCGTGTTGCTTTAGTGTTACCCTGCTCCCCGGACACACGTTGGCCTTGACTATTGAAGTGTAACAACTAAATTTATGACACTACCTGGTTGTGATTTGTAGCAGCGTCGGCGCTGGCGGGTGGATCCGGCCTGACTCCGGTGGTCCGCCGTGCAACCACGACGCCCAGGGCGACCGACGCCGTTCGACGGAGGACTGGGTGATTGCGCGCCCGCAGGCTCCCGCGAGTCCCTCGGCGAACCGGGTGAGCGACGGCCTTCGTTCCTGCGCTAGTCCTCCTGATGCCGCAGATGACGCGCTGGCTGTTCCTGTGCAGGTTCGCCGACACGGTGCCGGATCTGCCGGTGATGCGGGGAACGCCGGGCATGGTAAACGCGTGCCGCCGGTGATGCGGCAGAGTGCGGCGAGAAGCCTGGGCGTGAAGGTCGTGAGAGAATTGGATTTTGGGGATCGTGGCAATGGTGGACGGCCTAGGATGCAACACGTGGCGGGCATCCAGGATTCTCGCTTAGGGGTGACGTCGAAGACGGGTTCATGGAAGACGCCTCCTTGCCTGGTGGATCTGCTTCGTCCGCTGTGGGGCAAACCAACACCCGATAGGGTTTCATACAGTAGGGGGTGGCGTCAACTGCCGGCGCGGCTCTCGGATCGGGGCCGAATCTCGGCGGCAGCGGCGGCGGAGTGGCCTGTGGTTGGTGGGGGAGTTCAAGCTTCTCCTTCGACGACTACTTGTCGCAGTCCATGGCCGGGAGAGGCGACTAGAGGGGTCCGCGGCCGAACAACGCAGGCGGGGTACGCGGGGCGTGGACCGGGCGCGGCGACGCCGTTGGTGGTGGCGGTGGCGGCGGAGGAGGATGGCGCGGCCTGCCACCGCAGCGCCCACCGGCGCGACCTCCACAGCCTGTACCTTACCAGGGCGGGGGGTTCGGTGCCGCCAATGGAGGGCTCGCGGCCGGGCAGTCAGGTCAGGGCGGCTACTTGGCTGGTCAGACAGGTTTTGGTGTGGGAGGTTCAGGCCAGAGTGTGCAAGGAGGATACGTTGCCGGGCAGCAGTACTTTGCTCCGCCTCCAATGCGGGCTGCAGGTAATCCCCATATGCCTACCAATCTGAACTATGGCTATGATCAATTTGGGGAGCAGGGTGGTAGTTTTGCTGGTTGTTATCAACAGGCTGGAAGTGCTAGTGTTAGTGTGGACTACGGTCAAAATCAGGGTCAATTCTTTGTTGGTCCTAGTAAATCTCAAATGTCTGGTGTTGGTAATTCAAGCAAGACTGGTGCTAGTGATGCTGCTGCTGTTACAGAACAAAGGGCCCAAATGGTGTGCTACAGATGCGAAATCGCTGGCCATGCCGTTAAAGGATGCACTACTTCTCTCTGGTGTGTTAACTGCGGGAAAAAGGATGCTCATCTGTCCAAGAAATGTGCCCTCCTGTATCAGCCCAAACCTGTGGCGTGTCTGATTGGTAGCGCTGCTGATGGACTTCAAATGTTCTCTTCTAGGTCTGGGAAAAAACCTGACTAGGATAAAGCTAAACAGGTTATTGCTATTGTCTCTGTAGAAGGTGAATCACTTACTGCCTTGCAACTAGTCAATTCTTTCAGCATGATGTTCCAGTGGGGATGGGAATGGCAAGCAAAGCCATATCTTAAGGACAACTTCCTTGTGAAATTTCCATCGATGCAAAAATTGATGAAATGAAGGGATACCACTACTTTGGACTGACCGGTACTAAAGCAACAATCAAAGTTGACAGGTGGACTAATTCATCAATTGCATCTTACAAGCTGTATGTCTGCTAGGTTAGAATTGATGGAGTGCCTGAACCACTTGAACACTATCAAGGCTTCTGTGAGGCTGGTTCTCTGATAGGGAATGTTCTAGAACTGGACATGGAGTTGTATAGACAGTGTGGGGTGGTGAGAGCAAAAATTGGAGTTATGGATCCCAGGAAAATTCCAGCTAGTGCTCCCCTGAATGAAAGTGGATTGGTATATAACATTTTCTTTGAGCTAGAGGATATTGTGGAGGAGGGAGGCCCGTTGGAGGGTGGTGTTTTGGTCAGCTACCCCAGGCCTTCGGCTCCTACACAACAAACTACTGATAAAAGACCTAGGGACAGAAACGACAAGGATGAGCTGATATGCAGTAAATCTCCATGGCAAGATAGTGATGCTGTTGGTATAGGAGGAAATGCGATAGCTGAGAATTCTGATGAGGTTATATCCAGTCAATACGAGTTAGATAAGAACTTGATAGCTGAAAGGGAAGTGAGACAAAAACTGCTAGACAAGAAGCATTTGACTGACAAGGCGGGGTCTGGTGTAGAGCAGATTAATGCAGACTTTGCTAAGGACGCTGAAATGATGGAGAACTTTACAGAAAGGGTTGGTAGCCAACAAGATGAAGAGTATGACTGCACTCAGGATCCTGAAGATTTTGCTAGAAGGCTCGGGATTAGCACTCAGAGAACTAAAGAGATTGAGGCTGAAGTGGAAGAGGAGTTGTCGGCTGAGGAAAATTGCAACCTAAGGCATGACAAGGAGAACCTAACCCCTGCCATGGTTAAAACAGCCTGTGCTATTTCACCTCCTGGAAGAGCTGTTGCGACGAAGCAGACCTCCTTCTCTAACAGGGTACAAGGGGTGGTGTTGAATCCTTTGCAAGATCTTGGGGCGACTGATATTACCAAGCAACAAAAGTTGAGGGAAGCTAAAGTTAGGGTCCAAAAGGCTAAAGAAAAGGCAGCTCTAGATGAGGCGGCGAGGAGAAGAAGTGACAGGAACAAACACAAAGAGGAGGTGCAGACTATGGACAAAGCTACTGACATGGCGAGGAGGAAGAATCTGGAGACCCCAGGTATGGCTCCTACAGATTTTAATACTGCTCCCAATATACCTACTGTTTTAAATACAGTACCTAGTTTTATTTCGCACATTACGCAATGCATTGGTGTTAGCTTAGGCAATACTCCTGAGGAAATAGATAGCACTATTTCTATGATCAAGAGCTTAGAAAAAACTAGGAGTGATTTATTTCTTGCAAATATGAGGAAGAAGACTAATGTGGAAGGTAGTGATGAAGAGTCAAAACTGGGAATTTTTGACCCTGATAACATTACGAACCTTGTATTTGACTCAGAATGTGAATCTGAGGATGATGAAGAGCTTAGAGATGAATTAATTCTTTTATCATCATTATATAAATCTAAACTAAAGTAGACTTGCGCTGGAGGAGTCAGCGTCAAGCCAAAGGTCAAGTGTGGTACAAAAAAAGTAATTTGTTTTATGGCTGGTGTTTTCTGGAATGCTAGGGGGTTGGGTGAACCTGAAAAAAGAAGGTTTCTAAAAGAAATCATTTCTGAGCATGCTTTAGAGTTCATTTGTATTCAGGAGACTAAGAAAACTGATTTTTCTGATCCATGGTTAGCTAGTATCGGTGGTAGATTTACTTTCATTTGGCTTTGGCAACCCTCTGTAGGAGCCTCGGGTGGGCTCCTCATGGGTGTCAGAGAGGACCGGTTTGAGGTCGACACGTGCACTACTACTAGGTTTTTACCAGAATGATCATTATGGATAAGAGATCGGGTTTCAAGTGGACTTTGATCAATGTGTACGGGGCTGCTCATACCAAAGACAAGAAGGACTTTCTGATCGATTTTGTTCATATGTTAGGGCATGATAAATTACCCCTTGTTGTTGGTGGTGATTTCAATATCATTATGAGGATCAATGAGAGAAGTAGAGCTAAAAAACTCCCTATTTAGTCTTTTTTTTACTTTAGTTCCATCATTGAGCATTGGGGGCTAAAAGAGTTAGAGCTCTCAGGGAGGAGCTTTACTTGGTCTAATAACCAGGACGACCCCTTGTATGTAAAACTAGATAGGATTCTTGTTAGCCCATCTTGGGAACAACATTTTCCTTTAGTTACGGTCAGGACACTCGTTAGAGGTGTCTCTAATCATGCTGCTCTTTTGGTACATGCTGGAGTTGTAAATGATGTAGCTACCAGGCCTTTTAAATTTGAGCTATGCTGGCTTCTTAGAGATGAGTTGCCGGCCGTTGTTTCTAGAATTTGGAACTCTACCGCTCCTAAAAAAACAGCCTGGATTGGTGGCAGCCTGTTATGAGAAAATTAAGAAGCGGGCTCAAGGGTTGGAACCTTAATGTTGAGGGTAGTTACAGGAAAAAGAAGAGTTTTATTATTAATGCTTTAGATATACTTGATAAGAAGTGTGAGCTTGCTGGTGTATCAGTAGCTGATTATGTGCATAGAAATAGTCTGCAAAATGATTTGAATAAAATTCTTAGAGAGGAAGAAATAAAATGGTATCAACACTCGAAGGAGAGGGATATCAAAGAAGGGGATATCAACACTAAGTATTTTATGATTAAGGCTAGTGGGCGGAAGCGTAGGAGTAAAATCTTTCGACTTATCCAGGGGGATGATAACTTGCTCAAATATGCAACTAATTTTTATAAAGATTTATTTGGTCATGTAGATTTACCTCCTATATCTCTGTGTATCCCTCTTGATGATGTTTTGTCAGAAGAGGATAAGGTTGAGCTCAGTTGCAAATTTACTATGGATGAAGTTAAAAATGCGTTATTTCTATGAAGCGCAACAGAGCGGCTGGCCCAGACGGCTTTCCTGCCGAGTTCTTTCAATTTTTCTGGAGCCTCATTTGTAACGATCTCCTTAGGCTTTTTCATGACTTTTATCAGGGCAAGATTAACATTTCAAGGCTTAACTATGGGGTAGTCACTTTGCTTGCTAAGGGGCAGGGGGCTGATAGGATTCAAATGTACCACCCATCTGTATGCTGAACGTACCTTTTAAATTTTTTACAAAAGTTCTTAACAATAGAGCTATGAAAATTGCGGATAAAACAATTTCCAAAGCTCAATCTGCGTTTATAAAGGGGCGCTACATCCTGGACAATGTACTTATGCTTCATGAAGCTATCCACTCTTTACATAGAAATAAATGTTCTGTTGTGCTTTTTAAGGTTGATTTCGAAAAAGCTTACGATAAAATTAATTGGAGTTTCATGCTTGATGTCCTAAAGATGAAAGGCTTCCCTGAACATTTTATCCAGTGGACAAAAGATGTCGTTAGTAATGGAAAGGTTGCCATCACTATTAATGATGTTATCGGACCGTATTTTGTTACTAGGAAGGGTTTGAGGCAAGGGGACCCGTTTTCCCCCTTGCTTTTCAATTTGGCGGCTGATGTTCTTGCTACCCTGGTGCAAAGGGCGCAAGAACAAGGATTTATCAAGGGAGTGTTGCCTAGGTTGTATGCAGGAGGTCTAAATATTTTGCAATATGCGGACGATACTATTTTCTGTTTTGAAGATGACGTTGAGGGGGCTAGGAACCTCAAAGTTATTCTATGTGTTTTTGAGCATTTGACCGGTCTGAAGATTAATTTTTTAAAGAGTGAAATATTCTGTTTCGGTAAAGATTTGGAGAAACAAGCTGATTATGCCGGCATTTTTACTTGTGCTATTGGGGGCTTCCCTTTTAGGTATTTAGGTCTTCCCCTTCATTATAAAAAACTTTGTAATGCGGATTGGAAACCAGCGGAAGAAAAAGTAGAGAAAGGAGCTGCAGCGTGGCAGGGGGGTCTTTTATCTATGGGCGGTAGGCTTATACGCACTGAAACTTGCTTGAGTAACATCATTAGCCATTTACTTAAGTTTTTCCGTCTACCAAAAGGAGTAGGCAAAAGAATCGATTTCTTTCGAGCGCGGGTGCTTTGGCAAGAGAGAGAGGGGGTTAGGAAGTATCATCTAGTTAACTTGCTTGACGTTTGTCAACCTAGAGATCAAGGGGGGTTGGGTGTTACTAATCTAGATATCAAGAATATTAGTCTTTTGTGTAAGTGGCTCTGGAGACTTGAGAATGAAGATGGGGATTGGCAGGAGATGATTAGAGCAAAGTATTTGAAGAGGAAAACTCTGTCTCAATGTGAGTCATCTCCTGCCAACTCTCATTTCTGGAATGGTATCATGAGTGTTAAAGATATCTTTTACAACTGTTGTCAGAGAATTGTAGGGGATGGGCATAAAACTAGATTTTGGGAAGATGCTTGGATCCACAACAAGCCTCTTTGTCAACTTTTTTCCTCGCTTGTACAAGCTTACTTTTCGTCAAAACATTACGGGTTCTAAAGCATTTGAACAGGATTTTAACTGCATTAGATTTAGGAGATGTTTATATGGGGAGACACTGGATATGTGGAATAAGCTTCTGGATATGTGCAGTCAGGTTGTTCTGAGTGAGGAACCTGACAAAGTCAAATGGCTTTTGACTAGCTCTGGTTAGTTCTCTATTAAATCTCTTTATCAATATATTATTGCTAAGAGAGTAGTGTTCCCTTTTAAGTTTCAGTGGAAACTGAAGGTACCTTTGAAAATTAAAGCTTTTATATGGTTAGTTATCAAAAGGAGGATCCTGACCAAGGACAACTTGTGTTAAAAAGGCTGGAAAGGCACCAACAAATGTGAATTTTGTGATGCCAATGAATGTATTGATCATATGTTTTTCCCTTGTCTCTTGCTCGGTTTCTTTGGAATGTAGTTGGGAGTGCTTTGGGAAATCCCCAAACACCCGTGTCATTCTTTGACCTTTGCCAGAATTGGCTTCCTAAGTATACTGGGAAAGATAGAATGATTATAGCTATTGGTACGGCTGCTTTGTTATGGTTGATCTGGAAAGCAAGAAATAAATCCTGCTTTCAAAGTTCTTTACCTAGGGATCCTACTGATATTATCTTCTCTTTATGTTATGTGTTGGATTCCTGGGGTGTGCTACAGAAAAGAGGGGTGCAAAAAACTCTTAAGGAAGTGACCAAGAGGTTGGCCCAGATAGCGAGGGACGTCTTCAAGCGTGCTTACGGGTGGGGCCCTACTGTACGGAGGCTCTGTTGATCAAGTGTTGATAGATGCAGCATTTGCGATTCTCTCTTGTTCTTTTGATATAGCACCCTGTAGGTGCAGATTTTGGTATCTCAGGTGTAGGAGTTTATTTCCCTGATGCAAAATATTAGGCAACATTTGTAGTGATGATGCTTTGGAGCGTTCTTCTGTTGTAGCATCCTGTAGGTGCACTTGAAGTGCCTCTAGATGTAGGAGTAGTGTTTCCTGATGCAGATGTTAGGCATCGAAAAAGTTAAGTTTGTATGGAACTTGTTTTGTATGCTGTGACTCCATTTTCGTAATGAAAATGGGGGCCATGGGGCCCCTCTGATCGAAAAAAATAATCTCTCCACCATATCAAAATCACCTATAATAGCAAAAACTCTCATCCTGGAAGGGTCAAAATCGCTGGTTAAGAGGTTGTGAGGTACCCCTTAGGAAGGTTACCTCCAGACTCGTCTTGCGTCACTTGTTGCCAACAAAGGGATTTTGGTGAGAAAAATTCCCGCCGTAGGAGGATGGGAGGATGTTGTACTTGCTTTTTTCCTGGCATCTAAATTTTAAGTCGGAATATCTTGTATTCCCGCCGCAGGAGGATGGGAGGATTGCGGTTTCTATTTAATATTATCAGACATAACATGTACTTCAAAGGACAACAAACGTGTGTTCCCTGCGTGAATGTATTTGTTCTTTACACTCTAATAAACTCCTACTCCCACCAGGTAGTGCACCCCATTTAACTTGTGCTCCGTACTCAGTGCAACTTATGACACGCCTCTTATAACACACCTATGTTGCACCACGAAGCTTACGTGTATTGGACGAGCAGCAAACTTGTGATGCACGTGCAACAAACCTGTGAGATGATGCACATCGACGATGCAGTTGTAACAAGTGCTCCACAGTCTCCACTCGTTGCAACTTATACTCTCGACTCATTACAACTTGTACTATCCGATAGAAACATGTAGTCCTGTTGTATAGTATGCGATACAGCCGGCAAAATCCAGAATAGAAAAACCAAAGAAAAATCAAAAGAAAACACATGGCTCCTATCCTGCAAGCCCTCACTCGCCGCCTCCCCGTGGACCACACAGTAGCTAGGCCTCAAAGCATCTCTGCTTGCCCCTCGGAACCTCAGCGGGGGGAGAGGGGGAGGGGGGGTGGTACAAGTACATTAGTTGCTCCACTGCACATATATCTAGTGCGAGCGCTATCACATGCTCAAATATGACGCGGGGTGGCTTGCAGCGATTTTTTTCTTTAATTTTTCTGTGGGACTTGAGGTATTATATGGTTTTCAGTTTAGTATTTTTATTGGTTTTGTATTTTTTTAATATTTCCCCTGGTTCTTATTTTCTCCTTTTACTTTTTCCCGTTTATTTTTATAGAGTGACCATCGCACGATTGCTCCGTGCAATTTTTTGGGAAACATAGACGCAAACATTCACATACATGCACCCATATTCATCCATGTGAATGAACACACTTGCATCATATCTCTATGAGAACCTTACGAGACTGAGTCGACAGTTCTTGAAATTGACAAAATTGCCACAACCACTTGGTAGTGGACGAGCACCGCATGCCAACGAGAGAACAACACAAAAAAAAACCCTGAGATAAATCCAAAACAATATGAACATGACAACGTGCCAAAGTTCAACCCAAAGGACTTACCAATTGAGCTTACTCAGTCCACTTCCATTTCACAACATGCACAACATATGTGCCTTGCAAGAAGAAAAACATGCACAATGTTCTTAGACTCTTGCATACAACATGGTTATGTCATTCTTCCCTTAGAGCATCTAAATGTGGGCTCCTCAAACGGCCTCTATACGTCTTGGCGGATGGCCTGGTAAGTGATCAGTTATAAAATTCGCAAACCAGCCGGACTTTTCATACTAGTCCTATATGCCCGGGCTGACCATCACTACTCATATCCAGTCCATATCTAGGGTGGATATGTGGAGGTGCTCGGGTGTGTCCGCCATGTCAGACTGATGGGTAGGACCCACACGAACACACAAAAAACGCAGCGGTCCGATGAGGATGCATTCATGCACGAGGGGCCAAATCCGGCTATTTAAGCCGGACGACGGCAAATAAATCCTAGCCAGTCCCATTTGCAACCCCCTCCCCTCGGCGCCGCCGCCATCTAATCCGCTCAGAGCTTGTCGTATGCCGGTATTCATGGCCAGACAACGGATCACCTCGTACACCATGTTCACTCTGGAGCGGTGGTTGGAGCTCCTTGAAGAGATCCAGGTCAGGCGCGCCGCAAAGATTTGTATTCTTCTTGCCTCCAAACTTGCCGGAGGGGGAGGAGGGAGGAGGAGGAGGAGCAGGAGGAGGAGGAAACCTGCAGGAAAATGGGCATGGCACCTCCTATCCGGCAAACCCTCACTCTCCGCCTCCCCGTGCACCACAAGGTAGCTAGGCCTCAATGCATCTGCGCTTGCCCCTCGGAACCTTGGCGGGGGGAGGGGGTGGGGGTACCTCGTACATTAGTTGCACCACGCTACATATATCTAGTGCGAGCGCTATCACATGTTCGAATACAACGATGGGTGGCTTGCATCGATTTTTTATTAAAAAAATTCTGTGGCACTCGAGGTATTATATCGTTTTCATTTTAGCTTTTTATAGGTTTTTTCTTTTTAAAAAATTTCCCCTCGTTCTTACTTTTTCCTTTTTCTTTTCCCCGATTCCATTCCTTTTACAAAGTGACCATCACACGATTCCTACATGGAAATTTTTGGGAAATATAGACGCAAACATTCACATACGTGCACCCATATTCATCCATGTGAATGAACACACTTGCATCATATCTCTATGAGATCCTTACGAGACTGAGTCAGCAGTTCTTGAAATTGAAAAAATTGCCACAACCACCTGGTAGTGTACGAGCACCGCATGCCAATGAGAGAACAACGCCAAAAACCCTGAGATAAATCCAAAACAATCTGAACATGTCAATGTGCCAAAGTTCCACCCAAAGGACTTACAAGTTGAGCTTACTCAGTCCACTTCCATTTCATAACATGCACAACATATGTGCCTTGCAAGAAGAAAAACATGCACAATGTTCTTAGACTCTTGCATACAACATGGTTATGTCATTCTTACCTTAGAGCATCTAAATGTGGGCTCCTCAAACGGCCTCTATATGTCCGGGCGGATGGCCCGGTAAGCGATCCGTTATAAAATTCGCAAACCAGCCAGACTTTTCATACTGGTCCTATATGCCCGGGCTGACCATCACCATCCAGTCCATATCTAGGGTGGATATGTGGAGGTGCCCGGGCGTGTCCGCCATGTTAGACTGATGGGTAGGACCCACACGAACACATGACAAAACGCAGTAGTCTGATGAGGATGCATTCATGCCGCCGCTCCAGCATGCCGCCCGAGGGGCCAAATCCGGCTATTTAAGCCAGACGACGGCAAACAAACCCTAGCCAGTCCCATTTCCTACCCCCTCCATTCGTCGCCGCCGCCACTGAATCCGCTCAAAGCTTGCCGTCCGCCGGTATTCATGGCCAGACAATGGATCACCTCGTACGCCATGTTCACTCTAGAGCGGTGGTTGGAGCTCCTTGAAGAGATCTAGGTCAGGCATGCCACAAAGATTTGTATTCAGCTTGCCTCCAAACTCGCCGGAGGAGGAGGGAGGAGGAGGAGGAGCAGCAGGAGGAGGAAACCTGCAGGGAAAAGCGCATGGCACCTCCTATCCCGCGAACCCTCACTCTCCGCCTCCCCGTGCACCACAAGGTAGCTAGGCCTCAATGCATCTGCGCTTGCCCCTCGGAACCTTGGCAGGGGGAGGGGGTGGGGGTACCTCGTACATTAGTTGCACCACGCTACATATATCTAGTGTGAGCGCTATCGCATGTTCGAATACAAAGAGGGGTGGCTTGCATCGATTGTTTATTAAAAAAATTATGTGGCACTCGAGGTATTATATGGTTTTCAGTTTAGCTTTTAATAGGTTTTGTCTTTTCAAAAAATTTCCCCTCATTCTTACTTTTTTCTTTTACTTTTCCCCGATTCCATTTATTTTTACAGAGTGACCATCCCATGATTCCTCTGTGGAAATTTTTGAGAAATATAGATGCAAACATTCACATACATGCACCCATATTCATCCATGTGAATGAACACACTTGCATCATATCTCTACGAGAACCTTACGAGACCGAGTCGGCAGATCTTGAAATTGTCAAAATTGCCACAATCACGTGGTAGTGGACGAGCACCGCATACCAACGAGAGAAAAACGGCCAAAACCCCGAGATAAATCCAAAACAATATGAACATGTCAACGTGCCAAAGTTCCACCCAAAGGACTTACCAATTGAGCTTAATAAGTCCACTTCCATTTCACAACATGCACAATATGTGCCTTGCAAGAATAAAAACATGCACAATGTTCTTAGACTCTTGCATACAACATGGTTATGTCATTCTTCCCATAGAGCATCTAAATACGGGCTCCTCAAACGGCCTCTATACGTCCGGGCGGATGGACCAGTAAGTGATCAGTTATAAAATTCACAGACCACCTGGACTTTTCATACTAGTCCTATATGCCCGGGCTGACCGTCATCCCTCATATCTAGTCCATATCTAGGTGGGTATGTGGAGGTGTCTGGGCGTGTCCCCCATGTCAGACTAATGGGTAGGACCCACACGAACACACGACAAAACGTAGCGGTCCGATGAGGACGCATTCATGCCGCCTGTAACGCCCGGACAATTAAGCTATAGTGAAACTCTGCTAATGATGCCACATCACCTCCGTTACTGTTGCTAATCTCTCGATAGTTCAAAACCGGTTCAAAACTCAAATTCAAAATATGGCAAACGTTAACAAAAGTTTTCACCTACTAGCGCATCCCCGTCTTCCTCGTCGACACCCGCTGCCATTGCCCTACGACCACCGGTGAGGCCCTCGGCCTCTACCTCCCTTCTTCCTCTCCCTGTCCAGAACGTCACGGCGCCATCATCGTCCTCCCTACGTTGCCCCACCGCTCGCGTGACACGCCCGCACGTCCATCCGACCTGGTCGCGCCCGTGCGCGTGCCTCGCCACGCCGCTTCCTGCCTTGCCCTGCCGCCTGCTGGCCGCCCTCGCTACTACCACAGTTGTGCTGCTGCTCCTGTCATTGCCGCGCTGCTTGGTCCCGCTGTTGCTGCTAGCTCCATTGCTGGCTGCTGTCGCTACTGCTTCTGCCTACGCCCGCTGCGCCGCGCGCCTTCGCTCGCTGACGGCACCGCGCCCCCACCCCCCTTCTCTGCTCGGCGCTGCTCACCGGAGCTCCCAGCCGCTTGCCGCCCACAGCCTTCTCCTCGCGCCCGTGTCGCCGCTCGAGGCCGCAGCCAACAGGCGTCGTGGCCGTCGTCCCCGCCACTGGCTGCACCCCTTCTGGCCTCCCACTCCCGATGTTGGCGCCCGCCACCGGCGACCCCCTACCGTTGCCCTGGGCAAGCGCCCAATCGGGGTGGCGCCCAACGCCTGGACCCTGCGCCAGTTAGCCCGCCCGCTAAGGCCCCTGGCCTATGACATATGGGCCCGACCACCTGGAACGTTTAAAAAAGTTAATTAAAAAAGTAAATAATAAAATTAATTAATTAACTTAATTAATCCTGATTATATTAACCTAATCACTAGTTAACTTAATCAAACCCTGATTAGCCTAATCTGTCAATGACAGGGGAGCCCCACCCCCTGTTGACCAGTCAAACATTAGCTGGTCAACTGGATCCCCCTGGCCCACATGTCAGCCCCTGTGTATATGCAAGTGACAATATAAGAGACTCTCTATCATAAAGATCATGGTGCTACTTTGAAGCACAAGTGTGGAAAAAGGATAGTAGCATTGTCCCTTCTTTTTTTGGGGCCTTCCTTTTTTTGGCCTTTCTTCTTTTTTTATTCTTTTTTTATTTGGCCTTTCCTTTTTTATATTTGGCATTTTTTTTTCATGGGACAATGCTCTATTGATGATGATCATCACACTTCTATTTATTTACAACTCAATGATTACAACTCGATACTAGAACAAAATGTGACTCTATATGAGTGACTCCGGCGGTGTACCGGGATGGACAATGAATCAAGAGTGGCCTTGCCATAAATACGATGTCAACTACATGATCATGCAAAGCAATATGACAATGATGAAACGTGTCATAATAAACGAAACGGTGGAAAGTTGCATGGCAATATATCTCGGAATGGCTATGGAAATGTCATAATAGGTAGGTATGGTGGCTGTTTTGAGGAAAATATAAGGAGGTTTATGTGTGATAGAGCATATCATATCACGGGGTTTGGATGTACCGGCGAAGTTTTCATCAACTCTCGAGGTGAGAAAGGGCAATGTACGGTGCCGAAGAGGCTAGCAATGATGGAAAGGTGAGAGTGTGTACAATCCATGGACTCAACATTAGTAAAGAACTCACATGCTTATTGCAAAAATCTACAAGTCATCAAAAACCAAGCACTACGCGCATGCTCCTAGGGGGATAGATTGGTAGGAAAAGACCATCGCTCGTCCTCGACCGCCATTCATAAGGAAGGCAATCAAAGAACACCTCATGCTTCAAATTTGTGACACAACGGTTACCATGCGTGCATGTTATGGGACTTGCAAACCTCAACACAAGTATTTCTCAAATTCACAACTACTCAACTATCACGACTCTAATATCACCATCTTCATATCTCAAAACAATTATCAAGTATCAAACTTCTCATAGTATTCAATGCACTCTATATGAAAGTTTTTATTATAGGGACATTTACATCTATGCCCCTAATTTGCGCCCACTCTCAGATTTACCCCTAATTTCAAAGCCTGCTCAAATTTGCCCCTCCGCCGTTAGGTGCACTTACAGAAATGCCCTTCTGTGCCGTTACCGTCAAGTCAAAGCTGGTCAAAGCTGGTCAAAGGGCATTGACCGTCCTGAAAAAAATAGCAAAAAAGTTCTAAAAAATCTGAAAATTTGTGAGATCAAAGATACTCAGGTTCGCAAGGTGCGTGCAAATTTTCGTGCTGTTTGGGCATTCCAGGAGCTCGTGTCAAAGGAAAAACAATAAATATGTAAGCCTGTGAACAGTAAATTCAAAAAAATAGCAAGAAAATTCAAAAAAATATGAATTTTTTTGGCATCAAAGAGGCTATAGTCTACAAGCTGCGTGCAAATGTTTGGTGTGTTTGGACATTGGAGGGGCTTGTGGAGAAAAAACAAAATTTGGCTCGAGAAAAAACTTGGGAAAAAATGACTATTTTGTTTTTTCTTGCTAGAGCTCCTCGCATGTCATTTGATCACAAAAACTTGCAAGCACCTTGTGCACCCAAGCCTCTTTGATGCCAAATTTTTTCATATTTTTTTGAATTTTCTTGCTATTTTATTTCAAATTTACTGTTCACAAGTGTGCATATTAAATGTTTTTCCTCGCCACGAGCTCCTGGAATGTCCAAATAGCACGAAAATTTGCACGCACCTTGCGCACATGAGTATCTTCAAACTCACAAAATTTTAGATTTTTTAAATTTTTTTTGCTATTTTTTTCAGGATGGTCAAAGTTGTTTGACCGGACGGTAACGGCGCAGAAGGGCATTTCTGTAAGGGCACCTAACGGCGGAGGGGCAAATTTGAGCAGGCTTTTGAATTAGGGGTATATCTGATTAGGTGGTTCGAGTTAGGGACAGAAATGCAAATGGCCCTTTATTATACCCATCTTGGATGCCCATCATATTAGGACTAATTTTATAACCAAAGCAAATTACCATGCTGTTCTAAAAGACTCTCAAAATAATATAAGTGAAGAATGAGAGATCAACAATTTCTTCAAAATAAAACTACCACCGTGCTCCAAAAAGATATAAGTGAAGCACTAGAGCAAACGACAAACTACTCCAAAAGATATAAGTGAAGATCAATGAGTAGTTGAATAATTATGTAACTATGTGAAGACTCTCTAACATTTAAGAATTTCAGATCTTGGTATTTTATTCCAGCAGCAAGCAAAACAAAATAAAATAAAATGACGCTCCAAGCAAAACACATATCATGTGGTGAATACAAATATAGCTCCAAGTAAAGTTACCGATGAACGAAGACAAAAGAGGGGATGCCTTCCGGGGCATCCCCAAGCTTAGGCTCTTGATTGTCCTTGGGGTGCCTTGGGCATCCCCAAGCTTAGGCTCTTGCCACTCCTTATTCCTTAGTCCATCGAATCTTTACCCAAAACTTGAAAACTTCACAACACAAAACTCAATAGAAAATCTTATGAGCTCCGTTAGTATAAGAAAATAAATCACCACTTAGATACTGTTGCGAACTTATTCTAAATTCATATTGGTGTAATATCTACTGTATTCCAACTTCTCTATGGTTTATACCCTCCGATACTACTCATAGATTCATCAAAATAAGCAAACAACACAATGAAAACAGAATCTGTCAAAAACAGAACAGTCTGTAGTAATCTGTATCATTGGAATACTTCTGTAACTCCAAAAATTCTGAAATAAATTGGTGGACCTGAAGAATTTGTCTATTAATCATCTGCAAAAATATCAACCTAAAAGCACTCTCAGTAAATAATGGCAGCTAATCTCGTGAGCGCAAAGTTTCTGTTTTTTACAGCAAGATCGCATAGACTTCACCCAAGTCTTCCCAAAGGTTCTACTTGGCACAAAAACTAATTAAAATATAAAACCACATATAACCAGAGGCTATATGAATTATTTATTACTAAACAGGAGCAAAGAACAAAGAACAAAAATCAAATTGGGTTGCCTCCCAACAAGCGCTAACGTTTAACGCCCCTTGCTAGGCATGATGATTTCAATGATGCTCACATAAAGGATAAGAATTGAAGCATAAATACTAACACATTTAAGTCAAACCCACTTCCTATGCATAGGGATTTTGTGAGCAAACAACTTATGGGAACAATAATCAAGTAGCATAGGAAGGCAAAACAAGCATAGCTTCAAGATTTTCAACACATAGAGAGGAAACTTGATATTATTGCAATTCCTACAAGCATATATTCCTCCCTCATAATAATTTTCAGTAGCATCATGAATGAATTCAACAATATAACCATCACGTAAAGCATTCTTTTCATGATCTACATGCATAGAATTTTTATTACTCTCCACATAAGCAAATTTGTTCTCATGAATAGTAGTGGGAGCAAACTCAACAAAATAACTATCATGTGAAGGATAATCCAATTGAAAATTAAAATCATGATGACAAGTTTCATGGTTATCTTTATTCTTTATAGCATACGTGTCATCACAATAATCATCATAAATAGGAGGCATGCTTTCATAATAATAAATTTGCTCATCAAAACTTGGGGGACTAAACATATCATCTTCATCAAACATAGCATCCCCAAGCTTGTGGCTTTGCATATCATTAGCATCATGGGTATTCAAAGAATTCATACTAACAACATTACAATCATGCTCATCATTCACATATTTTACGCCAAGCATTCTATGTAATTCTTCTTCTAGTACTTGAGCACAATTTTCCTTCCCATCATTTTCATGAAAGACATTAAAAAGATGAAGCATATGAGGCAACCTTAATTCCACTTTTTGTAGTTTTCTTTCATAGACTAAACTAGTGATAAAACAAGAAACAAAAAGATTCAATTGCAAGATCTAAAGATATACCTTCAAGGACTCACCTCCCAGGCAACGGCGCCAGAAAAGAGCTTGATGTCTACTACACAACATTCTTCTTGTAGACGTTGTTGGGCCTCCAAGTGCAAAGGTTTGTAGGACAGTAGCAAATTTCCCTCAAGTGGATGACCTAAGGTTTATCAATCCGTGGGAGGCGTAGGATGAAGATGGTCTCTCTCAAGCAACCCTGCAACCAAATAACAAAGAGTCTCTTGTGTCCCCAACACACCCAGTACAATTGTAAATTGTATAGGTGCACTAGTTCGGCGAAGAGATGGTGATACAAGTGCAATATGGATGGTAGATAAAGGTTTTTGTAATCTGAAATTATAAAAACAGCAAGGTAACAAGTAATAAAAGTGAGCGTAAACGGTATTGCAATGTGTTGAAACAAGGCCTAGGGTTCATACTTTCACTAGTGCAAGTTCTCTCAACAATAATAACATAATTGGATTATATACCTATCCCTCGACATGCAGCAAAGAGTCACTCCAAAGTCACTAATAGCGGAGAACAAACGAAGAGATTATTGTAGGGTACGAAACCACCTCAAAGTTATCCTTTCTGATCGATCTATTCAAGAGTCCGTAGTAAAATAACACGAAGCTATTCTTTCCGTTTAATCTATCATAGAGTTCGTACTAGAATAACACCTTAAGACACAAATCAACCAAAACCCTAATGTCACCTAGATACTCCAATGTCACCTCAAGTATCCGTGGGTATGATTATACGATATGCATCACATAATCTCAGATTTATCTATTCAACCAACACATAGAACTTCAAAGAGTGCCCCAAAGTTTCTACCGGAGAGTCAAGACGAAAATGTGTGCGAACCCATATGCATAGATTCCCAAGGTCACGGAACCCGCAAGTTGATCACCAAAACATACATCAAGTGAATCAATAGAATACCCCATTGTCAGCATGGGTATCCCACGCAAGACATACATCAAGTGTTCTCAAATCCTTAAAGACTCGATCTGATAAGATAACTTCAAAGGGAAAACTCAATCCATTACAAGAGAGTAGAGGGGGAGAAACATCATAAGAACCAACTATAATAGCAAAGCTCGCGATACATCAAGATCGTGCCAAATCAAGAACACGAGAGAGAGATCAAACACATAGCTACTGGTACATACCCTCAGCCTCGAGGGTGAACTACTCCCTCCTCGTCATGGAGAGCGCCGGGATGATGAAGATGCCCACCTGTGAGGGATTCCCCCTCCGGCAGGGTGCCGGAACAGGGTCCCGATTGGTTTTTGGTGGTTACAGAGGCTTGCGACGGCGGAACTCCCGATCTAGGTTATGTTCTGGGGGTTTCTGTATATATAAGAGGTTTTGGCGTCGGGGGCAAGTCAGGGGGGTCTCTGGGGCGGCCACGAGGTAGGGGGGGTGCGCCGCGCCCCCCACCCTCGTGAGTGCCTCGGGACTCTTCTGGCCCAACTCCGATACTCCGTGGGCTTCTTCTGGTCCAAAAATAATCTCCGTCAATTTTCAGGTCAATTGGACTCCGTTTGGTTTTCCTTTTCCGCGATACTCAAAACAAGGAAAAAAACAGAAACTGGCACTAGGCTCTAGGTTAATAGGTTAGTCCCAAAAATCATATAAAATAGCATATAAATGCATATAAAACATCCTAGATGGATAATATAATAGCATGGAACAATTAAAAATTATAGATATGTTGGAGACGTATCAGTATCATTTTGGGCCATTAGGCCACTACCCAGAACCATGTGAGAGCCCTATTTTTAAGAATAAATTGTCAGACTATGTTAGAACTATGGATTTTTTAAATCTAGTATTGATACGCCTGATTATTTTCCTTTGCTTGTGCATGGCAGTGATTTGTCGAGTTCAATCAGTACAACAAGAAATACTAAGTATTTTTTGGTCAGACAACACCCAGATTTGTAATGCCACCCTACCTTACCGCTTGGCCATGTTGCCAATCAGATCAAAAATCAAGCAAAATCCTATTCTTCCACTTATTTTACTAATTAGCTAGTATTTTTGGGAGGGGATTATTAAACACTTTTTAATTCTTTTAGATCATTGAATCCCTTTGTACTTATCCCTTCTAACAAATTCGTTCCTATTATTTACTAGTCCTAGTTTTATTCTCTTCGATTGATTGCATCTCAAAACGCACATTGCTTAAGTACCTTGTCCGCGAAATGTATTGAACAATATAGTAGGAAAGCATGGATTGTGAGAATATAAGTCGCGTAGTTCAAATGGCAGGTGTGATTGCTCGTATTATAGGTCTTGGTGAAATACTATCGGGTGAATTAGCCGAATTTGTATAGGTCAGGTATTGCTCTGATTTTGGAATCCAAAATATATTAGGATTCTATTAATGGGCGATGGGTTGATGATACAAGAGGGAAGCTTTGTAAAAGCAACGGGAAGAATTTCTCAGATACCCATGAGTGAGGTTTACTTGGGTAGTGTTGTAATACTTTGTATAAACCTATTGATGGAAAAGGCAAAATTATAGCTTCTGAGTCTAGCTTGTTGAATCTCCCGTTATCGTCATCTTCCTCATGTGGTTGACACCTGACACCTCTCCTGGCTCCATCATGATCCTCTCTATTCCTCATGTCATGTCGTTCCCACCGCCACATTGTCGCCATTTCCCTTGGCTAGTTCACGCCGCCAGTGATGCCACCCCATGCACCTCGCAGGTGGTCACCTAAACCCCACATGAACTCATTAGCTTTTGGTTTTGGTGGATGTCGCCATCGACCTCATTAAGTCGGCATCAAGAGCACCCCCCCCCCCCAGATTCATTCAAGCTCCCTCCTCCTCCTTATGTGTGATCCGTCGACATGCGGGCAAGTCCACAACTAAACCTTCAAATATTAAGTATATGAAAAGCAAATCCATTTTTGTGGTGGAGTCCACCAATAAAATTGAAGGATCGACTCAATTCCAAATCAAATACTTAATTGTGGATTAGAACATCTAAATCTTTCCAAAAAAATATAAATAATCCTAATGTTGAGCAATTTTTTCAACAGCTTAGTTGGAAGTAAGTTGCCTAAATTGCGGATCTGGGCCAGTCGATTCGGGGAAGAAAGAAGTAGGTACAGGGGCCGCCGATGGCATCGCCGGGGCGAGAGGTGGCGGTGAGCGGAGGGCGGGGTGGCTAGGCTGGCCCAGGAGCGCCGGGCGCCGGCGGCCGTGGGCGACAAAGGTAGGCGGTTCAGCCGGTGGTCGTAGGTGGTTTGGGGGAAGAAGATGAGCAGGCGAGAGTCGGAGGTTGAAGAAGGCCATCTTGCGGTTAACTTCACATCAAACGGCTCTAAACAATCGATTGACCCAATTTGTATTTTCAGTGACCTAAACCTTAGCCCGCCCCATATTTTAACTAAGTGTTCCATTAGACGGAGATCATGTGACACGATGGTGTGCATGGTTTTTGTATTCTCCCGGTCCCCTTTTCCGTAGGCAGCATGCATTCACCCACCGTATGGTACATGCATGCATGATCCTGCAACTAACACCGCAGCCGCCCGCGCGCTTCCAGTCAATCAGCTCATCATCCGGCGTAATCGTTGGACGCGTGCATCACATGCTAATTGACCCAACCCCATGAACCGCTTAATTTGAACCTATATTGTCAAGCACCCGTGACGGGTGACACCCAGAAAAAGTCGCAGGATTTCTATGTCAAGCACCTGCTGACACAAATGCATGGAGGGGCACGGGCACGAAACCCGACAACTACACTACGCGGACGTCAGAGGAGGAGCGACGGGATGTTCCTTGCGATCGCCGGCAAATATGCCGCGATCCGATGCCTGACCAAGCAACCGGGCCGGCCTTTTCAGTCACGGCGGTGAGGCTTGGCGCGCATGCTCGTGCATGGGAAAGTTTACGGACTTGTCAGTGCGCGGTACGTACGTGCCGTGCAGCTAGCTGCTCGCCCGGGCGCTGTGGCCTGCAGGGGAGACAACAGGACGCTTCTGCTTCAGCTTCTGCGTGGGTTCGCGGGCGCTGCCGGCGAAGAGCTCCTCCCAGACGTCGGCGAAGGCGTGGAGGATGAGGTGGTGGTGGCGCGCCGCGTTGAGCGACAGGAAGCGCTGCAGCAGCTCCCGCAGCTCCGCGCCGCCCGTGATCCCGTTCTCCACCACCATCTCCGCCATGGACCGCCGGAACTCGCCCAGCGGGTCCTCCGTCTCCGTCACCACCGCCACGCTCTCCTCCTCCAGCCGCCCGCGCCGGCCTCCCCACGCGTCCCGCCGGTGCCGCGGCGGCCTCGCGCTGCACCGGCACGCCTGCGCGACACCGTCCTCCTCCAGAACCCGGACGCCCAGCGCGCGCACGCCGCGCTCCAGCTCTTGGAGCTGGCGCAGGAGCGCGTCCACGCTCGGCGCGCCCTCGGCGTCGTGGCAGACAGGCGCCGTCGGCTTCGCTGCGGGCGCTGGCTTCGCCGTTGGTGCGGCGCTCGACGACGACGACGACGACTTGGCCAGTGCCATCGTGGAGAGATTGTCTGCGACGACGGCCACCGACCTGGAGCCGCCGCAGCCAAAGATGAACCCACCCGCGCCCGCCTTCTTCCTCCTCTTCAGCTTGGCAGTGTCCGCGCCGCCGCCGCGAGGCGTCGTCGCTTTCATGCCTTGATTCTCGAGCGCAGTGTGTGTGACTGGCCGGGCTACTTGGCTAGCGAGGTAGCTAAGGGAAGAAAAGGAACTAGAGCTCGGGCTTAATAAGAGCCGGGTGGGCGACTGAAACCGAGCGCGCCATGAAGCTGCAGCACCAGCGTCACACAATTCTTTTGTTGCGGGCACGTTGCACTCTAATGGCGTGTGCAGGCTGCAGAGACAGACGCGCATATAGATCCAAGTAACTGGATTTCAATCGACTAAAAACTAGTAGTATCACAGCACCAGCTGTTCGGTGGTCAATGTCACTGTCTGGTAAACCGACTGAATGCCACCAGCAGTAATAATTATCACGAACCCGACGAACTGAAAAACAAAAGAACAGTGTTCCCATCAGCGCACGGCGTGGTTGCTGAAACGACAGTGAGACGCATGCAGGCTATCGTATTTGTTCCGGACGATCGAGTATCTAAAAACTAAAATTCAGCAGAGTAGTGCACTTGCGTTTTCTTGCGGTGATGTCCACCTCCATGAGATGAGAAGGTACGTACCGTGGCCGTATGTTTGGATCCGCAAGGCAACTACAGGGCCCACGCAAGCAAGGCCCAGAAACGGACCTAGGCTAGCGAGCTACGACCGGTAAACCAACGGCGAAGCTAGCGCTCCGATCCACGACGCTTGCGTCCCGCGCTGCCTGCAGCGGGCGGAACAGGGAACAAGACGAGGGAAGCGCCAACGAACGAGGTGACGGGAGATTTGGATCACGGTGGGATGGGCCTGATTATACGTAACCTATTTCATTTGTGGATCAGAGGGGAGGGGTCCTACTGTCGCTACAAACTAATACTACTATGAGCTGAGATGCCTTGGAAGAAACGCTGTGCCTGTGCCGGGACTGGACGCCACTTTGTTTGCTTGCTGAGTTGCTGTCCTATTCATTTCATCTCATCCGCATGTGTCGATCCGTTGATGCACTCCGGCGAAGTGGCGTCTCTCTCTCGTTGCTTCACTTCATCATACCTCATTTGCTCGACATAAGAACGGTAGGTTACCGAACTTGCCATCGCACCACTCCTGGGGTCTAATCTAGATTAAACGTACTCAAAGCATGTGCTTAGTTCTAGTACTAGTTAATTAAGCATCGCTTGGTTAGGTTTCACTCGGCCGTGATGAGCTGAGCTACTCGCATACATGAGACAGAAGGTGTGACAGATAAAAAGGAAAAATCTAGAGGGGAAAGAAAAGGAGGGAGGTCTATGAAGAACATGGTTGTTTCGTTCGAGTGTGCTTCGGCCGGCCTGCGTCTTTTGCCAGCCTGCCTTTTGACTCGGGCACAGGGATTGTATTCGATGAAACATAGACCGTGCCCTGCCTCACAATCTGTCAGTGAAAAAGGGTGGTAGAGAGATTGGAAACAAGAGTAGTGGGCTAGTGCTGGCCGGTGCAATGCAGCAGAGTGGAATGGAAAGCCTCAATGATGCCTCTGCATATGCTTGTGAATGCGTACTTCTTGCAGTAGGTGCCGGTGCTCCTCAAAGTCTGTTAAAAGGAAGAAGTGCTCCTCAGACCGTCTTTTTGGGCCACAGCCGAAGAGGCCTAGGCGTTTCTCGCTTTCCTTTTTCAGTTTGTCTAATTCACATCTAGATGTTTTCTAAGGATGTTACATCTAAACTCCCATAAATAAGGTAGCAACAAAGAACAAAAAAAATAGATCACAAATATACTGGACATCAGGTTAGATGTTGTTACGCAATCCCGAGTCCGCTACACCAGCGTTTCCGACCCACATGCGTCAACCAGGCCCAACCGGAGAGCAACACCGACTTATGAGAGGCCTTGGGCCCTCTCCCCCCAAAAGACTAGCCTGTTAGGAGGGGACACCCCCGCCCTTACAAATCGTGTTATGTCTCCCCCCACAACCGATGTGGGACTAAACCCAACAATCTCCCCCTCACACATCGGTCATCCATGGGCCCGCTAACACCAGCGTTTCCAGCCCACCAACCATGACCGACCACCCGTGAGTCTACCGAGATTCATTCCGGGCACCTGGGCTCTGATACCAATTGTTACGCAATACCGGGTCCGCTATCACCAGCGTTTCCGACCCACATGCGTCAACCAGGCCCAACCGGAGAGCAACACCGACTTATGACAGGCCTTGGGCCCTCTTCCCCCAAAAGACTAGCCTGTTAGGAGGGGACACCCCCGCCCTTACAAATCGTGTTATGTCTCCCCCCACAACCGATGTGGGACTAAACCCAACAATCTCCCCCTCACACATCGGTCATCCATGGGCCCGCTAACACCAGCGTTTCCAGCCCACCAACCATGACCGACCACCCGTGAGTCTACCGAGATTCATTCCGGGCACCTGGGCTCTGATACCAATTGTTACGCAATACCGGGTCCGCTATCACCAGCGTTTCCGACCCACATGCGTCAACCAGGCCCAACCGGAGAGCAACACCGACTTATGACAGGCCTTGGGCCCTCTTCCCCCAAAAGACTAGCCTGTTAGGAGGGGACACCCCCGCCCTTACAAATCGTGTTATGTCTCCCCCCACAACCGATGTGGGACTAAACCCAACAATCTCCCCCTCACACATCGGTCATCCATGGGCCCGCTAACACCAGCGTTTCCAGCCCACCAACCATGACCGACCACCCGTGAGTCTACCGAGATTCATTCCGGGCACCTGGGCTCTGATACCAATTGTTACGCAATACCGGGTCCGCTATCACCAGCGTTTCCGACCCACATGCGTCAACCAGGCCCAACCGGAGAGCAACACCGACTTATGACAGGCCTTGGGCCCTCTCCCCCCAAAAGACTAGCCTGTTAGGAGGGGACACCCCCGCCCTTACAAATCGTGTTATGTCTCCCCCCACAACCGATGTGGGACTAAACCCAACAATCTCCCCCTCACACATCGGTCATCCATGGGCCCGCTAACACCAGCGTTTCCAGCCCACCAACCATGACCGACCACCCGTGAGTCTACCGAGATTCATTCCGGGCACCTGGGCTCTGATACCAATTGTTACGCAATACCGGATCCGCTATCACCAGCGTTTCCGACCCACATGCGTCAACCAGGCCCAACCGGAGAGCAACACCGACTTATGACAGGCCTTGGGCCCTCTCCCCCCAAAAGACTAGCCTGTTAGGAGGGGACACCCCCGCCCTTACAAATCGTGTTATGTCTCCCCCCACAACCGATGTGGGACTAAACCCAACAATCTCCCCCTCACACATCGGTCATCCATGGGCCCGCTAACACCAGCGTTTCCAGCCCACCAACCATGACCGACCACCCGTGAGTCTACCGAGATTCATTCCGGGCACCTGGGCTCTGATACCAATTGTTACGCAATACCGGGTCCGCTATCACCAGCGTTTCCGACCCACATGCGTCAACCAGGCCCAACCGGAGAGCAACACCGACTTATGACAGGCCTTGGGCCCTCTCCCCCCAAAAGACTAGCCTGTTAGGAGGGGACACCCCCGCCCTTATAAATCGTGTTATGTCTCCCCCCACAACCGATGTGGGACTAAACCCAACAATCTCCCCCTCACACATCGGTCATCCATGGGCCCGCTAACACCAGCGTTTCCAGCCCACCAACCATGACCGACCACCCGTGAGTCTACCGAGATTCATTCCGGGCACCTGGGCTCTGATACCAATTGTTACGCAATACCGGGTCCGCTATCACCAGCGTTTCCGACCCACATGCGTCAACCAGGCCCAACCGGAGAGCAACACCGACTTATGACAGGCCTTGGGCCCTCTCCCCCCAAAAGACTAGCCTGTTAGGAGGGGACACCCCCGCCCTTATAAATCGTGTTATGTCTCCCCACACAACCGATGTGGGACTAAACCCAACAGATGTGAAAAATAGACCACAAATATAGACAGACCCTTCTTTTTTACCAGGGCTATTTCTCACTTGTTGCGCGACTTAATTCCGCCTCGCCTCTGGCGCGGCGCTACAGGGCCGGTCCCACACAATAGCTACCGTGCGAGCTTTTCTCTCTATGTGGTTTCCTTTATCGGGGTTTCACAGTTTTCGTCTGTTTTTATCTAGTTTTCTTTCGTTTTTTTCGTTTTCCCTTTTCGTTTTTCTTTTTTCATTTTCCTTTGTTTCCATTTTTGGTTTTCAATGGTTTTCTATGATTCTTTCAGTTTTTATTTTTTAAAATTTTATATACTTTTGTCTCAACAAATCTCTGCTTTATCACATACATTGTAATTTTTTCTTATACATCATGAACACATTTTCATACATGCCTCTTAAATAAATGATGAACATTTTTAAATATATGTTTTGATGTTTACTTTTTGACTAGACATTGCATATTTTTTGAAACTGCTATTGTGAGCTTGAACTCACAGGAGACTGAATGATGAACAATTAATTCTGAAAAGATAGTGAAGACATTGCAGATTGTTTTTTTGTCAACAAACATTGAAGTTTTCTGCCCTCATGCAAAATTTTGCAATGGAATCACATTTTTGGAGGTGGGGACAAAAAAAATCGATGCTCCAGAATACCTTCAAAACATTCTTTTTGGACCATCGGTTCTAATTTTTGCCCACACCTCACAAATATGATTTCATGCTGAAAATGTGCATGCACGTAGAAGAAACATCAATGTTTCTGGCCAAAAAAATCAGTTTTTTTTAATTTATTTACTATTTTAAATTTTACTATTCATCTGAGTTCCTATGAGCTCGAGCTCCAATACTCCATGTCCTATATTTTCCTTTCTCTATCATTCTTCTTCTTTTTCTTCTATAAACAAGGTGTTGCTCATAGCCGCTGTCAAATGATGGCATTGGTGTGCTGGCTCAGAATGGCTTTTTCCGAGCTACAGCCCAGGAGGCCTCTATCAGCGAGTCTGATCTGACACCTATTTACTTTCTCTTTGATCACCAGGGTTGTCCAATATCCAAGTATTACTGTTCGGTCGCTCTTCTGGCCCACCTCTGATTTCTCCCAAATTGAGTGGTTCATTTGTGGATTTGCCTAAGGAAGCAATCCCAAACACTTCCACCAAGAATAAAAGGAGAATAACCCGAATATAGCGACCTCCTATTTGGTATACGGCTATGTCTAACTTGAAACATCATATTCATCGCCCGCAGGCGGCAAATAGGTGAGGGAGCGCCCATGGGAGAGCTGAGTTGGGCCGGCCCACTAGGGGGTAGGGAGTTTCATACGCTGGCTACTGTTTTCATTCGTTGATGATGTAGTTTTTTGTTTCCTTTTTCTCGTTTTATTGATTTTCTATTTTGGTTCTTTTTCATTCTTTTTTTCCATTTTGGTTCTTTTTCGATCTTTTTTTTCCTTTTGAATGTGGTTTTTCTTTTGGGTTTTTCATTTTTGTAGTTTCTTTACTGTGATATTTTTTTATATAGCAAAAAAAATTTCAAAGTATGATGAGCTTTTAAAATATAGGGTGAAATATTTTGTATATATACGGTGAACATAATTTATATACATTGAAAAAAATTGTTATATGCAGTGAACTTTTTTCAATGTATGGCGATATTTGTTTTAATATATGGTGGACTTTTTAAATTTAAGATGAACTTTTCTTAAAAGGCAACGATACCTAGAAGTTTATAGCTGTTTTACTCACTTGGTTTTGTGTCTATAATTTTTTAGTTACAGCTTTGTCAAGGTGGGGGAGAAAAACAAATAATAAACTATTTAAATGGGGACTTGAACCAAGGTCTACTAGGTAGCTACTATGCCCAATAACCAACTCAACAACCTTTTAATGGTTGTTCATTGTACATGAATTGGGTACTTGAACCATTCTTTTTTACCATCTAAAAAATAAAGTTAATACATAGCACGTGAAGCCTGATAACTTCATCATGAACAACATCGTTACTTTACCATGAGAAGGCAGGTAAATTTACTATGGGCATCCTGATAACTATATGTTTCAACAACTCCTCCCCTACCCCCCCCCCCCCCCCCCCCCCCTTCCCCCATCAAAATTACCGCGGTGTTGTTTTTGCACGTTAGCATGTTTGCGATAAGAAAATTATCAAGCTATTTTCACATAATTTACCGACGGTATGTTTTGATATATTTTTCCACTGGTTCAAAGTTACCGCAGTTTGTACATAAGTTATCATTTCAACCGTGCGTAAATTATCATGCTATTTGCAGAGAAGTTACCAGTGTATGCTTCAACATAAAAAAAATTCAAGGTTTAGAAGTTATCATGGTTTTTATAAGTTATAAGGTTTGTGATGCAAAAGGTACTATGCTATTTACACAGAGTTTACCATGGTAAAAAAAAACTTGTTCTGGTGATGCATGTGCAAGCTCTTCATGGCTCATGCACACAACTAGCACGTTTTCTCCGGGGATGTGCAAAGCACTTGAACGGCATATAGACTCTAATCGGTTTTTATACATTAATGAGATGCGACAAAAATGGTCAAATACTGCTAATTTCTATAAACTTGATAAGAACCAACTAAGGAATAGTTTGAAGTGGATGGAGGCCTTAAGGTTGTGGCATTGAGTTCAACTCCTGACTCTAACATGCATTCTTGGCCTAACTGCAATCGCTTAGGCCCACACCGCATATGGAACTTCATCATGTGAAGGAAAGAAATATGGAAAAACTATTTGGCGCTACAGGCGCCGGTTATTCCTGTTTCTGCAAACCGACGCCTGCAGCCGCGTTAGCTGGGCTCGGCCCAACTTTCTGTATTGAAACTCAAAAAAAGGAGCGAGGGAAAGTGCTTGCGACCTGGAATCAAACCAGAGATCTCAATGTTGACAGCTTACTCCACTAAACATTGCCCCAACCCCGCTGGTGCATACAAACCTTCTTTCCTCTTTCATACGTACAGGAAATACCCACTATCTTTTCTGTGATTTTTTCCCATTTCTTTTTTTGGTTCCTGTTTCTTTTTTTATTAAGTGTGCAAAATGTTTACA
This sequence comes from Triticum timopheevii, assembly GCA_963921465.1. Taxonomy (NCBI): domain Eukaryota; kingdom Viridiplantae; phylum Streptophyta; class Magnoliopsida; order Poales; family Poaceae; genus Triticum; species Triticum timopheevii. Next base: position 577,474,692 of record OY997268.1, read on the forward strand.
AATGCACAATATTTTTTTCTAATTCATGAACCTTTTCTTTAAATCGATGATTCTTTAATTCGATGAGATTTTTTCAAATTTGATGAACTTTTTCCCAAATTTGATAAACTTATTTCAAATTCAATGAACTTTATTCAATTTTCATGAATTTGTTTTTAAAATCAATGAAATTTTTCAACGAATATTTCTTCAAATTGATGTTTTTTTTCAAAATCCATGAACTTTCTTTTTCACAATCTATGAACTTTTTCAAATTTGATGAACATTTTTCTCAAAGTGGATGAACTTTTATAAAAATCACTGAACATTTTTTGAATTCGACGATCTCTTTTCAAAAATTAATGAAGTTTTTTTAAAATTTAATATTTTTTTCAAATTTGTGAATATTTCTTTAAAATTGATGAACTTTTTCCAAATCGATGAATTTTTTCCAAATGCATGATCCTTTAGCTCGTGAACTTTTATTAAAATTCGCCAACTTACTCCAAATTTTGTGAACCATTTTCAAAATTCATAAACGTTTTTCAAAATTCATGAACTTTTTCAAATCCATGAACTTTTTTCCTAATTTTTGAACTTTTATCAAGTTTATGAACATTTTTCATTTCCGCGAACTTTTTCCAATTTGTATAAACCTTTTTTTTAATTCCTGGTTGTTGTCACTAGTTTTAAGAATTTATTTCGATATTATGTTTTGCTTTCATATAAATTATGTTGGGTATATAATAGTATATGTTAACTAAAGAAAGGGCCAAATAGTACTATTTTCTTACAATGGACAACTAAATTAGCTTGACCTAGTGTTTATTGGCTACAACCAACGATGTTTCCATCCGTGGTTTGAATCCTACTCCCACCAATTAATCTGAGGAATTAACTTGTTTCCTTTTTTTTTCTTTGTGTTTTCTGTGTTTCAAAGCAGCTTACTGGGCCGGCCCACAAGGAGGGGTGCTTCAGGCTCCGGTTCCCCAAGTGTCGCTGAAGGCGTGACATAGGAGCTCCCAAGAAATATGGTCAACGTCCCGACCGCCATTAAAAGTGCAAACGCCACAAAATCTTAATCCGTTTAAAGACCTTATGAAGGAAAGAAATCAAGTTGACGCCCACCTGCCCATGTGCGATCTCAATTAAAAGGACTAATCCCATGGCAATCCCGATCCATTTAAAGGGCTAATTGTCCATGTGTAAGTCCTATAGATCTCGACTGTGCAATCGCAATCCGACAACTTCCGGGTCGTTCGAATCTGAAACAAAAATCAGTGGTTCACCATTTATCATTTATGTTTCTTAAATACACACTAATATTTTTTCAAATATATATAATTTTTAGGTCTATGAACAAAATCCAACAACATGCTTTAAAAGAAAAAAAGAAAAAGTAAACTAAAAAAAGAAAAAGGAAAACCAGCTCGTGGAAGAAAACAACCGACGGCGAACTAGGCTGGCACACTCCTTGTATGACGTCAATGTGCCAGCCCAGCATTTATTTCTCTAGTATGTTTGGTTTGTTCCTTATTTCTTTGTTTCCTTACTTTTGTTTACATTCCGAAAAATATATAAATATATTTTCGAAAAGTCTCCTACTTATTTTTGAAAAATGGTCACGACATATTTTAAAATATTAATGGGAAATAAAATTGTGTTAAAACTACAGTAAACAATGATTATAACATTTTTTAAAGTTCACACGTTTAAAACATGTTTGTTAGATTTATAAAAGGTTCAGGAAATGTAAGTTGTTTTTAGCATAATTTAAAAAATATGTCCATAAAATTCTAAAAAAATGATCGCACATTTAAAAGATGTGCACACATTTGAAAACATTTATTCATGATGTATTTGAAAAATGGTAATCATTTGTTTTAAAAGTTTGCGCCATCTATTTTAAAAAGTTCAATGTGCATTTGTTCAATGTATTTCAAAACTCTTTTATATGTACTAAAAAATGTCCAACTCATGTTTAAAAAATTTCAACATGTATTTCAGATTGAAGGAGAAGAATACAGAAATGTGAAAAACAAAGAGAAGTAAAAAATATAAGAAATGTAAAAAAATGAAAAAGATGGAAAATTTTACAAAACTGAGCAACGTGTTTCTAAAACTAATTGTGGGATCTCATAGAACCTTCTCAAAACCGCTCCAACGAAACTCCTATTGCGTCGGCTCAGTCAAACAATCCTAAAGGCGAGATAAGCTTATTTTTCGCTGTAAGTGGGACATATCCCTCATGTCCTATTTGACGCTTCACTCATTGTCCGGCAATGCTACACTGAAAATCAGGGGTGAGAAGAGATTGGTGGAGAAGAGTCCGTAGCTGATTTCCGTGTCATGTTGCCCGTAAGTGTAGAGTTATTGCTCATTGTCTCTGTCTGATAAAGTGCCGAATTCCGTAGAGTTCCTTTCCCCGCCCACTCTTCCTGCCTACCACACTAAGCAGCCTGGCGTCGCCGTCTCTGCAAGTGAGCCATTGTTTTCCGATCTCACTCCGGCCGTCAGGCTCCCATCTCGCAAATCCGCTTGTCTCCTCACGCTCCGCCTGGACGCAGCAGCTCCTCCGTGCCGCCGGAGAGCGACGCGTCGAGCAGACAGAGACAGAGAGAGCTCGGCCGGAAAACGGAGAGCGTACTACGTGCATACATACTGGGCATAGCTAGGGACACTTCCATCTTGTGCCATTGGTCTCGTGGTTTGCTTTTTCTACCCTGTCTCGTCCCTTTCAGATCGAGATGTACTAATGGATGTAGGGCATGCGGTCCGTGTGGTGGCTCTGGGCCGATCGAGTACGTACACCTTCACCGTAGTTAGGCTAGCTGAAACCTAATTAAAGGTGGTTCCAGTACGTGACGTAAAGCTTGCAGTAGCCTGCGGTCTAATCCTCGACGGGATACACATCTAGTCATAGCTGTACCCGTGTGATCATGCTCGCTCTGCTGTATCTTGGTGCGCGCATGAACCTGTCATGCGTTGTGACCTCTGTTTTCTTGCTTCGACGCATGGTGGTGACACTGCAGGGCGCCAGTTCAGCCCGAGATTAGGTTCGCTGGCAGACACGACGGCTATGTTTTGGCGGCTATATTTCGTAGCGCCGTTAACTTCGTAAGCTGATGATGGCGCCGCACTGATCAACTTTTAATAATACTGCAACAGCAGTGGCGAATGGCTGGCGCCACGCCTAAGTTTAGCCTGGAGTTTTGCACCCGGCTAGGGCGATTCGCTAGCTGCAGCGTCAATGCAGTGCATGATCGGCCCAGTTGACTTTGCGTCTGGATTTCGATCTCAGCCAGTTCGTTGGCTTACCTTCGGATTCTTCTCCAGTCTTACCGTCTACGTCGCTATCGTTGTGACTGTAGGGGGATGTTGAGTATAATGTTTATTAGGAAAGACGAGATAGACTAGGATTTGTTCTGGCTTGTCTTGTACTCCAAGTAGATGATTGTACTCCTTTATATATGCCCATGAGGCTCAAGCAATACAACGAACATCTATTCCACAAAATCACTCTCTCCCTTCTAACATGGTATCTATCGCAAGTCGATCCTAAACCCTAGCCGCCGCCGCTTCCGCACCTACGCGCCGCCCCCGGGGCGGTCGGCCTCCATGACCGCCGCCGGGGGCCGCGCCGCCCGTACCTAGGGTTCGTACGCCGGCCGTGTTGGCCGGCTGCCCTAGAGAGTCTTTTTTCCCGATCCTTTGATCCGGGTTTTCTCTCTCTCGCCGGTCGCCTTGATCGGCGTCTACTTTTTGGTTTTCCGGTCTATGTGATCCGGTTTGCGTCGCCCACCGCCGCCGTCGACCCCGTGCGCCTCTACTCCAACACCGGCGCGATTGGCCGGCTTCTTCACCGACCCGGCGGCCTCGCGCGTCGTCCGCGCGTCTGCCCGTCGGTCGCCCCGACTCGGCGGCCTCGCGCGTCGTCCGCGCGTCGGCCCGCCGGTCGCCCCGACCCGGCGGCCTCGCGTCATGCGGCGGCCCTTCACCGCCGCCCTTCGCGCGACAGCCGCCCGTCGATTTACGCCGGTCGTGATCGCCCTACTCCGACCGGGACTCCTGCATCACCCCGACCCGGCGGCCTCGCGTCATGCGGCGGCCAATCATAGCCGCCCTGCCGCCCGTCGCCGCCGGCTTCATCTCGGACTCCGCCGCCACCACGCCTCCACCGAGCGGCGTCCCCGACCTCGCGCGCGATCGGCTTGATCACCCGCTCGCCGCCGCGATCCGCCTCATCTACGCCGCGCGACCGACCTGGCCCGTCGGTTACGCGTGCCTCCGCAGGTCCCGTGAAGATCGTCCCCGAGTTCAGCGCGCCTCTCCACCGATCGAGCATCGGGATGCCGCTGCGTCGCCCCGTCGGGCCGCAGCGCCGCCGCCCCGTGGTTCTTCTCCCGGCTGCACCGACCTGCGTCACCGCTGCGTCGCCCCTTCGGGCCGTAGTTCCGCGGCCGGCGGTCCCCCGCCGCCCCGAGGGCGTCCGCTCTAGGCCGTCCCGTGGCTGCATCGACCCTCGCGCCGCCGCTGCGTCGCCCCGTCGGGCCGTAGCGAGCGTGGCACGCGGTCCACGCCGCCGTCCCGAGGCCGTCCCTGCGGTTGCACCGACTCGCGAACCGCCGTTGCGTCGCCCCTTCGAGCCGCAGCGTCGCGGCCCGCGGTCTCCGCCGCCACCCCGAGGTCTTCCCGCCGTCGCGCCGACCCGCCCGCCGCCGCTGCGTCGCCCCTTTGGGCCGTAGTGCCGCGGCCCGCTGTCCACTCCGTCGTCACCGCGCGTCGATCTCCCGTGGTATGCGCCGCGCCGTCTCCCTTGGCGCGGGAACACCACCATCCGCGCCGGTCTTCGTCACGCTGTCAGGGTTTCTTCGCCTACTTCGAGCACCGCCGCCGCACTCCTAACCTAGCCGCCGCCGCCGCCGTCAGGCCGCCGCCGCCGCTCTTCTTTGGCCGCCGCCGCCGCTACCTTCGTAGCCGCCGCCGCCGCCCGTCCACCCCCTTCGTCTTCGTCCAAACACCAGCCCGTCGCCAGCGTCGCCGTCATCTACCCCGACCACTTCGTCTACTCCGACCACCGTTGGTGACATCGGCCCCGCGCTGATGGACGCCGCAATCGTCGTCGAGTTCTTCTCTGCTGGCCCCTCCGACTTCTCCGACATGGCGTACAGCTCGTGCAGGCCCCTCGTCTATGCATGCCCGGTGCTGGCAACACCGATGCGTGCCTTCATCCACGACGTGTCCCCGGGCCTGGCAAGCCTGGTCGGCGCTTCGTCAACTTCGTCTTCGTCCATCTACGCATGCCCGGTGCTGGCAACACTGGTGTGTGCCTTCGTCCACGATGTGTCCCCGGGCTTGGCAAGCCCGCCGCGACGCGTCGTCAACAACATCTTCTTCCCGGCGCACCACTACTTCGACACCACTGCACCCATGAGTAACTCGGCGCCACCTTGTGCCCGCGGCTCCACGGCGACTTCCTCGACACCGGCCACCCCGACTCGACATCGACCACGGCATTCTTCGCACGGCTACCTCGTCCACGACTCCACCACACACGCTCTCGGCTACATCGACAAACGGCACAAAGGGCTACCGCCTTGCTTGAGCAACCTCATCGGTTGCCACTCCAGCCACAACTCCGCGATGCGTCGACCGTTACGACTGTGGGGGGGTGTCCGTCGGCTTACCTTCGGATTCTTCTCCAGTCTTACCGTCTACGTCGCTACCGTTGTGACTGCGGGGGGATGTTGAGTATAATGTTTATTAGGAAAGACGAGATAGACTAGGATTTGTTCTGGCTTGTCTTGTACTCCAAGTAGATGATTGTACTCCTATATATATGCCCATGAGGCTCAAGCAATACAACGAACATCTATTCCACAAAATCACTCTCTCCCTTCTAACACACCCGTGCGCCACCAGCTTTTCCGCCACCATCACCTGACCACGGCTGACGGCAACGTGCACGTAATGAATGAATCCCAACAGATAGGAAGATAAACCCAGACGCGAGTGAAGTCTGTTTTGAACCCTGAATTTGTAGAGCTTGACGTAAATGAACCTCCACCTTCAAATCCCTGAAGTCGATACCCTATACTCGTCGATCCCGGTCAATTTAAACCCTAAACGGATCCTATATCTGTTCGTAAGGAAAATTCCAAGCGGGATCAGTTGTTTCTCTCACTGACCACATAGGCCCACCTGTCATGTTTTATCTTCTTCCTCAACCTCCTCCCGTCTGCCTCTCTCTCTCCTAGAGTCCATCTCGTACACGACAGTCCTCGCACTGGGCTCTCTACTCCCTCTCCGCCGCTACGATCCAGCAAGCTCAAGGCCTGTCGACCACGCCGTCCTCCACCACGCTTCCCTCGTGCCAGCTTCCACAATTCGCTCTGGCTTTTGGTCGAACGCCTGGTGTGCACGCACCCCGGTCGATGTCTCGGCGACGAACAGGTCTTCGAGCACAGCTGACGGCGCCAGGATGTTATCGTAGGTTTACGTCTCGGCCTTCATGGACAGCACGACGAGGGAAGCAGCGACGGGCGCGCGAACGGGGGCACTTGGGTCGGCGCCGGTATTGACGCAGACCTGACCTTGACACCACGATCCTTCGACTGCTGCCGTTGCCGTGGCGGCCGGAGCTCACCCGCGAGGCCACGGACCCCTGCATGCGCTGTCGTCGCAGGGGCGGCCGGAGCTCGCCCGCGAAGCCACGGACCCCTGCAGCCGCTGTCGTCGGCCTACGCTAGCAAGTCGATCGGATCTGCCGGGTAGACGTACACGTACACAGCCTTGATCGATTTTATCCTTTGTTGGCTCACACACAAATACAAATCCCATCTCATGGAACAGACGGGCACGAGTTGATGGCTACACCGCTACAGCCTACACGATGTGAACGTTCGTTGCTGAAACCTGAGAGAGAGACAGAGAGATTGGGGATGGAAGATGAATATGACAAGTGGGCTCAGGTGGTCAGTGACTGTGGAGAGCGATCCGGGCTGGGATCGTTATTTTCCTGGTGCACCAAACGGATCCAGGGTTTAGATTAATCGGGATCGATAAGTATAGGGTACCGACTTCAAGGATTTTGACGTGAAGGTTCATTTGTGTCACGCTCTACAATCTCAGGGTTCAAAACATACTTCACTCCCCAGAGGCTGCTGGAGATGGACGACGTGCACGGACAGGCGGCCACCGCAGGGGCGTGCGTGGAACTCACGCGGACCACGGGGAAAGAAAACTGCGAAGCCCGTGCGCGACGGCCGGTCGAGTGGTCATGAAAAACCATGAGCCCGTGACCGAGCGGGTGGCGGCCGGTGGAGCTACGCGCAGGCGCAGCCGGACCAGACCGCACTCGCAACGGGCGCCTTTTCAGCTACTGGATTTGACTGCTGCCGGCTAAACCGCGTCGCCCTCCATGGTAAACCCGTAGCGGGTGAGAAAGTCTAGCTAGCAGCGGTGAGAAAGATGCATACGGCCTCTATTATTATAAATCGTGGCGTCAAATGGGATCGGATGTGACAGTGGTGTAATTTTTTTTCTTCGAAAAGGGGGATTCCCCGGCCTCTGCATCAGAACGATGCATACGGCCTCTATTATTATAAAGTAAACAAGTCTCAACAAGGTCTTATAGTAATGTAACAAAAGCAGGGACTAGCTCACACAGAGCGTCAACTGCAAAGCGCAAACGACAAAAGCCACAACCGGCTGGCATGAAAACAGATAGGTAAAACTAAATGCCTATCCTATTACATGATCGCCATCCAAATCGGTTGAAGATATCCCGCGCTACTGTCTCCCACCGGACAGATCCAGTAACCAAACGCTCCCTGGCCTCCGTCGGAGTGAGTAATGACCACGTACGGATCAGTGCTGTAGCTCGGAATAACACCTGCAAAAAATGAGTATTTGTAGTTCTGTTAAAAACCAAATCATTTCTGCAATTCCAAATTGCCCATAATAACGCACATACTCCTACACAAATATGTCTAGCTGTTTCGGACTCAATCCCAACAAGCCACGCCCCAAATAACGTGTTTACCGATGTGGGAGGAGTAATATTAAAGGCAATTTGCACGGAGCGCCACAACCCGCATGCCAACGGACAGTCAAAAAATAAGTGCTTGATGGTCTCATCCGTATCACAGAAACTACACCTAGTAGATCCTGTCCAGTTGCGCTTAACTAGATTGTCCTTAGTAAGAATAACTTGCTTATGCACAAACCACATAAACAATTTAATCTTCAAAGGTATCTTAACTTTCCAGACCTCCTTGGAAGTAGGTATCACAGCAGAATTAATGATATCAACATACATCGATTTTACCATGAATACCCTAGTTCTAGTTAGCTTCCAATACAACTGATCGGGCTGAGGATTTAGCTGAACTTCCATCAGCCTACGGACCAAGTGAAGCCATGCCTCCCATCGAGGCCCGACAAGCACCCTCCTAAACTGAATGTTTAGAGGTATGGACTGCATCACCGTGGCAACTAGAGTATCCCTACGCTGCACAATACGACATAGTGTCGGATATTGTGTAGCCAATGGCGCATCACCAAGCCACGTATCCTCCTAGAAACGCGTATTCTCGCCATTGCCAACAATACATCTCGTTCTGTTAAAGAAAGCGGCTTTGACCCTCATAAGTCCTTTCCAGAACGGCGAATCTGTAGGTCTTAGAGTAACCTGGGATAAAGTCTTTGAGTGCAGATATTTACTACGTAGAATCTGCGCCCAAGTTGCGTCTGTCTCAGAAGACAACTTAAACAACCACTTACTAAGAAGGCATTTGTTCTTGACTTCAAGATTTTCAACCCCAAGTCCCCCTTGGTCCTTTGGTCGACAAATAATATCCCATTTGGCCAATCTGTATTTCCTCTTGGACTCATCACTCTGCCAAAAGAAGCGGGAACGATAGAAGTCTAGCCTCTTCCTAACCCCCACTGGGACCTCGAAGAAAGATAAGAGAAACATAGGTAAACTCGTGAGCACCGAGTTAATCAGAATTAACCGGCCTCCATAAGACATGAGTTTTCCTTTCCAGCAACTAAGTTTCTTCTCAAAGCGATCCTTGATGCACTTCCACTCACGATTTGTTAGCTTGCGATGATGTATTGGAATACCAAGATACGTGAAAGGTAGAGCCCCAACTTCGCAACCAAACAATTGTGTATATGCTTGTTGATCGTCTTTGGCTCTACCAAAGCAGAACAACTCGCTTTTATGAAAATTAATCTTCAGCCCCGACAATTGTTCAAAAAGGCATAACACTAACTTCATGTTCCTCGCTTTTGCCAAATCGTGTTCCATGAAAATGATTGTATCATCAGCGTATTGCAGGATGGACAGACCACCATCCACCAGATGAGGCACCAATCCCTCCACCTGACCGGCCTCCTTGGCCCTCCCAATCAGGATCGCTAACATATCAACCACAATATTGAACATAATAGGCGACATAGTGTCACCCTGTCTCAAACCCTTGTGCGTTTGGAAGTAATGACCTATGTCGTCATTAACTTTAATGCCAACACTACCTTTTTGCGTGAATGTTTCCACCTGATGTCGCCAGAGCTCATCAAAGCCCTTCATCCGTAAGGCCTGTTGGAGGAACGGCCATTTGACTTTATCATAAGCCTTCTCGAAATCTACTTTGAAAATAACACCATCTAGTTTTTTCGTATGAATTTCATGAAGCGTTTCATGAAGGACCACAACCCCTTCGAGGATGTTCCTATCCGGCATGAACGCAGTTTGAGAAGGTTGCACAACTGTGTGCGCAATCTGCATGAGCCTGATCGTTCCAACCTTGGTGAAGATCTTGAAACTGACATTCAAAAGGCAGATGGGCCGAAATTGCTCAATTCTCACGGCATCAGTTTTCTTAGGCAACAAAGTTATCGTTCCAAAATTAAGTTGGAAAAGCTGCAAATGTCCCGAGAACAAATCATGGAACATCGGCATTAGGTCCCCTTTGATAATATGCCAACACTTCTTGTAAAACTCAGCCGGGAAACCATCCGGCCCTGGTGCCTTGTTACACTTCATCTTGGAGATAGCCTCGAAAACCTCCTTTTCCGAGAAAGGGGCAGTTAATACATCGTTCTCCACAGCAGTAAGTTGAGGGATATCGTGAACCCTAGACTCATCCAGGGACACACAGTTCTCCTCTGGTGGTCCGAATAGACGTTTATAGTAGTCAGTAATGTAAAGCTTCAGGTTGTCCTGACCGACTATTGTACCCTCATCTTGTTCTAACTGGAAAATTCGCTTCTTCCGGTGCTTGCCATTGGCTATCATGTGGAAGAACTGTGTGTTTGCATCCCCCTGGACAACTTTTGTCACCTTTGCCCGCAGCGCCCACTTTAATTCTTCCTCACGGAGTAGCTCTTTCAGCCTCACCTCAGCCTCATGCTTGATATGAAGCTCGGGGGCTGACAGAATCGTAGTTTCTGCCCTTATATCTAAGGTTTGGATAAGGGAAAGTAGTCCTTCCTTCTCCACCTTATACATTCCACCTAGATGTTTAGCCCACCCCCGAAGGAAACTTCTAAGGTGCCTAATCTTGTTCTGCCAGCGCTCAAGGGCATTCCTACCTCCTGCATCTTTAGCCCATTCTCTGGCTACAAGAATCCTTCTCTTTCAAACCACGCCGGCTGAAAAGAGAATAAATTCTTGTTACCCGAATAGGTAGCCCCACCAGAGTCGAGCAGCAGGGGTGTGTGATCAGAAATACCACAGGAAAGAGCTTGCACCGTTACGAAGGGAAACTTCTGTTCCCAAGCAACACTAGCCAGAACCCGATCCAACTTCTCGAACGTTGGATTTGGCAACGCGTTAGCCCAGGTAAACTTCCTCCCTGAAAGCTCAATCTCTCTCAAATCTAAGCTTTCAATAATGGTATTAAACATAAATGACCATATTCCATCAAAATTGTCATTATTCTTTTCATCACGTCTTCTAATAATATTAAAATCACCCCCAACCAGAATTGGGAGTTGCTCAGACCCGCAGACTCTGACAAGATCAGCTAAAAAGTCAGGTTTGAGCTCTGCCTGCGCCGCCCCATACACCGCCACCAAAGCCCAGTCGAACCCATCAACTTTGGACCGTACCCTGAACTTAACAGCAAAATCCCCCATGACCACACTGCGAACTTCGAGAGAGTCACATCTAACACCAAGTAAGATTCCACCCGACCTTCCTCTCGGCGGAAGACAATATCAGTCAAACTCAATACCCCCCGACAACGTATTGAGAAATTGAGGTGAGAAATTTGCTCTACCCGTTTCTGATACGGCAATAAAGTCCAATCTATGCTCAATGGATGCCTCCGCTAGGAACCTCCTTTTAGCCAAGTCCTTAAGACCTCTGCTATTCCAGAAGATTCCTCTCATATCTCATCATGAAATTTTTTAGCCGTGCGGATCCTAGCGCTCCTACGGACCGCGGACATCGGGTATATTTTGCGCTTCCACTTGCGCTTAGGGCTGGTCGGGCCCACCCGGTCCAAAGTTCCCGTAACTGGCGATCTAACCTCTTCCAGACCGACATCCTCCTCCTCCTCCTCCGGCTCCTGGAGGGGCGGTGCGAGGTCATCACAAAACTTATCAAGTATTCGAACTCCCAAAGCATCAATCTCTGAGTCGTTCATCGGTTTGACAGCAGCTAAGTTACGAATCATTTCTAAAGCCCTCTGGGCTTCTAGATCAAGCAAATCGTTAATAGAGTTAGTAACTTCACCCTCATTACTACCAAGTGAAATTCCTAATTGGTTTGCCTTATCCACAATTTGATCATTCAAAAAATGCAAAATAGTATTGGAAGTGTTCACGAACATACCAGTAGTGACCTGGACGTCACGAAGCTTTGCCGCCCTCACGGCACAGCGCTGCTGCATGTCGTCAACCTCCGGATAGCCCTGAAGCCGACAACTCATACGTCGGCCCTCAGACACCTGGTCCGGGATCCCGCCAAACTGAATGACCTCCTCCCTCGAGAATTTATCCGGGGAGCAACCGCCTATCACTCCCCGACCATCGACCCGGTCTCCATGACCAGGTGAGAGCGCAGCGTCAGCTACTGGGGAGGCAAAGGCCACCTGCCTCTGCCCCCCAGCCACTCCGGACCGCCTGTCCGGAGAGCCCGATGATGGCGCGACCGGGGCACTCCCGTCGGGCCCCGACGGCGAAGAGGGCCTTGAGGCCACCCGCCTTAAGCCCTCCCGAGGAGCCGGTCCAGCCGCCTGCAGTGCCGTCCCAGCAACAGGCGTAGGAGGTGCGGAGGCCACCTGCCTCGGCCCCCCTACCGTCGGCCCGTCATCCCTCCCGGTAACCTCCTCGGAAAGAAGAGGAGATGGGGTCGCCAAAGCCCCCTGCTCCGAACCCTCTGATAGGAGCGGACCAACCTCCTGCACCTCAGCCACGTCACCACAGACCGAAGAAGGCGAGACCACGATCTCCAGCCTCGCAGACACACTAGACCCCTCCACACCCGCGTCCTCAAAGTCCAACGCCGGTAGAGAGTGCTCAAACTCCTCAAGAGACTCCACCCGCTCGCTCCAAAGCCTCGGAGGTGCAGAGGCGGGGCCAAAGGAACCATATCTCAAAGTGGTCGACGGCACAGATGCATTAGGTGCCGACCCTCCTCCTGCTGCCTTACCAGTCGCATCCGGTCTCTTGGCCAACTCAGACCTAGGCTCATCGCCCGGTGGTTCCTTACCAGTCGTATCATCATCACCCTCGCTCATATCGTCACCAGTGGCTGCCGGAGCCTCGGCAAAGAGACTATCATCCTCAAATTCAATCTCAAGGCTGTATACGTGGCCACGAAAAGCCCACTTAACCACATCCGGCACAAAGTCAATGTCCAATATACTGACTAAAAGACGAGCAATCCCATGAGCCCGAGTAAATTCCATATCTACTCGCTCGGTCTTTCCCACCATGATCCCCAGACTAGCAAAAACCCTGGCATCCTGCAGTAGCGCAGAAGGCTCTCCCGAAAAGCGCAGCCAGGCCTGGGTAAGGGGTTTACCCTGAGGCTCAACCAGCTTCCACTCCTGGAACTCAAGAATGGCCTCCGTACCGGGTACCTTACACATCCCAAAGCTCAGCAACCTCTGTAAATCCTCCACAGTCGGGAACTGAACCCTGAATAAGTTGGTCTCCAGCCTGACAAGCTCCCAATGGAAGTCTCGAGGCGCCAGCTCCCGTAGTCTCTGAATAATCTGGGCCTCAGACACTTGACCTCTAGTCACTTTCACCACCCCAGTTGTCATACTGTGCACCTCTTGAGGAACCTCCCTCTCAGATGGCGACTCAAAAAACGTGAGCTCAGAACAAAACACACCATACGTCATAAGGCTCGGTGTCTGCTCCCGTAACATCGGACAAGCCCCAGACTCGTGTGCAGGCTTACCACAAGTATCACATAAAACAGCCACACATTCAGCAATAAAATGGCCCTTATCACCACATCGATAACAAAGCATTCTTTCCTTCTTCTTGGCAAACTTTGCAGCCCTGTCCATCTCAGTTGTGTCAGAAACCTCCACCAACATAGGCTGAGTCTCAACCACAACAGGAACCTGTGCCGCCGCCAGTTCCGAGACCACCTCCATAGCCTGGCAAGATAGCCCTGACTCCTCAGTACCAGCGTGGACCACCGTCTCATTAACGGTACTATGATGCTGCCTAGGGCGGTAACGACCCCCTCGGCCACCGCGGCCACCACGATTGCCACGGAAACCGCCTTTGTTACGATGAGCTGGTCCAGAAGCCCCTTCGACAAAACCGGCTGTCAGCCCCAAGAACGGCCTCTCTGCCGAGCCATCGCTCTGCCAGGCATACCCCCGTCCACCACCCGTAGACGAGGATCCCCGGTGGTGTCCTTCTCCATAAGCGTTATAGCCATCATCACCCCACTGCCCGCGGGGTGCCGCATGAACATCCGTACCAGCAGAGACCTGCGGCACCTGTGCCTGCTGCAAAACCGGCGTCGTCGAGTTGTTCGTCTTCTGTGCCACGAAGTGCGGTGGTCGAGCTCCTGCCTGAGTCGCTACCGAACGCTGCCCATTAGCAGCCGGGGGAGGCGGCCTCGTAGTCGGGGCACCCCGGCCCGCCACCGCCCCATGAGACGGCGCCGGAGGCCTAGGTCCACCCCGCCCCGCAGCCGGAGGGCTGAACACTCGCCGCAGCCACCCCACGGCCCGCCTGACCCGCCATGTTTGCGGCACCCACTTGCTCTTGGCCGCCGACGACTGGTGCCGCGCGGCCGGTACCAAATCCTGGGCGCAGTGGCGCTCCACCACGGCCGGCGCCAAGCGGCACACCCACGCCTCGGCCTCCCGACCCCGCCTGCGTGCCACCACCGCCGCGGCTCCCTGCAGCCGTTGGCGCCGGCCCTCCGCGGCCCGCAGCGCCCGGCGCGGCTACGTTAGCAGCGGGCACCCCTCGCCCCGCCATACATGGGAGAGGCTTGATGCGCCGAGCACGCACACCACCGCGATCGCAGAAGGACGGCCGTCTCCCAGTACCTCGAACCCTAGACCGTAACGATGAACAGGAGATCGTATTGTGTATGCATGGGGGTGTAGACGTACTCGCCTCGGGCCTCATACCCGGCGATCACAGGCCCAGCAGCCGTCTGGCCCGGTTCACTCAGAACCGGCCCACCCGCAAGCAGACACACATGTCGGCCCAAGATCTCGGTCAATCACACGACCCGCTGATTCCGGATCGCAGCCAGGCGGTCGATCTCCGGCGCCGGCGCCTGCGCCGCCGGCGATCGCCGGTTCTTCTTCCTTTTGACTATCTTCCACGAACCCTCCGTGATAAAATCTGACAACGTCGGTTTAGGAAGACTAACCTTAGGGATCGGCCCCTTCCAGGGCCGGATCGCAGCCGCCGTCGTTCGTCGATGCACAATGCGCCGGACTATCTCAATTTTGTCTTCTGGCCTCAGACCTTGCCTCGCCGGATCATCGACCGGCACGACGCCATCCACGATCGCAGCCACCTCTTCTTCAGAATATCCCGGATCGAACGCCTCGCAGATAACAGACGACGGCATTGGCGAGTAGACCTCCGGTGAGACTCCGGCGTCTTCGACGTCGTCTTCCTCCTCCGCATCCGACTCTGCGAGTGCCCAAAACCTCCCACCGACGTGCCCCGCACCAGAGGGGAACGCCGGCGTCAAGGCCACGGTGGGCACCGCGGGCGCTGCCCTAGTCGCCTGGGACGGCCGCCTCATGCTATGTAGTTAATTCAACCTACTAGTGTAGGGCAATTAAGTTACTGACCTCTGAAAGAAGGTGCACATTGCACGAGCAAAACCATCATCAGCCGCAATTAAGTTACTGACTTCTGAATGAATGGTACAGCCAGATGATAAGGTTTGGAACTAGGAGCACAAATCCTCGTCACATGCTCGATCGCCCGGTGCTCCGTATCTGTCGAGGTACAGTTTCCCATAACTTCCTTGGCACGACGACTTCCAGGGACCAGCTTTACGTAGGGAATTCTCTCGATCGCAAGCACCTTTTCGTCTGCTTGATTGAATTCTTCAGCCTACTCTTCAACCCGGTCCAAGAAAAGATCTCCAAACGATTTACTAAGCAACACAAAATCCTTGTTTAACTACGTAGTCCGTGTATATTGCAGGCCACATTTATACACCTTTTCATCTGCTTTACTTCAGCGTCGTACTACTATTCAAACCGGCTCAAGATCGGAAAGATCTCAAAATCTTCTAATTGACCGTCCGACAAGATAATGTGATGCACTGGAGGTGATCCAGCCTCCAGTAGTAGAACTAGCCAGGAGTAGCAGCTAAGCAGACACGTCACGACTATAACCGCCCATGCCTTTTCTGAAAAGGAAGCTGACACGCCACGCATATGTATCGCCGGACTAGAAGATTGCACAACAGTTCGTTGATTATTCTGCATGGGCCTATTCTGGATAACCAAAAGAAAATAGCAACATACATCCGGTTACATAAAACTAGCAGGACATTTGGTTTTAGCTATGGCTTATCTTTGTCTCAAAAAAAAAAAACTATGGCTTATCTTTGTCTCAAAAAAAAAAACTATGGCTTATCTTTTTTTATCTAAAATGACGACGCATACATGAGCATATTATGTTGGATTCGAACAAACCCAATATGGCACTATTGTTACAATAATGGTACGGCCGAGAGTTACATATGCCTTACAGTCTAATAAAGTTTTCCACAATTAAGAAGTAATCACTAATCACCATGATAGAGTTTTGGTGGGTAGGGGTGATTTTTAAGTGTACTACCTTGTTAGTTGATGAATAGATCGAAAGTTTTCGTTGCAAAAAAAAAGAGTTTTGGTGGGTAGGGATGATTTTTAAGTGTTTTTATGGGATCTAAATTGTAAATGAAAATATCTCTCAAACCACGTGTCTCAGTTACAAACCGTTGACTAAACCTCTTCCATGAGCAAAACATGATCAACACCAGAACTCTATGGGTATTTGATTCATCACAATGTAACTAGATTATTGACTCTAGTGCAAGTGGGAGACTGTTGGAAATATGCCCTAGAGGCAATAATAAAATGGTTATTATTATATTTCCTTGTTCATGATAATTGTCTATTGTTCATACTTTAATTGTGTTATCCGGAAATCGTAATACATGTGTGAATATATAGACCACAACAAGTCCCTAGTGAGCCTCTAGTTGAATAGCTCGTTGATCAATAGACGGTTACGGTTTCCTGACCATGGACGTTGGATGTCATCGATAACGGGATCACATCATTAGGAGAATGATGTGATGGACAAGACCCAATCCTAAGCATAGCACAAGATCGTGTAGTTCGCCTGCCAAAGCTTTTCTAATGTCAAGTATCTTTTCCTTAGACCATGAGATTGTGCAACTCCCGGATACTGTAGGAATGCTTTGGGTGTGCCAAACGTCACAACGTAACTGGGTGGCTATAAAGGTGCACTACGGGTATCTCCAAAAGTGTCTGTTGGGTTGACACGAATCGAGACTGGGATTTGTCACTCCGTATGACGGAGAGGTATCTCTGGGCCCACTCGGTAATGCATCATCATAATGAGCTCAATGTGTCTAAGTAGTTAGTCACGGGATCATGCATTACGAAACGAGTAAAGTGACTTGCCGGTAACGAGATTGAACGAGGTCTTGGGATACCGACGATCGAATCTCGGGCAAGTAACGTACTGATTGACAAAGGGAATTGTATACGGGATTGATTGAATCCTCGACATCGTGGTTCATCCGATGAGATCATCGTGGAACATGTGGGAGCCAATATGGGTATCCAGATCCCGCTGTTGGTTATTGGCCGGAGAGATGTCTCGGTCATGTCTGCATGATTCCCGAACCCGTAGGGTCTACACACTTACGGTTCGGTGATGTTAGAGTTGTTATGGGAATTAGTATGTGGTTACCGAATGTTGTTCGGAGTCCCTGATGAGATCTCGGACGTCACGAGGAGTTCCGGAATGGTCCGTAGATAAAGATCTATATATGGGAAGTCCTTATTCGGTCGTCGGAAGTGTTCGGGGGTTTATCGGTATTGTACCGGGACCACCGAAAGGGTTCCGGGGGTCCATCGGGAGGGTCCACCTGCCCCAGAGGGCCCTATGGGTTGAATATGTAGGGGAACTAGCCCCTAGGTGGGCTGGGCGCCAAACCCCCCTAGGGCCCATGCGCCTAGGGTTTAGGGGAAACCCTAAAGGGGGCGCCCCCCTTGGCTTGGGGGGCAAGCCAGCCCCCTTTGGCCGTCGCCCCCCTCTAGATCCATCCGAAGGGGGCCGGCCCCCCTCTCCCTTGCCCCTATAAATAGAGGGAAGGTGGGAGGGCTGCTGCACACTTCCCCTGGCGCAGTCCTCTCCCTCCCCAACACCTCCACCTTCGTAGTAGTGCTTGGCAAAGCCCTACCGGAGAACTGCAAGCACCACCACCACGCCGTCGTGCTGCCGGAGTTCTTCCCCAACTTCTGCTTCCCCCTTGCTGGATCAAGAAGGAGGAGACGTCCCCGGGCTGTATGTGTGTTGAACGCGGAGGCGCCGTTGTTCAGCGCTTAGATCGGAATCAACCGCGATCTAAATCGCTACGAGTACGACTCCTTCATCCGCGTTCTTATAACACTTCCGCATCGCCATCTTCAAGGGTATGAAGATGCACTCCCCTCTCTCTCGTTGCTAGTCTCTCCATAGATTGATCTTGGTGATGCATAGAATGTTTTTATTTTCTGCTATGATCCCCAACAGTGGCATCATGAGCTAGGTCTATGCGTAATTTCTATGCACGAGTAGAACACAAGTTGTTGTGGGCGTCGATTTTATCAATTTACTTGCCGTTACTAGTCTTATCTTGATTCGGCGGCATCGTGGGATGAAGCGGCCCGGACCGACCTTACACGTACGCTTACATGAGACAGGTTCCACCGACTGACATGCACTAGTTGCATAAGGTGGCTAGCGGGTGTCTGTCTCTCCCACTTTAGTCGGATCGGATTCGATGAAAAGGGTCCTTATGAAGGGTAAATAGAAATTGGCATATCACGTTGTGGTTTTGGCGTAGGTAAGAAATGTTCTTGCTAGAAACCTATAGCAGCCACGTAAAAACTTGCAACAACAGTTAGAGGACGTCTAACTTGTTCTTGCAGCATATGTCGTGTGATGTGATATGGCCAAAAGGATGTGATGAATGATATATGTGATGTATGAGATTGATCATGTTCTTGTAATAGGAATCACGAGTTGCATGTCGATGAGTATGACAACCGGCAGGAGCCATAGGAGTTGTCTTAACTTATTGTATGACCTGCATGTCACTGAAAACGCCATGTAATTACTTTACTTTTTTGCTAACCGTTAGCCATAGTAGTAGAAGTAACAGTTGGCGAGACAACTTCATGAAGACACGATGATGAAGATCATGATGATGGAGATCATGGTGTCATGCCCGTGACGATGATGATCATGGCGCCCCGAAGATGGAGATCAAAAGGAGCAAAATGATATTAGCCATATCATGTCACTTTTTGATTGCATGTGATGTTTATCATGTTTATACATCTTATTTACTTAGAATGACGGTAGCTTAAATAAGATGATCCCTCACTAAAATTTCAAGAAAGTGTTCCCCCTAACTGTGCACCGTTGCGAAGGTTCGTTGTTTTGAAGTACCACATGATGATTGGGTGTGATAGATTCTAACGTTCGAATACAACGGGTGTAAGCCAGATTTACACAAGCAAAACACTTAGGTTGACTTGACGAGCCTAGCATGTACAGACATGGCCTCGGAACATGAGAGACCGAAAGGTCGAACATGAGTCGTATAGTAGATACGATCAATATAGAGATGTTCACCATTGATGACTAGTCTGTCTCACGTGATGATCAGACATGGCCTAATCGATTCGGATCATGTATCACTTAGATGACTAGAGGGATGTCTATCTGAGTGGGAGTTCATTAAATAATTTGATTAGATGAACTTAATTATCATGAACTTAGTCTAAATATCTTTACAATATGTCTTGTAGATCAAATGGCCCATGCTAGTGTTGCCCTCAACTTTAACGCGTTTCTACAGAAAACCGAGCTAAAAGACGATGGTAGCAACTATACGGACTGGGTCCGTAACTTGAGGATCATCCTCATAGCTGCCAAGAAAGCATATGTCCTTGAAGCAGCGCTAGGTGAAAGCGCCCATTTTCCCAGAAACTCAAGATGTTATGAATGCCTAGCAGTCGCATAGTGATGATTACTCCCTGGTTCAGTGCGGCATGCTTTACAGCTTAGAATCGGGGCTCCGAAAGCGTTTTGAGCAACATGGAGCATGTGAGATGTTCCTGTTGGAAATATGCCCTAGAGACAATAATAAATTAGTTATTATTATATTTCCTTGTTCATGATAATCGTTTATTATCCATGCTATAATTGTATTGATAGGAAACTCAGATACATGTGTGGGTACATAGACAACACCATGTCCCTAGTGAGCCTCTAGTTGACTAGCTCGTTGATCAAAAGATGGTTACGGTTTCCTGACCATGGACATTAGATGTCATTGATAGCAGGATCACATCATTAGAAGAATGATGTGATGGACAAGACCCAATCCTAAGCCTAGCACAAAGATCGTAGTTCGTATGCTAAAGCTTTTCTAATGTCAAGTATCATTTCCTTAGACCATGAGATTGTGCAACTCCCGGATACCGTAGGAATGCTTTGGGTGTACCAAACGTCACAACATAACTGGGTGGCTATAAAGGTGCACTACAGGTATCTCCGAAAGTATCTGTTGGGTTGGCACGAATCGAGACTGGGATTTGTCACTCCATGTAAACGGAGAGCTATCTCTGGGCCCACTCGGTAGGACATCATCATAATGTGCACAATGTGACCAAGGGGTTGATCACGGGATGATGTGTTATGGAACGAGTAAAGAGACTTGCCGGTAACGAGATTGAACAAGGTATCGGTATACCGACGATCGAATCTCGGGTAAGTACAATACCGTTAGACAAAGGGAATTGTATACGGGATCGATTGAGTCCTTGACATCGTGGAGCCAACATGGGTATCCAGATCCCGCTGTTGGTTATTGACCGGAGAACGTCTCGGTCATGTCTACATGTCTCCCGAACCCGTAGGGTCTACACACTTAAGGTTCGATGACGCTAGGGTTATAAAGGAAGTTTGTATGTGGTTACCGAATGTTGTTCGGAGTCCCGGATGAGATCCCGGATGTCACGAGGAGTTCCGGAATGGTCCGGAGGTAAAGATTTATATATGGAAAGTTGTTGTTCGGGTTCCGGGAAAAGTTCGGGTTTTTCCGATATTGTACCGGGAAGCTTCCAGAAGGTTCCGGAGGATTCCGGAGGGGTCCAGAGGTCCGGAAATTGTTCCACCACGTCCAATACAGTAGCATGGGCTGTAGGGGGCGCCCTAGCCTTAATGGGCCAGGGGCACCAGCCCCCCAAGGCCCATGCGCATGGGAAGGGGGAAACCCTAAGGGGGAGGGCCTCCACTTGACTTGAGAGGCACTCCTCGCCCCTTGGCCGCCGCCCCAAACCCTAGATGAGATCTAGGGGGGCCGCCCCCCTCTTCCCCCCAACTATAAATAGTGGAGGGGTGGGAGGGCAGCCGCACTCCAAGTTCTGGCGCAGCCCTCCCCCTCTCCCAAGTAGTCCTCCTCTCTCGCGGTGCTTGGCGAAGCCCTGCAGGATTGCCACGCTCCTTCACCACCACCACGCCGTTGTGCTGCTGCTGGATGGAGTATTCCTCAACCTCTCCCTCTCTCCTTGCTGGATCAAGGCATGGGAGACGTCACCGAGCTGTAGTGTGTTGAACATGGAGGTGCCGTCCGTTCGGCACTAGGATCTCCGGTGATTTGGATCACGACGAGTACGACTCCTTCAACCCCGTTATCTTGAATGCTTCCGCTTAGCGATCTACAAGGGTATGTAGATGCACTCTCCTTCTCCTCGTTGCTGGTTTCTCCATAGATAGATCTTGGTGACACGTAGGAAAATTTTGAATTTCTGCTACGTTCCTCAACAGTGGCATCATGAGCTAGGTCTATTGCGTAGATTCTTTGCACGAGTAGAACACAAAGTAGTTGTGGGCGTTTATTTTGTTCAATATGCTTACCGTTACTAGTCCAATCTTGTTTCGACGGTATTGTGGGATGAAGCGGCCCGGATAGACCTTACACGTACACTTACGTGAGACAGGTTCCACCGATTGACATGCACTTGGTGCATAAGGTGGCTAGCGGGTGCCAGTCTCTCCCACTTTAGTCGGAACGGATTCCATGAAAAGGATCCTTATGAAGGGTAAATAGCAATTGACATATCACGTTGTGGTTTTTGCGTAGGTAAGAAACGTTCTTGCTAGAAACCCATAGCAGCCACGTAAAACATGCAAACAACAATTAGAGGACGTCTAACTTGTTTTTGCAGGGTATGCTATGTGATGTGATATGGCCAAGAAGAATGTGATGAATGATATGTGATGTATGAGATTGATCATGTTCTTGTAATAGGAATCACGACTTGCATGTCGATGAGTATGACAACCGGCAGGAGCCATAGGAGTTGTCTTAATTTATTGTATGACCTGCGTGTCATTAAACAACGCCATGTAATTACTTTACTTTATTGCTAACCGGTAGCCGTAGTACTAGAAGTAATAGTTGGCGAGAAAACTTCATGAAGACACGATGATGGAGATCATGATGATGGAGATCATGGTGTCATGCCGGTGACGATGATGATCATGGAGCCCTGAAGATGGAGATCAAAAGGAGCAAAATGATATTGGCCATATCATGTCACTATTTGATTGCATGTGATGTTTATCAAGTTTATGCATCTTATTTGCTTAGAACGACGGTAGTAAATAAGATGATCCCTCATTAAAATTTCAAGAAAGTGTTCCCCCTAACTGTGCACCGTTGCGAAAGTTCGTCGTTTCGAAGCACCACGTGATGATCGGGTGTGATAGATTCTTACGTTCACATACAACGGGTGTAAGCCAGATTTACACACGCGAAACACTTAGGTTAACTTGACGAGCCTAGCATGTACAGACATGGCCTCGGAACACAAGAGACCGAAAGGTCGAGCATGAGTCGTATAGTAGATACGATCAACATGAAGATGTTCACCGATGATGACTAGTCTGTCTCACGTGATGATCGGACACGGCCTAGTTGACTCGGATCATGTAATCACTCAGATGACTAGAGGGATGTCTATCTGAGTGGGAGTTCATAAGATGAACTTAATTATCATGAACATAGTCAAAAGATCTTTGCAAATTATGTCGTAAGCTCGCGCTTTAGTTCCACTGTTTAGATATGTTCCTAGAGAAAATATAGTTGAAAGTTGACAGTAGCGATTATGCGGACAGTAGAAAGCTTATGTCCTTAATGAACCGCTCAGTGTGCTGAACCCCAAACGTCGTTTGTGGATGTTGTGAACATCAGACATACACGTTTTGATAACTACGTGATAGTTCAGTTAAACAGTTTAGAGTTGAGGCACCAAAGATGTTTTCGAAACATTGCGGAACATATGAGATGTTTCGAGGGCTGAAATTGGGATTTCAGGCTCGTGCCCACGTCAAGAGGTATGAGACCTCCGACGATTTTCTTAGCCTGCAAACTAAGGGAGAAAAGCTCAATCGTTGAGCTTGTGCTCAGATTGTCTGAGTGCAACAATCACTTGAATCGAGTGGGAGTTGATCTTCTAGATGAGATAATGATGTTTCTCCAAAGTCATTGCCACCAAGCTGCTAGAGCTTCGTGATGAACTATAACATATCAGGGATATATATGATGATCCTTGAGGTATTCGCGAAGTTTGACACCGCGAAAGTAGAAATCATGAAGGAGCATCAATTGTTGATGGTTGGTGAAACCACTAGTTTCAAGAAGGGCAAGGGCAAGAAGGGATACTTCATGAAATGGCAAATCAGCTGCTGCTTTAGTGAAGAAACCCAAGGTTGAACCCAAACCCGAGACTAAGTGCTTCTGTAATAAGGGGAACAACCACTGGAGCAGAATTACCCTAGATACTTGGTAGATGAGAAGGCTGGCAAGGTCGATAGAAGTATATTGGATATACATTATGTTAATGTGTACTTTACTACTACCCTTAGTAGCACCAGGGTATTAGATACCAGTTCGGTTGCTAAGTGTTAGTAACTCGAAATAAAAGGCTACGGAATAAACGGAGACTAGCTAAAGGTGAGCTAACGATATGTGTTGGAAGTGTTTCAAGTTTGATGTGCTCAAACATCGCACGCTCCCTCTACCATCAAGATTAGTATTAAACCTGAATAATTGTCTTTTGGTGTTTGCGTTGAGCATAGACATGATTGGATTATGTCTATCACAATACGGTTATTCATTTAAGGAGAATAATGGTTACTCTATTTATTTGAATAATACCTTTAATGGTCTTGCACCTAAAGGAATGATTTATTGAATCTCGATCGTAGTGATACACATTTTCATGCCAAAAGATATAAGATAGTAATGATAGCACCACTTACTTGTGGCACTGCCATATAAGTCATATTGGTATAAAACACATGAAGAAGCTCCATGTTGATGGTTCTTTGGACTCACTCGTTTTTGAAAAGTTTGAGACATGCGAACCATGTCTATTGGTGTATACGCATGAAGAAACTCCATGCAGATGGATCGTTTGGACTCACTTGATTTTGAATCACTTGAGATATGCAAATCATACCACATGGGCAAGATGAGTAAAAAGCCTCGTTTTTCAGTAAAATGGAACAAGATAGCAACTTGTTGGAAGTAAACACATTTTGATGTGTGCAGTCCAATGAGTGCTGAGGCATGCAGTGAATATCGTTATGTTCTTACTTCACAGATGATTCAAGTAGTGTCGGAGTAATGGGCCACGGGTAGGCTGACCCGGGACCCAGGATCTTTCAAGACATCGGAGCAGGCCACGCCCCTCTGGCCGAGTCCCAGCAGGCGACCTCCCGAGAGGCCGAGTCCCAGCTGGCGGCCTTCAGAGAGGCCGAGTCCCAGCTGGCGATCCCCCGAGAAGCCGAGTCCCAGACGACGACTTTAAAGCAAGCCGACTCCCGGCTTGCGACCTCCAGGAGTGCCGACTATGGGAGTCGACCCGCGACATTTCACGAAGACCGATGCAGGGCACGGCCCCGACGTGGCCGTCCCTTCCTGTCTACGGGGGGTTGGCATGGCTACAGTGAGCCGTATCGCTGGGAGATCTCCGGCGAGGCGCGGCACTGTTGCCATGCCTCCCCTGACCTCAGCCACAGTGTGTGATGCACTGTGCCCACGACGCCGGCCTGTACGGCCCAGAGATCGCAGGGCCACCTGTCAGTGGATGAATCAAAGACGGCCGGAGCGCCAGAGGACGGCCCTGTGGGAGTCGGCCACCACGGAGTCGGCCGTCTCCCCGCCAGGGCCCCACATGCTATAAACTAGATTGGACGGGGCGTGGCGACAGTGATCACCTGACGGACGGCGGCACTGTTGCCACGGCCCCATGACCGAGCCTGCGTCATCAGGAGCGCCGCATAGTGTTCGGCCTGTCCGCGGGACCCACCAGTCGGCGGGCCCCAGTAGCCGGCGGGAAGGACGGTGACGTGAGAGACAGACGGCTGGGGGCCACACCCAGTCAGATTACTATTGTACGGGGGGTAGGCCTATATAAACCCCCCGGGACACCCATGCAAAGGGTTCGGCCCTTGATAGAGATAGACACATAGACCAGGGTAGAGAGAGCCAGCTTGGCTCCCTCCTGCCTCCCGAAACAGCTCTAGGAGCGCCATTGTAGCCACTTTGCCATAGTGACCATGCGGAGACCCCGCAGAGCAGCAGTAGGGGTGTTATCTCCCCGGAGAGCCCCGAAGCTGGGTAAGATTCGCCGGCATGCATGTCTGCGCCTCATCCCGTTTCCAGGCACCGGCGACATTCTACTCGCCCCCACCATGATAAGCCATCCTTTGGCATATGTCGCACCCAACCCCCGACATTTGGCGCCCACCGTGGGGCGAGGTGCACCGTCGTCCGGAGATCTGTTCTGGACGGGAAGCCTCTTCCTCCCTGGCGAGCGCAGCCAGCCAGGCTTGCCAGATGGAGTCTGCATCGACACGCTGCGCGGCGCCGAAGCCGCCTGCGCCGCGAGCGGCCTCGCCGAACTTATCGGCGAGGTGCGCCTCTCCGACGAGCCTGCATCCGGTGCAGGCACGGATGCCCCCGAGAATCTTCTCGCGGGCCTCCTCGACCAACTCCACGTCGCCGGCGAGCCTGCCGTAGACTTGGAGTCCGTAGGCTCCTCCGACCCGATGCTGGTCGACTCCGACGCCATATCGCTTGACATCTTCCCCACCAACGTGGTGGTCTACGACGAGCCGCTTCCGTACGAGGAGAGCGACGGAAGCGCCATCACGGAAGTGCTCGTCATCAGCCATGGCGAGCACTCCGGCGAAGGAGCCCAGGACCCGCTAGCTGCGGCCCTGCAAGACCTAACCTCGCCCATCCCTGAGGACGCAGACGCCGAGACGCTGGAGGCGCGCCGCCTTCAGATCATCGAAGGCGCCAAGAAGCTGGCAAGCATGAGGCGCTTGTCAAAGGCATACCAGCGCGAGATGGATCGCGCCGTAGGCGGCTCGCCGGCTCCGACTGGGCCGAGCCGTCTAGGTGCGATCCGACAGCGCAGCGCAGCCATCGCCGACTTACTCGGGGCAAAACGCCCCGTGTACGCCACCCCAGCAGAGAATATCCGCGCCGCCCAAGCGGCGACTGACGAGCTGAAGAACTTTGAGGGCGAAGAGCGCCGTGTGATGACGGAGTGAGTCCAGCAGCTCCTTGACGCGGTTGCTGCGCAAAACGCGGCCGGCGGCCGTGCAGATGCGCTGCAGCAGCCAAACGACGACTTACCTCCCCGCCGGGATCAAGGCGCGACCTCCCGGACGCCGACTGGCGGAGTCCGCGGAAGGAAAGAGGAGCCGGCTGCTAGTCACATCCGGACTCATATCACAATCGAGCGTGACCAAGACGGCCGCCCGAGAGCAGTAGAGCGGCGGGACGATTATCTGCCTCCCCCGCCCAGAAGAGAACGGCGAGTTTCCCCGCCGCCTGTTGAGCATCTGACTCTCGGAGGTCGCCTAGGCCGCCGAGAGGGAGTCGGAGAGAATGATGCCCGCCATCAGATCGACCGACTCCACCGATCCCTGGCGCTGGAAGAAGAAGACGAGCTGGGTCCGCCTTGCTTCAGGCCCCGCATCAGAGACGAGCCCTTCCCCAAAGGGTTCACGCTCCCCCGAGACACTCCCAAGTACACCGGCTCCGTGAAGCCGGAGGACTGGCTGATAGACTACTCCACCGCCGTCAGCATAGCAAACGGCAA
Source organism: Triticum timopheevii (assembly GCA_963921465.1). Lineage (NCBI taxonomy): Eukaryota > Viridiplantae > Streptophyta > Magnoliopsida > Poales > Poaceae > Triticum > Triticum timopheevii. Next base: position 577,501,616 of record OY997268.1, read on the forward strand.
CAAGCGAGTTGCCGTGAAGTACGTTCCTCTCATGCTCCAGGGCACGGCCCGAACATGGCTGAACAGCCTGAAGCCCCGCAGCATCAACAGCTGGGTCGACTTCACCGAAGACTTCATCCGCAACTTCACGAGCACATATAAGCGACCTCCCAAGCCACGCCAGCTCTCCTTGTGCGTGCAAGGCCTCGAAGAATCAACACGCGACTACCTCACGCGCTGGGGCGAGCTTCGAAACTCCTGCGAGGGCGTGCACGAGGTGTAGGCTATCGAGTAATTCACCGTCGAGTGCCGAGAGGGCACCCTCCTCAAGCACAAACTCCTCTGCGACGAGCCGGAGACCCTCGACGAACTGCTAGTCATAGCAGATAAATACGCCACGGCCGACTCTTCTATGAAGACGGAGATTCAAGTCAACGCGACTGGCAAGGTGACTCCCCAGGCTCCCAGAACTCCGGCTGGAGACGTCAGTCGGCGACAGCAACAAAACGACAACAAGCGCAAGGCCCCGCCGCCGACTTCCAACAGTCGGCAGGTCGCGGCAGTTGAAGATCAGCAGCCGGAGGGGCAGCCTCCGGCCAAGCGGCAGAAGGGCGGCAAGTCCAATTGGTTGCCGGCTTTCTCCTATGAGCAGACTTTGGATGGTCCATGCAAGTTCCACAGCGGCGCGAAGCCGTCGAATCACACCACCAGAAAGTGTCACTGGCTCACCAGGATCGCCAAGGGAGACGGCCTCACTCCTCCACCGCCTGCTGGGCCGCCGCCTCCGCCGCCACCCCAGCAGCCGGTGGCTTGGCCAGTCGGCGCAGTACAAGACGAGTTCCCAGAAGAGCATGGAGCCTATGTAGTGTTCACCAGTATGGCAGATGACCGGCGCAGCAAGCGCCAACAGCAACAAGAAGTTAATGCAGTAGCAGCAGATGCCCCGGAGTTCATGCATTGGTCCGAGAGACCTATCAGCTGGAGTCGGGCGGATCACCCAGAGGTGATGCCGAGTCCGGGCTCTTACGCCCTGGTCCTAGGTGCGACCTTGGCCACTGATAAGCGGGCCGCCCGTTTCTCGCGAGTCCTGATAGATGGAGGCAGCAGCATAAACATCCTGTACATGGACACCATGGAGAAGCTAGGAATCAGGCGAAGACAGCTGCAGAGCAGCCGCACCGTGTTCCATGGAATTGTACCCGGTCTCTCCTATTCGCCGATTGGCAAAATCCTGATAGACGTCCTCTTCGGAGACAAAGATCACTTCCGCCGAGAGCCGGTCTGGTTCGAGGTGGTGTATTTGGAGAGCCCGTACCATGCTCTGCTTGGACGACCTGCCTTGGCCAAGCTCATGGCGGTTCCCCACTACGCCTACCTCAAGATGAAGATGCCGAGTTCTAAGGGGATTTTGACCGTAGCCGGCGACTACAAGAAGTCGTCCACCTGCGCGGCCGAGAGCAGTCGGCTGGCCGAGTCCTTGGTGATCACGGCCGAGAAGCGGCTCCTTGACCGAGTAATGGCGATGGCCGGAAAGCAGCCAGAGATGTCGCCCGACCCTAAGGAGTCGGAAGCAGAAGGATCGTTCAAGCCGGCCAAAGAAACCAAGAAGATACCCTTGGACCCGGAGCACCCAGAGAGATACGCTGTCATAGGCACAGGCCTTGACAGCAAATAGGAAGGCAAGCTCGTCGATTTCCTCCATGAGAATCGAGACATCTTTGCATGGTCCCCCAAGGACATGCCGGGTGTACCGACGGAATTCGCCGAGCACAAGCTACACACCAGGCCAGATATGAAGCCCGTCAGGCAGCCCTTGTGCCGCCTATCAGAAGAGAAAAGAAGAGTTGTTGGAGAAGAGATAGCCCGGCTCTTGGCAGCCGGTTTCATCATGGAAGTATTTTTTCCAGAGTGGCTGGCAAACCCGGTTTTGGTGCTGAAGAAGAACAAGCAGTGGCGGATGTGCATCGACTACACAAGCCTCAACAAAACCTGCCCGAACGACCCGTTTGCTCTGCCAAGGATTGACCAAGTGATAGACTCCACAGCCGGATGCGAGCTGCTGAGTTTCCTAGATGCATACTCAGGATACCACCAGATCAAGCTGAATCCAGCGAACAGACTGAAGACCGCATTCATCACGCCGTTTGGAGCCTTCTGCTACCTGACAATGACGTTCGGCCTGAGGAATGCCGGCGCCACCTTTCAGCGTTGCATGCAGAAGTGCTTCCTCAAGCAACTCGGCAGGAACGCCCACGTTTACGTGGACGATGTAGTGGTGAAGACGGAAAAGCGTGGGACGCTACTGGAAGACCTCAAAGAGACCTTTGAGAATCTGCGCCGATTCCGGATCAAGCTCAACCCCGAGAAGTGCGTTTTCGGGGTACCAGCCGGCCAGCTCCTTGGCTTCCTGGTCTCCGAACGCGGCATAGAGTGCAACCCTGTGAAGATCAAGGCCATTGAGAGAATGGAGGTACCCAGCCGACTGTTGGACGTGCAGAAGTTCACCGGTTGCCTGGCGTCCATCAGCCGATTCATCAGTCGGCTGGGCGAGAAAGCTCTGCCCTTGTATCAATTGATGAAGAAGACCACCTTTTTCGAGTGGAACCACAAGGCGGATGAGGCATTTATCCAACTGAAGAAGATGTTGGCTACTCCCCCCGTGTTGGCGGCACCGACTCCCAAAGAGCCCATGCTCTTGTACATCGCCGCCACCAGCCGAGTAGTCAGCATAGTCATTGTAGTCGAGCGCAAGGAGGAAGGCAAGGCGCTCCCTGTCCAGAGACCGGTATATTACCTGAGCGAGGTACTGTTGACCTCCAAGCAAAACTACCCTCACTATCAGAAGATGTGTTACGGCGTGCATTTTGCCGCCAAGAAGCTGAAGCCCTATTTTCAAGAGCATCCAGTCACTGTGGTTTGCACCGCTCCACTCGCCGAGATCATTGGAAGCCGAGACGCCTCCGGCCGAGTGGCCAAATGGGCTATAGATCTAGCCCCTTACACCATCTACTACCAGCCCTGCACCGCCATCAAGTCGCAGGCGCTGGCCGACTTCCTCGTCGACTGGGCCGAGACCCAGTACCTGCCGCCAGCGCCTGACTCCACTCATTGGCGGATGCATTTCGACGGCTCCAAGATGCGCACCGGCCTTGGAGCCGGCGTCGTCCTCACCTCCCCTAAGGGCGACAAGCTCAAATACGTGCTGCAGATCCACTTCGCCGCCTCCAACAACGTCGCCGAATATGAGGCACTCATTCATGGGCTCCGGCTTGCCAAAGAACTCGGCATTCGCCGGATCCTGTGCTATGGCGACTCCGACTTGGTGGTTCAGCAATCATCCGGCGACTGGGACGCCAAAGACGCAAACATGGCAAGCTACCGCTTCCTGGTGCAGCAACTCAGCGGATATTTCGAGGGGTGCGAATTCCTTCACGTGCCAAGAAATGACAACGATCAAGCAGATGCCTTGGCACGAGTCGGCTCCACTCGCCAAGCAATACCTTCCGGCGTTGCCCTTCAGCGCCTCCTCAAGCCGTCCATCAAGCCCTCACCAGAGTCAGACTCCATCTTTGTGCCGGCTCCTCCAGAAGTAGTCGGATCCGACTCTAAAGCCCCAACAGGCGACCTCAAGAAAACCACAGTTGAAACCGGCCCGGGGACTGCACCAACCGGCCCGGGGACTTCAGAGCCCGGCCCGGGGACTGTACCAACCGGTCCGGGGACTTCAGAGCCCGGCCCGAGGACTGCCCCAGTCGGCCCAGAGAGTCCGTCAATTCAGCAAACGGCCGCAGACTCCAACCCTCCGCCTCCCAGCCCAGCCACCCTCGTCCAAATCGCTGTGGTAGCGGTTGAAGAGATAGCAGCACCTTCATGGGCGCAGCCCATCCTCAAATTTCTAGTGAACAAAGAATTGCCAACAGATGAGATCCTGGCTCGGCAAGTGCAGCGCCGAGCGGCATCATACACCATAGTCAACAGAGAGCTTGTCAGGCGCAGTGTCACTGGTGTCTACCAGCGCTGCGTGGAATCAGAACAAGGCCAAGCGATTCTCAAAGACATCCATCAGGGCGAGTGTGGCCACCATGCGGCTTCAAGGGCGCTCGTGGCCAAAGCCTTTCGGCACGACTTCTTTTGGCCGACTGCCCTGGAAGAGGCTAAAGAGCTAGTCCAAAAATGCAAGGGGTGTCAGATGTTCCGCTCCAAACCACTTCAGCCGGCTTCCGCGCTAAAAACAATTCCCATCGCCTGGCCCTTCGCAGTTTGGGGCCTGGATATGGTAGGACCATTCAAGACGGCCCAAGGCGGCCTAACTCATCTGCTTGTCGCGGTGGACAAGTTCACCAAGTGGGTGGAAGCAAAGCCCATCAAGAAGTTGAACGGGCCAACTACAGTAACTTTCATTGCCGACATCACGGTGCGGTATGGCATACCGCACAGCATCATCACCGACAACGGAACAAACTTTGCCAAGGGCGCCTTGGCTCGGTTCTGCGCGACGCAGGGCATCCGACTGGACTTAGCGTCTGTTGCCCATCCGCAGTCAAACGGCCAGGTGGAACGAACCAATGGCCTCATCCTGTCCGGCATCAAGCCTCGACTGGTCGAACCACTCGAACGTTCGGCCGGCTGTTGGGTCGAGGAGCTACCAGCCGTCCTCTGGAGTCTGCGCACGACTCCAAACAAGTCAACCGGCTTCACACCTTTCTTCCTTGTTTACGATGCCGAAGCCGTCATCCCGACGGATATAGAGTTTGACTCTCCACGAGTCACCATGTACACCGAAGAGGAAGCTGAAGAAGCACGCCAAGACGGCGTCGACCTGCTGGAAGAGGGCCGACTATTGGCACTCAGTCGGTCCGGCATCTACCAGCAGAGTCTGCGCCGATACTACAACCGCAAGGTCAAGCCAAGATCGTTCCAAGAGGGCGACCTTGTGCTCCGGCTGATTCAGAGAACAGCCGGCCAGCACAAGTTGTCGACACCTTGGGAAGGTCCCTTCATCATCAGCAAGGTGCTAGGGAACGATGCCTACTATCTGATTGACGCTCAGAAGCCTCGAGCGTGCAAGAGGGACGACTCCGGCAAAGAAACAGAGCGCCCGTGGAACACGAATCTTCTTCGAAGATTTTACAGTTGATGCAGTATGTATCACACTACCCTCTTTGTATTAAAGTACTAAGACCTTAGGCCCCCCGGGACGAGCTCGGGGACCTTTTTGTTATCTGTATGATAAGAATTACGCTTCCGAGCATGCTATTGTTTTTTATCATACCGTCTGGTACCGGGTTCGACTAGTCGACCCGGGGACTTGCCGTCTTGCGCTATGAAATGCTTCCAGCGGTCAGACAAGTAATGTGTTGCGCTCAAGCCGTCCCCTGTCGAAAGCCGCAGATCGCAGAGCGACTGTCAGTAGGCAGGGAACAAGCAAGAATGAGCGCATGCATGAAAAATGGTTAAGGACCTAAAAGCCTACGCATAGCCCAAGCCGGCTACCAGCCTCCCCCACCGAGCCGACTCATGAGTAGTCGGCTCGCCGCCTTAATTTTATCAAAGGACAGCCGACTCTCGGATAGTCGGCCTGTCGCTTTCTAGCCGACTTGCTAAAGAAACTCTAAATGGGTAAGTACTTGCCTTCCTGAAGTAGCCAAGCACTTGACCCGGCGACAGTCCGCAGAGCGGCTGCCCAGCCGGCAAGGCGGCAACTAAAGGAAGGCGGCAAAGGAAAAAGTCTAAGGAGCAATAAGAAAGGAAAGGCGGAAATTAGATAAATATTTACATAGGCCCTTGGCCGAATCTCCGAATAAGAATTCAGGATACACCCCGCGGGTGGAATTGTTCGAACCTAACAAACCTTTCAAAAGATTAATGAAGATAGATAAACAGAAGCAGTCTAGGAGGCGGCCTCCCGAGCCGGAGGATCGGAGGTGACGGCGGTGTCGGATGCCGGGGCAGTCGGCTGGGCGGTCTCAGCCTGGTTGCCTCCGGCGGCGGTCGCTTGTCCCCGCGCGGCTCGTTGCTGGAGGCGCGATCGGGCTGAGGCTGGCCGCCTATTTCGTCTTCTGGCGCCTCCTCCTCGCCTCCGTCCTCCGACTCGTCCTCCTCCTCGGTGCTAGAGTCGATCACCTCCGCCGAGTCTTCCTCGTACTCCAGGTTCATCCCGAACCAGTCCGGCGGTGCCTCCTCGCCGCCTTCAGTCCGCTCGGGCACGAAGACGCTGGTGTCCGTATACTCGGCGATGGCCGCCGTGCGCTCGACGAGGGCACCTTCTACGGCCTCCAACTCGGCATGGGCTTCTGACCGGAACGCGGCCAGGCGGTCCAGGTCCAGCCCCGGATACCACGCCTTGACGAACTCCAAGGCCCGGCGTGCTCCAACTCGGGCCGAGGAGCCCTTCCAAGCCTCAAGGCGGCCGGCGGCGACTTCCAGCCAGTCGGCGGTCCGACTGGCGGTGCACAGAGCCGGCACGTCCGGCCACAGGGCGGCAACCACCTGGGCACCGGCACGCTGAAGACTGCGCAGCAGGCGTTGAGCAGGACGAAGACGAGCCCCGATGCTCAGAAGCTGCTCGTCGATGGTTCGGGGAGCGTTGGCGGAAATCACCTCACCCTTCTCCCTTCGCGCCTCCCGAGCCGCCTCGATGGCCAGAGGGACGGCTTGCGAATGACCAGGAAAGAAGTCTGCCAAGACAAAAAAGAAGATAGTCGGAAAATCAGAAATCGGCCTGACACGAAGTCGGAAGACCAAAAGAAGCGAAAAAGACTTACCATCGACGATGTCCTCGAGTTCGTGGTAGCCGGAGGTCAGCATCGCCTCCCTGTCAGTCCAGGCAGAGCACTCGATCTCGAACTCGGCCATGAGGGCGGCCTCCCGCGTCTTGGCCTCGTCCTGCGCCTTCTGGAGCAGCTCCTTCTGCTCGGCCAGCTGCGCCGCCAGCAGATTGCGCTCTTTGGCGAGCCGGCTGCACTCCTCCTCCTTGGCACGACGGGCAGTATTGGCCTCGCCCAGCTGCTCCTGAAGGGCGGCGTTGGCGCCTGAAGAACGAAGAAGAAGACAAGAAAGGTCATCAATAAAACAGATCGCCGGGAAGATCCGGCCCGACTGCTCAGCAGTCGGCCCGAATCTCGGGGACTACAGCCCGCGGGCGTGCCAGTGCGCCCCCGCAAAGAAGAAAGAAATTAGATCGCCGGGGAGATCCGGCCCGACTGCTCAGCAGTCGGCCCGAATCTCGGGGACTACAGCCCGCGGGTGCGCCAGCGCGCCCCCGTGAAGAAGGAAGAAAAGAGCTCACCCCGGCTTCCTGTCAAGTCGGCGGTCCGCTTATTCAGCTCCTCGATGTTGCGGTTGAAGACAGCGGCGCGGAGGTTATGATATTTCTACAAAATGCCGGCAAAGACAAAAGTTAGAATTCGTAGCTCGCCAGGAGGAGTCCCGAACCGCCTGCTCAGCAGCCAGCCCGGAACTCGGGGACTACACCCAGTGGGTGCGCTGGCGCGCCCCCGCAGAGAAAGACAAGTATTAAAGAAGAGAAAGGAAGCTTACTCGGACGGATGTCCGCACGGCCAGATGCGCTCTGGTGCTGACTTGGAGGGCGTCGCTTTCGGCGCGCAGCTTTGCCTGGACGCCCAGGAGGGCCTGGTTCAGCGGGCCGGTGCCGCCTCCGCGCAACCAGCCGGTGGGCGCGGCACTGGAGGCCTCGACGTCCAGACTCGCCGAGCTGGCCGCGCCAGTCTCCCGAGCTCGCGGCGCCGAGCCCGTCCTCTCAAGCCGGCGGCGCGCCGGCACGGTGACTTGAAGAAGCAGTCGCGCCTCGGCATCGTCCGTGGTCGGTGGATCCTGCGGGCCCACCGGCTGCTTGCTGTGCGGCCTCCCAGACGGTGGCGGAGGCGGCGGAGGCGGCGCGAGGGTGTCCGAGCCTGAAGCCTCGCCGCCCTCCTCCATGAGGGGGTTCTCGGTGCCGACCTCTCCGGTCTGCCCCATGAACTCAGGAGCCGGCGGCGCCGACGACAACGGAGGGACGAGCATCGCCGAGCGGCGACGTGCGGCCTCCTCAGCACGCCGTTTCGCTGCGGCGGCGTTTTCGGCCTCCTCCAGTTTCTTCTGAGCATTGACGGCTGCCTTCTCGGCCTCCGCCTTCTCCATGCGGTCGGCCTCCTCCTCGTCGCGCTTCTCCCGCGCGTTCCGTTCCGTCGCCTCCCGAAGGTCGGCGGTGGGATCGACCCGCCGGGTGTTGGCGGACGTCTCTACCGCCCCATGACGGAGGGGATGGCGGCTCTCTCAAGGGAGAGGAGAGCTCTGGTGAAGGGCGGAGGGAGAATCAAAAAAGACTCGGATAAGATCCAACAAAGAAAATAAAAGAGTGAAAAAGACTTACGCGGAAACTAGCGGTGGCCTTCTCACTTCCCTGCGGAAGCGGTTGGCCTTCGCGGCCGCCTCCTCCCGCTTGGTCGCGGCGGCCACCCCCTTGAATTTCTTCTGCCTGCCGCCGGGCGTGCTCGGCCCGACGTGACGCCTCTTTGCGCCGACTTGGCCGGAGGGGCCGGCCCTTGGTGGGCGGCGCGGGACGACTTCCACGTCGGCGTCGTCCTCGGGCCAGTCGGCGAAGGTGGCCGATGGCCTGAGGCCGCTGTCCGCCCCCTCTCCGCCGCCTTCGGCGTCGGCCTCCAGCGCCGCCGCCCCCAAGTCGGGGTCGTCAACGTCGCTGTCCTTGCGATCTGGGACGTAGTCGCGGGGCTCTCTCATGGCGCTGGCTGCGGGCGTCGTGAGGGGATTCTGCCCAGAAGGAACCAATGATGATTAGAAGCCGGAGTCAGCTGCGAAGAAGATCAAGCTACAGAAAGATGCGACTTACCACTGGAGGGGGGTTGTCGCGCGAGTACGGCTCCTTGCCGAACTGCCAGTCCTCTGTGAACTCGCAGTGCGCGATGTGGTTCACCAAGTTCGCCACCTCCCTGCGGGGCATTTCCTTGGTGCACAGCCAGCTCGGATCATGGCGGCCGCTCATCTGACAGATGAGGTGAGGCCGGCCCTGGAGAGGGAGGACTCGGCGCGCCACGAAGGCGGCCAGAAGGTCGGCTCCGACGAGGCCCTCTGACTGCAGCAGAACTCGGAGTCGCGCCACGGAGGCGGCTCCGGAGGGAGACAACGACTTGTACCGGTGGGACTGAGGGAGTTCTGGACTAGGGGGTGTCCGGACAGCCGGACTATCAATATCCGCCGGACTCCAAGACTACGAAGATACAAGATTGAAGACTCCGGCTCGTGTCCGGATGGTACTTTCCTTGGCGTGGAAGGCAAGCTTGGCAATACGGATATGTAGATCTCCTACCATTGTAACCGACTCTGTGTAACCCTAGCCTCCTCCGGTGTCTATATAAACCGGAGGGCTTTAGTCCGTAGGACAATATACATCTCAACAATCATACCATAGGCTAGCTTCTAGGGTTTAGCCTCCTTGATCTCGTGGTAGATCTACTCTTGTACTACCCACATCATCAATATTAATCAAGCAGGACGTAGGGTTTTACCTCCATCGAGAGGGCCCGAACCTGGGTAAAAACATTGTGTCCCTCGTCTCTTGTTACCATCCGCCTAAACGCACAGTTCGGGACCCCCTACCCGAGATCCGCCGGTTTTGACACCGACATTGGTGCTTTCATTGAGAGTTCCTCTGTGTCGTCACCGATAGGCTTGATGGCATCTTCAACCAGCAACGCTGTCCAGGGTGAGATTTTTCTCCCCGGACAGATCTTCGTATTCGGCAGCTTCGCCCTGCGGGCTAATTCACTTGGCCATCTGGAGCAGATCGAAAGCTACGCCCCTGGCCGTCAGGTCAGATTTGGAAGCTTAAACTTCACGGCCGATGTCCACGGAGACGTGATCTTCGACGGACTCGGGCCATAGCCGAGCGTGCCGCACTGTGACGATGGGCATGATCTAGCTCTGCCGCCGAACAGTGCCTTGGTAGCCGCACACGGATCAGCTTCGGCCATTAGCCCGGAGCCGATCGCCCAGATCGAGGGCCGGTGGATAGACGCCGCCCTGGGGGCTTCAACATCCACGGCGATGGAGCCGAACACCTATCTTGTCCCCGGCGAAACTCGTGATTCCGAGGCTCCGGACTCCTTGCCGGACTCCGAACCTCCCGCGCCCCAACCAATCGATCAGGATTGGGCGCCGGTTATGGAATTCACCGCCGCGGACATATTCCAACACTCGCCTTTTGGCGATATCCTGAATTCATTAAAGCATCTCTCGTTATCGGGAGAGTCCTGACCGGACTATGGCCAGGATGGTTGGAGTACGGACGACGAAGAAATTCAGAACCCACCCACCACCCACTTTGTAGCCACTGTCGAGGATTTAACCGACATGCTAGACTTCGACTCCGACGAAATCGACGCTATGGACGACGATGCCGGAGACGAACAGGAGCCAGCGCCTACAGGGCACTGGAAGACCACCTCGTCATACGACATATATATGGTGGACACCCCAAAAGAAGGGGATGGCGAAGAAGCAGCGGAGGCAGACTCTCTAAAGAAGCAGCCCAAACGCCGACGTCAGCGGCGCCGCTCTAAATCCCGCCACAGCAAGAATGGAGATTCCGGCACAGGAGACAATAATACTCTAGAAAGTGCCAAAGACAATCCCCTCCAGCAAGACTCAGCGCAGGAGGATGCAAAAGCAAACCCCCACGAGAGGGCGGCAGACGAAGGGGTTGAGGATGATAAATATATGCCTCCCTCCGAAGACGAAGCAAGCCTCAACGATGACGAATTCGTCGTACCCGAGGATCCCGTCGAACAAGAGCGCTTCAAGCGCAGGCTTATCGCCACAGCAAACAGCCTAAAGAAAAAGCAGCAGCAGCTTCAAGCTGATCAGGACCTGCTGGCCGATCGATGGACCGAGGTCCTCGCGGCCGAAGAGTATAAGCTCGAACGTCCCTCCAAAAGTTACCCAAGACGCAAGCTGCTCCCCCGATTAGAGGAGGAAGCGTACATACCTCCATCACCAGCGCACGATATGGCTGACCGACCACCCCGTGGTCGTGACAGAGAGGCATCTAGGCCCCCAGCCAAGACCATACCCCGGCATCGCTCCAAAAGTACGAAGCCAAGAGGGAACACGCCGGACTTGCGAGAGATATTAGAGGACAAAGCAAGGCAATCCAGATCCATCTATGGATCACGTGGGCGCCCTACAACCCTCGACGAATACCGTCGTGCCGGATACAATAACCCCGGCCGGGCCGAACACAGCAGACAGCGCTCTCTCGAGCTGCGTCGCGATATCGCTCAATACAGGGGCGCCGCACACCCGTTATGCTTCACTGACGAAGTAATGGATCATCAGATCCCCGAAGGGTTCAAACCCGTGAACATCGAATCTTACGATGGCACAACAGACCCCGCGGTGTGGATCGAAGACTATCTTCTCCACATCCATATGGCCCGCGGCGACGATCTACACGCCATCAAGTATCTCCCACTCAAGCTTAAAGGACCAGCTCGGCATTGGCTTAACAGCTTGCCCACAGAGTCAATTGGGTGTTGGGAAGACCTGGAGGCCGCATTCCTTGACAACTTCCAGGGCACATATGTGCGACCACCAGACGCCGATGACCTAAGCCACATCATTCAGCAGCCAGACGAATCGGCCAGACAATTTTGTACACGGTTCTTGACGAAGAAAAATCAAATCGTCGATTGTCCGGATGCAGAGGCCCTTGCAGCCTTCAAACATAACATCCGGGACGAATGGCTAGCCCGGCACCTGGGGCAGGAAAAGCCGAAATCCATGGCAGCCCTCACATCGTTAATGACCCGCTTTTGTGCGGGAGAGGACAGCTGGCTAGCCCGCAGCAACAATCTCCGTAAAAATTCTGGCAGTCCGGATACTAAGGACAACAACGGCAGGTCACGTCGAAACAAAAACAAGTGCCGCATTAACGGCGACGATAAGGAGGTTACGGCAGTCAATGCCGGATTCCGAGGCTCTAAACCCGGTCAGCGGAAGAAGCCATTTAAAAGAACCACTCCGGGTCCGTCCAATCTGGACCGAATACTCGACCGCTTATGCCAGATACATGGCAGCTCCGAAAAGCCAGCTAACCACACCAATAGAGATTGTTGGGTGTTCAAGCAGGCTGGCAAGTTAATTGCCGAAAACAATGACAAGGGGCTAAATAGCGACGACGAGGAAGAGACCCGGCCGCCGAACAATAGAGGACAGAAGGGTTTTCCCCCACAAGTGCGGACGGTGAATATGATATACGCGACCCATATACCCAAGAGGGAGAGGAAACGCGCACTACGGGATGTCTATGCGATGGAGCCAGTCGCCCCAAAGTTCAACCCATGGTCCTCTTGCCCGATCACCTTCGATCGAAGAGACCATCCGACCAGCATACGCCATGGCGGATTCGCCACATTGGTTTTAGACCCAATCGTCGATGGGTTCCACCTCACGAGAGTCCTGATGGACGGCGGTAGCAGCCTGAACCTGCTTTATCAGGATACAGTGCGCAAAATGGGCACCGACCCATCAAGGATTAAACCTACAAAGACAACCTTTAAAGGTGTCATCCCAGGAGTGGAAGCCAACTGTACAGGCTCAGTCACACTGGAAGTGGTCTTCGGATCCCCGGATAATTTCCGAAGCGAAGAGTTAATCTTCGGCATAGTCCCGTTTCGCAGCGGCTATCACGCTCTGCTCGGACGAACCGCGTTTGCAAAATTCAACGCAGTGCCGCATTATGCATACCTAAAGCTCAAGATGCCAGGCCCTCGTGGAGTCACCACGGTCAATGGGAATACGGAACGCTCCCTTCGAACGGAGGAACATACAGCGGCTCTCGCGGCAGAAGTACAGAGCAGCCTTCTCAGGCAATTCTCAAGTCCGGCAGTTAAAAAGCCGGATACAGCAAAGCGCACCCGGAGCAATACCAACCAAGACCACCTGGCGCGATTAGAGCATGCGTAGCAATGCGGCCCCAACCCTCGCCCGCGCATAAACGCAAGAATAACACTCCGCGCACATCATTACGCTTTGGAGATACCATGGGTGCAGGGAAAGGGGCACGATCACAATGGACCCAGAGTGCGGCTCGACCACACCAGGGGCTCACAAGTGCGCCTCCTTTCTTTTTTATTTTATTTTTTCTTCTTCTTTTATGTACACAGGACCCTGTTAACCAGAGGCCCTGTCCGGTGGCGAACCTGCCGAACTCATGATGCAACAGTCAGGGACTAAAGAAAGCCGCGACGAACATTCAGGTGGTCTCAATTACGAGCATTAAATTCGATTATATACACCAAGTCTGCAGCTCATCCCTGGAGGGGGACATGTTTATTTAGTCCAAATCCCTTGCTTACCGCACTATTTGTATCAGTCCGCTCTACTAGCAGACTTTCTTTCATAAATAATGCAGCACCTCTTTATTGCAATTGCATTATCTTTTATATATATGTTCATTACATGACATCTTGCACCCTTATATTTTGGTACGGCCGAATACGCCAGGGGATTCTGTTCCCCAAATTATGGTGTGATAAAGTCCGAACACTTTCACAAGTGCGGCACCCCGAACTTATAGCATTATATGAATCGGCTCCGAATCATGTCTTGGGTCAATAGTTGGGTTTGCCCGGCTCCCACGTTTTGGTGCCTTACGTTCCGTTCTGTCGGCTAAGGTGGCACTGGGAGAACCACTGCGATTGCGCCCCGGTTGAGCCGGGTTAACGCCTCAGTGGAGAAAGCTAAAACTGACTGGCATGATAAGGCGAGAGACTGGTCGCTGTTCGAGAGGTTTTTTTCGGGTCCTTAAAGACTCACGCCGCTTCGAGCGAAGTTCCGGATAATGTCCGACGAAGGCGTGGATAGCGCCCCGGATTCGGTCTTCCGAATACCAGGGGCTTCGCCGAAATTTAAAATTATAGAATTCTATGGCTAAGTGAGAGTGTTCAAGCATTATAAGTCCGGTTGCCTTGTTCGTCGTGTTGAGCGCCTCCCTAGATGGACCCAAAAATGGGAACAAGAGTGCTCAAGTTTATCCCGAACACCCCAGCACTTGTGGCTTGGGGGCCGAAGCCAACAACTTGCCATCTCTCAGATTTTATAAACGGCCGCACAGAAGGTAATATTTTAAATTAAACAAGCGTTGCTCATGGCGCATATGAACGAAGTTTTCAGCGCACAGGATAAATATAAAGCAAGTTCACTCAAAAATTACATTTTGGGAGCACTCATCTGCAATATTGCAGGCTCCCTTCAGGACAATTTTATAATACTTCTCCGGCGTGCGATACTCCTTGCCCGGCGGCGGTGGGTCCGTGAGAAGCTTCTCCGCATCCAATTTGCCCCATTGCACCTTTATGCGGGCAAGGGCCCGACGAGCACCTTTAATACAGGCGGAGCGCTTGACTACATCCAGCCTGGGGCATGCATCCACCAACCGCCGCACTAGGCCAAAGTAGCTTCCAGGCATGGCCTGTCCAGGCCACAGCCGGACTATGAGGCCCTTCATAGCCTCCTCAGCTACCTTGTGGAGTTCGACCAGCTGCTTTAGCTGGTCGCTTGGGTGCACCGGATGGCCGGCCTCAGAATACTGAGACCAGAAGACCTTCTCCGTCGAGCTCCCCTCCTCGCCACGATAGAATGCGGAGGCATCAGACGCACTACGCGGCAGATCTGCAAACGCCCCTGGAGAGCTCCGAATTCGGGTAAGTGTCAGGTAGTTTACATTAACATGCCTGCTTTGCATGAAAAATGCCTTACCCGCCGCTATCTTCTTTATGTCCTCAACCTCCTGAAGGGCCTTACGGGCCTCGGCCTTGGCGGACTTGGCACTTTCGAGAGCCGAGGCAAGCTCGGACTCTCGAGTCTTGGAGTCACGCTCCAAACTCTCATGTTTTTCCATGAGAGCCTAGAGCTATTGCCGAACTTCCGCCACCCGTGCCTCTTGCTTTTCTCGCTCAGCCCGTTCCGCGGCCGCACTGCGTTCGGCCGCGGACACAGCATCCTTCAGGGCTGCCACCTCGTTAGTGGCCCCTGCGATGCACAGATTATCCTTGTTAATTATATTTGCAACCAAAATCCTTTTCTATAAGGTACTTATTCAAAGAGGTGTTACTCACCTTCTTTTTCCTCGAGCTGCTTCTTTGCATGGCCGAGCTCTTGCTCGGACCGCTCGAGATCCTTCTTCAGCACGTCGACCTCCGCCGTTAGTGCGGCAGAGGTTAGCAGCGCAGCCTACAAACCCATATTGACATATTTTAAGCAACCATGCGTACATCTTGTTAGATCCTTAGTCCGGCTTTTCTTGCCGAACACCGAACTAAGCATCAGGGGCTACTGTCTATGCGGTATTACATTATATAAATTTAACTTCTTACCTCAAAGCCTGTTAGAAGGCTGCCGCAGGCTTCGGTCAGCCCGCTCTTAGCAAGCTGAACCTTCTCAATCACCGCACTCATGATAGTGCGGTGTTCTTCCTCGATGGAAGCGCCTTTAAGCGCCTCCAACAGGTTATCCGGCGCCTCCGGTTGGATGGAGGCCGCCGGCGTCACGGTCCTGCCCTTCTTTCGAAGGGGCCGCTTGCCGGACTCTGGAACCACTGCGGGTTCCGATGTAGAGTCCGGCACGAAGTTCAGGAGGTCGCCTGACGGCGCCTCCGGAGCCTCCTCCTGATGGGTCCCTCTTTGGGATCCCACCTCGGCATCCTCATCGGCGCGTGGGGTAGAGGCAGTCGGGATGGAATTCACATCTGACGAGGCCAGTGACCCGCTCGATGAGTCGGGGAGATCATCCTTGGCCGGACTACGGACAGAATGCGGCGTTAGAAGGATACTACGCGACATAAAAGAAATTACACATCAAGGATCCGGATACTTACGATCTCGCCGGACGCTTGGCCCTTGGAGGCCACTCATCCTCGCCAACGCTGATGTTGGCGAAACTGTCCGGGGGGATAGTTCTCCCCCTCTTGGACCCTTCGGCCTCCCCGATTGGGGAAGCCTTCCTCTTCTTCTCTCCCTCCTTCGGGAGAGAATACTCCTCCTCCTCGTCTTCAGGGGAGGAGTCCTCGTCGTTGTCAGACGCCTGATTGCGGGAACTCTTTCGAGTCCCCGCGGCCACCTTCTTGGCCTTCTTCTCCGGCACCACATGCGGTGCCGGAACCAGCAGCCCTGTTAAGCGGGCGTCCACTGGGTCTTCTGGCATGGGAGCCGGGCTAATGAGCAGCTTGGCCTTTTCCATCCATTCCTGTCAAAGGAAGAGGCAGAATGAAACCTCACTAGAGTCAATCTAATTATCACAAGTGTCCCGTAATGGGGTTGAATCACTTACCTCGTTAGTTGGACACTGCAAGCTGAATCCGCGATCTTCCGTTGCGGATGCGGGGGCTTCGGCGCCCTTGAACAGCACCCTCCAGGCGCCTTCGTATGTTGTATCGAAGAGCCCACTTAGCGTCTGGTGCTGTTCCGGATTGAACTCCCACAAATTAAATGCCCGTTCTTGGCATGGGAGAATCCGCCGGATGAGCATGACTTGGACCACGTCGACGAGCCTGAGCTTATTGCTCACCATCTTCTTGATGCAGGCTCGGAGTCCCGTCACCTCCACCGGATTGCCCCACTGCAAGCCCTTCTCTTTCCAGGAGGTGAGCTGCATGGGGATACCAGATCTGAACTCGGGGGCCGCCACCCATGTGGGTTTGCGCGGCTCGGTGATGTAGAACCACCCCGATTGCCACCCCTTGACGGAATCCACGAAGGTCCCTTCGAGCCAAGGGACGTTGGGCAATTTGCCCAACATGGCGCCTCTGCATTCCGCTTGCGTGCCCTTCACAACCTTTGGCTTGACGTTGAAGGTCTTGAGCCACAGGCCGAAGTGGGGCTGGATGCAGAGAAAGGCCTCGCACACGACGATAAACGCCGAGATGTTGAGGATGAAGTTCGGCGCCAGATCGTGGAAATCCAGGCCATAGTAAAACATGAGCCCCCGGACAAATGGATGGAGCGGGAAGCCCAGTCCGCGGAGGAAGTGGGGGAGGAAGACGACCCTCTCATGAGGCCCTGGGGTAGGGATGAGCTGCCCCTCGTCGGGCAGCCGATGCGCGATATCGCCGGAAAGATATCCGGCGCTGCGCAGCTTGGTGATGTCCTCCTCCTTCGCGGTGGAGGCCAACCATTTACCTCCCGCTCCGGACATGTTCGGAGAAGGTCGAGGCGAGATGCGCGAGCTCCGGCGTTGGAGCTTGAGTTCGCGGGATGGATAAGCAAAGGAGGAAGAAGGCGTAGGTGAGAAGGTGAACCCTTATCCCTTATATATAGGCGGACAAAACTATGCGTCCCCCACCAGCCTGGTAAAACTCGCTTATCTCCCAAGCGCCACCATCAATGGCGCGGTTGGGTTACCCACGCACGTATTGATGAGAATCCCGGAATAAGGGGAACACGATCTCTGCTTCGACAAGACGTGCCAAGGGAACCACTTCGCTAAACGTGCTGAGGTGGTATAGTAAAAAACGATTCAAACAAAGGCTTGGTTGCGGTGTGATGTCATGCCGCATAATACGTCAGCAGATTGAGCTAAGTGTGCATTTTATTCTCTCTACGGTGGAATGTGGAACTTATTTTGCAGAGTCGGACACTATCCTGGTGTTCATGATCTTCTCTGGATTATTCAAGGGAGGAACCCGCCTTGCAATGCCGAACATTGTGCACCCCGGACTTATCGTCATTGAAGACTGGTTCAGGGGCTACTGAGGGAGTCCTGGACTAGGGGGTGCCCGGACAGCCGGACTATCAATATCCGCCGGACTCCAAGACTACGAAGATACAAGATTGAAGACTCCGGCTCGTGTCCGGATGGTACTTTCCTTGGCGTGGAAGGCAAGCTTGGCAATACGGATATGTAGATCTCCTACCATTGTAACCGACTCTGTGTAACCCTAGCCTCCTCCGGTGTCTATATAAACCGGAGGGCTTTAGTCTGTAGGACAATATACATCTCAACAATCATACCATAGGCTAGCTTCTAGGGTTTAGCCTCCTTGATCTCGTGGTAGATCTACTCTTGTACTACCCACATCATCAATATTAATCAAGCAGGACGTAGGGTTTTACCTCCATCGAGAGGGCCCGAACCTGGGTAAAAACATTGTGTCCCTCGTCTCTTGTTACCATCCGCCTAGACGCACAGTTCGGGACCCCCTACCCAAGATCCGCCGGTTTTGACACCGACAGGGACCAACTGGCAAGCCTGCCAGTCAGAGGCTCGGGGTCGAAGGGCGGCAAGTTGACCCAGTCACCGTCGGTGGAGAGATTCTTCACGTAGAAGTAAGAGTGCTGCCACATCTTCACCGACTTCACCAGCGAGATGGGAGGGAAAGGGTTGTCGGCCGTCGAGCGCCGCACCGCGATGTAGGTGCCGCACTGAGCCGGCGTGCCGGCGGCCTGAGTGCCGAGCTTCGAAGAGAAAAATTCTCCCCACAACTCGAGGGTGGGAAGAACACCGAGGTAGCCTTCGCACAGAGTGGCGAAGGCGGAGAGCAGCACCACCGCGTTTGGGGTGAGGTGGTGCGGCTGAAGATTATGGAACTCCAGGAACGAGCGGAAGAACCCGCTCGCCGGCAGCCCCAGTCCACGCATTAGATGCGAACGGAAGACGACCCGCTCGCCCTCCTCCGGCGCGGGCCGGATCTCTCCCGCCGGCGCGGGACGGGCGTGCACCAGGTCCGTGCTGGGGAGACGGCGGGTCCGGCGGAGAAACTCGATGTGCTCTGCCTCCACGTCCGAGCCGTCCCACACGCCGGAGCGCGGGGCGGGGGGCGCGGCGGAGGAAGAGCTCATCGTCGATGAGAGAGGATGCTTTGGCTCGCGGCGGAGGAAGAAGAGAAGGCAGGAGAGCGGGGGAGAGGGTGTGCGTGCAGTGCCGCCCCGCTCCTCCCCGCCTATTTATAGCCCTACGGGCTGAGGAGCCGAGGGGGCGGACATGGGATTAACTGCGCCCGAAGCCCCACGCCGCCCACGATTTACCCCACGAAGTTACTGCGCGCAGTAACAACGTGGGGATGCCAACCGTCCTCAGCCGCAGCGGATCCGCTCGGAAGCCAAGGCGCGGTAGTGGCGGGCCCCACCTGGCGGCCCGTCCCGTCGCGCCCGTGGGTGGGCAGACTATCCTCCCCACGTGGCGCCACGCGATAGGACCGTCTCGATGGCGGCAGGGAAGCGTATCTGATACGCCGCCTGTTTTCCCGCCGCGACTTACGAACAATGGCCCCTCGCTGAACAAGTCCGACTTCGGCGAGTCGGCCCGAAGAAACAGCGGCCGATTCTCAGAGTCGGCGCTGGGAAGATTGAAACTGTTGAAGCCCCACGAGGCGGCGCCCGCAGGGCTTCACCAGCTTCGGGGACTACTGTCGGAGTAATGGGCCACGGGTAGGCTGACCCGGGACCCAGTATCTTTCAAGACATCGGAGCAGGCCACGCCCCTCTGGCCGAGTCCCAGCAGGCGACCTCCCGAGAGGCCGAGTCCCAGCTGGCGGCCTTCAGAGAGGCCGAGTCCCAGCTGGCGATCCCCCGAGAAGCCGAGTCCCAGACGACGACTTTAAAGCAAGCCGACTCCCGGCTTGTGACCTCCAGGAGTGCCGACTATGGGAGTCGGCCCGCGACATTTCACGAAGACCGATGTAGGGCACGGCCCCGACGTGGCCATCCCTTCCTGTCTACGGGGGGTTGGCATGGCTACAGTGAGCCGTATCGCTGGGAGATCTTCGGCGAGGCGCGGCACTGTTGCCATGCCTCCCCTGACCTCAGCCACAATGCGTGAAGCACTGTGCCCACGACGCCGGCCTGTACGGCCCAGAGATCGCAGGGCCACCTGTCAGTGGATGAATCAAAGACGGCCAGAGCGCCAGAGGACAGCCCTGTGGGAGTCGGCCTCCACGGAGTCGGCCGTCTCCCCGCCAGGGCCCCACATGCTATAAACCAGATTGGACGGGGCGTGGCGACAGTGATCGCCTGACGGACGGCGGCACTGTTGCCACGGCCCCATGACCGAGCCTGCGTCATCAGGAGCGCCGCAAAGTGTTCGGCCTGTCTGCGGGACCCACCAGTCGGCGGGCCCCAGCAGCCGGCGGGAAGGACGGTGGCGTGAGAGACAGACGGCTGGGGGCCACACCCAGTCAGATTACTATTGTACCCCCGGGGGGTAGGCCTATATAAACCCCCCGGGACACCCATGCAAAGGGTTCGGCCCTTGATAGAGATAGACACATAGACCAGGGTAGAGAGAGCTAGCTTGGCTCCCTCCTGCCTCCCGAAACAGCTCTAGGAGCGCCATTGTAGCCACTTTGCCATAGTGACCATGCGGAGACCCCGCAGAGCAGCAGTAGGGGTGTTATCTCCCCGGAGAGCCCCGAAGCTGGGTAAGATTCGCCGGCGTGCATGTCTGCGCCTCATCCCGTTTCCAGGCACCGGCGACGTTCTACTCGCCCCCACCATGATAAGCCATCCTTTGGCATATGTCGCACCCAACCCCCGACAAGTAGATGTTGAGTATATTTACTTGATGAAACACAAGTCTGAATTATTGAATGGTTCAAGTAATTTCAGAGTGAAGTTGAAGATCATCGTGACAAGAGGATAAAATGTCTATGATATGATCATAGAGATGAGTGTCTGAGTTACGAGCTTTGGCACGCAATTAAGAAATTGTGGAAATTTTTTCACAATTAATACCGCCTGGAACACCATAGTTTGATGGTGTGTCTGAACATCATAGTTGCACCCTATTGGATATGGTGCGTACCATGATGTCTCTTATCAAATTATCACTATCGTTTATGGGTTAGGCATTAGAGACAACCACATTCACTTTAAATAGGGCACCACGTAATTCCGTTGAGATGACACTGTATGAACTATGGTTTAGAGAAACCTAAGCTGTCATTTCTTAAAGGTTTGGGACTGCGACGCTTATGTGAAAAAGTTTCAGGTTGATAAGCTCGAACCCAAAGCGGATAAAATGCATCTTCATAGGACACCCAAAATAGTTGGGTATACCTCCTAATTCAGATCCGAAAGCAATAGGGATTGTTTCTTGAATCGGGTCCTTTCTCGAGGAAAAGTTTGTCTCGAAAAGTTGAGTGGGAGGATGGTGGAGACTTGATATGGTTATTGAACCGTCACTACAACTAGTGTGTAGATGGGCACAGGAAGTTGTTCATGTGGCACCTACACCAATTGAAGTAGAAGCTTATGATAGTGATCATGAAACTTCGGATCAAGTCACTACCGTACCTCGTAGGGTGACAAGGATGCGTACTGCTTCAGAGTGGTACAGTAATCCTGTCTTGAAGGTCATGTTGCTAGACAACAATGAACCTACGAGCTATGGAGAAGCAAAGGTGGGCCCAAATTCCGGCAAATGGTTAGAAGCCATGAAGTCCGAGATAGGATCCATGTATCAAAACAAAGCATGGACTTTGGTGGACTTGCCCGATGATCGGCAAGCCATTGAGATAAATGGATCTTTAAGAAGAAGACGGACATGGACGGTGATGTCACCGTCTATGAAGCTCGACTTGTGGCTAAGAGTTTTTCACAAGTTCAAGGAGTTGACTACGATGAGATTTTCTCATCCGTAGCGATGCTTAAGTCCGTCGGAATCATGTTAGCATTAGCTGCATTTATGAAATCTAGCAGATGGATGTCAAAACGAGTTTCCTTACCAGTCTTGTAAGGAAAGGTTGTATGTGATACAATCAGAAAGTTTTTGTCGATCCTAAGGATGCTAAAAGGTATGCTGGCTCCAGCGATCCTTCTAAGGACTGGAGTAAGCATCTCGGAGTTGGAATGTGCGCTTTGATGATCAAAGATTTTGGGTTTATACAAAGTTTATGATAAACTTGTATTTCCAAAGAAGTGAGTGGGAGCACTATAGAATTTCTGATGAGTATATGTTATTGACATATTGTTGATCAAAAATGATGTAGAATTTCTGGAAAGCATATAGGGTTATTTGAAAAGTGTTTTTCAATGGAAAACCTGGATTAAGCTACTTGAACATTGAGCATCAAGATCTATAATGATAGATCAAAAACGCTTAATGGTACTTTCAAAATGAGCACATACCTTGACATGATCTTGAAGGTGTTCAAGATGGATCAGTCAAAGAAGGAGTTCTTGCCTGAGTTGCAAGGTATGAAGTTAACACTTAAAGCTTGACCACGGCAGAAAAGAGAGAAAGGACGAAGGTCGTCCCCTATGCTTTAGACGTAGGCTCTACAGTATGCTATGCTGTGTACCGCACCGGAAATGTGCCTTGCCATGAGTCAGTCAAGGGGTACAAGAATGATCCAGGAATCGATCATTGGACAACAGTCAAAAAATTGTCCTTGGAGTAAATAAGGACATGTTTCTGGATTATGGAGGTAATAAAGAGTTCGACGTAAAGGGTTATGTCGATGCAAGCTTTAACACCTATCCGAGTGACTCTGAGTAGCAAACCGGATACGTATAGTGGAGTGACCATTTGGAATAGCTCCAAGTGGAGCATGGAAGAAGCATTTACAGAATGACCTAGAGATTTGTGAAGTACAGACCCGTTGACTAAAACCTCTCTCACAAGCAAAACATGATCAAACCCCAGAACTCATTGAGTCTTAATCACATGATGATGTGAACTAGTTTAATGACACTAGTAAACTCTTTGGATGTTGGTCACCTGGCGATGTGACGTGTGAATGTTAATCACATGACGATGTGAACTAGATTATTGACTCTAGTGCAAGTGGGAGACTGTTGGAAATATGCCCTAGAGACAATAATAAATTAGTTATTATTATATTTCCTTGTTCATGATAATTGTTTATTATCCATGCTATAATTGTATTGATAGGAAACTCAGATACATGTGTGGGTCCATAGACAACACCATGTCCCTAGTGAGCCTCTAGTTGACTAGCTCGTTGATCAACAGATGGTTACGGTTTCCTGACCATGGACATTAGATGTCCTTGATAGCGGGATCACATCATTAGCAGAATGATGTGATGGACAAGACCCAATCCTAAGCCTAGCACAAAGATCGTAGTTCGTATGCTAAAGCTTTTCTAATGTGAAGTATCATTTCCTTAGACCATTAGATTGTGCAACTCCCGGATACCGTAGGAATGCTTTGGGTGTACCAAACGTCACAACGTAACTGGGTGGCTATAAAGGTGCACTACAGGTATCTCCGAAAGTATCTGTTGGGTTGGCACGAATCGAGACTGGGATTTGTCACTCCGTGTAAACGGAGAGGTATCTCTGGGCCCACTCGGTAGGACATCATCATAATGTGCACAATGTGACCAAGGGGTTGATCACGGGATGATGTGTTACGGAACGAGTAAAGAGACTTGCCGGTAACGAGATTGAACAAGGTATCGGTATACCAACGATCGAATCTCGGGCAAGTACAATACCGTTAGACAAAGGGAATTGTATACGGGATCAATTGAGTCCTTGACATCGTGGTTCATCCGATGAGATTATCGTGGAACATGTGGGAGCCAACATGGGTATCCAGATCCCGCTGTTTGTTATTGACCGGAGAACGTCTCGGTCATGTCTACATGTCTCCCGAACCCGTAGGGTCTACACACTTAAGGTTCGATGACGCTAGGGTTATAAAGGAAATTTGTATGTGGTTACCGAATGTTGTTCGGAGTCCCATATGAGATCCCGGATGTCACGAGGAGTTCCAGAATGGTCCGGAGGTAAAGATTTATATATGGAAAGTTGTTGTTCGAGTTCCGGGAAAAGTTCGGGTTTTTCCGGTATTGTACCGGGAAGCTCCCAGAAGGTTCCGGAGGATTCCGGAGGGGTCCGGAGGTCCGGAAATTGTTCCACCACGTCCAATACAGTAGCATGGGCTGTAGGGGGGCGCCCTAGCCTTAATGGGCCAGGGGCACCAGCCCCCCCAAGGCCCATGCGCATGGGAAGGGGGAAACCCTAAGGGGGAGGGCCTCCACTTGACTTGGGAGGCACTCCTCCCCCCTTGGCCGCCGCCCCCAACCCTAGATGGGATCTAGGGGGGCCATCCCCCTCTTCCCCCCACCTATAAATAGTGGAGGGGTGGGAGGGCAGCCGCACCCCAAGTTCTGGCGCAGCCCTCCCCCTCTCCCAAGTACTCCTCCTCTCTCGCGGTGCTTCGTGAAGCCCTGCAGGATCACCACGCTCCTTCACAAACACCACGCCGTTGTGCTGCTGCTGGATAGAGTCTTCCTCAACCTCTCCCTCTCTCCTTGCTGGACCAAGGCATGGGAGACGTCACCGAGCTGTACGTGTGTTGAACACGGAGGTGCCGTCTGTTCGGCACTAGGATCTCCGGTGATTTGGATCACGACGAGTACGACTCCTTCAGCCTCGTTCTCTTGAACGCTTCCGCTTAGCGATCTGCAAGGGTATGTAGATGCACTCTCCTTCCCCTCATTGCTGGTTTCTCCATAGATAGATCTTGGTGACATGTAGGAAAATTTTGAATTTCTGCTACGTTCCTCAACAGTTCCAAGAGCTAAAAATGGTTTTCCAAGCTCATGACCAGGTCGAGAGATATGAAGTCTCCGACAAGTTCTACAGTTGTAAGATGGAGGAGAATAGTTCTGTCAGGGAGCACATACTCAAAATGTCTGGGTTGCACAACCGCTTGTCTTAGTTGGGAGTTAATCTCCCGGATGACGCGGTCGTTGACAGAATTCTTCAGTCGCTCCCACCTAGCTACAAGAGCTTTGTGATGAATTTCAATATGCAGGGGGTGGAGAAAACCATTCCTGAGGTATATTCAATGCTGAAATCAGCGGAGGTGGAGATCAAAAAGGAACATTAAGTGTTGATGGTCAATAAAACCACTAGTTTCAAGAAAGGCAAGGGTAAGAAGAACTTCAAGAAGGACGGCAAGGGAGTTGCCACACCTGGTAAGCCAGTTGCCGGGAAGAAGCCAAAGCATGGACCCAAACATGAGACTGAGTGTTTTTATTGCAAGGGAAACGGTCACTGGAAGCGGAACTACCCCAAGTACTTAGCGGATAAGAAGGCTGGCAATACCAAAGGTATATATGATATACATGTTATTGATGTGTACCTTACCAGCACTCATAGTAGCTCCTGGGTATTTGATACCGGTGCGGTTGCTCATATTTGTAACTCAAAACAGGAGCTGCGGAATAAGCGGAGACTGGCGAAGGACGCGGTGATGATGTGCGTCGGGAATGGTTCCAAGGTCGGTGTGATCGCCGTCGGCACGCTACCTCTACATTTACCTACGGGATTAGTTTTAAACCTCAATAATTGTTATTTAGTTCCAGCTTTGAGCATGAACATTGTATCTGGATCTCGTTTAATGTGAGATGGCTACTCATTTAAATCTAAGAATAATGGTTGTTCTATTTATATGAGAGATATGTTTTATGGTCATGACCCACTGGTCAATGGTTTATTCTTGTTGAATCTCGAAGGTGATGTTACACATATTCATAGTGTGAATGCCAAAAGATGTAAGGTTGATAATGATAGTCCCACATACTTGTGGCACTGTCGCCTTGGTCACATTGGTGTCAAACGCATGAAGAAACTCCATGTAGATGGACTTTTGGAGTCTCTTGATTATGAATCATTTGACACGTACAAACCAGCCTCATGGGCAAAATGACCAAGACTCCGTTCTCTGGAACAATGGAGCGAGCAACCAACTTATTGGAAATCATACATACTGATGTGTGCGGTCCAATGAGCGTTGAGGCTCGCGGTGGTTATTGTTATGTTCTCACCCTCACTGATGACCTAAGTAGATATGGGTATGTCTACTTAATGAAACACAAGTCTGAGACCTTTGAAAAGTTCAAGGAATTTTAGAGTCAGGTTGAGAATCAATGTCACATGAAAATAAAGTTCTTACGAACAGATCGTGGAGGGGAATATTTGAGTCACGAATTTGGCACGCACTTAAGGAAATGTGGAATTGTTTCACAACTCGCGCTGCCCGGAACACCTCAGCGTAATGGTGTGTCCGAACGTCGTAATCGCACTCTATTGGATATGGTGCGATCTATGATGTCTCTTACCGATCTACCGCCATCATTTTGGGGTTATGCTTTAGAGACTGCCGCATTCACTTTAAATAGGGCTCCGTCGAAATCCGTTGAGATGACACCGTATGAATTATGGTTTGGGAAGAAACCTAAGTTGTCGCTTCTGAAAGTTTGGGGATGCGATGCTTATGTCAAGTGAAAGCACAAGTGCTCCCTAGGTGGTTTTGGCAATTAATGTCAACATATCTCTTGTTGGACTAACACTTTTATCTAGCATGTTTCAGATAAGTTCAACAATGGAGTGGCATGGACTAAAGGATGTGGGAACTCCTTCAAGATGCTAAGGACAAAGGATTGGCTCAAGATTCAAGCTCACTCTTAATTTTACATTTTAGTGATCCAAGATCACATTGAGTCTATAGGAAAAGCCAATACTATCAAGGAGGGATGAGGTGTTGTTAATGAGCCTCTTACTTCATGTGCTTTGTGATATGCTCCAAAACCCTCAGCTACTTTCCCACTTCCACAAATGACCTAAACCCAAAGCCAAAATAGGTCACACCGATTCTTCCTATCTGGCGCCAACGATTCCAAAAGTCATAGCCACTGCCACAAACCTTAAGTAAATCGGTCTTACCGATAGGGATCTCAGTCCCACCGAGATGGGATTGCAATCTCTCTATGTATGTCCATTATCAAATCGGTCTCACCGAGTTTGAGAAATCGGTACTACCGAGATTACAATGCAAACTCTCTGGAAACTTATTACCAAAATCGGTCTCACCGTGTTTGTGTAATCGGTCCCACCGAGTTTGCCTGACCAACTCTCTGGAAAGCTTATTACCAAAATCGTTCTCACCGAGTTTGTGTAGTCGGTCTTACCGAGATTACGTTATGCCCTAACCCTAACCAAATCGGTCTCACCGAGTTGCATTTTAGTCCCACCGAAAACCCTAACGGTCACATTATTTGCTAAATCGGTCTGACCGAGTTTAACGATTCGGTCCCACCGAGTTTGGTAAATTGTGTGTAACGGTTAGATTTTGTGTGGAGGCTATATATACCCCTCCACCTCCTCTTAATTCGTGGAGAGAGCCGTCAGACTGAACCTACACTTCCAGCATACATTTTCTGAGAGAGAACTACCTACTCATATGTTGAGACCAAGATATTCCATTCCTACCATATGAATCTTGATCTCTAGCCTTTCCCAAGTTGCTTTCCACTCAAATCTTCTTTCCACCAGATCCAAAACCTATGAGAGAGAGTTGAGTGCTGGGGAGACTATCATTTGAAGAACAAGAGCAAGGAGTTCATCATCAACGCACCATTTGTTACTTCTTGGAGAGTGGTGTCTCCTAGATTGGCTAGGCGTCACTTGGGAGCCTCCGACAAGATTGTGGAGTTGAACCAAGGAGTTTGTAAGGGCAAGGAGATCGCCTACTTCGTGAAGATCTACCGCTAGTGAGGCAAGTCCTTCGTGGGCGACGGCCATGGTGGGATAGACAAGGTTGCTTCTTCGTAGACCCTTTGTGGATGGAGCCCTCCGTGGACTCGCGCAGCCGTTACCCTTCGTGGGTTGAAGTCTCCACCAACGTGGATGTACGATAGCACCACCTATCGGAACCACGCCAAAAACATCCGTGTCTCCAATTGCGTTTGAATCCTCCAAACCCTTCCCTTTACTTTCTTGCAAGTTGCATGCTTTACTTTCCGCTGCTCATATACTCTTTGCATGCTTGCTTGATATGTATTGTGATTGTTAAACTTGTGCCTAATCTCCACTAAACTTAAGGAAACTTAAAAACTACAACTTTGGTACTTAGTGTCTAATCACCCCCCTCTAGACACCTCTTCTGAAGGTCCTACAAGTGGTATCAGAGCATTGGTCTCCATTGCTTTGGTTTAATCACCATTGGAGGAAGATGGATGAGTCTACTATTGGGAGTCTTAGACATAGAGTGCCTATTCTTGATGGAGAGTACTTTCACGAGTGGAAAAATGAGATGCTTGTTATTTTCAATCAATATCATTTGAACAAGTACATTGCTAGTCCTTGTGCACCTTATGTTGATCCTATGCATCCTACCCATGATGAGTCAATTGACATGATTAGGAATCTTAGAACTGTCGAGCTTATCATTAGAGGATTGCCTAGAAACTTGCTTGGATGTTTGCCTACCTTCAAATGTGCCTACACCATATGGAAATTTCTTGAGGAACGATTTCCAGATTATTCCTTGAAAAATCTTGATGAAATTCTCCATAAGTCTATTGCTTTGAGTAAGATGAATACTAGTGATCCTATGTTTGGTGATCATCTATTTGAGCTTACAAACCTTATGCGTGCCAAAGGAAATGTTGGTATTATTAGTGATATTATTTCTGAAGCTATAAAAATTCATAAGCAAGATTATCAAACTCATTCTAATGAATCACCCTCTCTAGGACATGATCCACCACATGACGATGTTGAACATGGATACTATGATGAGGATGATGATAGTGACTTTGATCTTGATGATGCAATGAGACATTTTGGTCTTATGGCAAATCTTCGGGGATATATGTCAGGAGGAAAGGAATGGGTTCTTGATAGTGGATGTACCGATCACATGACCGGAGATAAAGACATGTTCCGTGAGCTTGCTGATAACGATAGTCCTCGAAAGTATGTCACTTTCGGTGACAACTCAAAGGGTAAGGTGGTTGGCCTCGGTAATGTGGCCATATCACATGATAGCTCCATACAAAATGTCATGATCGTTGAATCTCTTGGGTACAACTTACTTTCAGTATCTAGACTTGCTGATTTCGGTTTCAATGTTCTATTTACTAAAGTAGATTGCCAAGTGTTTTGTTGAGATAATCATAAAATGGTCTTTACCGGTGTGCGTAGAGGTGATCTATACATTGTTGATTTCACTAAAAAGGCTCAACCTAAAACTTGCTTCATTGCTAAATCCTCAAAAGGTTGGTTGTCGCATAGACGACTTGGTCATATTGGTATGCAAACCTTGACAAGCTTATTAAAGGAAATCATATCCTTGGAGTTAACGATGTCATATTTGATAAGGATAGACTTTGCAGCGCTTGTCAGGCAGGTAAACAGGTTGGAGGAAGGCATCCCGTGAAGAACATCATGACTACAAGGAGGCCACTCGTGCTACTTCACATGGATCTCTTTGGTCCCAACTCTTACAAGAGTCTCGGTGGAAATTCTTTTGGTCTAGTTATAGTTGATGATTTTTCAAGATTTACGTGGGTGTTCTTTCTCGATGATAAATTGCAGGTCCAAAAGATCTTCAAAAACTTCGCAAGGAAGGCTCAAAATCAATTTGAAGTGAATATCAAGAAGGTTCGCAGCGACAACAGAACAGAGTTCAAGAACGCAAATGTGGACACCTTTCTTGACGAAGAAGGGATCTCACACGAGTTCTCGGCTACGTACACACCTCAACAAAACGGAGTTGTTGAGAGGAAGAACCGGACGCTCATCAAAATGGCGAGAACGATGCTTGATGAGTACAAGACGCCGAAGCACTTTTGCGCGGAAGCGGTTGAGACAGCTTGTCATGCAACAAATCGCTTGTATCTTCACAAGCTACTCGGCAAAATGGCATACGAGCTCCTCACCGGTAACAAACCCCAAGTTGGATACTTTCGAGTATTCGGCTCAAAGTGCTACATTCTTGATAAACATCGTCGCTCTAAATTTGCTCCTAAGTCTCATGAAGGTTTCCTACTAGGTTATGGCTCAAACTCTCATACTTACCGTGTCTACAACAATTTCACCCGAAAGGTTGAAGAGATGGTAGATGTGAAGTTTGATGAATCTAACAGCTCGCAAGTAGAGCAATTGCCAATTGATGTAGGAGACAAAGATCCTTCAGAAGCATTTCAAGACTTGGCTATTGGCAAGGTTTGTCCAACGGAGGTGAAGGAGAGTACCTCGTCCGTCCAAGTGGAAGCTTCTACATCACGACAAGGTGAACCAAGAGTTGATACGGAAGCATCCACAAGCGAGACACACCAAGATGAAGAAAACAAGGAAGTGTATCAAGATGAACGTCAACGACCTCCTTCTCCACCACGACAGGAGAACGACAATGCCAACAATGAAGAAGGCCAAGAATAAGAAGAACAAGATGAAGAAGATGTTCAACGAAGACCCAAGCAAAAGCTTTCACGAGTTCGAGCAAGAGTTGCTAAAGATCATCCCGTCGAGCAAATCTAAAATGACATTCAAACCAGGAGAATCACTCGCTCTAAAACTTGTTTAGCTAAATTTTGTGAAAACTATTCTTTCATCTCTAGCATTGAACATATGAAGGTTGAAGAAGCATTGGAAGATCCGGACTGGATAAATGCTATGCATGAAGAGCTACATAACTTTGAGAGGAATCAAGTTTGGACATTGGTTGAGAAGCCAGACAACAACCACAACGTCATCGGCACCAAATGGGTGTTTCGCAACAAGCAAGATGAAGATGGACAAGTAGTTTGCAACAAAGCACGTCTCTTCGCCCAAGGCTACACACAAGTCGAAGGTATGGACTATGGTGAGACTTATGCTCCCGTTGCTAGACTTGAGTCCATTCGCATCTTACTTGCCTATGCTAATCATCATGATATCACCTTGTACCAAATGGACATTAAAAGTGCTTTTCTAAATGGTGAAATAGAGGAGGAAGTTTATGTTAAGCAACCTCCCAGCTTTGTCAATCCTAAGAAACCCAATCATGTTTACAAACTTCACAAAGCCCTTTATGGTCTTAAGCAAGCACCTAGAGCTTGGTATAATTCTTGACCAAGTTCCTTATTGAAAAAGGCTTTGAAATTGGGAAAATTGATTCTACTCTTTTTACTAAAAGGGTTAATGGAGAATTATTTGTGTGCCAAATTTATGTTGATGATATCATATTTGGTTCAACTAACCCTCATTTTAGTGAAAAGTTTGGGAAGCTAATGTCGGAGAAGTTTGAGATGTCTATGATGAGTGAACTCAAATTCTTTCTTGGATTGCAAATCAAGCAAACTAAGGAAGGAACCTTTGTTTCTCAAACGAAGTACACCAAGGACTTATTCAAAAAGTTCAATATGCAAGAATGCAAGGGTATGTCTACACCCATGCCTACTAGTGGACACAATGACTTGACCAAAGACGGTGAACCGGTTGACCAAAAGGTTTATCGCTCTATGATCGGTTCATTGTTATATCTATGTGCTTCATGTCCCGATATCATGTTAAGTGTGTGCATGTGTGCACGATATCAAGCTGCTCCTAAGGAATGTCATCTTAAGTCCGTGAAAAGGATAGTGAGATACTTAATCCATACACCAAACTTTGGCATTTGGTATCCTAAGAGGGCCTCTTTCGATCTTATTGGCTATTCTGACTCGGACTATGCCGGAGACAAAGTTGATAGAAAGTCCACTTAGGGTACTTGTCAATTTCTTGGTAGATCTCTTGTGTCTTGGTCCTCCAAGAAACAAAACTCGGTATCCTTATCCACTGCCGAAGCTGAATATATTCCCGCTGGTTCATGTTGTGCTCAATTACTTTGGATGACCCAAACTCTTAAATATTATAGGATATATGTGAGATATGTTCCATTGCTTTGAGACAATGAAAGTGCTATTAAAATTGGTCATAATCCTGTGCAACACTCTCGGACTAAGCATATTGAAGTTTGTCATCATTTCATTCGAGATCATGTTGCTAAAGGTGACATTGATCTTAAGCATGTTCGCACCGAAAAGCAACTAGCGGATATATTCACTAAACCTCTTGATGAGAAAGTGTTTTGCAGGTTAAGAGGAGAATTGAACATCATTGATGCTTCGAACTTGGAGTAAAAACTCCATTGGATACATGCAAGACATGAGCTTATGACTAATCCTTGATATTTTTCTTATGATGAATATCTTATGTCTCAGATATATTTGTATCTTGCATGTTATCTAACCCATGTAGGTACTTGCTGGAATGAAATTCCATGAGATTGTAATCTACTCACATCTTGAGCAATCTCTACATCACCAAGTCTCTACACTATGGTGGTTGAAGACAAGGAAGCACGGAACCACTCAAACATATCCTTTGACAAATTCTCTATTGAGCTTCGTAATTGTCATTTTTGGATACACAAGTGCTCTTCCTTGCAAGAACTAACCCATGTAGGTAGATGGACTCGAATTCCAAGTGGTGTTCCAAATTCTTGATGAGCTACATCAACCTTGAGCAACCCACACAAGTTCAACTACATGGACTACACCACCAACCAAGGTATGTCATTCCATCTTAGAGAAGCTTTACTCCGAGTCATGAGCTAAAGCAACTCAACAAGATGTGAATACATCAAGATGCTTAAACTAAAAAAATGGCAACCCCATTTTGAGCTTAAACGATGAGTATGACCTATGATCAAGTGATCTCACTTGACTCCTAAGTCAATATACTCTAACATAGGTGACTTTGTCGCCGACCATCTCTAGATGAAGTTCTCTTGTGTTCTTTTCTATGTTTGTGCTTTTGTCTCATGCATATTTGTTTCCCCTTTCAAAAAAAAACTTCATCTAGCTTTCTTTCTGTTTACTTTGTATTTTCTGCATTAAAATTCATTGCACATTTTTTCAGTAAATTCCTTGCAAATCTTTGTGAGATCTTACCAGTCTAAGTGAGCTGAGGTGACAAGTGTTTTCTCTGAGATGAACTCGGTTTCACCGACTTGTTATTTTTGGTCCAACCGAAACCTTTCGGCACGACCGAAGCAAACCACTCGGTGCCACCGATTTCATCACAGGAAAAACAGTTTGCCACATAATTCTGTGTTTCTTCTGATCCAGCTCCACTCAATGAATCTTGTCCTCTACAAGCATCACATTTTTATCATTGCTTTGTTCTGTGTCTCAAGGACCAAACCCATTCGATAGATTCCAGAAGACCCTTCTTGGAAATTGATGTCAAAGGGGGAGAGAGAGAGACCATCAAAGCTTATCATTTGAAGAGAGAGAGAGCATCAAAACTTATCACCTTATTAAGGGGGAGAGAGACCTTCTAAGGGGGAGAGACCCTCACAGGGAAGAGAGAGATCTCCAGGGGGAGAGAATACTTAAGTAGAAAGTATTTCTCAAGGATCCCAGATGCTTGGTGTTCAAGAGGAGAGATGTCCACATGCCTTCTTGAGGGGAGAGACATGTTCAATTTGCATTAGCATGCATTAGCTCTGTTTTCTTTATAGCTCTGATTTTCTGTTCCCTATCTTCTCCCAGTATCCCATGTTAGATTCAGGGGGAGCAAGACATCTAAGGGAAAGAGATCATTTAAATTCATTGCATATCCTTACTCTTGGGGACATGTCTAAATTCAATGTGGTATTTAGTACTCACTCTCTACATGTCATCCCAGTCTTGGTATTCTTGTGGTCTCTTCTGTTTGCTCTGGTTAGTAGATGCATCTGTGTTATCTAACCTTGTTTACACAGGTTCATTTCATCCTAAGACAACTCAAGACTACAAGGTAAGTATATGCATCACAATCACGTGTATGAGGAATTCTTGCTGATGTACATATTGTTTGCAAGAAGGACTCATGAGCATGAAGGCATTTTCTTCAACATTCTTTGCTCTGATGCATATGTCCAAGATACATGTAACACATTGCCTGCTCTATCATGTTTATGCTCTCACATGCTTCTACATTCCATATTCACATGATTGCATACATGTAGGGGGAGCCTATGCTTGTTACATGTCTTTCCAAAGCTTTACTTGCTATTCCTTATATCTTTATCTAAAGCTTTGATGTATGTTGTCATCATTTACCAAAAAGGGGGAGATTGAAAGCACAAGTGCTCCCTAGGTGGTTTTGGTAAGTAATGTCAACATATCTCTTGTTGGACTAACACTTTTATCTAGCACGTTTCAGATAAGTTCAACAATGGAGTGGCATGGACTAAAGGATGTGGGAACTCCTTCAAGATGCTAAGGACAAAGGATTGGCTCAAGCTTCAAGCTCAAGACTCTTCATTTTACATTTTAGTGATCCAAGATCACATTGAGTCTATAGGAAAAGCCAATACTATCAAGGAGGGATGAGGTGTTGTTAATGAGCCTCTTGCTTCATGTGCTTTGTGATATGCTCCAAAACCCTCAGCTACTTTCCCACTTCCACAAATGACCTAAACCCAAATCCAAAATCGGTCACACCGATTCTTCCTATCCGGCGCCACCGATTCCAAAAGTCATAGCTACTGCCACAAACCCTAAGCAAATCGGTCTTACCGATAGGGATCTCAGTCCCACCGAGATGGGATTGTAATCTCTCTGTGTATGTCCATTATCAAATCGGTCTCACCGAGTTTGAGAAATCGGTACTACCGAGATTACAATGCAAACTCTCTGGAAACTTATTACCAAAATCGGTCTCACCGAGTTTGTGTAATCGGTCCCACCGAGTTTGCCTGACCAACTCTCTGGAAAGCTTATTACCAAAATCGGTCTCACCGAGTTTGTGTAATCGGTCTTACCGAGATTTCATTATGCCCTAATGCTAACCAAATTGGTCTCACCGAGTTGCATTTTGGTCCCACCGAAAACCCTAACGGTCACATTATTTGCTAAATCGGTCTGGCCGAGTTTAACGATTCGGTCCCACCGAGTTTGGTAAATTGTGTGTAACGGTTAGATTTTGTGTGGAGGCTATATATACCCCTCCACCTCCTCTTCATTCGTGGAGAGAGCCATCAGACTGAACCTACACTTCCAGCATACATTTTCTGAGAGAGAACTACCTACTCATGTGTTGAGACCAAGATATTCCATTCCTACCATATGAATCTTGATCTCTAGCCTTTCCCAAGTTGCTTTCCACTCAAATCTTCTTTCCACCAGATCCAAAACCTATGAGAGAGAGTTGAGTGTTGGGGAGACTATCATTTGAAGCACAAGAGCAAGGAGTTCATCATCAACGCACCATTTGTTACTTCTTGGAGAGTGGTGTCTCCTAGATTGGCTAGGTGTCACTTGGGAGCCTCTGACAAGAATGTGGAGTTGAACCAAGGAGTTTGTAAGGGCAAGGAGATCGCCTACTTCGTGAAGATCTACCGCTAGTGAGGCAAGTCCTTCGTGGGCGACGACCATGGTGGGATAGACAAGGTTGCTTCTTCGTGGACCCTTTGTGGGTGGAGCCCTCCGTGGACTCGCGCAGCCGTTACCCTTCGTGGGTTGAAGTCTCCACCAACGTGGATGTACGATAGCACCACCTAACGGAACCACGCCGAAAACATCCGTGTCTCCAATTGCGTTTGAATCCTCCAAACCCTTCCCTTTACTTTCTTGCAAGTTGCATGCTTTACTTTCCGCTGCTCATATACTCTTTGCATGCTTGCTTGATATGTATTGTGATTGTTAAACTTGTGCCTAATCTCCACTTAAACTTAAGGAAACTTAAAAACTGCAACTTTGGTACATAGTGTCTAATCACCCCCCCTCTAGACACCTCTTCTCAAGGTCCTACATCAAGAAACTTCAACCTGAAAAGCTCGAACCCAAGTCGAAAAATGTGTCTTCATAGGATGCCCTAAGGAAACTATTGGGTATACCTTCTACCTCAGATCCGAAGGCAAGATCTTTGTTGCCAAGAATGGATCCTTTCTAGAGAAAGAGTTTCACTCGAAAGAAGTAAGTGGGAGGAAAGTAGAACTTGATGAAGTACTGCCTCTTGAACCGGAAAGTAGCGCAGCTCAAGAAAATGTTTCTGTGGTGCCTGCACCGACTAGAGAGGAAGTTAATGACGATGATCAAGGAACTTCGGATCAAGTTACTACTAAACTTCGTAGGTCCACAAGGACACGTTCCACACCAGAGTGGTACGACAACCCTGCCCTGGAAATCATGTTGTTAGACAATGGTGAACCTTCGAACTATGAAGAAGTGATGGTGGGCCCAGATTCCAACAAATGGCTTGAAGCCATGAAATTTGAGATATGATCCATGTATGAAAATGAAGTATGGACTTTGATTGACTTGCCCGATGATCGGCGAGCCATAGAAAATAGGGACAATTGCATTTTTACCCCTAGTTGGTTCCTACCCACGGGTTTTGCCCTTACTTTTCGAGCTTGCTCAGTTTTGCCCTTACTTTTTCCATTGAGGTCCCTCGAATGCCCTTTGACCGTTTGACCAAAACTTTGAAAATTCATAACTAATTCATACAAACTCAGAAAAATGCAAATAAGATACCAAAATGTTCAGATGAACATTACCTTTATGGGCTATCATTTGCATTCAGAACAAAAGCATCATTTAAACTACCCGAGGTAATTAATGTTATTAACATTATTAAAAATAAATAGGTATAAACAATAGTTTTTTCATGAATAAAAATTACATGCAAATGTAGGTGATGTTTTCTGAACATCCTGATAACTTATTTGAATTTTTCTGAGTTTGTATCAACTTGTTATGAATGTTCTAACGACTTTGACCATTATTTGGAAACTTCATAACAAGTTGATATGAACTCAGGAAAATGCAAATAAGGTTTCAGGATGTTCAGAAAACATCACCTACATTTGCATATAATTTTTATTCATGAAAAAGATATTGTTTATACCTATTTATTTTTAATAATGTTAATAACATTAATTACCTCGGGTAATTTAAACGATGCTTTTTCCTGAATGCAAATGATATGCCCATAAAGGTAATGTTTATCTGAACATTTTGATATCTTATTTGCATTTTTCTGAGTTTGTATGAATTAGTTATGAATTTTCAAAGTTTTGGTCAAACGGTCAAAGGGCATTCGAGGGACCTCGATGGAAAAAGTAAGGGCAAAACTGAGCAAGCTCGAAAAGTAAGGGCAAAACCCATGGGTAGGAACCAACTAGGGGTAAAAATGCAATTGTCCATAAAAATAAATGGATCTTTAAGAAGAAGACGGACGCGGATGGCAATGTGACCATCTATAAAGCTCGGCTTGTCGCTAAGGGTTATCGACAGGTTCAAGGGGTTGACTACGATGAGACCTTCTCACCGTAGCCAAGCTGAAGTCCATCCGAATCATGTTAGCAATTGCCGCATTCTATGATTATGAGATATGGCAAATGGACGTCAAAACGGCATTCCTTAATGGTTTCCGTAAGGAAGAATTTTATATGATGCAGCCGGAAGGTTTTGTCGATCCTAAGAATGCTAACAAGGTATGCAAGCTCCAGCGATCAATCTATGGGCTGGTGCAAGCATCTCGGAGTTGGAACATTCGCTTTGATGAGATGATCAAAGCGTTTGGGTTTACACAGACTTATGGAGAAGCCTGTGTTTACAAGAAAGTGAGTGGGAGCTCTGTAGCATTTCTCATATTATATGTGGATGACATCTATTGATGGGAAATGATATAGAATTCTTGGAAAGCATAAAGGCCTACTTGAATAAGTGTTTTTCAATGAAGGACCTTGGAGAAGCTGCTTACATATTAGGCATCAAGATCTATAGAGATAGATCGAGACGCCTCATTGGTTTTTCACAAAGCACATACCTTGATAAGATATTGAAGAAGATCAATATGGATCAGTCCAAGAAGGGGTTCTAGCCTGTATTGCAAGGTGTGAGATTGAGCACGGCTCAATGCCCGACCACGGTAGAAGATAGAGAAAAGATGTGTCATCCCCTATGCCTCGGCCATAGGGTGTATTATGTATGCCATGCTGTGTACCAGACCTGATGTGAACCTCGCCGTAAGTTTGGTAAGAAGGTACCAAAGTAATCCCGGCATGGAACACTGGACAACGGTCAAGAATATCTTGAAGTACATGGAAAGGACTAAGGATATGTTTCTCGTTTATGGAGGTGACGAAGAGCTCGTCGTAAAGGGTTATGTTGATGCTAGCTTCGACACAGATCTGGATGACTCCAAGTCGTAAACCAGATACGTGTATATTTTGAATGGTGGGCAGTCAGCTAGTGCAGTTGCAAGCAAAGCATCATGGCGGGATCTACATGTGAAGCGGAGTACATGGCAGCCTCGGAGGCAGCACCTGAAACAATCTGGATGAAGGAGTTCATACCGACCTAGGAGTTGTTTCCCAATGCGTCGGGCCCGATGACTCTCTTCTGTGACAACACTAGAGCTATTTCCCTTGCCAAGGAGCCCAGGTTTCACAAGAAGACCACGCATATCAAGCGTCGCTCCAACTCCATTCGTGAAAATGTTCAAGATGGAGACATAGATATTTGTAAAGTGCATACGGATTTGAATGTTGCAGATCCGTTGACAAAACCTCTTCCATGAGCAAAACATGATCAACACCAGAACTCTATGGGTGTTCGATTCATCACAATGTAACTAGATTATTGACTCTAGTGCAAGTGGGAGACTGTTGGAAATATGCCCTAGAGGCAATAGTAAAATGGTTATTATTATATTTCCTTGTTCATGATAATTGTCTATTGTTCATGCTTTAATTGTGTTATCCGGAAATCGTAATAGATGTGTGAATATATAGACCACAACATGTCCCTAGTGAGCCTCTAGTTGACTAGCTCGTTGTTCAATAGATGGTTACAGTTTCCTGACTATGGACATTGGATGTCATTGATAACGGGATCACATCATTAGGAGAATGATGTGATGGACAAGACCCAATCCTAAGCATAGCACAAGATCGTGTAGTTCGTCTGCTAAAGCTTTTCTAATGTCAAGTATCTTTTCCTTAGACCATGAGATTGTGCAACTCCCGGATACTGTAGGAATGCTTTGGGTGTGCCAAACGTCACAATGTAACTGGGTGGCTATAAAGGTGCACTACGGGTATCTCCGAAAGGGTCTGTTGGGTTGGCATGAATCGAGACTGGGATTTGTCACTCCGTATGATGAAGAGGTATCTCTGGGCCCACTCGGTAATGCATCATCATAATGAGATCAATGTGTCTAAGCAGTTAGTCACGGGATCATGCATTACGGAACGAGTATAGTGACTTGCCGGTAACGAGATTGAATGAGGTATTGGGATACCGATCATCGAATCTCGGGCAAGTAACATACTGATTGCCAAAGGGAATTGTATACGGGATTGATTGAATCCTTGACATAGTGGTTCATCCGATGAGATCATCGTGGAACATGTGGGAGCCAACATGGGTATCCAGATCCCCCTATTGGTTATTGGCCGGAGAGATGTCTCGGTCATGTCTGCATGATTCCCGAACCCGTAGGGTCTACACACTTAAGGTTCGGTGACGCTAGAGTTGTTATGGGAATTAGTATGCGGTTACCGAATGTTGTTCGGAGTCCCGGATGAGATCCTGGACATCACGAGGAGTTTCAGAATGGTCCGGCGATAAAGATCTATATATGGGAAGTCCTTATTCGGTCGCCGGAAGTGCTCGGGGGTTTATCGGTATTGTACCGGGACCACCGAAATGGTTTCGGGGGTCCACCGGGAGGGTCCACCTACCCCAGAGGGCCCTATGGGCTGAATATGGAGGGGAACCAGCCCCTAGGTGGGCTGGGCGCCAAACCCCCCTATGGCCCATGCGCCTAGGGTTTAGGGGAAACCCAAAAGGGGGCGCCCCCGTTGGCTTGGGGGGGCAAACCACCCCCCCTTTGGCCGCCACCCCCCCCCCTCTAGATCCAGCTGGAGGGGGCCGGCCCCCCTCTCCCTTGCCCCTATAAATAGAAGGGAGGTGGGAGGGCTGCCGCACCCTTCCCCTGGCGCAGCCCTCTCCCTCCCCAACACCTCCTCCTTCGTAGTAGTGCTTGGCGAAGCCCTGCCGGAGAACTGCAAGCACCACCACCACGCCTTCGTGCTGCCGGAGTTCTTCCCCAACTTCTCCTGCCCCCTTGCTGGATCAAGAAGGAGGAGACGTCCCCAAGCTGTACGTGTGTTGAACGCGGAGGCGCCATTGTTCGGCGCTTAGATCGGAATCAACCGCGATCTGAATCGCTGCGAGTACGACTCCTTCATCCGCGTTCTTGTAACGCTTCCGCATCGCGATCTTCAAGGGTATGAAGATGCACTCCCCTCTCTCTCGTTGCTAGTCTCTCCATAGATTGATCTTGGTGATGCGTAGAATTTTTTAATTTCTGCTACGATCCCCAACAATAAACCCTACTGTGATAGAAAATGTGGCGGTGAAAACAAGATATGGAGTAATTTGCTCGAGTTAGTATTTCTATAACTGGAACCATTAGGGCTTTATCCATTACTTAGGAAGAAGTGAATTTCACAGTTAATTAGCAATAACCATCACAACATGTCCTCACAACACAGGGCACCACAGCTGGTCTGGCTACCCACATGTACCCCATACACATCATCGACAGGAATACCACCGTCAAGGCTTCCCACAAGAGTAAACATCGTCACTTTCCCCGAGCAAGCAACTCCGACTTCGCTGCATCGAACAACCCACAAGGTTGCCACCGAAACAACTGTCGAAGTCCACACATGAGTGGCGAGGCAACTTAAATTTCAAAGACAAGCAACAAGGGGAAAATATGCAGGGATTGTGCCGCACATGATCCCCTTAGCCAAACGTGGATCCCCCGTCATCGTCGCCGCTGGGACCTCGCCATAGCAGCTCTGACTCCAAAGCAACAAAACAAGGGTTGGAGACAAGTGGACACATCGGAAAAGCCAACTGCCAAACATTGACATGAACGGAACACCACTTGTCGTTTTGTCGTCGCCACATAAGAAATTGTGCCACCCAATCTTCCAACTGATCCACTGGTCCCTCTAATTGGATCAAACTACACAATCGATGCCTTCCAGAGGGAAACGGCGCCAACGCCACCAAGTACCGATCCTCCTGGGGTTTTCCCCTAGAGCTATCCCTCGTAGAGGAAGCATCACGTCGACGCCTTCGAGGATGTTATGGCATCCATGGGAACCACCCTCACATGCTCCATCCACGGCTAGAAACGAGGTTTTACCCACTTGTACCTCAAATTCCTTCAATCCACAGCGGATCTGGCTTCCCACTAGCCCGACACGGCATCCCCATGCATCCAGTACCCCGACAACAATATCTTATAGTCGTATTGCTTGCAACATGATAAGAGGCTTCAAAAGGGCAGATCCACCACCATGCGCCACATGCTGGAGCCACAGAATGCCGCGTCGAGGAGTCACAACCCCTCCACGCAGCCCTTGAGCACACATAGCCGCACAAGAGCGCTCTAGACACAGAGTTGAACCGCCACACTCGTGGCCGCTGAGGGAGTCCTGGATTAGGGGGTATCCGGACAGCCAGACTATGTACAACGTCCGGACTATTGAAGCATGAATATATAAGACTCAAGACTTCGGCCCATGTCCGGATGGGACTCTCCTTTGCATGGAAGGCAAGCTTGGTGATCCGGATATTATCTTTCCTTTCTTGTAACCGACTCCATGTAAACCCTAGCCCTCTCCGGTGTCTATATAAACCGGAGAAGTTTGGACCTTAGAAGGCCGATCACAATAACAATCATACCATCATAGGCTAGCTCTTAGGGTTTAG
This sequence comes from Triticum timopheevii, assembly GCA_963921465.1. Lineage (NCBI taxonomy): Eukaryota > Viridiplantae > Streptophyta > Magnoliopsida > Poales > Poaceae > Triticum > Triticum timopheevii. The sequence continues at coordinate 577,543,179 of OY997268.1, forward strand.
CCTCTACAATCTCGTGGTAGATCTACTCTTGTACTACCCATATCATCAATATTAATAAAGCAGGAAGTAGGGTTTTACCTCCATCGAGAGGGCCCGAACCTGGGTAAACATCTGTGTCCCTTGCTTCCTGTTACCATCGGCCTTGACGCACAGATCGGGACCCCCTACCCGAGATCTGCCGGTTTTGACACCGACATTGGTGCTTTCACTGAGAGTTCCTCTGTGTCGTCGCTGTCAGGCTCAATGGCTCCTTCAATCATCATCAACGACGCTATCCAGGGCGAGACTTTCCTCCCCGGACAGATCTTCGTGTTCGGCGGCTTCGCACTGCGGGCCAACTCGCTTGGCCACCTGGAGCAGATCGATAGCTATGCCCCCGGCCACCAAGTCAGGTTCGGAAACTTGAACCACACAGCAGATATTCACGGGGACTTGATCTTCGACGGATTCGGGCCAGCGTCAGGAGCGCCGAACAGTCACGATGAGCACGGCTTAGACCTGCTGTCAGAAGATGCTTGGGATATCACCCCGGCAGAAGCCTCGGATCTAAATCCAAGGCAGGTTGTGTTGCCTAAGGACGGAGGGCTGGACCTCGCCCCGCAGGCCGTACCCTCATCGGCGATGGAACCGAACACAGGCCTCACTTCTGAGGGAACCTGTGACTCCGGACTCCCAGATTCATATATGGTTGCAGGTTCCAGTCCGCGCGTCCCCGAGTCCGTCGAGCCTGGTTGGTCTCCGGTGATGGAGTTCACCGCGGCGGGCATCTTTCAGCACTTGCCCTTTGGCGACATGCTGAACTTATTGAAGTCTCTATCTTTGTCAGGAGACTCTGGGCCGAACTATGTCCGGCTTGAGTAGGAAGCAGACAATGATGGAATTCGTTCCCACCCACCACCCACTTCATGGCCACGATCGATGATCTAACTGACGTGCTTGACTTCGACTCCGAAGACATCGACGGCATGGACAACGATGTAGGAGAATTATAGGAGCCACCGCTCACAGGGCGGTGGACGGCCACCTCCTCATACGATATATACATGGTGGACACTCCGAAGGAAACCAGTGGCGATGAGGCAACGGAGGATATCCCCTCGGGAAGAAAAACAAAGCATGGGTGTCGTCGGTGCCGCTCCAAGCCCCGCCACAGCAATACCGGCCCCGGAGACGAAAATAATCCGGATGACATCGAAGAGAATATGACCCTGACCAGCCCGCCTTCGAGCAGGCCGAACAGGAAGATGAGCAGGTCATCCCAGAAGAACAGGCGACAAACGCATACTCGGAGGAGGACAACTATATGCCCCCCTCCGAAGACGAGATTAGCCTCGGCGATGACGAATTCGGCGTGCCTGAGGACCCCGTGGAGCAGGAGCGCTTCAAGCGTAGGCTTATAGCCACTGCGAGGAGCATGAAGAAGAAGTAGCAGCAACTCCAAGCTAATCAAGATCTTCTCACAGATAGATGGACTGAAGTCCTAGCAGCCGAGGAATATGGACTCGAGCACCAAATGGCTGACCGGCCACCCCGTGGCCGGGATAAAACGGGATATCAGCCCGGATACCAGCCCGCACCCCCACGCCGATACACTACAGCCTAGGGCAATAGGCAAGACCTGCAAGATATTCCGGAAAACAAAGCAGGACAGTAAAGATCGATCTACGGATCGCGGGGGCGCGCCCCAGCGCGCAATGATGATTGTCGCGCCGGATACATCATCAACAAGTCCGGCCGGGCCGAACACAGCAACCTAGACCAATTCAAGCTGCGTAGCCACAAAGCCCGGCACAGAGGCGCCGCACACCCCCTCTGCTTCACTGATGAAGTGATGGATCATGAATTCCCAGAAGGGTTCAAACCCGTAAACATCGAATCGTACGATGGCACAACAGACCCGCAGTATGGATCGAAGATTTCCTTCTCCATATTCACATGGCCCGCAGAGATGATCTACACGCCATCAAGTATCTTCCCCTTAAGCTCAAAGGACCAGCCCGGCACTGGCTGAACAGCCTGCCAGCAAATTCCATTGGCTGTTTGGAAAACCTGGAAGACGCATTCCTCGATAACTTCCAGGGCACATATGTGCGACCACCAGACACCGATGACCTGAGCCACATTACTCAACAGCCCGGAGAGTCAGCCCGGAAATTCTGGACTCGGTTCCTTACTAAAAAGAACCAAATAGTCGACTGTCCGGACGCCGAAGCCCTGGCGGCTTTTAAGCATAATATCCGTGATGAGTGGCTCGCTTGACACCTCGGCCAGGAAAAACCCAAGTCCATGGCAGCTCTCACAACCCTAATGACCTGCTTTTGCGCGGGTGAGGATAGCTGGTTGGCTCGCAGCGGCACCACACCACATTCCGGCACTTTGGACGGCCGCGATGCTAACACCAAGCCACGACGTAATAGACACAAGAGATGGAAAAACGGGGACAACACTGAAGACACGGTGGTCAACACCAGATTCAGCGGATCTAAGTCCGGTCAGCGGAAAAAGCCGTTCAAAAGAAACAATCAGGGACCGTCCAGCTTGGACCGCATACTGGAGCGCTCGTGCCAAATTCAGGGCACCCCGGACAAGCCAGCCAACCACACCAATAGAGACTGCTGGGTGTTCAAACAGGCCGGTAAGATAAACGCCGAAAACAAGGACAAGGGGCTGCACAGCAATGATGACGAAGAGCCCCGGTGTCCGAATACGGGGGGACAAAAGAAATCCCCCCAGGTGAAAACGGTCAATATGATCTACGCCACTCACATCCCCAAGCGGGAACAGAAGCGAGCACTGCGGGACGTCTATGCGATAGAGCCAGTCGCCCCCAAATTCAACCCATGGTCAGCTTGTTCGATCACCTTTGATCGTAGGGATCATCCTACTAGCATCCGTCATGGCGGCTCAGCTGCATTGGTCTTAGACCCAATCATCGACGGATTTCACCTCACGCGAGTCCTTATGGACGGCTGCAGCAGCCTGAAGCTGCTTTATCAGGACACAGTGCGCAAAATGGGTATTGACCCTTCAAGGATCAAGCCCACTAAAACCACCTTTAAGGGTGTTATTCCTGGAGTAGAGGCCCACTGTACGGGCTCTATAACACTGGAAGTGGTCTTCGGATCCCCGGATAACTTCTGGAGCGAAGAGTTAATCTTCGACAACGTCCCTTTCCGCAGTGGCTACCATGCACTGCTCGGATGAACCGCATTCGCTAGATTCAATGCGGTACCACATTATGCAGACCTCAAGCTCAAGATGTCAGGACCGCGCGGGGTCATCACTGTCAATGGAAACATGGACCGCTCCCTTCGAACAGAAGAGCATACGGCAGCCCTCGCGGAAGAAGTACAATGCGGCCTACTCCGACAAACCAATCCGGCGACAACTTCGAGCACCGTCAAGCGAGTCCGGAGCACCCCGCAACAGGATCATCAGGAACGCCAAGAGCGTGATTAGCAGTCCGGCCTCCGCTCAATCCCCTTTAAAGCAGCATTCGTGCCACGCTTACACAATTACGCACTCAAGATACCATGGGCACAGGCGGAGGCGCATCAACGACTCAGTCAATAGTGCGGGTAACCGCCAAATACCTTCATACTCTTTCCCTCTTGCCTTTCAGGACACCGCGTTAGTGCAGCATCCTCAGAAGAGCCAAATTGCCGGACTTATACGGGAAAGACATCCAAGGAGGCAACAAACGTTGTGCACAGAAGAAAATACCCAGGTGGAATCTATTTATGATCATTATACCTGCTTTATCTATCTGTACACAGCCTGCCCCTGGATAGGACATGTCAAATAGTCCTATTTTATCTCCGCTTAATGCATCCATTGTAAACATACGCTTAAACATATTTTTCGTCAATGGGAGATTATATATAGCGTCAGCTTATTATTCTTATTTGAGCATTTTTTTTCTCTCATAAATGTTTATTTGATATTGCATCCGTACACCTTGGTGCGGTCAGTTTGCCAGGGGCTTCTCATGGCACCCCGTAATATGGCAAATAAAGTCCGAACACTTTCAACAGTGCGACACCCCGAACTTATAGCACTATATGCATCAGCTCCGAATCATGTCTTGGGTCTACAGTTGGGATAGCCCGGATCCCTTGTTTTGGTGCCTTACGTTCCGTTATATCGGCTAAGGTAGCGCAGGGAGAACTAATGCGATTGTGTCCCGGTTCTTCCGGACGAGCACCTCAGTAGAGAAAGCCGAAAACTGACCGGCATGATGTGGCGAGAGCTGGTCGCTGTTCGAGAGGTATTAAAATCCTTAAAGATTTTTCGCTTTAGGTGATAAATCGGCTTGGTCCGATCTAGGCGTGTATAGCGCCCCGATTCAGCCTTCCGGATTCTAGGGGCGTCGCCGAAATTTAAAATTGTAGACTTCTATGGCTAAGTGAAAGTTATAAAGCCGCATAGTCCGATTGCCTTGTTCGTTGCACCGGACACCTCCTTAAGGGACCAAAATTTGGATAAAGAGTGTCCGGATTTTCCACGAACACCCCAATACTAGTTACGTGGGGGAGGAAGCCGACGACTGGCCTACTTTCAGAATTTTATAAACAGCCGCACAGAAGGTAATATTTTAAATAAACAAAAGCACTACATAGCGCAAGTAACTTCGTCTTTACATTACAAACATGACATAAGTGAATTCATTATAAAATGGTGTCCTTGGTACACTCATCGGCAATGAGACGAGCACCCTTCATCACGCCATCATAGTACATCTCGGAATGGCGATGCGCCTTGCCCTCCAGCGGCCCGTCCTTGACCAGCTTCTCCGCATCCAGCTTGCCCCAATGCACCTTGACGCGGGCAAAGGCCCCGCAGGCACCTTCGATGCAAACGGATCGCTTGATCACTTCAAGCCGCGGGAAGGCATCCACTATCCTCTTGATCAGGCCAAAGTAGCTACTGGGCAGGAGCTCACCAGGCCACATCCGGCTATGAAACCTTTCATAGCCAGTTCGGGCGCCCTGTGGAGTTCGACCAACTGCTTCAGTTGGTCACTCAGAGGCATCGGGTGTTCGGCCCTGGCATACTGGGGCCAGAACAACTTCTCCGTTGAGCTCCCCTCCAGGGCACGGTAGAACTCCGCAGCGTCGGATACGCTGTGTGGCAGATCTGCGAATGCCCCTGGAGAGCTCCGAATTCGAGTAAGTAAAAGAAACACCTCCTCCACATGTTTGCTTTGCATAAACAACTTCTTACCCGCTGCTATCTTTTTGGCCTCCTGGATCTCCTACTGTGCTTTCTCGGCTTCGGTCTTGGCGTCTTTCAAATTTACAAGGGCCTTCACAAGCTCGGCCTCTTTCATCTTCAGATCTCCACGGACTCGCACTTCTTGCCGAGGTCCTGGAGCTCTTGCTGTACCTCGCCCACTCTAGCAGTTTGCTTTTCGCACTCCTTGCATTCCAAGGCCGCTTTGTCTTCAGCCTCGGACAGCGCTTTCTTCAGGGACGCCACTTTGGTGGTGGCCCCTGTTTCACAGTCACGACGCTTTGGCGTTAGACTAGCCAATTTGGTCTATCCTCAAATACATAAGAGAGGGGAATCACTTACCCTTGTTCTCTTCGAGCTGCCTCCTCGTGAGGTCGAGCTCTCCCTGCGCCTGCTCCAGGTCCCGCTTCAGTTCGGCAACCTCGGCAGTACGGGCAGCAGCAGCAAGCAGCACAGCCTGCTTATACACACAAATATTTATTGTTAGACTCCTGCGGGTTATTGTTGTCCCTCCGTTTGGTTTTTCCTTCCAAACACCAAACAGAGTATCAGGGGCTACTACCTATCGGGTGGTAATCTTACACATATTTCTTACTTACCTCAAAGCATGTCAGGAGGCTGGTGCAAGCTTCGTTTAGTCCACTCTTGGCGGATGAAACCTTCCAAATCACCGAACTCATAAGAGTACGGTGCTCTTCACCTATGGAAGCGTCGTGAAGCGCTTCCAGCAGACAATCCGACGCCTCGGGCGCAACAGAAGTCCTCGATGCAGACGGTTCTCCCTCCCTAACGAGGGGCTGTTCGCCTGAGTTCGGAACCATTGAAGGTTCCGGGACAGTGTTCGGCTGAGAGCCTGGCCTACCGTGGCTCCCATCGACACGATCCGCGGGGATTTTGAACCCCGCGTGTCCGACATCTGGGACCCCGCCTCGGGGCGTCTCCAGAGTCACCTCCCCCCTCTCCGGGAGCCTCCGGGACAACACCTCCGTGTCGTCCGCGGGTTGAGGAGTAGTGGCTGTCGGAAGCGAATTCATCTCCAAATCGCTCAGGGACCCGTAGGAAGATACCTCGGGGCGATCCCTGGCCGGACTGCACATATGTTCGGTGTTAAACAAAAGCTATAGAATGAAGTTATGACGGAGTGCGGACACTTACGATCGCACTGGAGGCTTCCCCCTGGGCGGCCACCCCTCCTCACTATGAGCGGCCGTGGCGGAGTAGTCCGGAAGGGACACCTTCCCCTTCTTGGACGCCCCAGCCTCCCCCTCTGGGGCAGCTTTCCTCTTCTTCTCCCCCCAGTGCGGGAAGGTGGAATTTCTTCTTGATTTCCCCCGCCTCCGCGGGAGGAATCTGTCTCGTCGTCATCAGACGACAGGGGTACGACGGCCTTGCGCCGAGGGCCTTTTCCAGCCCCCTGGTCCGCCTTCCCGGGCCCCTCATCCTTTCTGGATGGGGCGTCTTCTTCTTCCTCCTCCTCCCCTTCGTGGGAGGAGTCTGCCTCATCGTATTCGAATGAGGCTTCTGGCACAACCTTACGCCGGAGACCCTTTTGGATCCCCAGAGCCTTCTTCTTGGCCTTCTTCTCTGGCACCTTGTACGGTGCTGGGACCAGCATCTCCGTCAAGAGAGCATCAGCTGGGCCTTCTGGCAGCGGAGCCGGGCAGTAAACCTGCTCCGCTATCTCCACATAATCCTGAAGCAAACATGCATAGCTACTTAAGGCTCTCCTATGAATATATTAGGAAGAACCGGGTCCGGTGGTATTCTGAGAACTCACTTGACTAGGAGCCCGCGCGGCGTGAAGCTCGCGGTCCTCGGATGTGGGAGGAGGCACTTCAGAGGCCTTGAACAACACCTTCCATGCACCTTTGTGCGTCATGTCGTAGAGCTTCCGGAGCGTTTGGTGTTTGGCCGGGACGAACTCCCACAGATTGACTGCCCGCCTTTGGCAGGGCAAGATCCGGCGAACGAGCATGACTTGGATCACGTTGACAAGCTTGATGTTCTAGTCCCTCATGCTTTTAATGCATGTCTGGAGTCCGGTCAGCTCCGTAGAATCACCCTAGGACAGGCCCTTCTTCTCCCAGGAGGTGAGCCGCATGGGGGCTCTGAATCGGAACTCGGGGGCCGCTGCCCAGTTGGCGCCGCGGGCTCGATGATGTAGAACCACCCCGATTGCCATCCTTTTACGGTCTCCGCAAAGGAGCCGTCTAGCCAGGTGACATTAGGCATCTTGCCCACCATGGCTCCTCCGCACTCTGCTTGCTGGCCGCTTACAACCTTCGGCTTCACACAGAAGGTTTGCAGCCATAGGCCGAAATGAGGCCGGATGCGGAGGAATGCCTCGCACACGACGATGAAGCCGAGATGTTGAGGACGAAATTCAGGGCTAGATCATGGAAATCTAGCCCATAGTAGAACATGAGCCCGCGGACGAAGGGATGGAGTGGAAATCCCAGTCCACGGACGAAGTGGGTAACGAATACGACCCTCTCGTGGGGTCCTGGGGTCGGAATGACCTGCCCGGCATCCGGTAGCCGGTGCGCTATGTCCGCGGCCAAGTATCCGGCCGCCCGAATATTTGTGATGTGCTACTCCTTGACGGTGGAAGCCACCCACTTGCCTCCTGCTCCGGACATGTTTAGCTGTGCGGGGGAGACTTGGGCTTGGGCGCTGGAGCTCGAGGGGGCAAGAGTGGGCGAAGGAGGAAGAAGGCATGGGTAAAAATGAGGAAATCGTATCCCTTTATAGGGGCGCCGAAAGCGGTGCGCCTTCCCACTTGCCTGTTGGGAATCGCTTGTTTCCCAAGCGCCACGATTGATGGCGCGGTTAGATTACCCATACCCGTATTGATGAGAATCCCGTGATAAGGGGGCACGATCTCTGCTTTGACAAGACGTGTCGAAGAAACCGCCTCGCAATATGCGCTGTAGCTGGTTGTGGGAAAACGGATCGAATAATGATCCGACCGTAATAACATGTCACGTCATCAGAAAAAGTTGTCAGCTGATTGCATTTGTGAAATATCATTCTCTCTATAGCGGTGTGTAAAGACCATCTTGTGGATCCGGACACGGTCTACGTGTTCAATAATTACTTTGGAGTATTCGGAGAAGGAACCCGCCTTGCAATGTCGAAGACAATACTGCGCGCCGGACTCATTGTCATTGAAGTCTGGTTCAAGGGCTACTGAGGGAGTCCTGGATTAGGGGGTATCCGGACAGCTGGACTGTGTATAACGTCCGGACTATTGAAGCATGAAGATATAAGACTCAAGACTTCGGCCCGTGTCCGGATGGAACTCTCCTTTGCGTGGAAGGCAAGCTTGGCGATCCGGATATTATCTTTCATTTCTTGTAACCGACTCCATGTAAACCCCTAGCCCTCTCCGGTGTCTATATAAACCGGAGAGGTTGGTCCTTAGAAGGCCGATCACAATTACAATCATACCATCATAGGCTAGCTCTTAGGGTTTAGCCTCTACGATCTCGTGGTAGATCTACTCTTGTACTACCCATATCATCAATATTAATCAAGCAGAAAGTAGGGTTTTACCTCCATCGAGAGGGCCCGAACCTGGGTAAACATCTGTGTCCCTTGCTTCCTGTTACCATCGGCCTTGACGCACAGATCGGGACCCCCTACCCGAGATCCGCCGGTTTTGACACCGACAGTCGCGCCTGTCGGACCTCCACCTCCATTGAGCACCACGCCACCACCACCGCATCACCCACGATCTCCTTGAGCTGCCCTCGCTAGACCTCCGCCTCCTTGAGCATCGCCGCCATGCACAACCACTCTCGTCGTGCCGCGAGAAAGGAGCCATGCCTCCGTTGGCACTGCGTGGGCTTTTCCGTCGGCGACGGAAAGGGGAGGAGGAAGGGGGTGGGGGACGAGGCAAGGGCTAGTGGTGTGCCTCGGTGTCGCACGATAGCAGCACGGGAGCGGGCTCTCTATTTCGTTAAAGTTAGTGTGTGATTGACAGAGTACATGAAACAACAATGTATTCTTCAAAATTGCTCATTTTAGGCCAACTTTGGAACAAGATCCAAGTTGAAATTATATGAAACAAGAGAGAGGAAAAAAACTATGAAATGCAATGTGATAATTTAGTAAAAATCTATGGTCTGACATTTTGTGTTGGGTATAAATAGCCCACGGTTAATCCTCAACAAGATCTAGGAAGAAAAGAACAACAACTTTGTTTTCTACAAAGAAGAGAAAGAGAACAACTTCTTAGCTAACAAAGGAAACCTGGACTAGGAGTTGTGTTACTCCTCACCAATCACGGGACCAAGAGATGATTTTCTAACAATGTGTGCTGCAAGTTTGTAACTGGTAGTCCTACCTACATAAACTCGGTGGTCATAAGAAACCGTTTTCAATCAATGACAAACAGAATATATAGTTCGTACGAAACCCTTTCATGCATCTGCACGGTCAGTTTCGGTGCTTGATCGCGGCTTTAACCGATCGTTACAGGCATCTTACTGCTTGTAGCATAACTCTTTTTTTTATCAGAACTTGGTGCGGTGTCGCCTGAATCTGATATCACGTCCAATTATTAACTGTTGAACCTCGATGAAGATGATCTTGATGAAATAGCAGGCGAAGAGCCATTATTGATCGTTTTTAATATACTCTTTATTATTATCATATGATAAAGAAACCAAGACAGGTGTGGCGCGTACGTCATGATCCCCGAACAAAGGACAGTGACAGCGCAAAAAGGAGTCGCTGATTGGTTCTCATCCTCAAACCACATGCATCGTTTGGGATCGCGGCAAGTTTTCAACGAACGCAGCATTACATACATACAATACACACGCACCTTGGGTGGAGCATGCGTGGTGCGGGGCATACACGGTCCGGAACCGACCGAGCGTACTAGCTAGCTACTGGAACAGCTCGAATCATACGTTGGAATCACCTCGGAATCCGCAAAAACGAGACGGCCCGAATCGTCCCGTCCCGCTAGCATCCAGCCGGAACACAAGGCAGACACGAACCGGCGGGCCGGCGTGCACACAGCGCCGGGAATGGACCTCTCACGAAAGATAAAGCGAGCGTGACCGGTCACCGGTCGGTCACGCACAGCCCACGACGCACGCACGCGCGCGCGCACACACACATTCGACGCGTGACAAGTCGAGTTGGTTTCGTCTCGGAGGAATTCATCCGGGAATCAGAATCAGAGGACACCGGACCGGAGGCAGCGGCAACACAACGGAGGAGGAGGATGGGCGCGACGGCGGGAGAAACCAGAGAGGAGCTCGAATGATCTGGGGGCACGGCCGCGTGGGGCGGACGCGGAGTCGCGGACTGCCAGATCGGAGCGGGCAGCAGCGCGGCATTCCTGTACCGTGCGCACTGTGCGCGCGCGCGCGCAGTCGCACACGGCTGGCCAGTGGCCGCACACCAAACCAAAAGGCGGAGACGTACTACGAGGGCCGCCGGTGAGGAAGAGAGACACATCCACGTCAGATAGATATAGATAGATATAGAGGGCACCGGGGCTGCGCTTCGCACCAACGCTACCTAGGCTAGCTAGCCACCAAAGCGCCCGCCCGCCGATCGCCTCTCCTCTCCTCTCCTCGCCGCTAGTCTCTATTTAGGACCACCCGCGATCACCAATTCCCTTTGCCTCTTGTGTGCCATCGCTGCAGTTGCGTGACACGCTCGCCTAACCTCCGCACCCCCTCCACCCTCCGCTGCCCGTGGCCGGCTGTACCGCACCATTCCCACACACCCTCACTTAGCTAGCTGCTCCCATTATTCTCACCTGTCCCCATTTGATCCATCGATCTTCTGATCGTCTGCCCGCTCGCCTTCTCTCTGCGAGCAGCCCAGGCCGGAGGCATGTCGGCCAAGGTGAGAAAGAAACGCTCCTTGTACTTGTAATGTTCATGGATTCTGAAATTCCGATCCTAATTCCATACATGCACGCTCTTTGCTCGGGGGATCTTGCTTTAGAATCCATCCCGGGAACGCTTTTCTCTCTTTTACTCTGCACATGCACTTTGTGTTCTGGTGTCGGTCATACACTGCCTGCATCCAAATGTCTTCCTCTGCTTCAGACTTTAAACTAACTGTGGCTTGCCGATGCTGGCGTGTTTGCTCTGCTGCAGAAGATCGTGGTGAAGCTGGAGCTCCATGACAACAAGGACAAGCAGAAGGCCATGAAGGCCGTCTCCGTGCTCGTCGGTACGTACGCACCCATGATCTGCTCCCTCTTTCTTTTCTTTTTTTGAAACAAGTCATCTCCTCTGTTCTGATGAATCCGTCAGTCAAACACCACCGATCGAATGACTGACTGACGCCGGCGGCTCTGCTCTGATCTGTTCCATGCCGTTTTACTTCGCCAGGCATCGACGCCATATCCATGGACCTGGCGTCGCGCAAGATGACGGTGATCGGCACGGTGGACCCGGTGCACGTGGTGAGCAAGCTGCGCAAGGGCTGGGCGGCCTACATCGAGTCCGTCGGCCCGGCCAAGGAGCCCGAGAAGAAGGAGGAGAAGAAGGAGGAGGCCAAGAAGGAGGGAGACGGGGCCAAGAAGGAAGGCGGCGACGGCGGCGACGCCAAGAAGGAAGGCGACGGGAAGAAGGACGGCGACGGCAAGAAGGACGGCGACAAGAAGGAGGAGGGCGACGGCAAGAAGGACGGCGACGGGAAGAAGGACGGCCACAAGAAGGAGGAGGGCGATGGCAAGAAGGACGACCAGAAGAAGCCCGCCGCCGTGGCCCCGCTGCCGTTCCCGCACCACATGCCGCTGCCGCACCACATGCCGCCGCCCTACATGTACAACGCGGACTACATGATGAACCAGTACCGGCCGGCGCCGCCGGCCTACCCGCCGCCGTACGTGCCGCCGCAGCACTACTACGTGCGGAACATGAGCATGGAGGAGAACCCAAACTCGTGCGTCATCTGCTAAGTCAAAGTCTATCCCTCGATCGCTCGCGTACGTTCCGTGGGGCGACCATGCATGCATCTGTGTATAGTAGTATTTTCTCGATCGTTTTTACGAGACCAGCAAAGTTTGCAAGATGAAACTGTACAACTAGTAGTCTACTATAGCACGTACGTACATACGTACATTTGTAATGTGGAAATTGCGATGCTACGTACTGCCTGCCTGCCTGCCCGCCCTAGTACATGCCACAGCTACATCATCTTTCCTTTTAACAATAGAGAACAAAACTAGAGAGAGAAAGAGTGGGTGTGGAGAGAGAGAGAGAGAGAGAGAGAGAGAGCAGTGTGCGGTGCATGATGGGTGGTGAACTGGTGATGCAGCATGTGGCTGCTGTTCAAACTTTGCTTTCTAGAAAAAGGGAAATTGAGGCGCAATAATACGGTTATTTTTGGCATTTTCTCTTGCAATTGTAGCCAGGCGCATCTTGCATGTGCACCGCCATTGTACAGAATACTGTATACTCCCTCCGTCCATGAATAAGTGTACATGTAGCTTTTGTCTTAAGTCAAAGTTTTAAAACTTTGACCACCTTTCTAGGAAAAAGTAAAAGCATTTATGACACCAAATTAGTATCACTAGATTCGTTTTGAAATGTACTTTGATAATCTATCAATTTGATGTCATATATGTTACTATTATTTTCTATAAAGTTGGTCAAAATTTTAAAACTTTGACTTAGAACAAAAGCTAGATGTACACTTATTCGTGGACGGAGGGAGTATATATGGACCATGAGAATCAGCAGCCGTTGGAACGATCTCCCGCCCGTACAGTTCCAGTTGGTGGGAATCGGAATTATGCTCACCCTGACCAGACCCCCAGCTGGACGCATCGCACTTATTTTGGTCTGTGTTCGTTGTTTGATCAACGCATGCATACGATTCACGTGCTGTTTGAATTCAAAGGGGGACAAGAGTCCGTTGCACGTCAGAAGAATCGACCAGTGTGCTATAATTTCACTGGATTAATGGGCAAACGTCTTGACGAAACTAAAACTGCACATGAGAATCTTCCCGCGAAAGAAGGGAGCGCACATGAACATCTTCCCGCCCAAAAAAAGAACTGCACACCAGCGTCTAACCCTAACTGGCTCGTTTTGACGAAAAAGGGGTGCATGATGTAGCCATCAGGCGAGATGCACGCAGCCATCTCATTATAATTAGTACTGTATTTGTTGTAGCAATGAAATAGTGTGATTAGAATGTGTTGGTAGGTAAACCAAGACAAAACCGGGATAAAGAAATGATAATGGTGACGCTGCAGAGCACGCACCGATCTGCATCTGATACAAATATAGAGGCGGGGCGCTGAATGAAAACTGTCGTCAGAGAACGTTATCATGAGGTGATCATGCTCAATAATTGGCCCGGTTTAACACGTCTCTCTCCTCATCCTAGATCACCTCTCCTCGTCCGCCATTGCCGAAAGACGCTCTACTTTCCAAGAGAAGAAGCAGCCACAGAAAACCCGAAGTGAAATTCAAGTGGGAAGTGCAGGAACGCACGCATGTCTTTTTCGATCTAGCTAGTGCACCCATCACCAAACTCTGGCCGCTATTTAAACCCGAGGCTAATCGAGTCGGTTCGCGCCTCAGCAGCCACCATATGATATGAAAAGGGTTAAGATGCCAAAAGGATTGGTCACTGGAGCTCACTTATTAACTTGTAGCTCATGCGTGTGCACCCTCATCAAACAAATTACACCGTCAGACCACAGATTACTGCATGAATTTGCAAGTCGCAGCAAAAGACGGCACGGTTAAACTAGCGGGTTAAGTTCAGAAGCGGCCAAAACGTAGCGGTCCAGAATAGCTGCGGCGTCGCGTCTGGCTGCGTTCTCTCCGCACCCCTGACCAAACGGGAGTATAAATTCGTCGTCGCCTTGGCCAGTTTTCGCGGGGCCGATGAGTCGGATGACCGCGACGGCGGCTCGTCTCCACCCGCCCGCCCCTGACGACAGCCGGCCGGTCTCATCGGCCACCGGCGCCTCTTTCAACACTCAAGGACCAGATCTTGAACAGCTTAGCGGAAGGTGACGTCCAACTTTCGGGTTCAGAAACAGAGGCGTGCTTCACAGTTCAGCCTCATGACATTGACAATAAGAAAAAAAAAATGCTTCTAGATCAGGAGTCGGTGTGTGATGTGCTGATGTGAGAGCGATAATTTAAGAAGCCGCGGTTTTAATTTGAGGCGTCGGTAAGAATTGGCCTAGCTTGCATACACGGGTGCTGTGGTCGGTGACGATGGCGATGGAGGAAATGGAATTTTGTTAAACCTTACCTGCCTGCCTAGCTAGGTACGTCGCTTGCTACCTGCTGCTGTTTTTCATCACCTGCTGCTCTCGTTGTCGCCCAGATAGATAGCTAGGCAACAACAGCACGCGCACGCCATATATATACGTAGAGAAAACCGGGACTGGGTGTCTGTATTAACGCACGCAGAAACGTACGTACCCGGAGTACATGACTTGTTTCAAGAATTGCTCGTCTGTAGAGAGGAAGATGTTGACCAACTGAAACTGCTCGTAGTTTCTCACTTTCTCTTTACGACCAAGAGATACACGTGTGACTACCTGCCAAGCACATGTAAGATCTTGTTACTACCTACGGTACGTGCATCTGCGTTCTGGTCTTCTATACTGCCATGATTAATTGCAATCAACCGGCCGGCGGATGATGAGAGTGTATCCATCCACGCCGCGTCGGATTTGATGTAACACAGGAAAGCACCCCCCTCGTTTTCCAACAGTGGAGTGGAGAAATCGATCGACGTTGCCAGCGGAGCTACACGTAGGCGCAACAGGAGCTACACCTACCTCGGCACGTAGCATCCTCATGGCTATCTCGGAACTTCTCCGCCAAACTGGCCTCGTTGCATTTGGCTCCCGCATTTTCAGCAAGCCCTTCTATTTATAAATAATCAAAAACTGCAATCAGCACAAGATAGGCGCTTCTACAGCCGGACTTGGCAAATCCGGCCCATATACGTCCGCAGACGCGCCTGGCACGCCCGTAGACGCCATCTGGACGGGCCCTCGTATTTCGCTCCCGGCATCCACATATCTCAAATCGGGAGTCTCAAATCCATGCACGTCGATCATACAAGCCATTGTCGCACGTAAATAACAAATGTGGTACCGAACATAAAGAGTGTTTACATAAAATTTATTTTAAGTGCGCAACTCAAACATCAACTCTTTGGTTTTCATTGTGGGTCCACATATACTACACAAGATCATTGAGTAGCTGCGTGTGCACCTGATGATCTCGAAGATTCTGTTGCTTATGCAGAAAGTTTATAATCTGAGTTGCATCTTGATCTTTTGGGATTTCAACTTGTTCTTCGGGTACTTCAAAATTATTGATTTGGGCTACACCATCACCCTCATTCTCGACAATCATATTATGCAAAACAACACAAATATCATGAGCTGCCACAAAGTTTTTAATTCCCACATCATTGCAGCCCCACGAACAATTCCCAACGAGTATGAAGCACACCAAATGCCCTCTCCACATCCGTCCTAGCCGCTTCCGGCATTGTTGCAAAGTGGCTCTATTTATTGCCATGCGGTTCGGATATAGTTTTCACAAACGCCGCCCACTGAGGATAGATGCCATCAGCAAGATAGTATCTCATGTTGTAGTCTCGGTCGTTGACGGTGTAGTTGCACGGTAGTGATTACCCATTGCAAAGCCTCCTGAACACCGGAGATCGTTGAAGCATGTTGATGTCGTTGTGAGAACCCGACATTCCAAATAAAGCATGCCAAATCCATAAGTCATGTGATTAACATATTTGCATTATGTGCATGTTAGTACGTTTGAAAAGATTTCCTAGGAGATTTTGCAGACATATCGTGCACTCTGACATGTACATGCTAGATTTGTTTGGAGTTGTGTTTAACTTATCGATATATTTACCGTGTTTCTTTGAACAAACAGCTCATTCAATTTTGGAGCAAAAAAATCTCACGAACACAAAAGACGACCATAACATATGCATTACCACATACTTTTAAGATGTAGCCTCGAAAAGAGACAAAATAACATGTAAAATATGACCAGTTTTTGTTAACCTAAACAATTAAGCAAAAAAACTCTCTTCAATTTCCGTGAAAAGCGGACATTTGAGATAAAAATCACTGAGTTTGGAATCTCACTCAAAAAACTCTAGCGTGATAATTTTCTCTATATTTTCTAAATGTATTCGTAATGTGAACAGAACATCTATTCAAAGTTTGGAACAGATCTGGTATGGTTGTGTTTTTGAAAAAAAAACACTAAGTTTTTGGAACAGATCTAGTCTTTTGGGAATATAAGTGAAAAATTCACAGAGCCGGAATGAGCTGAAATTGTTTTTGATTTTTTTATGGAATAAAAAAACCCTATAGCCATAAGATGGAGGCCGGGGGAGCCACGATGCCCCATGCAGCCGCATGGCGCGGCCAAGGACCTACCTGTGCGGGGCACCTGCGTGGCAATTCCCTATATCAGCTGATGCCCTTCTTCACTGCAAGAAAACCATTTCTATGGAAAAAATCTGCCTGATCAGAGTTACAGATCTCCGGATATTAAAGAGATTGTGACCGGCCTCAGAAAAGTATCGGAAATAGACCAAAAAGTAGTGAGAAGAGAGATTCAATCTCGGAGAAGCTTTCGCCTTCCGGGAGCCATGGAGGCAAAGGACCAGAGGGGGGGAACCTCTCCCCATCTAGGGGGAGGCCAAGAAAGGAGAAGAAGGAGGGAGTCTCTCTTCCGGTGGCGCCGGAGCGCCGCCGAGGGAACCATCGTCACCGCTAACTGCCTCATCAACTTCAGCGCCTTCATCAGCACCCCCCTCCTCTCAATTCAGCGGAGCACTCTCCCGCAACTGCAACAATCTCCTACTTAAACATGGTTTTTGATGTTATAAATTATTATCGCATGATTTGTTGCATCTCTATTATGTCTGAGTAGTTTCTTTTTTGCAAAGGGTCAATTGTGATATGCTAAGGTTGCTTTGAGTTGTATGTCATTACGGTGTTGTCCTATGGCGCCCACTGTTTGCGCACAGTAGGATTCACACAGGGTGTTGCAATATGTGATTGATTTACTTATGGTGGGTTGTTGGAGTGACAAAAACTAAAATCCCAGTTCATGAGTTGTTGCATATGGGATTAAAGGGGACCTTTAATCTTAATGCTATGGTTTGGTTTTACATTAATGAATATTTGGTATTTGCGGATGGTTGCTACAGTTCTAATCATAAGTACTAGTATGCAATGGATTTCGCTAGATGTTAGCGTAGCCTCCTCCACATATTTTTTTTGCAATAGACGATTATCACATTAGTTTCATATCCAATTGCCTATGGGCAATTCTTTATTTTATTGTATCTTTACGAAACCACAAATAACTTCTACTTTTTACGTTCTTCATTATCTTGCAAATCTGTCTTTTCATACCAGCAAAGTAGATTTATTTCTTTTTTCTTGGAAAAGAAAACGTTTGGTATGTATAGAGTGGTATCATTGGTTGATAGAACTTGAGAGAACACTAAACCTACCTTTAGCTCCTCGTTGGGTTTGAAACTCGTACTTATCGAAAAGGCTACAATAGATCATCTACACTTATGGGTCATCGGTAGGTTATATTTGGAAACGATGATGTTTTTGCGGCATTACATTATTGAGACATTGCTCGGATAAGTTCGGACTTGTTCTTCAGGGTGAAAATCTAGAATCTAGCCTCTGGTGGTTGGATCTGATGACGGTGAATCTTGAGCGGTGTTCCCTTCCTATGGGCGTTGTTGTTGAAGAACCTCGTCGTCCTTGTGGTGTAAAGAGATGGTTGGTGCTGATACGTCTCCAACGTATCTATAATTTTTTATTGTTCCATATGCAATTATATTACCCATTTTGGATGTTTATGGGCTTTACTTTACACATTTATATCATTCTTGGGACTAACCTACTAACCGGAGGCACAGCCCGTATTGCTGTTTTTTTTTTGCCTATTTCAGTATTTTGAAGAAAAGGAATATCAAACGGAGTCCAAACGGAATGAAACCTTCGGGAGCGTGATTTTTGGAAGGAACATGATCCAGAGGACTTGGAGTGCAAGTCGAGAAGCAGTCGAGGCAGCCACGAGGGTGGAGGGCGCGCCCCCCTATCTCGTGGGCCCCTCGGGCGGCCACCGACCTACTTCTTCCTCCTATATATACCCATGTACCCCGAGAACATCGAGGGATCCAACGAAAAACAATTTCCACCGCCGTAACCTTCTGTATCCGCGAGATCCCATCTTGGAGCCTTTGCCGGCGCTCCGCCGGAGGGGGAATCGACCACGGAGGGCTTCTACATCACCACCATAGCCCCTCCGATGAGTTGTGAGTAGTTTACCACAGACCTTCGGGTCCATAGTTATTAGCTAGATGGCTTCTTCTCTCTTTTTGGATCTCAATACCATGTTCTCCTCGATCTTCTTGGAGATCTATTCGATGTAACTCTTTTTGCGGTGTGTTTTTTGAGATCCGATGAATTGTGGGTTTATGATCAAGTTTATCTATGAGAAATATTTGAATCTCCTTGGAATTCTTTTATGTATGATTGAGTTATCTTTGCAAGTCTCTTCGAATTATCAGTTGGTTTGGCCTACTATATTGATCTTTCTTGCAGTGGGAGAAGTGCTTAGTTTTGGGTTCAATCTTGCGGTGTCCTTTCCCAGTGACAGCAGGGGCAGCAAGGCATGTATTGTATTGTTGCCATCGAGGATAAAAAGATGGGGTTTATATCATATTGCATGAGTTTATCCCTCTACATCATGTCATCTTTCTTAATGCGTTACTCTGTTCTTATGAACTTAATACTCTAGATGCATGCTGGATAGCGGTCGATGTGTGGAGTAATAGTAGTAGATGCAGGCAAGAGTCGGTCTACTTATCGCAGACGTGATGCCTATATACATGATCATGCCTAGATAATCTCATAATTATTCGCTTTTCTATCAATTGCTCGACAGTAATTTGTTTACCCACCGTAATACTTATGCTCTTGAGAGAAGCCACTAGTGAAATCTATGGCCCCCGTGTCTATCTTTTATCATATAAGCTTTCAATCTACTTTTATTTGCATCTTTACTTTTCCAATCTATATTATAAAATACCAAAAATATATTTATCTTATCATGCTATCTCTATCAGATCTCACTTTCGCAAGTGGCCATGAAGGGATTGACAACCCCTTTATTGCGTTGGTTGCGAGTTCTTTGTTTGTTTGTGTAGGTGCGTGGGACTTTTGAGGAGCCTCCTACTGGATTGATACCTTGGTTCTCAAAAACTGAGGTCGTTGTTGTAGTTGATCGCTATTTTGATCGCTTTGGGGTTTTTTCTTTTATAGCCTTTTCTAGGATAGGGAATATGATTCGGATTAGAGGATGTGGATGTTCATTCAGACAAATACTCCCTTCATTCACAAATATAAAATGTTTTGAATATTTTAATATGGACTGCATACGTACCGAAATGAGTGAACAAACACTAAAAGGTGTCTATATACATCCCATTCAGAAAAAAAATCTTATATTTGTGAAAGGAGGGAGTAGCTTATTGTAGTTTGGAGCCAAAATTTATCGCTTGGTTAGGAAAACATGGCCATGACATATGCATTAGCACTACTACACACTTTTAAAGATGTAGGCTCGTCCGATAAGAAAAAAAAGAGCTTGTAAAAAAATACTTGTCACGCCGCCACAATTTGACTCTGTAGGTTGTGGCCTCCCCACATTTCCGCACTGATAGAGCCGACGGAGGAGGAGGGGAGACCACCTACCGGTGGTTGAGGGGTAACAGTGCAAACTTTTGGAAACATCCCCTCTCTAAGGTTTCGAAAGGAGAGAATGGTTCAATTCATAAACAATGCATCATAATACAAATACTAGTTCAAGCTACAATTTTTTTATCCATTCCACACTCAAGATCGTCAATTTTGCAGAAACTTCATTTCAGCAAATCATGTGTGACGCCCCGATTTCGACAGTACACAATCGTACACGCAAATGTGTATGATCAAGATCAGGGACTCGCGGGAAGATATCGCAACACAACTCTAGACACACAAAAATACAAGCTTTATATTACAAGCCAGGGGCCTCGAGGGCTCGAATACAAAAGCTCGATACACAAGCGAGTCAGCGGAAGCAACAATATCCGAGTACAGACATAAGTTAAACAAGGATGCCTTAAGAAGGTTAGCACAAACATCAAGGATCGAAGAGGCAAGGCCTCCTGCCTGGGACCTCCTAACTACTCCTGGTCATCGGCGGTCTCCACGTAGTAGTAGGCACCCTCCAGGTAGTAGTAGTAGTCGACGGGGGTAGCATCTGGCTCCTGGGATCCATCATCTGGTTGCAACAACCGGAAAGAATAAAGAAGGGGGAAAGGGGGTAGCAAAGCAAGCGTGAGTACTCATCCAAAGTACCCGCAAGCATCAGATCTATACTAAGTATGCATTGGTATCAAATGAAAGGGTCGTATCTGTGGACTGAACTGCAGAATGCCAGAAGAGAGAGGAGAGCCTAGCCTATCGAAGACTAGCATCTTCAAGCAGCTCCAAGCATATTGCAGCATGTAGAAGAGTAAATAATAGCAGTTTGTATGTAACAAGCATGTGGTAGCATTAACGGCCAGAGATCCTTTCCTGACTCCCTACGGGAAAGAAATATCTGAGCCACATATCCATCACATGTCTCAAGTATCCATTTCTAGTTATAATAGATATCAGGATACAAGTATGATATCAGGATATCAGCTTGATGACGTCCCTCGTACTCTTGATCCAGTAGAGGCCGAGGGAGAGTTTCGTCAGCACGACAGCGTGGCGACGGTGATGATGAAGTTACCGGCCCAGGTCTTCGCCTAAGCACTACGACGATATGACCGAGTTGTGTAACTGTGGAGGGGGGCACCGCACACGGCTAAAAGATCAACTTGTGTGTTCTAGGGTGCCCCTGCCCCCGTATATAAAGGAGCAAGGGGGAGGCCGCCTGGCCCCCCTAGGGCGCGCCCCACAAGGGGAGTCCTACTAGGACTACTAGTCCTAGTAGGATTCCACCAAGAGGGAGAGAGGGGGAAGGAAGGAGAGGGAGAGGGAGAAGGAAAGGGGGGCGACGCGCCCCCTTCCCTAGTCCAATTCGGACCCAAGGAGGAGGGGGCGTGCGGCCTGCCCTGGCCGCCCCTCTCTCTCTCTCCACTAAGGCCCATGATGCTCATTAGTTCCCCCGGGGGGTTCCGGTACCCTCCGACACTCCAGTTTTATCCGAAACTTCTCCGGAACACTTCCACTGTCCGAATATAGTCGTCCAATATATCAATCTTTATGTCTCGACCATTTCGAGACTCCTCGTCATGTCCGTGATATCATCCAAGACTCCGAACAAACTTTGGTCATCAAAACACATAACTCGTAACACAAATCGTCATTGAAACGTTAAGCGTGCAGACCCTACGGGTTCGAGAACTATGTAGACATGACCGAGACACATCTCCGGTCAATAACCAATAGCAAAACCTGGATGCTCATATTAGCTCCTACATATTCTATGAAGATCTTTATCGGTCAAACCGCATAACAACATACGTTGTTCCCTTTGTCATCAGTATATTACTTGCTCGAGATTCGATCGTCGGTATTATTATACCTAGTTCAATCTCGTTACCGGCAAGTCTCTTTACTCGTTCCATAATACTTCATCCCGCAACTAACTCATTAGTCACAATGCTTGCAAGGCTTATAGTGATGAGCATTACCGAGAGGGCCCAGAGATACCTCTCCGAAACACAGAGTGACAAATCCTAATCTCGATCTATGCCAACCTAACAAACACCTTCAGAGACACCTGTAGAGAACCTTTATAATCACCCATTTACGTTGTGACGTTTGGTAGCACAAAGTGTTCCTCCGGTATTCGGGAGTTGCATAATCTCATAGTCTTATGAACGTGTATAAGTCATGAAGAAAGCAGTAGCAATGAAACTGTAAAGATCATAATGCTAAGCTAACAGATGGGTCATGTCCATCACATCATTCTCCTAATGAGGTGATCCCGTTCATCAAATCACAACACATGTCTATGGTTAGGAAACATAACCATCTTTGATTAACGAGCTAGTCAAGTAGAGGCATACTCGGGACAATATGGTTTGTCTATGTATTCACACATGTACTAAGTTTCCGGTTAATACAACTCTAGCATGAATAATAAACATTTATCATGAAATAAGGAAATAAATAATAACTTTATTATTGCCTCTAGGGCACATTTCCTTCAGTATCCCACTTGCACTAGAGTCAATAATCTAGATTACATAGTAATGATTCTAACACCCATGGAGCTTTGGTGTTGATCATGTTTTACTCGCCGAAGAGGCTCAGTCAATGGGTCTGCAACATTCAGATCCATATGTATCTTGCAAATCTCTATGTCCCCTTCCGACACTTTATGAGGGATGGAATTGAAGCGTCTCTTGATGTGCTTGGTTCTCTTGTGAAATCTGGATTCCTTTGCCAAGGCAATTGCACCAGTATTGTCACAAAAGATTTTCATTGGACCCGATGCACTAGGTATGACATCTAGATCGGATATGAAATCCTTCATCCAGACTCCTTCATTTGCTGCTTCTGAAGCAGCAATGGACTCCGCTTCACACGTAGATCCACTACAAGAAATATGTCAACTAGTGACCTTCTGTCAGTGACCCTGGAAGAATTGGTCATAGATCTATGACCATTTCAGACCAATTGGTCAAAAGCTGTTCGGGGGGCTCCAAACCCTAAACCATTGCGACCATTTTGGTCAGAAAGGTCGTAATTTCCTTCCATGAAATGGTCACAAAGCAAAAAGTGCTAGTCCGCTGCCTTATCTCTAGTTGTTAATGACCAATATAGATGGTCATAGCCTTGTAGATTGTGGTGGGTTGTGATGACTAGGCGCCATCTCATCAGTTTTGCCTATGTGTCATGTCCATGTGGCAGTTTTTGCCCTAGGTTGTGAAGCATCCTATATTTCTGTTATTCCCAAAATTCCCAAAAAAATCTCATAAATGTTTTGGATCATATCTTCATCAAATATGTCAAAAACATTCCTTGCCTAGTTCAAAAATAATTTGAAAATATTCATTTTCCTATTCTGTTCAGAGCAGCACTTTGTGAAGGAAGTACCACTTTGGCATGTCCAAATAGTATACATTTTCTATAGTGCTTTCCTATGCCCAAATAACCATCCTCCACCAAATGCCAGCTCAATCCATTCATTATTTTGAGCCGAGCTTCAACATTCGTATTTATGTCCAGTGTGGTACTTTGTAAAGCAAGTACCACCTAGGCTCCTCCTTTTGAGGTGAAAATTTGTGAAGATGGTCTTCTTAGTAACTGATCGTCCTCAGCCAAAACTCACTCCCATTAGCCATGTGCATTTCCCGTACCGCAAATCAAACACTTGGCTGCTTATTCATGTTTGAGCATCGATCGGTCTCCTCGTGAGAATCTTATGTTGTGATTTTCTTCCTAGCACCTTCCTGGGGAGTGCCCAACCCACTAGACATGCCTAGGCCGCCCAGAACACATGGCAACACCACGATCACGCGGTGACCACGCGGCGGGCATGCGAGCTTACGCGTTGTAGAGTTGGGGCCCTCGGCCACCGTCCAAACCTCGATATCTCGCCATCAAACCATGTATTTCTGATTAAATAGATACTTATTTACCTAGAAATGATTTTTGGAAAAAATAAAGAGCAAACTATGAGGCAGCTACAGTTCAAATTTGACCCGTTTCCAGCTGAATCGACGGCAATTTGTCTTTTTCACCAGAGGTGGATCAAAACTTTTTTCACCCAACCATTTTGTCAATTGTGCATTATATATGGCCTAGTATTTTATAAAATTGATTTGGTCCATTTTTGCAACAATTATTTGGTAGTTCCTTCACAAAAAAACCTCCTTTTGGGCACTCGGAAAATGAAAAATGAATTTTCCGTGCAAAGAAAATGAAAACTTCCTTAGGTAACATTGTTTGCCATTCCAATATGCACCCTTGTGCACAATATGAGATCATTTGAACAAACTATGACACGAATGTGGCCATAAGATTGATCATTTGGCTTGAAAGCCATGAATCTTCAGAGATGATAGCTCATTTTTTAGAACACTTTTTTAAAATAATTACTGTATTACAAGTTTATTATTTTTCCTGGAAACTTGGTCACATATAATGACACAATGCGAAGGTTTTCCAATTTTTTGATTTTTTTTGAATTTTTTATGCCCGTTTCAAAATGCGGTCAAAACGGCGGGCTTGACCGTTCCTAGCTAGTGGTTGAATCTTGGGATTTTTTTGGTGTTTCTATGATTAAATAGATACTTATTTACCTAGAAATGATTTTTGGAAAAAATAAAGAGCAAACTATGAGGCAGCTACAATTCAAATTTGACCCGTTTCCAACTGAATCGACGACAATTTGTCTTTTTACCAGAGGTGGATCAAAACTTTTTTCACCCAACCATTTTGTCAATTGTGCATTATATATGGCCTAGTATTTTATAAAATTGATTTGATCCATTTTTGCAACAATTATTTGGTAGTTCCTTCACAAAAAAACCTCCTTTTGGGCACTCGGAAAATGAAAAATGAATTTTCCGTGCAAAGAAAATGAAAACTTCCTTAGGCAACATTGTTTGGAATTCCAAGATGTAACCTTGTGCACAATATGAGATCATTTGAACAAACTATGCCATGAATATGGCCATAAGATTGATCATTTGGCTTGAAAGCCATGAATCTTCAGAGATGATAGCTCATTTCTGAGAACACTTTTTTAAAATAATTACCGTATTACAAGTTTATTATTTTTCCTGGAAACTTGGACACATATAATGACACAATGCGAAGGTTTTCCAATTTTTTTTAGTTTTTCTTGAATTTTTTATGCCCGTTTCAAAATGCGGTCAAAAAGGCGGGCTTGACCGTTCCTAGCTAGTGGTTGAATCTTGGAATTTTTTTGGTGTTTCTATGATTAAATAGATACTTATGTACCTATAAATGATTTTTGGAAAAAATAAAGAGCAAACTATGAGGCAGCTGCAGTTCAAATTTAACCCGCTTCCAGCTGAATCGGTGGAAATTTGTCTTTTTCATGAGAGGTGGATCAAAAAATTTCACACTCAACCATTTGGTCAATTTTGCATTAAATATAGCCTAGTATCTTAGAAAAATGATTTGGCCCAATTTTGCAACAATTATTTCGTAGGTTCTTCACAAAAAACCTCATTTCGGGCACTCGAAAAATGATTAAAAATAGCTAGAAAGATCAGAAATGCATACAAATTGGTCCTTATCCATAAAATGTGGTATGACTCTAGTGAGAATTTGTGTGGTGCCATTTTGAAAAATATTTTTGATAGCTATTTCACAAAATCCCTATATTTTTAGTACTTAGACACTTTTTTTAAATTACTGTTTTTTCGAACCAATCAGGACTCTTCCCACGGATCAATGACATGGCGCCCATCCATCCATCCATCCATCCATCCATCCATCTCTCCATCCCACATCCATCCATCCATCTATCTACAAAAAAAAGAAAAAAAGAAAAGAAAAGGAGATACCCCCCCTGCAGCCCAAACCCTAGCTTAGATCGACCCCTCCCCCCGTCGCCCCCTTCCTCCTTCGTCCCCATCTCCTCGCTGCCGCCCCCTCACCGATCTCGATCTGCCGCCGCCCCCACCGCCACCATCGACGACCCACTGCCCCCACCGCCCCCGCCGTCCTCTACTCCACAGCCGGGGCCCCTACCCTCTCCTTCTCCCTTCTCCCTACATCCCAGATCCATTCGACCGGGGCGACCACCTCCTCCACGGCCACGGTGCCCACGGCCACCTCCTCCTGCTCGCGGCCACATCCACTCCGCCGCCGGCGCCACCTCCCCTCCCTGGCTAGAGGTCCCCTCCCCTCCAAGGGCCTGCCACCGATGAAGTCCAGCAAGGCCGGCTTCGAGTGCCCGCAGGTGGCGCAGCACCGCATCCGCATCACCCTCTCCTCTAAGAGCGTCAAGAACCTCGAGAAGGGTGATGATGATGGGTGGATCTCATCGATCCGCACCTCCTCACCCACCACATCGCCGGATCCGCGACATGGGAAGGTGTCCACGAGCTCCGCAGCTCCCCTCTGCATCGACTACGGCCACCAGTTCAAGCTGGGCGCTCCCACATCGCCGGATGCTTCTTCGCCGTCGGCCGCCGCGTGCCTTCCCCCGTCGATCCGCGTCGCCCTCGCTGCTCCGACGTCTCCGGCCTCCCCGAGCTCGTCATCCGCACCGCGGTGAGCCCATCAGCCGATCCCCCTGTTTGGCGCCCTCGATCCGTCGCCATATGTTGCCTGCGCTCACCGAGGCTGCATCACCCATCCAGTGTTTTAAATTTGTGCACCTAGATGTCTGATAGATAGTTGGTTGCGAACTCTGCTTTACCTAGGACGATTTGCATAGTATATTGAATCAGTGTCCAAATTAGAAATATTTACATGGGTTGGTTGGTGGATTCCATTAGGTATTGCAGTCCAGTAACACATTATGTTTTCCATAGTTAGGTTGAATTCTTATACTGTTGCTCTAGTGATATAAGTGCATTCGTTTGGAGGACAGAAGAGAACAGAGATGGGCATTTATGTTTCCTCAAGTTCTCAAATGGGTTATTTGTTATGAATAGAAACCGGTCTAATTAGAGGGGTGGGGCAATGCGACGCATCAAGAAAAACTTAAAACATCCATTGCAATCAACTGAAGTGCATGAGATACAATGCCACTGAATTTGAGGCAAGCATTCCATTTCCCCACTGTTTAATATGCTCTAACTGATATTTTCCAGGGCAGGAGGCTGCTGCTTGTTTTGTTAACAAACATGAATTGTTAAGTCATCTATTCCTGGCTGTTGCTTTTGTTCAATATATATGTGTCTTATGGTCAAATTAGAAATATATTCCATAATTCCAATGTGTCTTTATGTTTGGCATCCACCATTCACTGGCATCTGCCATTCTGGTTCTAGATATACTTACATCGCTTCACTCAAATTTGACGCCCAACTTGTATTTTTGAAATGTTTCCTTCTGCTAGATTTGACACCCAGCTGGTATCTTTGAAATGTTTCCTTTTGCTTGATGAATCATTAGTTGTGCTTCTAATAATGTTTTCTGCCAGTACCTTAACTTTGGAGCTGGCTATTTACTATTTTCAGTGTACTAACCAATCCTCTTTTTAGGTTGTCAATTTGGAGCTAGCTATTTACTGTCAGTGCATTCAACAACATGACCTCCACGGCTCCACGCACGGTTGACTGGTTGAGCTCTGAGCTAGCATGACCATGGAGGCGGCTCTCGTCAGCGTGGTGACGAGGGTCCTCAAACCTGTTATAGCGAAGCTGATCGTTCAGCTTGGCAATGAGTACTAGCGTCTGCACCCTCCCTCCCCTCATCTGATGTTTCCTTACCATCCCTGAGTCCATCTCTTACAAGTTGTATGATTACGCCATTTTGCTGTTATACTGGGTAGTAGCTATTTTCCTGCTCATGCTCCTGTTTGGTTGGGGGTGTTGATGAAATGCTAGGGTTAATTAAAGGGTTCTTGGTTAGCACTCCTTTGAAGTTTAGTTTATTTTCTCACAGTCTATCATCATGCCTTAAGTTTGGTTGTTGTTCTGAAATGTACACGGCTTAGGTTTTAATCAATTGGCATGTTCATGTTAGTTGTTATGGAGTAAATATGATAAGAACAGTGGCAATTGAGCAACACCACTACTAGTATAACTCAGCTTTATTTACTAATCAGTAGGTATCTAGTACTAGTAGATTCAGAATATGCAGTCCTAAAAATTAAAGGGAGCAACAGTAAATGAGTTAAACAAAAATATTCGTCTGCAAATGTCGGTTTGTGTTCGATTTGATTTGGTTTGCTCTGTTGCTGAAGCTCCTCTTTGCTCTAACCATTTTCGCACCAATTGCAGAATGTTCTGTTTTTATTAAGCCCTGATGTTTAGCCCCGATTAGTCTTCTTATTTAGCCCTGATGTTTTAATTTATGGAGTTGTTACTTCTTTGGTAAGATTTAATTCCTTGCTGTAGGCATAAGAATAAGCTGATATGAACATAATAAAGATACTCTGCATGCTATGAGTAAAGTGCTGTATTTTCTTGCGTCACCTTGTATGAATGAGTATATCGTCTTAACTATCTGGGGAATAAAAATCATTGTATTAGCTGAATTTGTGTTATCATTCTAAACAACTTGTCCTTTTTTTTGAACGTTCTGTTCATAATATATCTGGGGAACGTGCGGGCAATCTGGCACATCATATCTACACTTGTTCTCCGTGGCTGGATCAACGCGATGTGTTCCTGACATTTTTTCTCTCCGTCTCTGTGGTTGGGCAGATGGAGAGGGTGCTCAAGGATGATGCCATCCAGGAGAAGGGCGAGCGCGCCAGGATGGTAACCACCCTTGATCTGCTTGTTTTCCTTCTTGGTCTCACTGGGTCGGTTTGTTCGTCCGTTGGTTCGATGGTGCTGCTTCCATTGTGTGCAATTAGTTTATACTGATCTCAATTAGATTGCTTGCAAAATCCATAAATTGTTAGTTCGACAAGTACAAGACCAACAACCTGACTGCCGGCTTCGCTTAGTAGGATATGTAGGTAACCGCGGCACACACACACACACACGATGATGCTGTATTGCTATTGCATAATGTGTTTTTGCAACTGTGCGCAATGAGTTTACGGGTCTCCTTTGACTACAGAAGGTGAATATCACTCCCTCTGTTCATAAATAAGTGATGTGCAAAGAGGTTGCCTTCAGTTTACTTTCTGCCTGTAGAGTTACTGTGTTAAATCTTGAATGAAGCATTCGGGTAGTTGCATCTCTTGGGTCAAGTGTTTCTGATGGATTTTGAAATCAGACCATATGTTTTCTTATAAGCAAACTATATTGATGGTTGAAAGATTTTATATGCTTCTGATGCGTGATCCTTCTAATGCTAGGTGATTTGTTTCTTGGAATTTGGAAGAGGAAGACGATGAGGCGTTCTGGTTGTACTTCATAGCTAGTTTCATTGTATTTTGTACTGGTCTGGTTGTATGAACAGTATGTAAAGATTGTAATAGGCTACACTTATTGGTCTGGTTGTATTTTGTACTAGCCTGCTTGTACTGGTCTGGTCATTTCAAGTATATAGTTCTGTTTCATTTGAAATATTTGTCATGAAATAGTTCTGTTTCTTTGTACTGTGAAAATGTGAGAAATAGAAAGTTGATGAGTTGGACTTACTTATTGGTAGAGGCCAAGGCCCAAAACGTGAATAGCATGCAAAAGGCTGAGGCCCAAAAAAGAAGTCAACTTTTAAAAGGCCGAGGCCCAAAAAAAATGGACCGTAAAGTTCTGTCTTAGAAACCAAAAAGGCCAAATTGCTGGGCTTGGCCCATGTAGCTAGCGTAAATTGACAGGAAAAAACATATATAAAAGGCTGAATTAATGGGCTAAGCCCATGTAAAACACTCAATTGGACCGGGCTTAATCTTGTGCCACATCAGCTTGCCACGCTGGATGCCTACGTGGACTGGGGAGGTTGCTAGTGACCAAAACGCCACAGTGGACATAGTTTGGTCATAAACTTCTTCGACCATTCCAGAAGAAAGGTCGCTATAGTCAGTTAACGACCCCCAGCTTTTGACCTTATGTTTTTGGTCACAAAAAGGTCACAAATGAAAAACCATGACCTTTCAGTGACCAATAGTGGTGGTCACAAGTTGACATATTTCTTGTAGTGATCCCGCCACGATGCTCTGCTTGGAACTGCACCAACTAACAGCTCCTCTATTGAATAAAAATACGTATCCGGTTTGCGACTTAGAGTCATCCGGATCAGTGTCAAAGCTTGCATCGACGTAACCGTTTACGATGAGCTCTTTTTCACCTCCATAAAGGAGAAACATATCCTTAGTCCTTTTCAAGTATTTCCGGATGTTCTTGACCGCTGTCCAGTGCTCCACTCCGGCATTACTTTGGTACCTTCCTGCTATGCTTATAGCAAGGCACACATCAGGTCTGATACATAACATTATATACATGATAGAACCTACGGCTGAAGCATAGGGAATGACTTTCATTTTCTCTCTCTTCTGCAGTGGTCGGGCATTAAGTCTGACTCAACTTCACACCTTGTAACATAGGCAGGAACCCTTTCTTTGACTGATCCATTTTGAACTTCTTCAAAACTTTATCAAGGTATGTGCTTTGTGAAAGTCCAATTAAGCGTCTTGATCTATCTCTATAGATCTTGATGCCCAATGTGTAAGCAGATTCATTGAGGTATTTCATGGAAAAACTCTTATTCAGGTATCCCTTTATGCTATCCAGAAATTCTATATCATTTCCAATCAACAATATGTCATTAACATATAATATTAGAAATGCTACAGAGCTCCCACTCACTTTGTTGTAAATACAGGCTTCTCCAAAAGTTTGTATAAAACCATATGCTTTGATCACACCATCAAAGTGTTTATTCCAACTCCGAGAGGCTTGCACCAGTCCATAAATGGATCACTGGAGCTTGCACACTTTGTTAGCACCCTTTGGATCGACAAAACCTTCTGGTTGCATCATGATGTCTACTACACAACCTTCTTCTTGTAGACGTTGTTGGGTCTCCAAGTGCAGAGGTTTGTAGGACAGTAGCAAATTTCCCTCAAGTGGATGACCTAAGGTTTATCAATCTGTGGGAGGCATAGAATGAAGATGGTCTCTCTCAAACAACCCTGCAACCAAATAACAAAGAGTCTCTTGTGTCCCCAACACACCCAATACAATGGTAAATTGTATAGGTGCACTAGTTCGGCGAAGAGATGGTGATACAAGTGCAATATGGATGGTAGATATAGGTTTTCGTAATATGAAAATATAAAAACAGCAAGGTAACAAGTGGTAAAAGTGAGCGTAAACGGTATTGCAATGCTAGGAAACAAGGCCTAAGGTTCATAGTTTCACTAGTGCAAGCTCTCTCAACAATAATAACATAATTGGATCATATAACTATCCCTCAACATGCAACAAAGAGTCACTCCAAAGTCACTAATAGCGGAGAACAAACGAAGAGATTATTGTAGGGTATGAAACCACCTCAAAGTTATCCTTTCTGATCGATCTATTCAAGAGTCCGTAGTAAAATAACACGAAGCTATTCTTTCCGTCCGATCTATCATAGAGTTCGTACTAGAATAACACCTTAAGACACAAATCAACCAAAACCCTAATGTCACCTAGATACTCCAATGTCACCTCAAGTATCCGTGGGCATGATTATACGATATGCATCACACAATCTCATATTCATCTATTCAACCAACACAAAGTACTTCAAAGAGTGCCCCAAACTTTCTACCGGAGAGTCAAGACGAAAACGTGTGCCAACCCCTATGCATAAGTTAACAAGGTCACTGAACCCGCAAGTTGATCACCAAAACATACATCAAGTAGATCATGTGAATATCCCATTGTCACCATAGATAAGCACATGCAAGACATACATCAAGTGTTCTCAAATCCTTAAAGACTCAATCCGATAAGATAACTTCAAAGGGAAAACTCAATCCATTACAAGAGAGTAGAGGGGGAGAAACATCATAAGATCCAACTATAATAGCAAAGCTCGCGATACATCAAGATCGTGCCAAATCAAGAACACGAGCGAGAGAGAGATCAAACACATAGCTATTGGTACATACCCTCAGCCCCGAGGGTGAACTACTCCCTCCTCGTCATGGAGAGTGTCGGGATGATGACGATGGCCACCGGTGAGGGATCCCCCCTCCGGCAGGGTGCCGGAACGGGCTCCCGAGAGGTTTTTGTGGCTACAGAGGCTTGCGGCAGCGGAACTCCCGATCTATGGTGCTCCTGGATGTTTTCGGGGTATATGGGTATATATAGGAGGAAGAAGTAGGTCGGTGGAGCTGCGAGGGGCCCACGAGGGTGGGGGCGTGCCCAGGGGGGCAGGCGTGCCTCCCTGCCTCGTGGCCTCCTTGCTTCTTTCTTGACGTCCACTCCAAGTCTCCTGGATCACGTTTGTTCCAAATATCACTCTCCCAATGGTTTCATTCCATTTGGATTCCGTTTGATATTCCTTTTCTGCGAAACACTGAAATAGGCAAAAAAAACAGCAATTTGCACTAGGCCTCCAGTTAATAGGTTAGTCCCAAAAATAATATAAAAGTACATAGTAAAGCCCAATAAACATCCAAAATAGATAATATAATAGCATGGAACAATAAAAAATTATAGATACGTTGGAGACGTATCAAGCATCCCGAAGCTTAATTCCTGCTCGTCCTCGAGTAGGTAAATGATAAAAACAGAATTTTTGATGTGGAATGCTAGCTAACATATTTACCAATGTGATCTTCTTTATTGTGGCAAGAATATCCAGATCCATAAGATTCAAAACAAAAGTTTAATATTGACATGAAAACAGTAATACTTCAAGCATACTAACAAAGTAATTATTTCTTCTCAAAATAACATGGCCAAAGAAAGTTATCCCTACAAAATCATATAGTCTGGCTATGCTCTATATTCATCACACAAAATATTTAAATCATGCACAACCCCAGTTTCAGCCAAGCAATTGTTTCATACTTTTGTATTCTCAAACTTTTTCAACTTTCACGCAATACATGAGCGTGAGCCATGGACATAACACTATAGGTGGAATAGAACATGGTGGTTGTGGAGAAGACAAAAAGGAGGAAGATAGTCTCACATCAACTAGGCGTATCAACGGGCTATGGAGATGCCTAGATATCAATGTGAGTGAGTAGGGATTGCCATGCAACGGATGCACTAGAGCTATAAGTGTATGAAAGCTCAGAAGGAAACTAAGTGGGTGTGCATCCAACTTGCTTGCTCACGAAGACCTAGGGCACTTTGAGGAAGCCTATCATTGGAATATACAAGCCAAGTTCTATAATGAAAAATTCCCACTAGTATATGAAAGTGACAACATAGGAGACTCTATATCATGAAGATCATGGTGCTACTTTGAAGCACAAGTGTGGTAAAAGGATAGTAGCATTGCCCCTTCTCTCTTTTTCTCTCATTTTTTTATATTTTTTTTATTTGGGCCTTTTTTCTCCTTTTTTATGGCCTCTTTTTTTATTTTTGTTTCGTCCGGAGTCTCATCCCGATTTGTGGGGGAATCATAGTCTCCATCATCCTATCCTCACTGGGACAATGCTCTAATAATGAAGATCATCACACTTTTATTTACTTACAACTCAAAAATTACAACACAATACTTAGAACAAAATATGACTCTATATGAATGCCTCCGGCGGTGTACCGAGATGTGCAATGAATCAAGAGTGAATGTATGGAAGAATTATGAATGGTGGCTTTGCCACAAATACGATGTCAACTACATGATCATGCAAAGCAATATGACAATGATGAAGCATGTCATAATAAACGGAACGGTGGAAAGTTGCGTGGCAATGTCTCACAGAATGACTATGGAAATGCCATAATAGGTAGGTATGGTGGCTGTTTTGAGGAAGGTATATGGTGGGTGTTCTGGTACGGGCGAAAGTTGCACGGCGCAAGAGAGCCTAGCAATGGTGGAAGGGTGAGAGCAGGGCCGGTCCTGAGATTTTTGGGGCCCGGGGCGAAAGTAAAATTTGAGGCCCCCTAATGTAATAAATCATAACAATGATAAAATACAGCCAAAAGCTGCTAATATTCATATAAAATGACTTATACATGTTACCTAAA
Organism: Triticum timopheevii; assembly: GCA_963921465.1. NCBI lineage: Eukaryota > Viridiplantae > Streptophyta > Magnoliopsida > Poales > Poaceae > Triticum > Triticum timopheevii. The sequence goes on from OY997268.1 coordinate 577,577,229, forward strand.
AAAATCTTGTAAAATTCTTCTATGTAAAATCACTTATGACTGTGTCGATGTTAATCTCATCCATCAATTTCTTCTCCATAAATAATGTTGCATAATCGTTTAAGCTTTGTTGGGTCATTATTTACCCATAATGGTTCTTCACTAATATCAAGGTTCAAAAGCATCTTTTTAGCTGATGCAACAATCATAGACACAGTACCTAAATCTGAAACAACATTAGTTTTGCAATACTTTCTTCAAAGAAGTGATTCAAATCAACCTAAACACACAAATATTTAACATGAAAAATCCTTCCCAGCTTCTAGAATTTCTTCTTGGTTACTACTTTTATGAAACTGTTTTCTTACTCATAGCATGACATTTTACTGAAAATTGTATGAAAAACAATATGATATACCTTGGATTGATTAGATCGGCATCAGTGGCTGGACCCTCAGCGATGATGTGTTGGCATTGTCTGGTGGCAGGCGCTCGGCGATGTATGTGTGCGCCTACTCCGGCAGGGTCAATTTTCAGGGGCTGGGCGGTGTGCGTGCTCCGTCGTCGGCTGCATACAACATCGGGAGAGCAGTCTACCCTCTGCAATTTGGGATCTGGTGTATGAAACCAGGGAACAGAGAACAGAAAATTAGGGATAAACTCATGTCACACGATCGTTTTCCTTCCCGAGGAAGAATGTTTCCTAATGATAATTAAGGAATAAGGAGAACGGGACCACGTAATTTAGGTGCGTAGCTGCTCTTTTCCCTCATGGTCGTATGCTAATTGAAGCGATTTACATGCATTTACCTGCCGTGATTTTATGGCCTGTGGGCTACTTTACATGTATGCGTACACTTCGGGAGGGGGCCCCTCGATCCTGGGGGCCCGGGGCGGCCGCCCCTGCTGCCCCCCCTCAGGGCCGGCCCTGGGTGAGAGTGCGTATAATCCATGGACTCAACATTAGTCATAAAGAACTCACATACTTATTGCAAAAATCCATTAGTCATCAAAACAAAGTACTACACGCATGCTCCTAGGGGAAGGGTTGGTAGGAGTTAACCATCGCGCGATCCCGACCTCCACTCATAAGGAAGACAATCAATAAATAAATCATGCTCCAACTTCATCACATAACGGTTCACCATACGTCCATGCTACGGGAATCACAAACTTTAATAAAAGTATCTCTCAAATTCACAACTAATCCATTAGCATGACTCTAATATCACCATCTTCATATCTCAAAACAATCATAAAGAATCAAACTTCTCATAGTATTCAATGCACTTTATATGAAAGTTTTTATTATATCCCTCTTGGATGCCTATCATATTAGGACTAAATTCATAATCAAAGCAAATTACCATGATGTTTAAGACTCTCAAAATAATATAAGTGAAGCATGAGAGTTCATCTATTTCTTCAAAATAAAGCCACCACTGTGCTCTAAAAAGATATAAGTGAAGCACTAGAGCAAATGACAAACTACTCCGAAAGATATATGTGAAGATCAATGAGTAGTCGAATAATTATGCAACTATGTGAAGACTCTCTAACATTTAAGAATTTCAGATCTTGGAATTTTATTCAAACATCAAGCAAAACAAAACAAAATGACATTTCAAGGATACCACACATCATGTGGAGAAGCAAAAACTTAAGTTCAACCGATACTAACCAATAATTGTTGAAGAAGAAAGGTGGGATGCCTACCGGGGCATCCTCAAGCTTGGATGCTTGAGACTTCTTGAAATATTATCTTGGGGTGCCTTGGGCATCCCCAAGCTTGAGCTTTTATGTCTCCTTAATTCCTTTTATATCTCGGTTTCCTAAATCTCGAAAGCTTCATCCACACCAAACTCAACAAGAACTCGTGAGATAAGTTAGTATAAACCAATGCAAAAACCTTATCATTTTCTATGGTAACAAATCACAAAAGTTATTGTTCAACATTACATACTAAATTTCTCTGCATATTTAATACTCCTATCCTCAAATAGAATCATTAAACAAGCAAACATATGCAAACAATGCAAACATAACAGCAATCTGCCAAATCAGTACAGTCTGTAAAGAATGCAAGATTCATCATACTTCCCTAACTCCAAAAATTATGTAAGTCTACCACACTTTAGAAGATTTATCAGAGCTCAATATTCAAAAAGTTTCAACATTTTATCATTTTCTAACTTTTCTAGGGAATTTTTGCAACAGCGGTAAACTTTCTGTTTTGAAACAGCAACATGTATACTTGCAAAATAAGCATGGAAGGCTATCCTTGACATTTTTATTGAAAATACAGATGAAAAACATTATTATAAATCAATAATATACTAACAAAAGAAAATGACGCTCCAAGCAAAACACATATCATGTGGTTAAAAAAATATAGCTCCAAGTAAAGTTACCGATGAACGAAGACGAAAGAGGGGATGCCATCCGGGGCATCCCCAAGATTAGGCTCTTGGTTTTCCTTAAATATTACCTTGGGGTGCCTTGGGCATCCCCTACCTTAGGATCTTGCCACTCCTTATTCCATAGTCCATCGAATCTTTACCCAAAAACTTGAAAACTTCACAACACGAAACTCAACAGAAAACTCGTAAGCTCCGTTATTATAAGAAAATAAATCTCCACTTAGGTACTGTTGTGAACTCATTCTAAATTCATATTTGTGTAATATATACTGTATTCCAACTTCTCTATGGTTCATACCCTCCGATACTACACATAGAAACAGAATCTGTCAAAAACAGAATAGTCTGTAGTAATCTGTAACTTTTGAATACTTCTCTCACTCTAAAAATTCTACCAAATTAGGAAGTCCTAATAAATTTGTTATTTAATCTTCTGCCAAAATAATCACCTGAAAATCATGCTCCTGTGATTTATGAAAACTAATCTTGTGCGTGCAAAAGTTTCTGTTTTTCAGCAAGATCAAATTAACTATCACCGTAAGTTATCCTAAAGGTCTTACTTGGCACTTTATTGAAACAAAAGCTATAAAACATGATTAGTACAGTAGAATAATCATGTGGACACACAAAAATAGTAAAGGTAAATATTGGGTTGTCTCCCAACAAGCATTTTTCTTTATAGCCTTTTTAGCTAGGCATGATGATTTCAATGATGCTCGTATAAAAGATAAGAATTGAAACATAAAGAGAGCATCATGAAGCATATTACTAACACATTTAAGTCTAACCCACTTCCTATGCATAGGTTTTTTGTGAGCAAACAACTTATGGGAACAAGAAACAACTAGCATAGGAAGGCTAAACAAGCATAACTTCAAAACTTTAAGCACATAGAGAGGAAACTTGATATTATTGCAATTCCTACAAGCATATATTGCTCCCTCATAATAATTTTTAGTAGCATTATGAATGAATTCAACAATATAACCATCACATAAAGCATTCTTTTCATGATCTACATGCATAGAAAATTTACTACTCTCCACATAAGCAAATTTCTTCTCATGAATAGTAGTGGGAGCAAACTCAACAAAATAATTATCATGTGAGGCATAATCCAATTGAAAACTAAAATCATGATGAAAAGTTTCATGGTTATCATTATTCTTAAAAGCATACAAGTAATCACAATAATCATCATAGATAGCAACTTTTTTCTCATAATCAATTGGAACCGGATACGTCTCCAACGTATCTATAATTTTTGATTGTTCCATGTTATTATATTACCCGTTTTGGATGCTTATGACCTTTATTATACACTTTTATATGATTTTTGGGACTAACCTATTAACTTAGAGACCAGTGCCAGTGTCTGTTTTTTCCTTTTTTTGAGTTCTACAGAAAAGGAATACCAAAGGAGTCCAATTGACGTGCCAATTTTTGACGATTTTTAATGGACCAAAAGAAGACCCCGGAGTAAAAGAGTTGGGCCAGAAGAGTCCCGAACCGTCCACGAGGGTGGAGGGCGAGCCCTACCCCCCTGGGCGCGCCCCTGTCTCGTGGACGACTCGGAGACCCCCTTGACGTGAGACCGACGCCAAAAATTCATATAAATACCCAAACCTCCAGAAAATAACCTAGATCGGGAGTTCCGCCGCCGTAAGCCTCTGTAGCCACCAAAAACCAATCGAGACCCTGTTCCGGCACCCTACCGGAGGGGGGATCCCTCACCGGTGGCCATCTTCATCATCCCGGCGCTCTCCATGAAGAGGAGGGAGTAGTTCACCCTCGGGGTTGAGGGTATGTACCAGTAGCTATGTGTTTGATCTCTCTCTCTCTCTCTCTCTCTCTCTCTCTCTCGTGTTCTTGATTTGGCACGATCTTGATGTATCGCGAGCTTTGCTATTATAGTTGGATCTTATGATGTTTCTCCCCCTCTACTCTCTTGTAATGGATTGAGTTTTCCCTTTGAAGTTATCTTATCGGATTGAGTCTTTAAGGATTTGAGAACACTTGATGTATGTCTTGCATGTGCTTATCTATGGTGACAATGGGATATTCACGTGATCTACTTGATGTATGTTTTGGTGATCAACTTGCAGCTTCACCTTGTGAACTTATGCATAGGGGTTGGCACACGTTTTCGTCTTGACTCTCCGGTAGAAACTTTGGGGCACTATTCGAAGTTCTTTGTGTTCGTTGAATAGGTGAATTTTCGAGATTGTGTGATGCATATCGTATAATCATACCCATGGATACTTGAGGTGACATTGGAGTATCTAGGTGACATTAGGGTTTTGGTTGATTTGTGTCTTAAGGTGTTATTCTAGTACGAACTCTAGGATAGATTGAACGGAAAGAATAGCTTCGTCTTATTTTACTACGGACTCTTGAATAGATCGATCAGAAAGGATAACTTTGAGGTGGTTTCGTACCCTACAATAATCTCTTTGTTTATTCTCCGCTATTAGTGACTTTGGAGTGACTCGTTGTTGCATGTTGAGGGATTGTTATATGATATAATTATGTTATTATTGTTGAGATAACTTGCACTAGTGAAAGTATGAAACCTGGGCCTTGTTTCCTAGCATTGCAATACCATTTGTGCTCACTTTTATCATTAGTTACCTTGCTGTTTTTATAATTTCAGATTACAAAAGCCCATATCTATCATCCATATTGCACTTTTATCACCATCTCTTCACCGAACTAGTGCACCTATATAATTTACCATTGTATTGGGTGTGATGGGGACACAAGAGATTCTTTGTTATTTGGTTGTAGGCTTGTTAGAGAGAGACCATCTTCATCCTACGCCTCCCACGGATTGATAAACCTAGGTGTTGACACCAGATTTTGGCACGGTCAATAACTTATTTAAGATGGCCTCAAATGGAGAAGTGATCTTAATGAAAGAGTTCCGTATTGTCGATATGAACATCTTTGAAGTTTGGGTCATCGCAGTCCGATTTCATCTCGAAGGCCGAAACTCTGCTCAAAGTACTAAGATCTTATATTCAGAGTACAGTTTGGCTGATTAATCCCCCAAGACGACCTCAAATGGAAACATTATCTACACGGGTTGTCTTCGTCTCGTCGAACCGATCAATTTTGATATAAAAAACGTTCCAATCCGAGTTCTTATGCAAAAGTTAGAGCCATCGGAATACAGCCCTGTCAGGAGGCAAAAACTGGCGCGCCCCACCAGACACCCTGTCTGATGGGTAGCGCGAGGGATAGCCTGTTTTGCCCGACTGATTTGACCCTCAAGATGATCTCTGATCAAAAAACGTTCAACATAAAAGTTGTTCTTCTCATCGAAACAGTCAAGATAGCTTTTGGCCTCGTTTCCATCCGAGATCATTTACCATCACAAAAAAGACCCGCAAGGTGCAGCCAGTTTAAACCGAACAGTTTTGGAAAGTTTGGACAAAACCAATCCGAATTTGACTAGGGTTTTGGACGTGAATCCAAGCCTTTTCCTTGCACGGGAAGTCCAGCCGCCTCTTATATACCTAAGGGGTGACGGCTGATTGAACAACACACAATCGATCAATCAATCTACCACTTTTTATCTTTTATCTTTTCTCCTTAACCCTAGTTCTTCTTCTTCCTCATTCTTTGTTCGTTCTTCTTCATTGCAGGGCGGCGAACCTCGAGGCCCTAGGGGCGATCAGGTCGACCTAGGGCAGCCCATAGTCGCTGCGCGCCCAGACGGGGTCCCTCCCGGGCGTGTGGGGTTTCGGGTCCCAAAAGCGCCGGCTTGCTGTCTTGCGTATCGCGCTGGAAGTCGGCCTCCCGCGGTGTGAGTTGCGGAGCATCTCCCTCGGCGCCGCGGGTACACATCAACGTGTTCGTGTGACGCGTTCCAGCGTCAGCACACTTTTTGGCGACTCCGCTGGGGACGAAGCTTCGAACGGTCTCCGGCCCGTTCTTGCTACGAAGAGATCGTCATCTAGGGTTTGCAGTCTACAAAGGTAATATGAATACCCAATCCCTTTATGTAGATGCAAATAATTCATATGGTGTTAGTAGATCGTTCAATGAGTATACTCTATCGGCCAAGCCTAGTTTTTTCAATCATGCAACTAACTACGTGCAAGGGCCGATTCAAAGTAATTTATATACTTCAACTTCTTATGATATTAGTAACATGCACCATATGTATCCCAACTCACATGCATCGGCAACCCAGCAAATTCATATGCCGATGAGCAACATGATGAGTTCGATTAATCAATTTGAAACACCCCAAGTTAGAATTTCCAATGCCATACAAGAAAGTGTTTCACCCTTCTATTCATCGGCAGCTAATGTGCAATAGAGTAATCCAACCATCCCGGTGAATGAGAGGATTGGCCATGCTACTAGTGGCTATTCGGCCAGTTACTCTCAACCGTCATATGCTACACCTCATGTTACTAATTCGTCGGTACCGTACACAACTGTAGATGCTCATAATTCGGCTTCACACCTTCCTGGTTATAGCCGAATGAATGTAAATTTTACAGGAGCGGTTGTGCCCAACATTGTAGAAGATGAGGTAGTGGTGGCTGCATTGAAGAGTTTAGCCCAAAATAAGAGAATTAGTGCTCTTTGCCTTGAACAACATGAAAGGGGCTATTTCCTGATTATGGAGCAATAAAAGCTAGAGTTTTGCAAGAAGATGAATCTTTGCCAATTGATAAAATTGGCGAGCAAAAGGATGGTCTTACAACAATGCATATGCCTTCACCTAGTACTATATCATATTATACGCCTCCTACACAATTGCAAAATTTCAGCAACACCCGTGTGTCATTGCCGAAAGAATCTAAAAGCATTGGGGGGCAATCATATCCGGAGTGGGCTGAAATTGAGAAAAAGCTTAAAGCTAATTTTGCCGCTCGCCTTCAGAAACAAATAAAAAAAGAATTGGCTCAGATAAAAGAAGCATTGCCAATTGGTAGTATCAATGAAAAGAAGGATGATTCGGAACATGAAAGTGCTTCGGTTGAAAAATCCAAATCAAGTAGTATATATTCTGAATCCATCAAATCCAACGAGGCAAGCATTATGGAGAAAGGGCATGGTAAGCATAGGAAAACAACGGTGCTTGATTTTTCTGAAGTTAATGGAACCTACTTCCTGCCCTATGAGTTCCGTGCCGTAGAAATTGACAAGCTTCAAGGACAAGAACAAGTAGCCGAACAAAGTTCGGCCGACAAAAATCTTCAAAGCAATGATGCACAGATTCAAGAAAAAGATGATGACAAGGTGTTGGGGAGCCATCCAACGACGGAGCAAAATGTTCTTCAAATGGCACCACCATCATGTTCTCCCAACATATTTGAAGAGGTATGCATAGAGAGTAATTTACCTATTTTCAGATTTGGTCGCAACTTCATTATTGATGCATCTATAAGAAATATTCTCATAAGTAATTTTGAAAGACCAATGAAGAAGGGTAATTTACTTGTTAGCAATAAAATTGTTATGGAACATATCGGTCAAACCATTGCGCCATTTATAAAGACCGATAATGACTTATTGTTACAGCCAAAGCTTTCCCCGTTGCTTTATCTAAAGTTCATATCTAGTTGGGTAGCTTTGCTTATTTCATACTTGGCTTGCACTTGGTCTCAACTGAGACATGTATGTTCTAAATATCTGCGTTTCAGAAATTTAATGCCAAGGTTAAATTCTATTGAGAAAACCGATGCTAATACAATATCTTATCCAAAGACATCGGAGATAGAGTGGAAAACACAATGCATAGCCGAATGGGGAGATTCCAAATATGAACCATTCGTTTGCTTATCTCCAAAGCCGTTCAAATAGCAAGATCGGCTAGAAAACAAGAAGTATACCTTCAATTCAAGCATGTGTGATCAAATATTTGATTTGTTGCTGAAAAATAATTACATTACAATTCTCGATCACCATGTTAAGCCATCAATCCAAGGACGAATGTATTGTAAGTTGCATGATTCGTCCAAACATAATTTTGAGGATTGCAACATGTTTCGGCAAATAGTTAAATCGGCCATTAAAAAAGGACGATTGAAGTTTGTTGAAACACCAAGAGATGACCAGTCTATTCCGATTGGTCCCGATGGCAAAAGGTTTTTGCATCGGCTGCTTCAAGCCGATCCATTTAAAGAGAATGTAAAAACTGCAGGTGATGGGATCAAGGTTTCAAGTAAAGAAGTTGTTGAAGAGCATAATGAACATAATCTTGAGGGCGAAAATTCCATCGAAGCTACAATGGAGACGCCAAGGACTGGGGGGCAGCAAGCAAATCCAATGATCGATGAAAGCAAACCAAAAGAAAACAAAGGCCGAAATGAGCGCAAGTGTAAGAGATCAAAAACCACCTTTGCTGAACTATTGGATAAATATCAAAAGAAGAGTGAAGAGAAGAATGCTTATCGGCCAAATCATGCAAAGAAACCAAGATCACCCCCAAGGTGCAAATATGAGGATTGGTATTGGCAAAGTGATAATTTTAATGCAACACGTTCATATCCTTATTTTGGGCCGTCAATGCCAATGCCGTGGATGCCTTCCTATGCTCATATAGATATATATACATCATGGGACAAGTATGATACAAGGGCACATTCTACATCTTATTCTAGACCATCTCACCAATACTATGCAGCTCAAAGAAGATCAACATTTGAACAATCACACGTCAAAGACCGTTTCAATCATAAGGAATCGGTCCAGAGATCAAGGAAGAAGAAAGAGGTGGTCAAGCAGGTTTACCGCATTAAAAGAGATGGTCGTAAGAGTGCAATTTCAGATTTGATCTCAAATGAAAAAGAGCGAATTAAAGTGTTGACATTGGATACTAAAGGCAATGAGACAAAACTATCAATTGATAAAAATCAGAGTGCCAAATCTGAAGAAAAGAAGTTGAGGGTGCACACGGCCCAAAAAGAGTTGCCATTTGTTGAAACAAATCACAGCTGAGATGCCCACTCGGTTTATCGTATTGGCGAAAGAAGGAATTACAAAAACTTAGTGCACAAGAGCTGAAAAAGAAGAACATGGCATGGGTTCTGAAGAGGAGCAGTCAAAATGAAAGTGATGTGCAACCTTCTATTGCAACAAGTGTTACAAAAGTGAAGAAAGAGAAGGATGGAAGCCAAAAACAGTTAAGCCGAAGGTTTGCATCACCCCATCAAAATCTTCGGTTAGCACATCATCCATATTCTTCAACCATACCATTGATGCATTTGCCATGGAATTCATCATCAGGTATGATAAATTACCCTCCCTGGATTTATTTTAATCCATGGAAGCGACATAATTTTCTGCATCATGAGAGGGTATTACCAAATCTCTATACATTTTATTAGCTACATTTTTTCTTGCTAATCTAAAGGGCCGAAATATTTGATTGCTATTTCATTTGTTTATTTCGGCTATACATGATTTGGTGAATGAATTCTACATGGGCATTATGTTGATGGCCGGTATTTATTTATCGCCCTAAGAATATGTCAAAGCATGGCTGATGTAGTATCCTAACATCGTCCTTAGTTCACTTAGAGGCCAAAACGAGGTACATGTTCATTGATATTGCCCTTGTCTTTCTAGTACTATGGGGATTATTTTCGACAGTAAATTTGTGGCAATGGCCAAGGTGTTGGTGTTGCTTATTTATCTCCATATATGGAGCTATTTTGTGAAGCCTCAGGCCGCTTATAATATTTTTGCACAATCATCAAAGCCGAATATGCATTGTCATTCGGATTGGAGCTTTGCCTTGATATAGGTGCTATACATATTCAGGCTTCTGGTGATTCGTTATTAGTAGTGCAACAAATATCCAAGGGTTATCAATGTTTTGACGGATCACTTATAGTTTATCTTTTGGTATGTCTAGATGCAAGATTTACCTTGGGTTGCTTTGAAATTGTTCATATATCTAGGCATGACAATTCGAAAGAGTTGGCACAGCAAGCGTCCGGCTACTATGTTAACCATGGTGTATTGCATTTCTATCAATAGCCGATGCTAGGTCTTGTCAACATAGGTAAGGCTAAATTGAAGCCCACCGCTTCGGCCACTAATGAAACTTTTATGCAGGCGAAGTAAGGATTGGAGGAAGTTCATTCTTGATTATCTGCAAAATCCTAGCGAAAGGGTGAACAATATGGTTCGGAGGATGGTTTTGATCTATGGAACCTTATCACCGGATTGTTATAGAAGCTGAGAAGTTTTCACCCAAGTTTGCATCAAGAGGTTCAAACAAGCAATGGCCGATATATACTTGTCGTCCTAAGAACATGCAAAATGGCCGATGGAGTGTTGACATCATCCTTAGAACAAGCTATGCGGAAGTTATTTTTCGGCACACAAACTTTGCCGAAAAACAGGGGGGCATGTGTTGACACCAGATTTTGGCACGGTCAATAACTTATTTAAGATGGCCTAAAATGGAGAAGTGATCTTCATGAAAGAGTTCTGTATTGTCGATATGAACATCTTTGAAGTTTGGGTCATCGCAGTCCGATTTCGTCTCGAAGGCCGAAACTATGCCCAAAGTACTAAGATCTTATATTCAGAGTACAGTTTGTCTGATTAAGCCCCCAAGACGACCTCAAATGGAAACATTATCTACAAGGATTGTCTTCGTCTCGTCGAACCGATCGATTTTGATATAAAAATCGTTCCAATCCGAGTTCGTATGCAAAAGTTAGAGCCATCGGAATACAGCCCTGTCAGGAGGCAAAAACTGGCGCGCCCCGCCAGACACCCTGTCTGATGGGTAGCGCGAGGGATAGCCTGTTTTGCCCGACCGATTTGACCCTCAAGATGATCTCTGATCAAAAAACGTTCAACATAAAAGTTGTTCGTCTCATCGAAACGGCCAAGATAGCTTTTGGGCTCGTTTCCATCCGAGATCGTTTACCATCACAAAAAAGACCCGCAAGGTGCAGCCAGTTTAAACCGAACAGTTTTGGAAAGTTTGGACAAAAGCAATCCGAATTTGACTAGGGTTTTGGACGTGAATCCAAGACTTTTCCTTGCACGGGAAGTCCAGCCGCCTCTTATATACCTAAGGGGTGACGGACGATTGAACAACACACAATCGATCAATCAATCTACCACTTTTTATCTTTTATCTTTTTTCCTTAACCCTAGTTCTTCTTCTTCCTCGTTCTTCGTCTGTCTTCTTGTTGCAGGGCGGCGAACTTCGAGGCCCTAGGGGCGATCAGGTCGACCTAGGGCAGCCCATAGCCGCCGCGCGCCCTGACGGGGTCCCTCCCGGGCTTGTGGGGTTTCGGGTCTACAAAAGCGCCCGCCGGATTGTCTTGCGTACCGCGCTTCTGGCAGGTCTCCTTCGACGTGAGCTGCGGTGCACCACCCCTAGCGTCGAGGGTACACGGTGACGTGTTCGTGTGCGAACACTAGGTCATCCACTTGAGGGAAATTTGCTACTGTCCTACAAACCTCTGCACTTGGAGGCCCAACAACGTCTACAAGAAGAAGGTTGTGTAGTAGACATCAAGCTCTTTTCTGGCGCCATTGCCGGGGAGGTGAGTGCTTGAAGATATATCTTTAGATCTTGCAATCGAATCTTTTTGTTTCTTGTTTTATCACTAGTTTAGTCTATAAAATAAAACTACAAAAAAATGGAATTGAGTTTGCCTCATACACTTCATCTTTTTAATATCTTTCGTGAGAATGATGGAAAGGAAAATTGTGCTCAAGTGCTAGAAGAAGAAGTCTATAAAATGTTTGGCACTAAATCTTTTAATGAGGAGCATGATTGCAATGTTGTTAGTATGAATTCTTTGAATACCTATGATGCTAATGATATGCAAAGCCACAAGCTTGGGGATGCTATGTTTGATGAAGATGATATTTTTTGTCCCCCAAGTTTTGATGAGCAAATTTATTATGATGAAAGCATGCCTCCTATTTATGATGATTATTGTGATGACACATATGCTATAAAGAATAAAGATAACCATGAAACTTGTCATCTTGATTTTAATTTTCAATTGGATTATGCTTCACATGATAGTTATTTTGTTGAGTTTGCTCCCACTACTATTGATAAGAATAAATTTGCTTATGTGGAGAGTACTAAAATTTCTATGCAAGTAGATCATGAAAAGAATGCTTTATGTGATGGTTATATTGTTGAATTCATTCATGATGCTACTGGAAATTATTATGAGGGAGGAACATATGCTTGTAGGAATTGCAATAATATCAAGTTTCCTCTCTATGTGCTTAAAGTTTTAATCTTATGCTTGTTTTGCCTTCCTATGCTAGTTGATTATTGTTCCCATAAGTTGTTTGCTCACAAAATTCCTATGCATAGGAAGTGGGTTAGGCTTAAATGTGCTAGTCATATTCTTCATGATGCTCTCTTTATGTTTCAATTCTTATCTTTTATGTGAGCATCATTGAAATCATCATGCCTAGCTAGGGGCGTTAAACGATATCGCTTGTTGGGAGGCAACCCAATTTTATTTTTCTTCCTTGCTTTTTGTTCCTGTTTAGTAATAAATAATTTATCTAGCCTCTTGTTAGACGTGGTTTTATGTTTTAGTTAGTGTTTGTGCCAAGTAGAACCTTTGGGAAGACTTGGGTGAAGTCTTTGTGATCTTGCTGTAAAAAACATAAACTTTAGCGCTCATGAGATTAGCTCCCATTTTTTACTGGAGAGAGATTTTAGGTTGATTATTTTTTCATACGATTAATAGACAAATCCCTCAGGTCCACCAATTTATTTCAGAATTTTGGAGTTCCAGAAGTATACGTTTGATACAGATTACTACAGACTATTTTATTTTTGACAGATTCTGTTTTCTATGTGTTGTTTGCTTATTTTGATGAATCTATGAGTAGTATTGTAGGGTATGAACCATAGAGAAGTTGGAATACAGTTATATTACACCAATATGAATTTAGAATGAGTTCACAACAGTACCTAAGTGGTGATTTATTTTCTTATACTAACGGAGCTTACGAGTTTTCTGTTGAGTTTTGTGTTGTGAAGTTTTCAAGTTTTGGGTAAAGATTCGACGGACTATGGAATAAGGAGTGGCAAGAGCCTAAGCTTGGGGATGCCCAAGGCACCCCAAGGTAATATTCAAGGACAACCCATAGCCTAAGCTTGGGGATGCCCCGGAAGGCATCCCCTCTTTCGTCTTCGTTCATCGGTAACTTTACTTAGAGCTATATTTTTATTCACCACATGATATGTGTTTTGCTTGGAGTGTCATTTTCTTTTATTAGTATTTGCTTGCTGTTATTTAGAATAATGTTTTGCATCTATATTTTCAATAAAAAAATGTCAAGGATAGCCTTTACCATGCTTATTTTGCAAGTATACATGTTGCTGTTTCAAAACAGAAAGTTTACCGCTGTTGCAAAAATTCTCTAGAAATGTCAGAAAATGATAAAATGTTGAAACTTTTTGCATATTGAGATCTGATAAATTTCCTACAGTGTGGTATTTTTCTCATAATTTTTGGTGTTAGGGAATTATGACGAATCTTGCATTCTTTACAGACTGTAATATTTTGGCAGATTGCTGTTATGTTTGCATATGTTTGCTTGTTTAATGATTCTATTTGAGGATAGGAGTATTAAATATGCAGAGGCATTTAGTATGCAATGTTGAATAATAATTTTAATGATTTGCTACATTAGATAATGATAAGGTTTTTGCATTGGTTTATACTAACTTATCTCACGAGTTCTTGTTGAGTTTGATGTGGATGAAGCTTTCGAGATTTAGGAAACCGAGATATAAAAGGAATTAAGGAGACACAAAAGCTCAAGCTTGGGGATGCCCAAGGCACCCCAAGATAATATTTTAAGAAGTCTCAAGCATCCAAGCTCGGGGATGCCCCGGTAGGCATCCCACCATTCTTCTTCAACAATTATCGGTTAGTATCGGTTGAACCTAAGTTTTTGCTTCTTCACATGAGTTGTGCTATCCTTGCAATGTCATTTTATTTTGCTTTGCTTGATGTTTGAATAATATCCCAAGATGTGAAATTCCTAAATGTTAGAGAGTCTTCACATAGTTACATAATTATCTGACTACTCATTGATCTTCACTTATATCTTTCGGAGTAGTTTGTCATTTAGTCTAGTGCTTCACTTATATCTTTTTAGAGAACGACGGTGGCTTTATTTTGTAAAATTATTGATATCTCATGCTTCACTTATATTATTTTGAGAGTCTTTTAGAACAGCATGGTATTTGCTATGGTTATAAAATTGGTCCTAGAATGATGGGCATCCAAGTTGGATATAATAAAAACTATCATAGAAAGTGCATTGAACACTATGATCAATTTGATGCTTGATAATGGTTTTGAGATATAAAGGTGGTAATGTTAGAGTCATGCTAGTTGGGTAATTATGAAATTGAGAAATACTTGTGTTAAATTTGGCAAGTTCCGTAGCATGCACGTATGGTAAAAGTTGTGTAACAAATTTGTTGCATGGGGTGCTCTTTTGATTGCCTTCCTTATGTGTGGAGGTCAGGGTCGCACGATGATTAACTCCTACCAACCCTTCCCCTAGGAGCATGCGTAGTAGTACTTTGCTTCGAGGGCTAATAAACTTTTGCAATAAGTATATGAGTTCTTTATGACTAATGTGAGTCCATGGATTATACGCACTCTTACCCTTCCATCATTGCTAGCCTCTACGGTACCGTGCATTGCCCTTTCTCACCTTGAGAGTTGGTGCAAACTTCGCCGGTGCATCCAAACCCCGTGATACGATACGCTCTATCACACATAAACCTCCTTATATCTTCCTCAAAACATCCACCATACCTACTTATTATGGCATTTCCATAGCCATTCCGAGATATATTGCCATGCAACTTTCCACCGTTCCGTTTATTATGACACGCTTCATCATTGTCATATTGCTTTTGCATGATCATGTAGTTGACATCGTATTTGTGGCAAAGCCACCATGCATAATTTTTCATACATATCACTCTTGATTCATTGCATATCCCGGTACACCGTCGGAAGCATTCATATAGAGTCATATCTTGTTCTAGTATCGAGTTGTAATCCATGAGTTGTAAGTAAATAGAAGTGTGATGATCATCACTATTAGAGGATTGTCCTTAATAAAAAAAAGGAGAAAGGCCAAGTAAAAAAAAAGCCAAATAAAAAAAGAGAAAAAAAGAAAGGCCAAAAAAAGGGGGGACAATGTTACTATCCTTTTCCACACTTGTGCTTCAAAGTAGCACCATGACTTCATGACAGAGAGTCTCGTATGTTGTCACTTTCATATACTAGTGGGAATTTTTCATTATAGAACTTGGCTTGTATATTCCAATGACGGGCTTCCTCAAAATTCCCTAGGTCTTCGTGAGCAAGCAAGTTGGATGCACACCCACTTAGTTCCTTTTGTTGAGCTTTCGTACATTTATAGCTCTAGTGCATCCGTTGCATGGCAATCCCTACTCCTCATGTTGACATCAATTGATGGGCATCTCCATAGCCCGTTGATTAGCATCGTCAATGTGAGACTTTCTCCATTTTTTTGTCTTCTCCACACAACCTCCATCATCATATTCTATTCCACCCATAATGCTATATCCATGGCTCATGTATTGTGTGAGAGTTGAAAAAAGCTGAAGCGCGTTATAAAGTATGAACCAATTGCTTGGTTGAAACCGAGGTTGTGCACTATGGGAGTATTTTGTGTGACGAAAATGAAGCATAGCTTAACTATACGATTTTGTAGGGATAAGCTTTCTTTGGCTATGTTATTTTGATAAGACATGATTACTTGTTAGTATGCTTGCAGTATTACTATTTTTATGTTAATATGAACTTTTATCTTGAATCACCTGGATCTGAACATTCATGCCACAATAAAGAAAATTACATTGAGAAATATGATAGGTAGCATTCCACATCAAAAATTCTGTTGTTATCATTTACCTACTCGAGGACGAGCAGGAACTAAGCTTGGGGATGCTTGATACGTCTCCAACGTATCTATAATTTTTTATTGTTCCATGCTATTATATTACCCGTTTTGGATGTTTATGGCCTTTACTATACACTTTTATATGATTTTTGGGACTAACCTATTAACCTAGAGCCCAGTGCTAGTTTCTGTTTTTTTCCTTGTTTTTGAGTTTTACAGAAAAGGAATACCAAACGGAGTCCGATTGACGTGCCAATTTTTTACGATTTTTTATGGACCAAAAGAAGCCCCCGGAGTAAAAGAGTTGGGTCAGAAGAGTCCCGAGCCATCCACGAGGGTGGAGGGCGAGCCCTACCCCCCTGGGCACGCCCCCTGCCTCGTGGACGACTCGGAGACCCCCTTGACGTGAGACCGACGCCAAAAATTCCTATGAATACCCAAACCTCCAGAAAATAACCTAGATCGGGAGTTCCGCCGCCGCAAGCCTCTGTAGCCACCAAAAACCAATCGAGACCCTGTTCTGGCACCCTGCTGGAGGGGGATCCCTCACCGGTGTCCATTTTCATCATCACGGCGCTCTCCATGATGAGGAGGGAGTAGTTCACCCTCGGGGTTGAGGGTATGTACCAGTAGCTATGTGTTTGATCTCTCTCTCTCTCTATCTCCCTCTCTCTCTCTCTCGTGTTATTGATTTGGCACGATCGTGATGTATCGTGAGTTTGCTATTATAGTTGGATCTTATGATGTTTCTCCTTCTCTACTCTCTTGTAATGGATTGAGTTTTCCCTTTGAAGTTATCTTATCGGATTGAGTCTTTAAGGATTTGAGAACACTTGATGTATGTCTTGCATGTGCTTATCTGTGGTGACAATGGGATATTCATGTGATCTACTTGATGTATGTTTTGGTGATCAACTTGCGGCTTCACCTTGTGAACTTATACATAGGGGTTGGCACATGTTTTCGTCTTGACTCGCTGGTAGAAACTTTGGGGCACTCTTTGAAGTTTTTTGTGTTGGTTGAATAGATGAATCTGAGATTGTGTGATGCATATCGTATAATCATACCCACAGATACTTGAGGTGACATTGGAGTATCTAGGTGACATTAGGGTTTTGGTTGATTTGTGTCTTAAGGTGTTATTCTAGTATGAACTCTAGGATAGATTGAACGGAAAAAATAGCTTCGTGTTATTTTACTACGGACTCTTGAATAGATCGATCAGAAAGGAATACTTTGAGGTGGTTTCGTACCCTACAATAATCTCTTTGTTTGTTCTCCGCTATTAGTGACTTTGGAGTGACTCTTTGTTGCATGTTGAGGGATTTTTATATGATCTAATTATGTCATTATTGTTGAGAGAACTTGCACTAGTGAAAGCATGAACCCTAGGCCTTGTTTCCTAGCATTGGAATACCGTTTGTGCTCACTTTTATCATTAGTTACCTTGCTGTTTTTATAATTTCAGATTACAAAAATCCATATCTATCATCCATATTGCACTTGCATCACCATCTCTTCGCCGAACTAGTGCACCTATACAATTTACCATTGTATTAGGTGTGTTGGGGACACAAGAGACTCTTTGTTATTTGGTTGCAGGGTTGTTTGAGAGAGACCATCTTCATCCTATGCCTACAACGGATTGATAAACCTTAGGTCATCCACTTGAGGGAAATTTGCTACTTTCCTACAAACCTCTCCAGTTGGAGGAGCAACAACGTCTACAAGAAGAAGGTTGTATAGTAGACATCAGAACCACTTCCGAAATAGTGGATTCATCACTAAATAAAGTCATGACGTCTCCAAATCCACTTTCATAATTATCACAATAATATTCAACATCCTCCAAAATAGTGGGATCATTACTTCCTAAAGTTGACACTCTTCCAAACCCACTTTCATCAATATAATCCTCATAAATAGGAGGCATGCTTTCATCATAATAAAGATTCTAAAAACTTGGGGGGACTAAACATATCATCTTCATCAAACATAGCATCCCCAAGATTGTGGCTTTGCATATCATTAGCATCATGGGTATTCAAAGAATTCATACTAACAACATTGCAATCATGCTCATCATTCACATATTTTATGCCAAGCATTCTATGTAATTCTTCTTCTAGTCATTGAGCACAACTTTCCTTCCCATCATTTTCACGAAAGACATTAAAAAGATGAAGCATATGAGGCACCCTTAATTCCATTTTTTGTAGTTTTCTTTTATAAACTAAACTAATGATAAAACAACAAACTAAAAGATTCGATTGCAATATCTAAAGATATACCTTCAAGCACCCACCTCCCCGGCAACGGCGCAAAAAAAGAGCTTGATGTCTACTACACAACCTTCTTCTTGTAGACATTGTTGGGCCTCCAAGTGCAGAGGTTTGTAGGATAGTAGCAAATTTCTCTCAAGTGGATGACCTAAGGTTTATCAATCCATCGGAGGCGTAGGATGAAGATGGACTCTCTCAAACAACCCTGCAACCAAATAACAAATAGTCTCTTGTGTCCCCAACACACCCAATACAATGGTAAATTGTATAGGTGCACTAGTTCGGCGAAGAGATGGCGATACAAGTGCAATATGGATGGTAGATATAGGTTTTTGTAATATAAAATATAAAAACAGCAAGGTAACAAGTGGTAAAAGTGAGCGTAAACGGTACTGCAATTCTAGGAAACAAGGCCTAAGGTTCATACTTTCCCTAGTGCAAGTTCTCTCAACAATAATAACATAATTGGATCATATAACTATCCCTCAACATGCAACAAAGAGTCACTCCAAACTCACTAATAGCGGAGAACAAACGAAGAGATTATTGTAGGGTACGAAACCACCTCAAAGTTATCCTTTCTGATCGATCTATTCAAGAGTCCATAGTAAAATAACACGAAGCTATTCTGTCTATTTGATCTATCATAGAGTTCGCACTAGAATAACACCTTAAGACACAAATCAACAAAAACCCTAATGTCACCTAGATACTCCAATGTCACCTCAAGGATCCGTCGGCATGATTATATGATATGCATCACACAATCTCAGATTCATCTATTCAACCAACACAAAGTACTTCAAAGAGTGCCCCAAAGTTTCTACCGGAGAGTCAAGACGAAAACGTGTGCCAACCCCTATGCATAAGTTCACAAGGTCACTGAACTCGCAAGTTGATCACCAAAACATACATCAAGTAGATCGCGTGAATATCCCATTGTCACCACAGATAAGCACATGCAAGACATACATCAAGTGTTCTCAAATCCTTAAACACTCAATCCAATAAGATAACTTCAAAGGGAAAACTCAATCCATTACAAGAGAGTAGAGGGGGAGAAACATCATAAGATCCAACTATAATAGCAAAGCTCGCGATACATCAAGATCGTGCCAAATCAAGAACACGAGAGAGAGAGAGAGAGAGAGAGAGAGAGAGAGAGAGAGATCAAACACATAGCTACTGGTACATACCCTCAGCCCCGAGGTTGAACTACTCCCTCCTCGTCATGGAGAGCGCCGGGATGATGAAGATGGCCACCGGTGAGGGATCCCCCCTCCAGCAGGGTGCCGGAATGGCTGTCGAGAGGTTTTTGGTGGCTACAGAGGCTTGTGGTGGCGGAACTCCCGATCTATGGTGCTCCTGGATGTTTTCGGGGTCTATGGGTATATATAGGAGGAAGAAGTAGGTCGGTGGAGCCGCGAGGGGCCCACGAGGGTGGGGGCGCGCCTCCCTGCCTCGTGGCCTCCTCGCTTCTTTCTTGACGTCAACTCCAAGTCTCCTGGATCACGTTTGTTCCAAAAATCACTCTCCCGAAGGTTTCATTCCGTTTGGATTCCGTTTGATATTCCTTTTCTGCCAAACACTAAAATAGGCAAAAAAAACAGAAATTTGCACTGGGCCTCCGATTAAGAGGTTAGTCCCAAAAATAATATAAAAGTGCATAGTAAAGCCCATTAAACATCCAAAACAGATAATATAATAGCATGGAACAATCAAAAGTTATAGATACGTTGGAGATGTATCACATCATATACAACTCTTCTTCTAGAAATCCATTGAGGAATGCAGTTTTGACATCCATCTGCCAAATTTCATAATCATAAAATGCGGCAATTGCTAACATGACTCGGACAGACTTAAGCATCGCTACGGGTGAGAAAGTCTCATCGTAGTCGACCTTTGTAGACAGTAACATTACTGTTAGCGTCTCTGGGCTCATCATCGCTTCCGCATAGTTCGTAGGTTCACCATGGTCTAGTAACATGACTTACAGAACAGGATTACCATACCACTCTGGTGCGGGTCTTACTCTGGAAAACCTACGAGGTTCGGTAGTAACTTGATCAGAAGTTTCATGATCATCATCATTAGCTTCCTCACTAATTGGTGTAGGAATCACTGGAACTGATTTATGTGATGAACTACTTTCCAATAAGGGAGAAGGTACAATTACCTCATGAAGTTCTACTTTCCTCCCACTCACTTCTTTCGAGAGAAACTCCTTCTCTAGAAAGGATCCATTCTTAGCAACAAATATCTTGCCTTCGGATCTGTGATAGAAGTTGTACCCAACAGTTTCCTTTGGGTATCCTATGCAGACGCACTTCTCCGATTTGGGTTCGAGCTTATGAGGTTGAAGCTTTTTCACATAAGCATCGCAGCCCCAAACTTTAAGAAACGACAACTTTGGTTTCTTGCCAAACCACAGTTTATAAGGCGTCGTCTCAATGGATTTTGATGGTGCCCTATTTAAAGTGAATGCAGCCGTCTCTAAAGCATAACCCTGAAATGATAGCGGTAAATTAGTAAGAGACATCGTAGATCGCACCATATCCAATAAAGTACGGTTACGACATTCGGACACACCATTTCGCTGTGGTGTTCCAGGTGGCGTTAGTTGTGAAACTATCCCATGTTGTTTCAAATGAAGACCAAACTCGTAACTCAAATATTCTCCTCCACGATCAGATCGTGGAAACTTTATTTTCTTATTACGGTGATTTTCCACCTCACTCTAAAATTCTTTGAACTTTTCAAATGTTTCAGACTTATGCTTCATTAAGTAGATATAACCATATCTGCTCAAATCATCTGTGAAGGTAAGAAAATAATGATACCCGCCACGAGCCTCAACACTCATTGGACCGCATACATTGATATGTATTATTTCCAATAAGTCAGTAGCTCGTTCCATTGTTCCGGAGAACGGAGTTTTAGTCATCTTGCCCATAAGGCACAGTTCGCAAGCACCAAGTGATTCATAATCAAGTGATTCCAAAAGTCCATCAGCATGGAGTTTCTTCATGCGCTTTACATGGATATGACCCAAACGGCAGTGCCACAAATAAGTTGCACTATCGTTATCAACTTTGCATCTTTTACCTTCAATATTATGAATATGTGTATCATCACTATCGAGATTCAACAAAAAATAGACCACTCATCAGGGGTGCATGACCATAAATGATATTACTCATATAAAGAGAACAATCATGATTATCTGATTTAAATGAATAACCGTCTCGCATCAAACAAGATCCAGATATAATGTTCATGCTCAACGCTGGCACCAAATAACAATTATTCAGGTCTAAAACTAATCCCGATGGCAGATGTAGAGGTAGCGTGCCGACGGCGATCACATCGACCTTGGAACCATTTCCCACGCGCATCGTCACCTCATCCTTAGCCAATCTTCGTTTAATCCGTAGCCCCTGTTTCGAGTTGCAAATATGAGCAACAGAACTAGTATCAAATACCCAGGCACTACTACGAGCATTAGTAAGGTACACATCAATAACATGTATATCAAATATACCTTTCACTTTGCCATCCTTCTTATCTGCCAAATACTTGGGGTTGTTCTGCTTCCAGTGACCAGTCCCTTTATAGTAGAAGCACTCAGTTTCAGGCTTAGGTCCAGACTTTGGTTTATTCTCTTGAGCAGCAACCTTTTTGTCGTTCTTCTTGAAGTTCCCCTTCTTCCCTTTGCCCTTTTTCTTGAAACTAGTGGTCTTGTTGACCATCAACACTTGATGCTCCTTCTTGATTTCTACCTCCGGAGCCTTTAGCATCATGAAGAGCTCGGGAATAGTCTTGTTCATCCCTTGCATATTATAGCTCATCACGAAGCCTTTATAGCTTGGTGGCAGTGATTTAAGAACTCTGTCAATGACACTATCATCAGGAAGATTAACTCCCAGCTGAGTCAAGTGGTTATGGTACCCAGACATTCTGAGTATGTGTTCACTGATAGAACTATTCTCCTCCATTTTGCAGCTGTAGAACTTGTTGGAGACTTCATATCTCTCAACTCGGGCATTTGCTTGAACTATTAACTTCAACTCGTGGAACATCTCATATGCTCCATGACGTTCAAAACGTCTTTGAAGTCCCGATTCTAAGCCGTAAAGCATGGCACACTGAATTATTGAGTAGTCATCAGCTTTGCTCTGCCAAACGTTCTTAACGTCATCAGTAGCATCTGCAGCAGGCCTGGCACCCAATGGTGCTTCCAGGACGTAATTCTTCTGTGCAGCAATGATGATAATCCTCAAGTTACAGACCCAATCCGTGTAGTTTCTGCCATCATCTTTCAACTTAGCTTTCTCTAGGAATGCATTAAAATTCAAAGGAACAGTAGCACGGGCCATTGATCTACAATAACATAGACATGCAAAATAACTATCAATACTAAGTTCATGATAAATTAAAGTTCAATTAATCATATTACTTAAGAACTCCCACTTAGATAGACATCCCTCTAGTCATCTAAATGATCATGTGATCTAACTCAACTAAACCATGTCCGATCATCACGTGAGATGGAGTAGTTTTCAGTGGTGAACATCACTATGTTGACCATATCTACTATATGATTCATGTTCGACCTTTCGGTCTCAGTGTTCCAAGGCGATATCTGCATATGCTAGGCTCGTCAAGTTTAACCCGAGTATTCTGCGTGTGCAAAATTGGCTTGCACCTAATGTATGTGAATGTAGAGCTTATCACACCCGATCATCACGTGGTGTCTCGGCATGAAGAACTTTAGCAACGGTGCATACTCAGGGAGAACACTTATACCTTGAAATTTAGTAAGGGATCGTCTTATAATGCTACCGCCGTACTAAGCAAAATAAGATGCATAAAAGATAAACATCACATGTAATCAAAATATGTGACATGATATGGCCATTATCATCTTGTGCTCATGATCTCCATCACCGAAGCATCGTCATGATCTCCATTCTCACCGGCGTGATACCTTGATCTCCATGGTAGCATTGTTGTCGCCTCGCCAAATATTATTACTACGACTATCGGCACCGCTTAGTGATAAAGTAAAACAATTACATGGCGATTGCATTGCATACAATAAAGCAACAACCATATGGCTCCTGCCAGTTACCGATAACTTAGTTACAAAACATGATCATCTTATACAACAATATATATCACATCATGCCTTGACCATATCACGTCACAGCAATCCCTGCAAAAACAAGTTAGACATCCTCTACTTTGTTGTTGCAAGTTTTACGTGGCTTCTACAGGCTTCTAGCAAGAACCGTTCTTACCTACACATCAAAACCACAACGATTTTTCGTCAAGTGTGATGTTTTAACCTTCAACAAGGATCGGCCGTAGTCAAACTCGATTCAACTAAAGTTGGAGAAACAGACACCCGCCAGCCACCTTTGTGCAAAAGCACGTCGGTAGAACCAGTCTCATGAAT
Organism: Triticum timopheevii; assembly: GCA_963921465.1. Classification (NCBI taxonomy): domain Eukaryota; kingdom Viridiplantae; phylum Streptophyta; class Magnoliopsida; order Poales; family Poaceae; genus Triticum; species Triticum timopheevii. Next base: position 577,601,300 of record OY997268.1, read on the forward strand.
GCGGTCATGTAATGTCAGTCCAGGCCGCTTCATCCATTAATACCGCTAAATCAAAGTAAGATGTTGGTGGTAAGTAGTATGACTATTATCGCCCACAACTCTTTGTATTCTAATCGTGCATATAACATCTACGCATAGACCTGGCTCTGATACCACTGTAGGGGAATGTGGTAATTTCAAAAAAAATCATACGATCACGCAAGATCTATCTAGGTGATGCAAAGCAATGAGAGGGGGTAGTGCACGTACCATCATAGACCGAAAGCGGAAGCATTAGTTAACGCAGTTGATGTAGTCGAACGTCTTCGCGATCCAACCGATCCAAGTACTGAATGTACGACACCTCCGTGTTCAGCACACGTTCAGCCTGATGACGTCCCCCGTACTCTTGATCCAGTAGAGGCCGAGGGAGAGTTTCATTAGCACGACGGCGTGGTGCTACCTCTTGAGCACTACGTTGGTTTTTTCCCCGAAGAGGAGAGGATGATGCAGCAAAGTAGCGTAAGTATTTCCCTCAGTTTTTGAGAACCAAGGTATCAATCCAGTAGGAGACCACGCACAAGTCCCTCGTACCTACATAAAACGATAGCTACTCGCAACCAACGCAATTAGGGGTTGTCAATCCCTTCACGGTCACTTACGAGGGTGAGATCTGATAGAGATGATAAATAATATTTTTGGTATTTTTGATAGATAGATGCAAAGTGAAAAGTAAAAGGCAAAGTAAAAACAAAGCAAGTAATAAAGCGACAGAGATTGATATGATGAGAATAGACCCGGGGCCATAGGTTTCACTAGTGGCTTCTCTCAAGACCATAGATATTCTACGGTGGGTGAACAAATTACTGTTGAGCAATTGACAGAATTGAGCATAGTTATGAGTATATCTAGGTAATGATCATGTATATAGGCATCACGTCCGAGACAAGTAGATCGAAACGATTCTACATCTACTACTATTACTCCACTCATCGACCACTATCCAGCATGCATCTAGAGTATTAAGTTATATTAGAGTAACGCCTTAAGCAAGATGACATGATGTAGAGGGATAAATTCATGCAATATGATAAAAAAACCATCTTGTTATCCTCGATGGCAACAATACAATATGTGCCTTGCTGCCCCTTCTGTCACTGGGAAAGGTCACCGCAAGATTGAACCCAAAGCTAAGCACTTCTCCCATTGCAAGAACTACCAATTTAGTTGGCCAAACCAAAAAGGATAATTCGAAGAGACTTGCAAAGATAACTCAATCATACATAAAAGAATTCAGAGAAGATTCAAATATTTTCCATAGATAATACTGGATCATAAACCCACAATTCATCGGTCTCAACAAACACACCGCAAAAAGAAGATTACATCGAATAGATCTCCACGAGAGAGGGGGAGAACATTGTATTGAGATCCAAAAAGAGAGAAGAAGCCATCTAGCTACTAGCTATGGACCCGAAGGTCTGAAGTAAACTACTCACACTTCATCGGAGGGGCTATGGTGTTGATGTAGAAGCCCTCCGTGGTGGATGCCCCCTCCGGTGGAGCTCCGGAACAGGCCCTAAGATGGGATCTCGTGGATACAGAAGGTTGCGGCGGTGGAATTAGGTTTTTGGCTCCTGTTCTTATCGTTTGGGGATACATAGGTACATATAGGAGGAAGGAGTATGTCGGTGGAGCAACAGAGGGCCCACGAGGTAGGGGGCACGCCGGGGGGGGCGCCCTCCACCCTCGTGACTGCCTCTGGCACTTCTTGGAGTAGGGTCCAAGTCTCCTAGATCACGTTCGGCGAGAAAATCACGCTCCCGAAGGTTTCATTCCGTTTGGACTCCGTTTGATATTCCGTTTCTTCGAAACACTGAAATAGGTAAAAAAACAGCAATTTTGGGCTGGGCCTCCGGTTAATAGGTTAGTCCCAAAAATAATATAAAAGTGGAAAATAAAGCCCAATATAGTCCAAAACAGTAGTTAAAATAGCATGGAGCAATCAAAAATTATAGATACGTTGGAGACATATCACGTGGCGACAGTGATGATGAAGTAACCGGCACAGGGCTTCGCCTAAGCACTACGACGATATGACCGAGGTGTGTAACTGTGGAGGGGGGCACCGCACACGGCTAAAAGATCAACTTGTGTGTTCTAGGGTGCCCCCCTGCCCCGTATATAAAGGTCAAGGGGGAGGCCGGCCGGCCCTCCTAGGGCGCTCCCCACAAGGGGAGTCCTACTAGGACTACTAGTCCTAGTAGGATTCCACCAAGAGGGAGAGGGGGAAGGAAGGAGAGGGAGAGGGAGAAGGAAAAGCCCCCCTTCCCTAGTCCAATTCGGACCCAAGGGGGAGGGGGCATGCGGCCTGCCCTGGCCTCCCCCCCCCTCTCTCCACTAAGGCCCATGAGGCCCATTAGTTCCCCGGGGGGTTCCGGTAACCCTACGACACTCCAATTTTATCCAAAACTTCTCCGGAACACTTCCGGTGTCCGAATATAGTCGTACAATATATCAATCTTTATGTCTCGACCATTTCGAGACTCCTCGTCATGTCCATAATCTCATCCGGGACTCTGAACAAACTTCGGTCATCAAAACACATAACTCATAATACAAATCATCATCGAAACGTTAAGCGTGCGGACCCTACGGGTTCGAGAACTATGTAGACATGACCGAGACACATCTCCGGTCAATAACCAATAGAGGAACCTGGATGCTCATATTGTCTCCTACATATTCTACGAAGATCTTTACCGGTCAAACCGCATAACAACATACATTGTTCCCTTTGTCATTGGTATGTTACTTGCCCGAGATTCGATCGTCGGTATCATTATACCTAGTTCAATCTCGTTACCTATAAGTCTCTTTACTTGTTCCATAATACTTCATCCCGCAACTAACTCATTAGTGACAATGCTTGCAAGGCTTATACTGATGAGCATTACCGAGAGGGCCCACAGATACCTCTCTGAAACACGGAGTGACAAATCCTAACTCGATCTATGCCAACCCAACAAACACCTTCGGACAAACCTGTAGAGCACCTTTATAATCACCCATTTACGTTGTTACATTTGGTAGCACACAAAGTGTTCCTCCGGTATTCGGGAGTTGCATAATCTCATAGTCTAAGGAACATGTATAAGTCATGAAGAAAGCAGTAGCAATTAAACTGTAACAATCATAATGCTAAGCTAACAGATGGGTCATGTCCATCACATCATTCTCCAATTGAGGTGGTCTTGTTCATCAAATGACAACACATGTCTATGGTTAGGAAACATAACCATCTTTGATTAATGAGCTAGTCAAGTAGAGGCATAGTAGGGACAATATGTTTTGTCTATGTATTCACACATGTACTAAGTTTCCAGTTAATACAATTCTAGCATGAATAACAAACATTTATCATGAAATAAGGAAATAAATAAGAACTTTATTATTGCCTCTAGGGCATATTTCCTTCACCATCGCCCGTTGCACTCCGGGTCTTTGCGAGCAGGGTCGATACATGCACCGCCTTGGATGGCCAGCACGATCTGACCGTACCACAATGCTGAACTGGACGTCTGACAAAGCTTCGGCTGATACCACGACGTCGAGGCTCATAACTATTCTCGCGTGGTGGTTAGTGCATAAAGGCCAGAGGCCAACTCAGAACAAATACCCAAACCTTTAGTGTATGCTCGCGGTAACGAGCAGAGACTCATGATCGATGTGACCCCATCGCCCCGTCTCGTGGACTTGCGGCAAGGGCCCAGAATGCACGGCCGTGCCACGTAATTACCTCGCGGGTGCTCTTCGGACCTGCCCAACTTTCACAATAACTCGGGGGTACCCCTCAGGGCCGACCCAACTTAAACAAACGGTCTCAAGTAAAGTTCAAGTAACTGTGTGTCCATAACATCAAGGGGGAATCCAAGGAACCACCCTTGATGGAATCCACTTGATGTAATCGTCAAGCTGAACTTAGGAGGAATCACCCTCGGGGCTCACACTTGAGGTGTTGCACGACAGAGTTGTATCGGGAGTGGTGAAAGAGGAATCATCATCGATTACCACGACCGAATAGCTACACTACAGAGTTATCATCAGGAGTGCGTTACGAGGTATCACCCTCGGCACTCGATAGTAGCTCTACAGAGTCGAGCAACAAAAGGGGCGTGATGTGATGTGAGGTGCCGGGCTCTGGTCATCGACCACGTTGATCGAGTCGTCGATGATGAAGCAGGGGCAACAAGGACAAGGTGGGGGTCACTGATGGATCACTATCCAACCTATGCTATGCAGTTTAGGATAAGCAGGTAGGTAACAATAACAGGTACAAAAGCAGGCTATGCATCAGAATAGGAGCAATCAATTACAGTAGCAAAATCTAATGCAAGCAAGAGAGAATGAAATGGGAGATATCGGGATGATCAAAAGGGGGGCTTGCCTGAAAGCTCTGCACTCCGCAAAAAGGGAAGAAGGTCCTCAATGACATAGTCCATCACAGTGGCATCAGCAACGCTCTCGGGGTCTACAGGAGAGAAGAGGGGGAAGAAACAGTAAATATAAAGCACACAGATGAAACACTAAGCATGACATGACGAAACACGGTGCTAGGGGTGTTCTAACACGGTGCTACACGATACCGGCGAAGGGTGATAGCATCCGGGAAAAATTTCCCGTAATTAGGCATTTTCGGACAGACGAACCGGAGGGGGATGGTTTGATGTTCACTATGCTAGGGACGTGTGGCGGACGAATGGTCCGCGTATTCGGATTCGTTCGTCGTTCTGAGAAACTTTCATGTATAAAGCTTTTTCATCCAAGTTACTGATTATTTTATATGATTTTCCGAAGTTTTAAACATATTCTGAAATTATTATTAAATCAAAAAAGGTGAAATTGCTATGTGCACCGAACAGACTGCACACAGCAGGGCCACCGGAGGCTGACAGTGGACCCCGTTGACCAGGTCAACTGTTGACCAGTTGACTGGTCATATGGGCAGGGGCCCACATGTCAGTTTCTGATAGTGCTAACTAATTAACTAAATAGGTAATTAGACTAATTATGTTTAAATTAATCAAGTTAATTAATCATTTAACTAATTAATTATTTTTTACATATCTTTTTTAAGATAGGGGCGTGGGGCCTCCTAGTCAGTGGGGCGGGGGGGCTTAGCGGGCGACGGTTAACGGGGCTACGGGCGCTGTCCCAGGCCAGCGCAGATGTGTGCCCGCGCGAGCACAGGGACGAGGCCATGACCGCGACCGGCCGCAACGGGAGTTGGCCGGCGAGCGGCGGCCGGCGGAGGCGATACCAGGGCGGGCACGCCCGAGTAGAGCGGGCGGAGCGTGAGGGCGGCGGGAGCAACAGCGGCAGCGCGGGGCTGGGCTGGAGCGGCAACAGCGCAGGACGCAGGCGTGGGGCGGCGGTCGGGGCGAGGCCAGGGTGAGGCAGCGCGGGACGAGGCGGGGTTGGCCGGCGTCTAGCTGGGCGGCAGCGGCAAGGGGTGGCACCGGCACGACGGAGCTCGGGTCTACAGGCGTGGGCGCAGGGCTGTTCGGCTACGGTGACTAGGGGGCTCGCGGGAGCGTGGGCCACGGCAGGAGGCGGCGACCACGATGCTTGGCAGCAGGAGCTGCGGCAATAGGCGCGCAGCAGCAGTCAGCAGCGGCAGCGACGGCTAGAACCGGATGAACAGGGAGTCGAGCCTATAGGGTATGGCAATGGGTGCTGGTGGGTGTGGCGCCTGGGAAGCCTAGGAGCTCGCTGTCATGCCTAGCAACGACGGACACGGGCTGCAGCGTGGCACACGACAAGGCAGACGACGGTGGGCTCTGCCCATGGCGGGGGTCGCGTCTAGGGGATGAGCGCGAGACACTAGTGCAGAACCGGCCATTAGTGCCGGTTTGCCAACCGGCACTAAAGAGTGGGCAGAGCCAACACCATTAATTATTCACACATACACATGTATATACATATACAATTTCTCCTACATATGTTGCCTTTGGTGCCTCCGGAGCACGATGACAAGTGGTTCATGGGGGCGGTAGCGGGTAATAGTATTCTCCTTTGGGATCTATGACCTAGTCGAGCAAAAATCCGGCTATTTCCTCTTGAAGTGCTAGTATGCGATCCGATGGTAGGAGCTTATCCCGCACCGATCTGAACTGTTAAGAAGGAGATCAATATGCATGTGTGTTAGTTGTGTGACTACATATCGATAATGGTGTGAATAGTGTTCTGACAAACGTACCTAGTCCTGTCTATCAGATCTGCTCCTTTCGCACGTCATCATGCGGATGTTCTCGCAAATGTAGAATGCACACAGATTATTCCCCGGCGCCTGCTTCAGGGCCTTTACGAGAATGGAATTGAATCAGATAATGATTAATCAAGCATGCTAATTAATTAATGATATTGAAACAAGAATTAAAGAGATGGTAGCTAGCTAGTACTACTTAATTACTTACCTTGGGTCGATGCCAAAACAACTTTTTTGGCCACTTGCCTGGAGTCACCTTGATGAACTTTGCCCACGTCCTGCCCGCCGGCAAAGAAAATTAATAAAGGGGTTATTAAATAGTTCATATCAGGAAATGACGAACTAATAATTAATAGGCCGAGATATAGTTAATAATGATTGAAATTACCTGTTGACCATCTCCTTCACGATGGTGTAGTCTTTATCTTCTTTAGTTAGTGAGTCCAGTAATTCAACTTTTCCTTCCTCAACTTTAATGTCTAACAAGACCCAGTGCCAACTGCATACGCACACGTTTGCATGTCTTAATTAAGCGGGCATGTGCATAAAATTAATCAACTACCGTAAACCGTATACACTTAATTATTAACATCTAGCTAGCTAGTAAGCAAAAACAGAATTTGTAGTACAAGACAGTGTGACTCACGGGAAGTTGTAAGGAAGTAGTATATCTTCATTGCTATTGAGGCGCTTCAAGAACTCTAGCATGCTTTCCTCTACAGCATCTTGAAAACATTCAATCTGCCATATGTCCTCATTAATGGTATTTGGGTCAATGAACCCAACGCTATAGCGTCCATCTTTTTTCATTTCATACATCTTCATCCTGCAGATAATACCACAGAAAAAGAATATAGTGAGGATAATTACATGTAATGATTGATCAAAATTATCGCTACATAACTAGCTTGAGACTTAAATTATAGAAAGAAATCACTTACAGACAATAGCAACTGACGATAGACTTGTCGAGTGCGTCTTGATTGTATAACTGAAATAGTTCTGGATACTCAATGGCCAGAGCTTTCTCATGGTAATAATGCTCATGCTTGACATTCACCATGAGGGACTCTCGATTGGAAATCTTGGTAATGTTCATGTACCATTGATGCAATTGATACATTCTTGTTGGGAGGTCCTTGACCTTGTGTGGATGGACCAAAGGTTGGCCCCGGACATATTTCCATGCTATTTCCGATTCTCTAAGCGTAGGCATGGGCTCGATTTCGAGGAGTTGTCCAACAGAGATATTGAGCATGTGATCCTGCATTATATGATCCTCCGTTATTACCACATCGCCATGCTGGGGAACGCGAACGGTTTGCCCACAATAATATTTGGCGTGCGTACTACTCCTCTCATGTGTTGTTGGCACAACAAGCGGGGGGATCGCTTGCGCCGCCTGTTCTACCAACTGGGGAACAGTTTTCCCGCATTTTTTGCCAGCTGCTTGTTGGCTCGAGCTTGAGCTCGCTTCCTTCTTTAGCCGTTCTCGATGTAGTTTCCTGATTTGGCGCTCATAGTCCGAGTCAACAGGCTTGGGAGCTGGTTCTCTAGCCATACGAATGAAGTGGTCAATTACTTTCTCAGGCACTTTCTCCTTTGGCGGCGGTGCCGGTTTCGGTCCAAAATGGGCGTCCACTTGGGCTTGCACTATGGCTGCGTTTTGCTCCTTAGTCATGTCGTAAGGCCTCTGAGGAAGAGGAGCGAGGCTTGGACCATATTTATATCGCTTGTCTCCGCCTGTACTTCCTAAACTACGTCGACTCGTACCGCTATGCACCAAAGCTGCGGCATGTCTCTTCTGCGATTGCTGAGACGGTGGAGACGGCTGACGTGGAGTTGGACCAGGAGAAGTGGCCTGACGATGTGCCGGACTTGAAGCAGGAGGTGTGGCCTGACACAGTGCCGGACTTGAAACTGGAGAAGTGGCATGACACTGTGCCGGACTTGAAACCGGAGGAGTCAGCTCATGCGTTCGGGGACTTGGAGGAGGTGGCGGACTTCGAGGAGGAGCCATCTCACGCGTTCGTGGACTTGGAGGAGCGGGAGTCTGCTGACTCGGTGGCGGACTTCGAGAAGGAGTCGGCAGACGACGCGGTGTCGATGGACTTCGAAAGATGATTCAATCCTTTCTCCATAGGATGATACGATGTATGGCCTCTCCAAGTGTGCGCTCGTCTTCACCTCCAGGAATGTCAAGCGTTAGCCCCGAATATGGGTCCACCACTTCATCAACCATGACACGAGCATAGCCCTCTAGAATCGGGATGCAATGGTATGTTGCTTCGGGGGTAACTGGAAAAGCAACGCCGTCCGCCACCTTCATGGATATGTTCTTCATTTTGGAGTGTAGCTCACAGTTAGTGTTCTCTATGATGTCATCCACAGGGTATGTATCCAGCAGTGTGTCGCCCGGGGCAGAACCAACGCTGCTTCTCGGCATGGATGGGATGGTGCTATCCAATGCTGGACGATCATCCGCTTGCTGCTGCCGCTGCTGAGACCCCCTTTCCTGGCTAAGTGAGTCAATCTGCTATTGCTGCTGCTGGAATTTGAGTGCCAGGTCCGCGTGCCTTGCTTCTAGGCCTTGAAGGCGTTCTGCGTCCTGCTTCCTCTGCTCCTCCTCCAGCTTCCTTTTCTTCTCCTCCTCCATCTTCCTTCTTGCACGGGTCCTGTAGTCCTCGTTCCATTCTGAAAAGCCCTCATACCAGGGAATAACGCCCTTGCCTCGTGTTCTTCCCGGGTGTTCAGGATTTTCCAGGGCGCGCGTAAGCTCGTCGTTCTCTCTATTGGGCGTGAACACCCCCCCTTCGAGCTTCTTCTATTGCGTCAATTATCTTTTGTTCGGCTCCTTTTAGATTTGCCTTCCGCGAAACTTCACCTGTCTTCGGGTCCAACGCCCCCCATGTGCATAGAACCAAGTTCTGCACCTGGGGGGGCCAGTTCCTAGTAACCGGAGTGACCCCTGCATCCTCCATCTCTTGCTCATACTTATCCCACTTAGGCAATCCCACCGCATAGCCACCTGGACCCAGCATATGGAACTGCGTCTTTCATGCGGAATTTGCCTTGTTTTTCATCGACCGTTCCATAGATAATTCTGAATCCTTGAAGGTCACGAAATCGTCCCAGTGTTCTCTTTGCTTCTCCAGTGTTCCCTTGAAATTTGGAGTCTTCCTTTCATTAGCGAGGTAGTTGGCCCATACTTCTTGTGGGTGTTGAATGCAATTGCAATCTTCTTAAGAGCAGCGGCCTTGACTTTCTCCACATCTGCTTTAGTGAAATGATCTGGTAGGGTGAAATGTTCCATCGGAGATTTCAAAATTTCTTTTTTGGCTCTGTCGTCGACCCAAGTAACACTTGGACGTTTAGTCTTTGGCTCTTTCCATTCTTGAATGGAGATCAGGAGTTTGTCCTTCACAAGAACTCCGCACTGACGAGTCCACTTGTCCGCAACGTTCTTAGGCGTGAGGGGTTCGCCACTAAGTTTGGTGGATTCAATGTGGTACTTTACACCATCCTTCAACAATCTGCCCGGGCCTCGCTTTGTCTTGCTGTCTGTAGAAGCAGATTTGCTCGATCCGGAGGGCTGAAAGAAGAAAGATCGATTCGTTAATATATCTTCAATAAAAAAACATGTGATGATCACCATGATGCATGCTTATATAAATATACCTCGCCGGTAGTCTTTGTTATTTGAAGGTCAGCATTGTCTGTGTCATCACAAACATTGTCTGTGTCATCATAATCATAGTTCATGACTTCATCAGCTCGGTCGTCAAGATCGAATATCTTTTCATCACCCTCTCCGGTATTGTTCAGATATTGGGAGCCGTCATCTGCTTCATTCAGATCATCTAGCCTGTGAGGGCTGCGTATGATGTCGAACGATTCCTCTTCTCTCTCTCTGCCGGTATTGTCCTCCATAGCTTTACTTTACTAATACAGAAGAAATATAAAACAATTTAGTATTCAAATTACAATGCATGGATGCAATTAATCAATAAGGAAAAACTGAATCTCGAATACATCGTCTTGAATATATAATCTCGAATACATCATCGTCTTAATATATATAATCTCGAATACATTGTCTCGAATATTATATATCGAATACATCACTGGCTAGGTACCTAATAAAGATCGAGTACTACAGAAGAATCTAGGGCGCCACTCGCGGTTCCTGGGGCGCGGGCGGTGCACACCCAAAGAGAAGGAACTATCACAGGATCATATCTCCGGTCATCTGCCCAAAGAACCCGCCAATTAGTGGAGAACCTGACATCGTCCATAGCAGCCATGTAGCGATGGACGTGCTCATCTTCCTCCCTGACACGGTGACGCACCACCTCCGACGGGGCCGGCTGCCTCTGCACCGAATGTGGCCCATGCGAACGCCACCAAAGAAGATCAGGGTCGACGACGGGACCCGAGGTCGGGTTCCTCACCAAGTGGCGTGCCCCTCCAGGTAGCACCTCCCAGTGCCAGCTCGGCGGAGCCCAATCCCAGACATGGGTCCCCTGAAGCAGGACGTCGTCGCGAACGGGTCGACGGCGAGGATGCGGGACGGGCATATCGTCAAGAACAAATACTATATGCCCGCAAAAAGTAACATTTTTTAAATGATTGGATTGTGATAACTAAAATTCTATATATATGCAAATTCTAACAATTTGACATTAATCTAATTCATCTAACTAAAACTAATTCTAAAATTTCCTGATTATATAACTAACATTTCTATAACAATTCTAATATTTATATAACTAAAAAACAGAAAAATTGCTAACATTTTTATAAATATTTCTATAACTAAAAAACAGAAAACATTTATAACATTTCTATATAACTAACATTTCTAATATTTATATAACTAAAAAACAGAATAATTTCTAACATTTCTATAACTAAAAAACAAAAAAATTTATAACAAACAAACTAATGTGTGTGTGTGTAGTGTGTGTGTGTGTAGTGTGTGTGTGTGTGTGTAGTGTGTGTGTGTGTGTGGACATGGCAGCCGAGCGAGCTCACTGGCGAGGCGACGACGGGGCGACGGGACGGGGCGGCAACGACGTGGAAGGGCAGCCGGGGCGACGGGACGGGGCGGCGACGACGAGGCGGGGCGCGGCGCGGCGACGGGGCGGCCGGGGCGCCGCGACGGGGACGACGGGGACGGGGACGGCCGGGGCGGCGACGTCGACGGGGGAGGCGAAGAGGGGCGGGGACGGCCGGGGTCGGCGACGAGGGGCGGGGGTGGCGACGTCGACGGGGACGGCATCGATCGGGGCAAGGCGGCGCGATGGAGGGAGGAAATAGAGGGAAGAAACAGAGGGAAACTGAATTTTTTTCAAGTGTTGTATGTATAGGATGGACCTTTAGTACCGGTTGGAGCCACCAACCGGTACTAAAGGTCTGTTTTGGCCAGGCCAAGCGGCAGGAAGCGCACCCCCTTTAGTACCGGGTGGTGGCTCCAACCGGTACTAAAGGGGGGGTCTTTAGTACCGATTGGAGCCATGACCCGGTACTAAAGGGGATGCGCTGGCTCCAGGCGGTGTGCAAGTTTAGTCCCACCTCGCTAGCCGAGGGGCTACCGCACTGGTTTATAAGCCCTAGTGCGGTAGCTCTCTCGAGCTCCTCTCCAAAGCAGGCCTACTGGGCCTACCTGTCCTCTTCTGCCCAGTGGGCCTACTGGGCCTTTGCGGGCCTGCATCCTGGCCCAACAAAAGGTTGTGTTCCTAGTCGTATGCAGGCCGCTTTGGCCCAGTAGGCGGGCTTTTTTATTTTCGTAATTTTTTTCGCTTTATTTATTTTTGTCTTATTTATTTTTGAGTTGTGTTTTGCTGTATTTAGAGTTTCTTTGTGAATATTTTTGCTTTAGGTACAAAAAATTACAAACTTTCTGTTAGTGCCGGTAGTTTTCAAATTTGAATAGTTTAAATTTTGAATTATTTGAAATTTGTGTGAATCACTAGTTTGTGAATAACTTAACTTTGAAAAAAAAGCAGTGATTCTTTTTTCTTATGTTTATTATTAGTGTGTTTTATGATTATATTCAATTTGGTAATGCTTAGGTTATTTAAAAATGAAATGCCTTTGTAACAGTTCAATTTTCATCGGAAACCCTGATACTTCGAAAAAGATTGTCCATTTTGTACATGAAGTGCATCCAGTTTTTGCCGTAACCCTCTCTACTTTTTTGCACATGCTATTTGTATGAAATTATGATACCATGCCAACTTTCAACCTTTTCCGAGTTCATTTGAAATGCTTTTCAATTTCAGGGTCATTTAGCTAGAGAAAATCAGTAAATGCATGGAAAGAATTTGTTTGCACATAAAATTTCTTCGCGTTTCGAATGCCAAAACACATAACTACCCTAACTATTACAGAAATTCCCTCATGGGTGTGAAACACAGAAGAAAATGATGATAGTGAAGCCGATCACATCCCAGATCTTTGGGTGTGAAACTTTTTCTTCGCGTGTGTCCCTTTGCGACGTAGCCATGGAAAATCTTCATCATTTAACTGGATGCTCGGGTCAATATTCACTGTGAATGGAGCAATTTCATCAAACTTTTCATAATCTTCTGACGTGTCTGTCTTGGCATCCACTCCTACGATGTTTCTTTTTTCTGAAAGAACTATGTGGCGCTTTGGCTCGTCGTATGATCCATTCGCTTCCTTATCTTTTCTTTTTCTCGGCCTGGTAGACATGTCTTTCACATAAAAAACCTGCGCCACATCATTGGCTAGGACGAATGGTTCGTCTGCATACGCAAGATTGTTGAGATCCACTGTTGTCATTCCGTACTGCGGGTCTTCCGTTACCCCGCCTCGTGTCATATTGATCCATTTGCACCGAAACAAAGGGACCTTCAAATCACCTGACCCACAGTTAAGTTCCCATATGTCCTCTATGTAACCATAATATGTTTCCTTTCCCGTGTTGGTTGTTGCATCAAAGCGGACACCACTATTTTGGTTGGTCTCTTCTTATCTTGGGCGATCGTGTAAAATGTATTCCCATTTATCTGGTACCCTTTGAAAGTCATTATATTCGAAGATGGTAACTGGGACAACGAGTACATGTCATTTTGAATATCGCCATCATTTAGGGCATGTTTCTGCAACCAACGACGAAAGTCCTCGTTTGTTCGCGTGTAATCCAGTCGTCAGACTTCTCCGGGTGTTTGGACTGTAGAAAATTCTTGTGTTCCTCCATATACGGAGCCACCAAGGCGGAATTCTGTAGAACTATGTAGTGTGCTTCAGTGAGAGAATGCCCGTCCATACATATTATTTGATGCCCTCCTAGCGTGCCTTTTCCTTCCAGTCTGCCCTTATGCCGCGATTCAGGAACACCAATCGGCTTAAGGTCAGGAATAAAGTCAATACAAAACTCAATGACCTCCTCATTTTCATGGCCCTTCGAGATGCTTCCTTCTGGCCTAGCACGGTTATGAACATATTTCTTCAAGACTCCCATGAACCTTTCAAAGGGGAACATATTGTGTAGAAACACAGGACCCAAAACGTTAATCTCTTCGCAAAGGTGAACTAGGACATGCGTCATGATGTTGAACAAGGATGGTGGGAACACCAACTCGAAACTGACAAGACATTGCACCAAATCATTCTGTAACCTTGGTATGATTTCTGGATTGATTACCTTCTGAGAGATTGCATTGAGGAATGCACATAGCTTCACAATGGCTAATCGAACGTTTTCCAGTAGAAGCCCCCTCAATGCAACCGGAAGGAGTTGCGTCATAATCACGTGGTAGTCATGAGACTTTAGGTTCTAGAACTTTTTCTCTGCCATATTTATTATTCCCTTTATATTCGACGAGAAGCTAGACGGTACCTTCATGCTGAGCAGGCATTCGAAGAAGATTTCCTTCTCTTCTTTGGTAAGAGCGTAGCTGGCCTGACCCTGATGTATGCCGTCTTTTCCGTGCATACGTTGCTGGTCCTCCCGTGCCTCTGGTGTATCTTTTGTCTTCCCATACATGCCCAAAAAGCCAAGCAGGGTCACGCAAAGATTCTTCGTCACGTGCATCATGTCGATTGCGGAGCGGACCTCTAGGTCTTTCCAATATGGCAGGTCCCAAAATATAGATTTCTTCTTCCACATGGGTGCGCGTCCGTCAGCGTCCTTCAGAATAGGTTGTCCGCCAGGACCCTTTCCAAAGATTACCTTCAAATCCTTGACCATATCATGTACATCAGCACCAGTACGCTGGCGAGACTTCGTCCGGTGATCCGCCTCACCTTTGAAATGCTTGCCTTTCTTTCTTACGGGATGCCTTGTCGGAAGAAATCAACGATGTCCCAGGTACACATTCTTCCTACAACTATCCAAATATATATTGTCGGTATCATCCAAACAGTGCGTGCATCCGCGGTATCCCTTGTTTGTCTGTCCTGAAAGGTTACTGAGAGCAAGCCAATCATTGATGGTCACGAACAGCAACGCCTTTAGGTCAAATTCTTCCTGTCCGTGCTCATCCCACGCACGTACACCTGTTCCATTCCACAGCTATAATAGTTCTTCAACTAATGGCCTTAGGTACACATCAATGTCGTTGCCGGGTTGCTTAGGGCCTTGGATGAGCATTGGCATCATAATGAACTTCCGCTTCATGCACAACCAAGGAGGAAGGTTATACAAACATAGAGTCACAGGCCACGTGCTACGGTTGCTGCTCTGCTCCCCAAAAGGATTAATGCCATCTGCGCTTAGACCAAACCATACGTTCCTTGGGTCACCTGCAAACTCCTCCCAGTACTTTCTCTCGATTTTTCTCCACTGCGAACCATCAGCGGGTACTCTCAACTTTCCGTCTTTCTTACGGTCTTCTGCGTGCCACCGCATCGCCTTCGCATGCTCTTTGTTTTGGAACAAACGTTTCAACCGTGGTATTATAGGAGCATACCACATCACCTTGGGTGGAATCTTCTTCCTGCGGTGCTCGCCCTCGACATCACCAGGGTCATCGCGACTGATCTTATAACGCAATGCACCGCATACCGGGCAAGCGTTCAAATCCTCGTACTCACCGCGGTAGAGGATGTAGTCATTAGGGCATGCATGTATCTTTTGCACCTCTAACCCTAGAGGGCAGACAGCCTTCTTTGCTTCATACATACTCTCGGGCAATTCGTTGTCCTTTGGAAGCATATTCTTTATCATTACCAGCAACTTTCCAAATCCCTTGTCAGATACACCATTCTCTGCCTTCCATTGCAGCAATTCAAGTGTGGTGCCCAACTTTTTTTTGTCAGCTTTGCAATTCGGGTACAACAATTTCTTGTGATCCTCTAACATGCGCTGCAACTTCGTCCTCTCCAGATCACTTGCGCAGTTTCTCTTTGCATCAGCAATGGCCCGACCTAGATCATCAGCGGGCTCATCTGATGCCTCTTCTTTAGCTTCTTCCCGCATTGCCGGCTCAACTTCTTCTCCCATTGTTGTATCATCGTATTCAGGGAACCCATGGCCAGGGTAGCCGTTGTTGTCCTCTTCTTCTTCGTTGTCTTCCATCATAACCCCTATTTCTCCGTGCTTGGTCCAAACATTATAGTGGGGCATGAAACCGGACTTAAATAGGTGTCGTGAATGGTTTTGACGTAGAGTAATTGTGACCATTCTTACAACCAGCACATGGGTAAGGCATAAAACCATCCGCCCGCTTGTTTGCCTCAGCGGCCCGCAGAAAAGTATGCATGCCATTAATGAACTCAGGAGAGCATCGGTCATCATACATCCATTGTCGGCTCATCTTCATTACACAACATCGAATAGACCAAATTAATACAAGTTCATACATAAAGTTCATATACAACACTTAATTAAATGCAACATACAAATAACTCTCTAGCTAAAGAATTTAAATGAAACAACAAATGCGATGAAGATCACAACTAAGGTAACAATTGATCGAACAACATAATGATACCAAGCCACACTATCAATGGCATATTTTCTAATCTTTCTAATCTTCAACCTCATTTTCTCCATCTTGATCTTGTGATCATCTACGACATCGGCAACATGCAACTCCAATTCCATCTTCTCCCCCTCAATTCTTTTCAATTTTTCTTTCAAATACTCGTTTTCTCTTTCAACTAAATTTAAAGTCTCGACAATAGGGTCGGTTGGAATTTCCGGTTCACATACCTCCTAGATAAAAATATCTATGTCAACTTGATGGGCATAATTTGTCATAAACACGAAATGCAACAACTAGTTTTAAAAGAGAATATACCACATCCGAATCATAACAAGGACGAGGGCCGACGGGGACGGATATCAAAACCATGGCACTATGTATAACAAACAACGTACGGGTAAGATAATTATACGAGTAACTATATCCAAATCACACAAACATCAATTTGGTAATGTAAAACATTCATGAACAAGAGCCTCACCACAAGGTGGTGCCGGCGACGGGACGGTGCGGGCGATCGACGGTGGTTACGACGGAGATTTAGAAGGCACTAAGTAAACCACACCTACATATGCAAACTAAGTGTTATTTTTGACCTCAAATTGCATATAAATCAAATACTAGCAAATATAATTCCTCCCAAATTAATCACTATACAAAGCACTGCAAGAGCTAATCTAGCAATGAGAGTTGAAAGGACAAAGTTCTAACCTTTGTGATCATTTGAATGGATGGGGGCCTTCAAATCTTGACAAATTTTGGGCAAAATTTGTCAGGAGCTCGAGGAAGAGAGGGGAAGAATAAAGGGAGTGAGGGGAAAGGGGAAGAACAGAGTGGCTCGGGTGGACGAAGGGTTTATGTACGTCGACCTTTAGTACCGGTTCATGACACGAACTGGTACTAAAGGTGCTAGAGGGGCCCCAGACTGACAACACCCTGCCACCACCCTCTTTAGTACCGGTTCGTGGCACGAACCGATACTAATGAGAACGGCCGGCTAGCCGTTGGAACCGGCACTAATGGACACATTAGTGCCGGCTCAAAATCAAACCGGCACTAATGTGTCTCATATTAGGTCCTTTTTCTACTAGTGAGAGATAGAGGTGAGGGGAAAAGACAGAGGGCTCACAGCGGAGTTAACGCAAGATAGAGGAGGCCGCTGCGGGTCGAAGCAGTGCAGACCGAGTGGCGGAGTGCGACTATCTTAGTGGAGGAAGATGATCCGATTGCGGCGATTCCCAGTGATCCAGCTCGCGGGGTTCTGTGTAGACGACGAAGACGAAGACACAGGACTCCTGGACATGGTTGAGCGGCGACTGGAGGCTCCGGAGCACGCAGATGATGACGACGAGGTGGCGGCGGCTATGGGTGGCTCCAGATCGGGGGGTGGGGGGACGAGGTGAGGGGGAGGAAGGGGGCTAGGGTTCGATGTGGGGAGGGAGAGAGAGCCAGGGCAACCTTATCCACCTCGGAGGCATCGCGGATGGACGACGCGTGGCAAGGCACGACCATGGCTGCGGGATGCCTCCCACGACCCGTGCCTCCTGTACAGAGGAGGGAGATGAGTGGGGGGAGGTGGGCTGGGGCCTTCCCTTTTGCTAGATGGGCCATAGTGCCAGTAGATTAGCCCCTCTTCTTCCTCTTTCTCTTTTCTCTTTTCTTTAAATTTCTACCACTGATTTCTATTTAGCCGCTATAGCAAATGAATTTAGTTAAGCTTGAAATTTGGCACAAAATTCAAGCACAATATTTTGGAGTGGCACATAAAGTTTTGAGTCATTTGGAAACTCATAAAAATTTCTTTATTTTGAAAAGGTTATGTTTGTTGCAGTTGGACCACTTTATATTTTACTAGAGACTAATCGAAGATCCAAATGAAGTTGGATTCAACATGACTGACGATCATGCGAAAATATACTAAAATTTGAACATTTTAGTTTTCATGTTTGACAAAAATTAGATTTTTGACTTTAAACTCGGTTTGTATTCGAATTGTGATTTGGATCAAGCGAAGATTAGCAATAGTAGGAGTGATGACCTGGCATCGTTAGCAGAGGTTACTGTAGCTTAATTACCCAGGCGTCACATCATGCTTCCTCCATCCCAATTCAAACATTGGTTTTTGTGGAAGTTAATTCTTCACAAACTTTAACCGATGAATATCTATATGTACAATGCTAAGTATATAGAATATCTATATGTACAATGCTAAGTATATACGATGTGAAAATGTATTTCATGATGAACCCGATGGTATTGATTTTTCTCTATTTGTACCCTCTATCTCTACACAGGTGGGGGAATCATTTTTTTAATTTTTTAGGTGATTTTCTCTTTTCTTTTGTATGCACCCAATGACTTTTTTAGGGGCATACACCCAATGACTAAGTTGACTAAGTTTGTTTTGTGAGACAAGCCCAATTACCTTTCTTTAGAAATAGCCCAATGACCGAGTTGGGGCACCCCTATGTCTCGCCTTCACCGAGATGGGTAGGAACCCTCGCTGAAGGGGAGACCGAGATGGGCCGGCCCAGGAGCGCGGGAGGCCACAACCTCCTTTTTCTAAAAAAATTATGTTTTCTGTTTCTTTTTTGCTTTTGTTTTTTAATTTTGTTTATACTTCAAAATATTCAAAATATATATGTAACAAAAAACTCTATAAAAACATTTGGAAAATTTTGACCAAGCATTTGAAATATGTTAAATGTGTGTAGAAAAAATTATTTATCATGTATACGAATAAAGTATAATTTTTATGATCATGTTCTAAAAAAATATTAATCAACCATTTGAATTTTTTTGAACAAGTATTTGGAAAATGTTAACTGTGTATTGAAAAAATGTTGACCATGTATTAAAAAATGATGAATTTTTATTAGGTAGATAGAAATGATAATTAAGCATTTGAAATAATATGGATTAAGTATTTTTAAAATGGTGATCAAGCATTTGAAAAATGTTAAATGTTTATAGAAAAAATATTGACCATGTATGAAAAAATGATTCAATATTTGACGATGTATATAAAAATGTGAATCGGGCGTTTGAAAAAAAAATTGAACAAGTATTTGTAAAATGTTGATCAAGCATTTGATAAATGTTAAATATGTATAGAAAAAATGTTGACATGTATTAAAAAATGATGATTTTTTGATAATTTATATAAAAAAAATTGTTAATCATGCATTTGAAAAAAATATTGAATAAGTATTTGAAAAATGTTAATCAAGCATTTGGAAAATGTTAAATGTGTATAGAAAAAATGTTGACCATGTGTTAAAAAAGTTAATATTGCATATTTGAAAATGTTAAGAAAGCTTTTGAAAATGTTTGAATGTGTATAATAAATGTTGACCATGTATTAAAAACAATTGTATTAAAAAATGTTAAATGTTCGTTGACATATACAAAGTAGAAATGAAAGCAAAAAAAGAAAGAAAAAGAAAAATAAAAACTAAGGAAACAAATGAAAACCCGGGGAAGAAAAAAAAGAAAAGTAACAAGAGAAAACTAAAAAGAAAAAAATCCGGAAAAAGCCGGCTATACTTGCTTCAACTAGGTCGCGTCCCCGCTACTTAACATGAACAGTTGGTGGTTGTGATGTTACCGCTTCGTTTGCTGTTCTGGAACCGCTTCAAAGCGGCGATCGGGAGGCGATTCTTGCCTGCTTCTCTCGACACCGACAACACCGTGGGTCCTCGTCCTCTCCGTCTGCCGCTCCGGTGGCGGGAGGGGGCGGGGACCCCGGTAGTTTCTCTTCGGTGGGGAGATTGAATAGGCATAGTTTGCTTTGAGAGGTGCTGCATCAATGATGGGGACAACGCCGCATCGAAATAATCTACTTCTGCTCTTCCCTCATCTCAGTGGCACTCTAATGTGTGGCGTCGAGGAGCAGGTGGCTCGGTCTTCAGATCAAGTGAGATTTGTGTTTGATGGTCGGCACATGACACTCTCACGGGAGGCGTTGGTGTCGACCGTCTCGGTTGTGTTTGGTGTCTTGCAATGGGGTGCGTGAATGGAGGCAAGCAGCAGCGTTCCTGTTCTTCGATCGCATCGGATGAAGTTGATGACACGGGGATCTAGCGGACACGGGGAAGAACCCCAGCCGACGTGCCACAAAGCCTCGGTCCCGTCATTTGCGGCGGTCCGGTTCATCGGGTCGAAAAGCATCATTGTATGCAAAGGTGCTCCTCTAGATCTGGGTACGACGGCAACTCCCTTCTTTCTTCAGCGTTGCCTTGGTGGCGGTGGAGGTCGATGGTGGGCGACGTTTCGGTGTGGCACAAGATTCTGTCACAGTGAAATTTTAGTTTTGCTTCTTGCAGAATCTTTGATGCGATACTGCAAGACATCTATGTATGTCTCTTGTAATGACCACATATGTACTATTTGTAACCTGTTTGTTTAATCAAATATATGTGGTTATTTTTTTTTCAAAAAGTTGGTGGGCGTGATAGATAGCTGCGCTCGTTGCCTTCCTGGAGTTCCAGCGTTCGACCCCTTGTTCTACCTTTTTTCTTCATCTTTCCTTAAATGTGCGCGAAATGGGCCTGCCCGACTACTGTAGCCCCTTCAGGTCTCGCTGAATGTGAGATATAGTCGCCGCGGACCGAGTTGCCAGCATTCGTGAGGGTTTTAATGCATCTTCATGACCCTTGTCTTGCTTGCTTAGGCAGAGGCTGTATACCTGTGCCTCTAGCCCTCCTTGATTGAGAACAGGCTGACTCTGCAACTAATGGCGCACCTGGTTTGTCTCTTCTCCATATGGAAAAGTCCTGTTCTACTAATAATCAAGTGACATCAGTACAAAGAGTCCTAGAACAAAGATTACAGGCAGGTCTATGGATGACCTAGCTTTAACATGCACTGGAATGAGTTGAAAGAACAATACCCCTTCCTCACCGGAGCCAGGCTAACCTTGTTTGACAGTCAAAAAAGTCGGCATGCTAAGACCTTTGGCCAACACATCAAAATACCATGGACCACCTAGCTTTAACCTGCACTGGAATGAGTCGAAAGCACGTTACCCCTTCCTCACCTGAGCCAGGCTAGTTGACAGACAAAAAATCGTCGTGCTAAGACTTTGGCCAACACATCAGAACAACCTCAGTCGCGATGAAGAAAAACAAAGACCGGGAGGACCTACAAACAAATCAATGACCACTAGCGTCGGCTGAATCCTGGCGCACCTCTGGAGCGGTGATGGGGTGATTATTCTAAATGTAGGCCGTTGTCGCTGCCTCACCGCCCTGACCAAGACGCTAAAACTATGTCCCATAGATGCCACTGGCCACAGTAAAAACATCATCCGCATCGAAGATAGAGAGGTTTAACCCAAGTACCGCGGAATGCCTCATGAAGCAGCCCTAACTATAAGGGAAAACCTATACTTACTGCTACAATATTAATTACTCTGCCGCCAATTATGCAAGCCCTTTGCCTCGGCTTATTTTACTACTCACTACGAAGGTAGTAACATATGCATGTTATTAGTCTAAATTACTTCCCACCATGACTAGCCTAAAGCCGTGCATACATACATGTAAGTCATCCGCAAAATGGTCGTTAACCGATGCGCGACCCACCATATAACGACTGGATTATAATAAAAAGCATGCATTACCCCACATCTTCCAAATCAACCACAACACATCGGCATTATTTCGGGATTAGTTTCTTTACTGATCGTATAAACGTTATTTTCTTTTTTGCAAGAATCTTGTAAAAAGAGTAGATGCTTATGCGTCGGTATGTATGCACACATGATATCACTAGAATGATATCCTGGTGCCTCGGCTTCGGCTAGTAGATAGGTTAGGATTTTAGTCCGTGCAAGGGCAGCACTCAGACGGATGGGGCTGCTTCTTCTTCGAGTCAGTCTTTCGAGTTTCGATCCTCCTCAAGTTCGTCAGTCGGGACGGATTAGAGGAATCTCTCGCATAGATTCCAGCCAGCTCCTCGAGGCGACGGGGATAGGTTTTTTCGTCATGCGTGCACGACTACGAGATATGGTGTCGGGTTCTTCAGGTCGAATCAAGGATTCAGCAGCGCCGACCGCGGGCCCGGGTGCTGGTCCTTAGGGGCACATCGATGAAGACTTTCCGTCTGTCATGGATAAGGTCAGGTCGGCTTCGCTATGGGAGTAGCGACTTCAGCGCATTGATGGCTCGTTTTGACGACAACAATGGTCGTCCGATGGTCCATCAACCTTAATGTAAATTTTATTATGATTGAGGTGTTTGGTACTTCCGATGAATATTTAGAATAGATCTGCCTCCTTTTTGCAAAAAAAAAAAGTTCAAGGAATTGTGAAAGTATTCATGCATGCCCAAGACAGTCATATGAAATTTGGTAAGAAACTATTGTTTCTTTTGCGGTAAGAACTTATGATAATTTGCAAGCTAAGAAAAATATTATACATAAAGTTTTGTACACCGGGTTACTATAAGTTAAAAGTATTTAACACTCCCTAAAAGAAGAATTTGAGCTACATGTTTTTAAGTCTCATGTTATCAATTTGAGATGGTTGATGGTTTCTACCACCTAGTTACAATCTTTAAGTCATATAGTAAGTGTAAAGCACAAATGATCATACATTCATAATCTCTTTGTTCCGAATAAATGTCCAAATATACTAGGTTTGTTAAAACAATTATATATTTGGGATCTAACTTTGATGATGTAAAATAACAACCAAGTACTTTTGGAATATGAAGGTAATGACATCAACTTTATGTCACATAGTCCCATCCGGGTTACCATAAGTTAAAAGTATTTAACACTCCCTAAAAGAAGAATTTGAGCTACATGTTTTTAAGTCTCATGTTATCAATTTGAGATGGTTGATGGTTTCTACCACCTAGTTACAATCTTTAAGTCATATAGTAAGTGTAAAGCACAAATGATCATACATTCATAATCTCTTTGTTCCGAATAAATGTCCAAATATACTAGGTTTGTTAAAACAATTATATATTTGGGATCTAACTTTGATGATGTAAAATAACAACCAAGTACTTTTGGAATATGAAGGTAATGACATCAACTTTATGTCACATAGTCCCATCCGTCCCAAAATAAGTGTCTCAATTTTGTACTGGCTCTAGTATAAAATTGTACTAAGCTTGAGACAGTTATTTTGGGACTGAGGGAGTACTATAGATCAATAGAGTAGTTTTTGGTCAAAACTTGTCCTAACAAAACCTAATGTGCTTGGTAATTTGGAACCAAAGGAATATTATTCAACCGAAATTCAGGAGTGTAGCTAGGGGTGGCTAGTTTCCCCGTTGCCTATATATAGTGTAGAAATGATTGTTGTTGTTAAAAATAAGCAAATTTATGTGAACCTTTTGTGTATACATGTTTCTTTTTTCTCATCACAATTTATGAAAACTTATATGAACCGAGGGTGTACCTTTTTTGGTTAAGTTGCAGATACCAGATGGTGTATCATGTATGATAGTAGTACTATGATCATTAATTCGAGTTGTTGTCGCCTCGTAAAAGAAGATGCCTGCAGTAAAACAAAAAGGTACTCCAGACTCAAAAACAAAAATGCACACCCACAGCATGTCGTGTGGGTCTTCAGACTGGTAAATTTCAATCATCATATACCAGTTTTCGAGTTGCTGTCAGCGCTTGCCACGCTGACACGCTGTGCTATCCTGCAGCGTGGGAAAGCTTATAAACATGTTTAATCTAGCTTTGACAAGCGATGTGGTATTAAAGCGTAGAGCCACGCAGGAATTCTAAACTGTGGTGTGTGCCGCAGTGCACTGGGCTACATTTTGGCCCAATATCCACACAGGGCCGTTTCTCTCAAATGGGCAATCAATCATCCGCTGATTGTCCATAATCAAAATACGACAACTAGATTAGCATTCTACTGATCAACTTCCTGTACGGCTGAATGCATGCAGTCGTCTTTTTCGTGGACGGCCTGTGCATGGCCGTGCTCAGCGCCGATGCAGAGGCAACTCTTCTCGCGTGGCCATGCCGCCGTCGCATTGCCGCTGCAGCCCGCGTTGTTGACGCCGCGTCAGATGCAACCCGCAGTCGCATACAGTCGCCGTGGCACTACATGCCGCTGCGTAGCCGGCCGTGCCGCCGCGTGCGGTTGCTGACGCCTCGCGCCGCGGCAACCGAAGCCGTCTTGGTGCGTCGCGATGCCAAATCGTTGATGCATGGACGCACCATTCTTTGTTGAGGCCGCCGTCTTCCATGTCTCTGTTCCATGCCGGCGACGCCGTGCACGCAGCCGTCGTTCTTGGGACGGCCTATCTGTTTCTCGTTCTGTGGCCTAATTGCTCTCGGCAGAGAAAAGTGCCGATAACGTGTTAAGAGATAAAGCAAACGAACATCACCCTCCCAAAGGGTGTGTTACAAGAGGCGTCCGCTGGCTAGCAAGCGACGGTGGTTAGGGGAGAGGCAGGGATTATCCCTAATTAACATAAGTTAATTAATTCTTAACAAGAACTACTACTACAATGCAATCTCCGAGCAGTACGCAAGAGCAGTCAATGCCTGCAAACAAGGTACTCCAGACTCAAAAACAAAATAGCACACCCACAGCGTGTCGTGTGGGTCTTCAGACTGGTAAATTTCAATCATATACGTACCAGTTTTCGAGTTGCTGTCAGCGCTTGCCACGCTGACACGCTGTGCTATCCTGCAGCGTGGAAAAGCTTATAAACATGTTTAATCTACCTTTGACAAGCCATGTGGTATTAAAGCGTAGAGCCACGCAGGAATTCTAAACTGTGGTGTGTGCCGCAGCGCACTGGGCTACATTTTGGCCCAATATAGTGCCACGGCCACGGCGACTGTATGCGACTGCGGGTTGCATCTGACGCGGCTCTGGCAGCAACTCGGCTCTGGCCGAAGTCGTGGCACCGACGTCCTCCGATGCGGAGGCAACCGGCGCGCACGGAACCACTACCGGCGGTGGTGGTTATGGGAATTTTTCCTTTTTTTTTGAGACAAACAAAGCTTTATTCATCCATATTTCATAGAGTGTGGGATACAATTTGGATCATGGGATTGGCCATACCAGACATGGCGTCCCGGCCCTAACGAAAGGGAATGCTTGGCTAACTTATGAGCTTCTAGGTTCACTTTTCGACTTTCAAAAGTAAAATTACATTGAAATAAACTAGAGTAGGCCTTGATCTCAGAAATGATTGCTCCATACGCTCCCTTTGATGAAGTATTGATATCGTTCACAACCTGCTTAGCATCCGAAGCAATGACCACTCGGTGTAGATTTAGGTCATGCGCCAATGCAAGGGCTTCTCTGCATGCAATAGCTTCAAGGGCTGCAGGGTCATCTACTCCGCCCACAACCAGGGAAGAACTGCCCAGGTAGGTACCTCGATCGTGCCGGCAAACTGCCGCGGCAGCACCACCTCTTCCTCTCCGCACTCCTGCATCGACATGTACCTTTGCAAAACCTTCTGGAGGCGCTTTGGGACATAGCATTCGGGCCCCAACTGCTCCATTCAGTTGTCTCGGCTGTGGCGCCTTTTCCTTGATTATCTCGAGCTCACTTATAAACCTGGCGACGAAAGCATGGATTGATTGAGGGCTCTGGAAGACTCCCTCATGAATTGCTTTCCTCCTTGCTGACCATAGCGCCCATAACGTTACTGACAAAGTGACAAAGAGATTATGTGGAAGTTCCTCCATCATGTTAAACAGCCAGCACTTAGCATTAAGCTCGGCTGCTGTTGACATTTTATGTACGAGGTCCTCATCCGCCAATGCCCAAGTGCATCGTGCCATGTTGCTATCCAGCAAGGAGTGTCTCCATGAATCTGGCGCGACACACAGACCGCATGTAGAAGTATCTGACATGTGTCTATGAGCTCAAGCATCTTCCGTTGGCAATGATTGCTTCGACAATCTCCACAAAAACATTCTGACCTTCCCCGGTACCGCAATTTTCCATAGATAAGTCCATGCCTTTTGTTCTCCATTATCGCTGGAGGAGCCAGCGTCTCCATTAAGACAAGCTTCTCGTCGAGTTTTTGTATCCACGAGCATGTTATATGCAGACTTGACAGAGAACGTCCCACGTCGATCAAAATGCCAGCCCCAGAAGTCTGATATATTTTGAGTACACATGGGGATTGACAGAATAACCTTCGCATCCATAGGCATAAAGATTTGTTCCACCATGTGCTTGTTCCAAGTTGCCGTTGTGGGATCAATTAGCTCAGAAACTAGCTCAGGTGGGTTTTGAATTAAACATCCATATGGCTTCAGCATCTCACTCCTAGGGAGCCAATTATCCTCCCAAATTCTGGTAGACTGTCCATTGCCTATTCTCTTTACAATACATTGCTTCATAATATCCCGGCCTTCAATAATGGCTCTCCAAATTTGGCTAGGATGACCTCCTAGGTCGGCCTCAAGGATGGAACAGTGGGGAAAATATATGCTCTTCAGCAACCTAGCATTTAGTGAGTCAGGAGATTCCAACATGCGCCAGGCCTGCTTAGCTAGCATGGTAAGGTTAAATAACTCAAAATCCTTAAAACCTAGGCCACCCATACATTTCGGTTTTGTCATAGCTTCCCAGGACACCCAGTGTGGTTTACGTTTACCTTCCTTACTCCCCCACCAGAATTTGCGTATCAGCATATTTAAGTGCTCACATAGTCCTCTGGGCAACTTAAAACAAGACATGGAAAAGACAGGCACAGCTTGAGCGACAGATTTTACTAACACTTCCTTTCCAGCAGTTGACAGAGTCATCTCAATCCAACCCTGCACCTTGCTCCAAAGACAGTCCGTAAGATATTTGAAGGCCCTGTTTTTTGAGCTCCCTATATCCGATGGCATCCCCAAATATTTCTCATTCAAAGTTTCATTTGGCACATTAAGCAAGGTCTTGATCTCCTGCCTAACACTGTCAGGCACCCCTTTGCTGAAATATATAGTTGATTTTGCATGATTTATTCGCTGGCCTGTGGCCTGACTGTATATCTCCAGAACCTGGGTTACCTCAGTAGCTCCCACACCGTTTGCCTTAAAGAACATCAGGCTGTCATCTGCAAATAGGAGATGGTTTACATGCGGTGCTGAGGGTGCCACTTGCAGACCTTCAAGGTTGGATGACTCACTTCTGGATTTGAGGAGGCACGAAAGGCCCTCTGCTGCCAATAAGAACAAGTATGGGGATATTGGGTCTCCCTGTCTGATACCACGTGAAGGTTGAAATTCTTGTAACCTCTTACCATTGAACATGACTGAGAATTTCACAGTAGTTACCAAGTTCATCACTATATTAACCCACCTTTCAGTGAAGCCCATCTTGGTCATGATAGCCTGAAGGTACGGCCATTCCACTCTGTCATAGGCTTTCATCATATCTAGCTTCAGAGCACACGCTTGGTGTTTCTTTGCTTTATTTCTTTTCATGAAATGAAGACATTCATAAGCAGTGATGATGTTGTCAGTGATGAAGCGGCCAGGGACAAATGCTGATTGTTCTTCTGATATGATGTCAGGCAAAACTAGCTTCAAACGATTAGAGACCACCTTCGATGCAATATTATACAAGACATTACAAAGGCTGATGGGGCGAAACTGTGACAAAAGTGTGGTTTTTTTTACCTTGGGGATCAAAACCAGCATAGTTTCATTGATGCACTCCGCCGATTCAATGCCTTTAACAATGCTCAGGACAACTTTGGTTACATATTCACCACAAATTTCCCAGTGACGCTGAAAGAAGTGTGCTGGAAATCCATCTAGCCCCGGTGCCTTAAGTGGGAACATTTGGAACAGGGCTTGCTTCACCTCGTCCTGGCTATACGGAGCATTCAACATAGCATTCATCTCCGGAGTTACACGAGTTGGAACTGTATCAAGCACTTGGTGCATGTTGTTTACTCCTTCCGAGGTATACAAATGCTGATATAAGTCATTTGTTAGCCCCTCCATCTCCAATAAGTCGCTCGTGGTCTGTCCATCCGGGTGCTGCAGTTCCTTGATTTGATTCTTCCTCCTGCGACGACTAGCACGCAGGTGGAAAAAATAAGTATTCTTATCCCCATGTGCTAACCATTCCAGCCTGGCCCTTTGTCGCCACAACAACTCTTCTCTATGGAATAATTCAACTAGCTGATCCACAATTTTTGTCTCAACGTGAGATGGTCCAGTTCGATTCGGCGCAGCCCGGAGCACCTGGAGGCTCTTTTTTAATTTGCCTATCTGCGGTCGCATGTTCCCAAAGTGCTGTCGATCCCAGCTTATTAACTCGCACGACAGCGACTGGAGTTTTCCTCGTACCGGTTCCAGCGAATCTCCTGGATTTGCCTGCCACCCTGCCGCCACAACTTCAGCCAACTGCAGATCCCGTTCCCAGCTGATTTCATATTTAAAAGCCCGTGGGGCCCGACTGCATGCATGCGGTTCACGTAGGTGTAGAAGCAAGGGAATATGATCCGATGTAGCTGCTAACTGGTGCTCAAGCTTTGCTTCCGGGAAGGCCAGATGCCACGCCGGGCTCGCCACACACTTGTCCAGACGGACCTTGGTACGAGTACCACCGGCCACTCGCTTTTCAAAGGTCCACCACTGCCCATTGTACCCAATGTCAGCAAGCCCACACGTGTCAAGGGCATCGCGAAAACCGTCCATCTGCACCTGGCTCCTGTTGCCAACCGCATCGTGCTCATGGCCGTGAAGAACTTCATTAAAGTCTCCAATGACAGCCCACGGAATATCATTTGCACCAACTATGCCTCGGAGCGTATCCCATGTCCTGTACCTCTCGCTAACTTGAGCTTCCCCATAGACAAAGGTAAGGCGTGTCCGACAATCAGCTAGCTCATCAGTAACAACATCTATATGATACTTGGAGTAACCCACAACCTCAAGCTTTGTTTCATCATTCCAGAAAGTACCAAGGCCTCCACTCCTTCCGGAGCTGTTTACAGCAAAACTCTTATTAAAACCTAAAGTACCAGAAAGATTCTCAACTCTACTTCCCTCTATCTGAGTTTCAAGGATGCATAGTACAGAGGGGGCAAATTGCCTCATGATATCACGAAGCTCTCGAACCGTCGCGGGATTGCCAGCCCCGCGACAGTTACACACAAGTAGACTCATTGCGCTAGGCGCGACCCCCCAGGGAGGGCCGCCAAACACGCATCAATGTTTTTGCCAATGGTTGAAGTCTTTATGGTGGATGAATTAGTGGTGGATGGACTTGGCTTGTTCCTCTTTGATTCCTGCTTCGATGAGGGACTTTTAGGAGCTGTTGAAGGTGGTAGCAGCAAAGCCTTGTTTGCTTGAG
Source organism: Triticum timopheevii (assembly GCA_963921465.1). Classification (NCBI taxonomy): domain Eukaryota; kingdom Viridiplantae; phylum Streptophyta; class Magnoliopsida; order Poales; family Poaceae; genus Triticum; species Triticum timopheevii. The sequence goes on from OY997268.1 coordinate 577,630,806, forward strand.
AGTTGGGCGGTGGCAGCGGGGCAGGAGGGATGATTGCACCCCTTTTCCTGTTATTTTCAGCTTTTGTCATCGCTGTGTCGTACTCTGTAGTATCCTTGTTTTCTTCCTCGAAGGGATTATGTGGCATGTTTGAACCAGTTCGTCTGCCACCCCTTCCATCACGGCCTCTACCACGGCCACCCCTTGATCCACCTTCTCATGGACCGTTGCCTGGGCCTCTGAACCATGTCGCTTTGAGATCTTTAAAAACCAACGCCTTGGGAGGGTGAACTCCATCACCACACTCCTTGAACTGATGACCCAAATACCCACAGACAGCACACCAATCGGGAAGTCTCTCATACTTCACCCTGAAGATCACCCGCTCCATGCCTTCCTTCCTCTTGACAACTAGAGAAACAACGTTCTTTAGTGGCTTGGTAACATCAATTCTCACTCGGACTCGTGCAAAGTTCCCTTCAAAGTCCTGTGATTTTGGTTCAGCATAGATGAATTCACCAACTGTCGCAGATAGTGCCTTGACCTTTGGGAAGAAACCATCTGGGAGGTCATGGATCTGTATCCATATATCTATCTTATTCAGCTCAATGGAAGATGGTGAGGTGAAGCCATCATAGTTAGCAAGCACCACCGCTTTGCCCTTGGAGGTCCATGGCCCTTCATCTATCACCCTCTCCCAATCTCCTAAGCACGAGAATTGCATTGAGTACAGATTTTCCTCAAGCGGCCTGATTTTCACATCCTGTGCTAGATCCCATGCCACCCTCATATTCCTGAAGAACCAATATTGGCTGTAGGGTTTGTCAGTATGAACCCTAGCAATCGCCATCCACCGAGTTGCATCGATCTGCAGTTCGCTATCCTCCACGATGACATCCTGGAGCTCATCTTCCTTCAGTCCTAGTTCCTGCATCATGGCCTCCAGATCGGAAGTGGCCGAGCCCGAACTCGACGTCTTTGTATCCATCAGATCTCTAGCCCGAGGTGTCGTGAACCGCGGGCGGTATGGACCCTAACCCGATCCCCGATACCGCGCTGCACTCGAGGCCGGAGAGCCACGGTAGTCGCCGGCAAGGAGATGAGGGCGGGGGAGAGTCGGTCTCTACGGGGACGGTCGCCGCCGTCGCCTAGAGGAGGAAAAACCCTAACGCGAGGGGATGGGTTATGGGAATTTTTCCGATTGGAAACTGCTCCCCTGTCCATGAAAGGCCAGGGAGGTCCACAATGGTCCTAATGGGCCTGGCCCATGCTCGGGAACTTCCCGTAATAAATAACCTGAAAAAAGGAGAAAACAGGGAAAAGGAAAAAAATGAAGTGCCATGTGTGTGTGCCATGGGGCTATATAGCTTCGGCCCAGGCCAAAATTTTCTTTCTTTTCTGTTCTTTCTTCTTTTGTTTGAGCATTTAGCTCTACAGTTTTTGTTCAGAATGTGTTTTCATGGTAATTGCTTGTATATTACCATATTGTGAAGCACATTAGTACATCAAAATACCTGATTACGCAATTTGATGATTGCCATATGTTGACGATGTTTGAAACTTAATTTACTAGAGAGTAAATTAATTGTGTGTGATGGTTTCATGCAGGATATGTTGGACATATCCAAGAGTGCTTTCCTGTGTTTGCCATTGATGGCATCAATAATCAAACCTAGGCCATGAATGTAAAGATTAACTTGGCGGCCCGGGATCTCAGTTCCCACATAACCACACCCGCTCAGGGGCTCCGGCTATAGTCACTATAGCAAAGTATGTTACATTGCACTTCACTACACCATGATCTATAAAAATAGGGTATCTGATACTCTAGAGCTCTTTTGAGGAGCAATGTGATCAATATATGGTGATGATGATGCTTGAAGTGTTGGGGAACGCGGTAATTTCAAAAAAAATCCTACGATCATGCAAGATCTATCTAGGTGATGCATAGCAATGAGGGGGAGAGTCTGCCCACGTACCCTCGTAGACCGAAAGTGGAAGCGTTATGATAACTCGGTTGATGTAGTCGTACGTCTTCACGATCCGACCGATCCAAGTACCAAACATACGGCACCTCCGCATTCAGCACACATTCAGCTCGATGAGGTCCCTCGTACTCTTGATCCAGTTGAGGCCGAGGGTGAGTTCCGTCAGCACGACGGCATGGTGACGGTGATGATGATGCTACCGGCGCAGGGTTTCGCCTAAGCTCCGCAATATGATCGAGGTGTGTAACTGTGGAGGGGGCATCGCACACTGCTAAAAGATCAACTTGTGTTGTCTGTTGTGCAATTGGGGTGCCCCCTGACCATGTATATAAAGGAGGGAGGGAGGGAGGAGGCCGGCCAGGTTTTGGCGCGCCAGGGGGAGTCCAACTTGGACTCCTAGTCCAAGTAGGATTCGCCCCCCCCCCTTTTTCCTTTCTTCCACCGGAGGGAAAGGTAAGGGAGAGAGAGGGGGAAGGAAAGAGGGGGGCCGGCTGTCGGTGTCAAAACCGGCGGATCTCGGGTAGGGGGTCCCGAACTGTGCGTCTAAGGCTAATGGTAATAGGAGACAGGGGACACGATGTTTACCCAGGTTCAGGCCCTCTCCATGGAGGTAATACCCTACTTCCTACTTGATTGATCTGATGAATACGAGTATTACAAGAGTTGATCTACCACGAGATCGTAATGGGTAAACCCTAGAAGCCTAGCCTATGAGATTATGATTGTTGTCCTACGGACTAAATCCTCCGGTTTATATAGACACCGGAGGGGGCTAGGGTTACACAAAGTTGGTTTCAGAGAAAGGAATCTACATATCTAAATCGCCAAGCTTGCCTTCCATGCAAAGGAGAGTCCCATCCGGACACGGGAAGAAGTCTTCTATCCTGTATCTTCATAGTCCAACAGTCCTGCCAAAGTATATAGTCCGGCTGTCTGAGGACCCCTTAGTACAGGACTCCCTCAGTAGCCCCCGAACCAGGCTTCAATGACGATGAGTGTGGCGCGCAGATTGTCTTCAGCATTTCAAGGCGGGTTAATTCTCCGAATACTTCAAAGTACCTGACTTAAGAGAGCGATATTTGGCTTTCCCTTCAAATTCGCGCTCCTCAGCTTTTGCACCTTCACGATTTCAGCTTCCACGTGCCGAGCGAATGCGGGAGATTGGGGCATTTTTGCATTTACCACCCCGTCCCTGTGAGGATATTGTCTATTTAAGGAGATGGGGATCCTCAGATCTAATCCCACACCATCTCGCCCAAACGAGGAATCCTCGGAGCTTGCCCGTAGAAACCACCCCAACATGGCTAGCGCTCCCAGCTCTTCCTCCCGTTCTCACAGCCCCAAACAGGGTGATTGGGAAAAGTGTTCCGTATCCCACGACCAACTTATGATGTAGACCCAGGGATTTTTTTCCCCGCAGATCTAGTTCCCGTTCGAGCCGGATTGGCTTCCTTCGACGGTGGGGAGCAGGCAGAGAAGTTCCCCAACCCATCCAGGGGGAACGAGTATGTTTTGTTCCCTATTTGTTGAGAGGTGTTGGATTTCCAATCCATCCAGTCATCTGAGGGCTTCTGGAGCACTATGGCCTCCAATTGCACAACTTACACCTGCCTCCATCCTGCATATTGTTGGTTATGTTGCCCTTTGCGAGCTATTTCTGGGTTGCGAGGCCCATTTCGAGTTATGGAAGAAGCTGTTTTGCCTCGTTCCTCGTAATCAGGAGGGATCAATATTCCAAGTGGGCGGAGCCGAGATATGGCGCATCGCCAGAACCGGATACCTATCCGGTACACCAAAGAAGGCATCCGAAGAATGGCCTTCCGAATGGTTTTATGTTGAAGACGTCTCCCTTCCTGACCCAATCCGGAGGGGTCTTCCTGAATATTCAAGTACTCCATAGAAGAAGCGCCTCAGCTGGCATCCTCGGAGCCTCAGGGAGGAAGATAGCATGGAAGTCCACCAACTGATGAGCAAGATAAAGACGCTCGCTCAATCCGGATTGTCAATAGTTGAGGTTATGGCGATATCCATAGTGCGAGGGGTTCAGCCACTCCAATACCGAGGGCACCCTATGTGGCACTTCAATGGAGAAGATGATGCCACCCGCTATGGTCGGAAGGGTCCGGACACTTCCGCTGCTTTGGCGAAAATACTGTCCGGATTATACAAAGGGGAGGAGGAGGAGTTCATCCACATTAAGCCCAGGGATGGATTTTCCATGTACAACCCTCCCAGCTGGGTGAGTTTCCGTCCTACTACTCTACTCCATCAACTCCCTGAATCCTTTTTCGTAAATATTAATCCATCATTTATAACAGGAATGGCAGGAAGTCACCAGGGAGATCCACAGCCCCGCACCACAACCAGAGGACCACAACCAGGCCCTTGATCCCGGATTCGAAGAGGATCTGAATATATTCATGGAGCTCGGGGAAGGGGTGTTTTACCAGGCGAGCTGTGACGGCACCGAAGTGGCCATCATTGCTGACTATCCCGGTCTCCTCCCTGCGTCACATGTAAGTGATTAGGATACCTGTCCTTTGGGAGAATTTCCCCTTTCCACCTCACCCACCACACTATATTAGGCTCTAAAGGGGAGGCGATCGGCGCGCCACGCTGCACCTGAGGCGACGTGCAAGAAGGCGGCGCCTACGACGGGCAAGCCTTTGAAGAGGAAGGCAAATAGAGATATGGCTGAGCCTTCATTGAAGATGTATGGTTTTAAATATGCCCCACGGTCGTCATCTTAAAGTATGACACTATCCGTTGTGTCTTATCAGGAAAAACATTCGCCGGACTGTGTCCGGGGATCCTGTTGGTCATGCCTCTACTAGCCGGATTCCGGACCCTGTCACGAGGACTGAGGCTAACACGGAAGTGACACCGGATTGTCCTTCTACGGAAGATTCAGATAAAGTATCCTCCACAAACTCCAAAGTGGAAAGCGCCATGAATCATCGGCGCCGGCGGGCCCCTCTTCGCGACCCTGGTTTTTCAGAAGAGGCTTTCAATGCCTTCAATTCGGGTGATGCATACATCCGAGCTGCTCGAGATGGGCTTTCCAAAGCCACAGATCAGTATTTGAAGGATATGCGGGTAAGTTCATACTTGCACAATTCTGATAATTATATACCAGTAGCCCCCGAGACTTGAAGCAGTTTAAGCAACTGATTTAAGGATCGTTGTATACCCAGGTGCTCAAAGAGAAGAACGACCTGTTGTCTCAAGAGCTGGAGAAGTGTCAAGCCCAGCTAACTGCTGCTACCACCGAACTGGAGAAATCCAAGAAGGCAGCGTCTGGTAATGTTCCCCTCTATCGAGAAAACATGATCATATACCAGGAGTATTAATACAGGTGCAAATCTTATGACAGAGGACCAGAGGTCGCACAAGCGGGAGGTCCAGGAGCTCAAAGGCAATTGGCCGCGGGCGAACGTATCCTGACACAGGTCAGGGTGAAGAAGAACAAACTCCAAGATGCTGACAATGAGCTGGGCGTGGAACTAAAAGACGTGTGTGCCCAGCTCGCTGACTCCATGAAGGAGAATAAAAGGCAACAAGGCGGCATATTTAGTATGTGTTCAGACTTACCTTTACATAGTTCGGCAAGGAAAGAAACTGACAATAATTATTGTTGGAAATATGCCCTAGAGGCAATAATAAAATGGTTATTATTGTATCTCCTTGTTCATGATAATTGTCTATTGTTCATGCTATAATTGTATTAACTAGAAACCGTAATACATGTGTGAATACATAGACCACAACTTGTCCCTAGTGAACCTCTAGTTGACTAGCTCGTTGATCAATAGATGGTCATGGTTTCCTAACCATGGACATTAGATGTCATTGATAGCGGGATCACATCATTAGGAGAATGATGTGATGGACAAGACCCAATCCTAAGCGTAGCACAAGATCGTGTAGTTCGTTTGCTAAAGCTTTTCTAATGTCAAGTATCACTTCCTTAGACCATGAGATTGTGCAACTCCCGGATACCGTAGGAATGCTTTGGGTGTACCAAACGTCACAACGTAACTGGGTGGCTATAAAGGTGCACTACACGTATCTCCAAAAGTGTCTGTTGGGTTGGCACGAATCGAGACTGGGATTTGTCACTCCGTATGACGGAGAGGTATCTCTGGGCCCACTTGGTAATGCATCATCATAATGAGCTCAATGTGACTAAGTAGTTTGTCACGGGATCATGCACTACGGAACGAGTAAAGTGACTTGTGGGTAACGAGATTGAACAAGGTATTGGGATACCGACAATCGAATCTCGGGCAAGTAACATACCGATTGACAAAGGGAATTGTATACGGGATTGATTGAATCCCCGACATCGTGGTTCATCCGATGAGATCATCGTGGAACATGTGGGAGCCAACATAGTTATCCAGATCCCGTTGTTGGTTACTGGCCGGAGAACGTGTCGGTAAGGTCTGCATGGTTCCCGAACCCGTAGGGTCTACACACTTAAGGTTCGGTGACGCTAGAGTTGTTATGGGAAGTAGTATGTGGTTACCGAAGGTTGTTCAGAGTCCCGGATGAGATCCCGGACGTGACGAGGAACTCCGAAATGGTTCAGAGGTGAAGATCGATATATTAGACGAACGGTATTGGAGTCCGGAATTGTTCTGGGAGTACCAGGTGACGACCAGCGTGACCGAAAGGTATTTCGGAGGCCCCGGCAAGCGTTGGGGGGCCTTATGGGCCAAGGGGAGGGAGCACAGCAGCCCACTAAGGGGCTGTGCTGTCACGCCCAATATGCGACCCTATCCAAAAGGAACTCGAAGGTCCCACCAAGGATAGACCCGCATATTGAAACGCTTTTGCAAGGTGGATATCATTACATCAACATTACATAAATTGGTAGGGATACATACAAGAGGCATACAATGCCACACGAATACAACATCATCTTACAAAAGAGCACCATCCGACTACGGATGAAACACAAACAGAAACTCAAAAGACATCCACCCTGCTAGCCCAGGCTACCGACCTGGAACCTATCCCCTGATCGAAGAAGAAGCAGAAGAAGAACTCAACGCAAGCAAGCATCGCTCTCGCGTCATGATCATCGCATAACCTGTACCTGCAACTGTTGTTGTAGTAATCTGTGAGCCACGAGGACTCAGCAATCCCATTACCATGGGTATCAAGACTAGCAAAGCTTAATGGGAAAGGAAGGGGTAAAGTGGTGAGGTTGCAGCAGCGACTAAGCAAGTATGGTGGCTAACATACGCAAATGAGAGCGAGAAGAGAAGCATAGGAACGGTCGTCAACTAGCAATGATCAAGAGGTGATCCTGAACTCCTACTTACGTCAATCATAACACAGAAACCGTGTTCACTTACCGGACTCCGCCGAGAAGAGACCATCACGGCTACACACGCGGTTGATGCATTTTAATTCGGATCTGGTGTCAAGTTATCTACAACCGGACATTAACAAATTCCCATCTACCACATAACCGCGGGCACGGCTCTCGAAAGATTATACCCTGCAGGGGTGTCCCAACTTAGCCCATGATAAGCTCTCGCGATCAACGAAGGATATACCTTCTCCCAGGCCGATCAGTCTCGAAATCCCGGTTCACAAGACATTTCGACAATGGTAAAACAAGACCAGCAAAGCCGCCCGATGCGCCAACAATCCCGATAGGAGCTGCACATATCTCGTTCTCAGGACAACACCGGATGAGACTAGCTACGAGTAAAACCAGACTTCGAGTTTCCCGAGGCGGCCCCGCAGGCAGCTCAGTTCGGACCAACACTTAGACAAGCACTGGCCCGGGGGGCTAAAATATAGATGACCCTTGGGTTGGCCGACCCAAGGGAAGGGTATAGGTGGTGGTGAGGCAAATGGTAAAACCAAGGTTGGGCCTTGCTGGACAAGTTTTATTCAAAGCAAACTGTCTGGGGGGTCCCATAAATCACCCGACCGTGTGAGGAACGCAAAAATCCGGGAACATAACACCGGTATGACGGAAACTAGGGTGGCAAGAGTGGAACAAAACACCAGGCATAAGGCCGAGCCTTCCACCCTTTACCAAATATATAGATGCATTAATAATATAAGAGATATTGTGATATCCCAACATAACCCTGTCGACCATGGAGAAATCTTCAACTTCACCTGCAACTAACAATGCTATAAGAGGGGCTGAGCAAAGCGGTAACATAGCCAAACAACGGTTTGCTAGGAAGGGGGTCAAAGGTTAGAGGTTCATGGCAATTTGGGGAGGCTTGAAGAGCAAAAAATAGGTAACGCAGCATAGCGATAGAACGAAGCAACTAGCATAGCAATGATAGTAGTGAGATCCAGGGTAGCGGTCATCTTGCCTGAAATCCCGCAAGGAAGAAGAATGATTCCATGAAGAAGATGAAGCCACGAAGACGAACCACACGTAGACGAACGAATCCTCACGATCGCAACGAAATGGGAACAATCGAGAAGAAGCACACAACATGGTAAACACACCACACATTGACAAGACATGATGCACAACCAAGTATGATGCATGACAAGACTACATGAAGCTACTCATGGCAAGAGATGATGCAAACAAGAACAACACATCAAAGCAAGTTTAAATGAGGCCGGAAACAACATATAACAATTCCGGTAAGTCCTCATATGCAAATTTCGAAATTGGTCCAGATCTGAATAAACCTGATGTTCAAGTTGTTAAACAGCAAGTTAAGATGCACCAAGATGATCTACACGAAATTCTAGTCAAGTTACATATAAATTTCATTAGATTCGGAGCTACGGCCTAGAAGATATGAGCAAAACAAGTTAAACATGGCATTGATGCAAAATGCATACAAACATCAAGCAAACACCTCAATACAATGATGCAGCATGATAATATGAAACTACATGCAAAATATAGCAAGTTCCATATAGAGCACACTCAAAACGGAGCAACGGTTCAACACATACACTCCATACAAGTCATAACAACAATCTGTCCATAACAGCAACTAGGCATATTGCAAGCATCAAAACAACAAGCTACAGCACCCCAACATAAGAACAAAAGGCATGAGCGTGAAGTACAGGTAAATCACAACAAAACATGAACACTGAGCTATCTCCAGAAAAGACTAGAACATGCTCAAAAGGACATGGGAAGATTGCAAATTATAACAGTTTCAGACTTATCAGGAAATAACATCAGGTTGCAATGTTTAGAGCTATTAAACAACATGTTACAGGAACTTATCATGGCAAACAAAGGCATGGCATGAATCTAATAATTGCATAGAACAAAAGTCCCTTACTGACCATAAGCCAAAAGGGCACAGAAAATATGATGGCACCCATGTAAACATGGCAAGTTATATTACAGATTCTTACATGGCAGAAACAACAATAAGTAGGCATGTTGGTGAGCTTGAACCACTCACCACAGAGCAATACATGGCATGGTAAGGCAACAGACAGTAGGAAGACATTTTTATGAAGCTAAGCATGGCAAGAACAAGTTCATAGGGTGCATGGATCACTAGAAAAACACATGGCCAAAACTGAACTTAATGTTAACAGGCTGACAGCAACATTATTTAGAAACTTTGGAGCAAGATTACAACAAGCTACAGTAGGCTATAAATGAAACCAGGGGCATGAATGGATAGAGCAAGACATGTATAACAAAACATCCTTAGTGAACATCTCCAGAATAAGCATGGATCTCTCTGTAGCATCAAGTTTACATGGCATCACGAAATAACAGATTCAGCCTAGCAAAACAGTAACAGCAAGTACCCTCCTTAACAAGCTTTATGCACTCAGCACACAACTCACAAAAATACATGGATGGCACCTCTGGAAAGATGGCATAGCATAGTTCAAAACACATGTAGACATCAACCTCATAGGATGCACATATTAATCATGGCAAAAATGACAAATGAGCATGTTATAACAGTTTCAGCAGGTTATTATCAACATGCACTCTTCCGACAGCATTTAGGGCTTCAAGTTGAGCTCAAATGAAAATGATGCAATGGAATGTAATGAAGTACTCGTCGAGGCAAACAATTTTACATATTACACGCACGAAACGGAGCAGTATGCAGCAAGTTATATCATGTTGAACATGGCATGATTATGCAAAATATCCGGGACTTCGGCAAAAACGGGGAAGGGGAAAAATCAACCTCCAGATCCAGATCCGGGCATGGAGCTCGAGGTTGGCCGGAGTGGATGCGGTGGCCGGGGCAGGGAAGGTCGCCGGAGGCCGGGAGGAGGCGGATCCGGCCGGAGGGAGGCCGAGGCGGCGGGGCTCGAGGGCGGCGCGGCGAGGTGAGGCGCCGCAGCGCGGAGGCGCGCTCCGGCGGCGGGGCCGAAGGCACCGGGCGGCGCGCGGGGCCGAGCACGGCCGGAGGCGAGACGCCGGCGGGGCGCCGAGCGGCGGCGCGGCACGGGAAGCGGCCGGGCGGAGGAAGGCGGTCGGGCCGGGCGGCGGCGCTGCCGGGCCGGCGCGGGAGGCGGCGGGGCGCGCGGTCGGGCCGGGCGGGCCGGCCGTGGGCCCGCAGGGCCGCGGCGGCGCGGGGAGGAGAGAGAAGGCCGGCGGGGACAGGTAGCAAGGCGCGGTTGGAGGAGAGGGGCGGCGGGGTGACGTGGCGGCGCGTGATTCGCCGGGGTGAGGTGTCCGGCGGACATGTCAGGGTTAGACCGGGATTTCGGGGGAGATGCACATATTTATAGGTAGAGGAAGCTAGGAGAGTCCAAATGAGGAGCGGTTTTCAGCCACGTGATCGTGATCGAACGACCGAGAGCATGGAGGGGAGTTTTCTGGGTTTTGGGCCACTTTGGAAGGGGTGTTGGGCTGCAACTCAAAGAGGGCTTCTACCGTTACCCGGTTAACCGTTGGAGTATCAAACGACCTCCAAATGGCACGAAACTTGACAGGCGGTCTACCAGTGCTATACTAAGGCCGCTTGGCAAACCTCGGGCCATTTCGAGAACGTTTAACACCCACTCACAACAGGAGACAAAAGGAGAACGCCGGATGACATAGGAGCGCCGGATTGCAAAACAGACAACGGGGAAAATGCTCGGATGCATGAGATGAACGCGTATGCAAAATGAAATGCACATGATGACATGATATGAAATGCAGATGATGACATGGCAAAGTGCAACACGCAAGGACATGACATGGCAACGACGGCGAATAACTGGCAGACACCTGGCGCATCGAATCCGGGGCGTTACAACACTCCTCCACTAGCAAGAGATCTCGTCCCGAGATCTTAGGACCGAGACGGAAGGAAAAAGGATGAGGTGAAACAAGAATGGAAGAGGGGGTTTAGATGCAAAAGAACAAAGAGATCATGAGCTGATCAAAGAACACTTGAACGAAGCACCGGGATAAATAGAGAACGATAACTGGAATGGTGGCCTCCGGTGAAACGAAACAGAAAACAACTCCTCACATGCTCCGGATGGATGAAAAGAATATCTGACAACTGGAATATTTCGCGAGGATAACATGAAGCTAGAGCCACGAAACTTCGTGAGAACAGACAAGATTTAGAGGAAAAACTCTTCTTTGGTCTTCAAATGGTGACGAGAAACACCACCAAAATTACTGAGATACTCTGGGAGAATGTAAAAGCAAAGAGGTTGAGCCAACAATGAAATGATTTGGAATCGATCTTGGAAAGGCATCTGACTGATGAAATCCATTCTTACGTCACACTTGAAAAGAATTGAAAATAGCTTCGGGGGAATTAGAAGAGTCGGGTAAGATCCTGAGAAAAGACCTGTGGGTTAGGGCCCACTGAAGAGAAAAACACCGTTGGAAAGGATTGTTGAACAGATAGATGATGCACCGGACCAATTGAAATATTTGAATGAGGTAATAACCTCAAATAAATTCGAACATAGACGGATCTCCTAAGATGTCTTGAGCACTCCGGAAGGATAAACTGGCGAGAGGCGAACGAGCTAGGAAAACACTTGAGCTACGGGAAAAGAATATGATCAAACCGAAAAAACTTGAATTGAGTCCACCGGAAAAGAAAAAGAGATGAAGAATGTCGAACAAAACGAGAATTCACCGGTTGAAATAATTGAGGGAAGACTGAAGAGGCTCCACACGAATGAAATTGATGGTCGAAAGAGACTCAGACTCCGGGAAGAAGAGGGTGGGAGGGCGGGAAAACAAAGGTAACTTGGAAGGGGGAACCGACGAATATCTTGAAGAGAAAACACCGGTTGAAATCATTGAAGAAAGAAAACAAAGACTTCGCACGAGTAGGAAGGATACTCGATTACGAACTCCGGCTCCGATAAGAAAAAGGGTGGGTGGGTGGGAAAAACAAGGACAACTGAGGATTGAACTTGGCAAAGATGAAGAGGCTCGAGTCAACTTGACGAGAAATGCACCGGATAAAAGAGGATGGACAACGAACGAAAACTAACCGCGTGATCCTAAAGAAAAATTTTAAGGGGAAGAGGAGTAATTCAAAACACCTACGTCAAGAATCCTCACCAGCGCGACGAAGGGGCTGAGGAGTAAAAAGAATTTCTACTCTCCGATATATATAATCCTAAGACTCAAAATAGTTTTCTTCTAGACTCAACAACGGCCAAGCTACTCGATCAATCAAGGGGGCTCCTAGGGTCGGTCGAGGCTCTGATACCAACTTGTCACGCCCAATATGAGACCCTATCCAAAAGGAACTCGAAGGTCCCACCAAGGATAGACCCGCATATTGAAACACTTTTGCAAGGTGGATATCATTACATCAACATTACATAAATAGGTAGAGATACATACAAGAGGCATACAATGCCACACGAATACAACATCATCTTACAAAAGAGCACCATCCGACTACGGATGAAACACAAACAGAAACTCAAACGACATCCACCCTGCTAGCCCAGGCTGCCGACTTGGAACCTATCCCCTGATCAAAGAAGAAGCAGAAGAAGAACTCAACGCAAGCAAGCATCGCTCTCGCGTCATGATCATCCCGTAACCTATACCTGCAACTGTTGTTGTAGTAATCTGCGAGCCACGAGGACTCAGCAATCCCATTACCATGGGTATCAAGACTAGCAAAGCTTAATGGGAAAGGAAGGGGTAAAGTGGTGAGGTTGCAGCAGCGACTAAGCAAGTATGGTGGCTAACATACGCAAAAGAGAGCGAGAAGAGAAGCAAAGGAACAGTCGTCAACTAGCAATGATCAAGAGGTGATCCTGAACTCCTACTTACGTTAATCACAACACAGAAACCGTGTTCATTTCCCGGACTCCGCCGAGAAGAGACCATCACGGCTACACACGCGGTTGATGCATTTTAATTCGGATCTGGTGTCAAGTTATCTACAACCGGACATTAACAAATTCCCATCTGCCACATAACCGCGGGCACGGCTCTCAAAAGTTTATACCCTGCAGGGGTGTCCCAACTTAGCCCATGATAAGCTCTCGCGATCAACGAAGGATATACCTTCTCCCAGGAAGACCCGATCAGTCTCGGAATCCCGGTTCACAAGACATTTCGACAATGGTAAAACAAGACCAGCAAAGCCGCCCGATGCGCCAACAATCCCGATAGGAGCTTCACATATCTCGTTCTCAGGGAAACACCGGATGAGACTAGCTACGAGTAAAACTAGACTTCGAGTTTCCCCGAGGTGGCCCCGCAGGCAGCTCAGTTCGGACCAACACTTAGACAAGCACTGGCCTAGGGGGGCTAAAATAAACATGACCCTTGGGTTGGCCGACCCAAGGGAAGGGTATAGGTGGTGTTGAGGCAAATGGTAAAACCAAGGTTGGGCCTTGCTGGACAAGTTTTATTCAAAGCGAACTGTCAGGGGGGTCCCATAAATCACCCGACCGCGTTAGGAACGCAAAAATCCGGGAACATAACACCGGTATGACGGAAACTAGGGCAGCAAGAGTGGAACAAAACACCAGGCATAAGGCCGAGCCTTCCACCCTTTACCAAATATATAGATGCATTAATAATATAAGAGATATTGTGATATCCCAACATAACCCTGTCCACCATGGAGAAATCTTCAACTTTACCTGCAACTAACAATGCTATAAGAGGGGCTGAGCAAAGCGGTAACATAGCCAAACAACGGTTTGCTAGGAAGGGGGTCAAAGGTTAGAGGTTCATGGCAATTTGGGGAGGCTTGAAGAGCAAAAGATAGGTAACGCAGCATAGCGATAGAACGAAGCAACTAGCATAGCAATGATAGTAGTGAGATCCAGGGTAGCGGTCATCTTGCCTTAAATCTCACAAGGAAGAAGAACGAGTCCATGAAGAAGGTGAAGCCACGAAGACGAACCACACGTAGACGAACGAATCCTCACGATCGCAACGAAACGGGAACTATCGAGAAGAAGCACACAACATGGTAAACACACCACACGTAGACAAGACATGATGCACAACCAAGTATGATGCATGACAAGATTACATGAAGCTACTCATGGCAAGATATGATGCAAACAAGAACAACACATCAAAACAAGTTTAAATGAGGCCGGAAACAACATATAACAATTCCGGTAAGTCCTCATATGCAAATTTCGAAATTGGTCCAGATCTGAATAAACCTGATGTTCAAGTTGTTAAACAGCAAGTTAAGATGCACCAAGATGATCTACACGAAATTCTAGTCAAGTTACATATAAAGTTCATTAGATTCGGACCTACGGCCTAGAAGATATGAGCAAAACAAGTTAAACATGGCATTGATGCAAAATGCATACAAACATCAAGCAAACACCTCAAAACAAGGATGCAACATGATAATACGAAACTACATGCAAAATCTAGCAAGTTTCATATAGATCACACTCAAAACGGAGCAACGGTTCAACACATACACTCCATACAAGTCATAACAACAATCTGTCCATAACAGCAACTAGGCATATTGCAAGCATCAAAACAACAAGCTACATCACCCCAACATAAGAACAAAAGGCATGAGCAGGAATTACAGGTAAAGCACAACAAAACATGAACACTGAGCTATCTCCAGAAAAGACTAGAACATGCTCAAAAGGACATGGGAAGATTGCAAATTATAACAGTTTCAGACTTATCAGGAAATAACATCAGGTTGCAATGTTTAGAGCTATCAAACAACATGTTACAGGAACTTATCATGGAAAACAAAGGCATGGCATGAATCTACTAATTTCATAGAACAAAAGTCCCTTACTGACCATAAGCCAAAAGGGCACAGAAAATATGATGGCACCCATGTAAACATGGCAAGTTATATTACAGATTCTTACATGGCAGAAACAACAATAAGTAGGCATGTTGGTGAGCTTGAACCACTCACCACAGAGCAATAAATGGTATGGCAAGGCAACAAACAGTAAGAAGACATGTTTATGAAGCTAAGCATGGGAAGAACAAGTTCATAGGGTGCATTGATCACTAGAAAAACACATGCCAAAACTGAACTTAATGTTAACAGGCTGACAGCAACATTATTTAGCAACTTTGGAGAAAGATTACAACAAGCTACAGTAGGCTATAAATGAAACCAGGGGCATGAATGGATAGAGCAAGACATGTATAACAAAACATCCTTAGTGAACATCTCCAGAATAAGCATGGATCTCTCTGTAGCATCAAGTTTACATGGCATCACGAAATAACAGATTCAGCCTAGCAAAACAGTAACAACAAGTACCCTCCTTAACAAGCTTGATGCACTCAGCACA
Organism: Triticum timopheevii; assembly: GCA_963921465.1. Taxonomy (NCBI): domain Eukaryota; kingdom Viridiplantae; phylum Streptophyta; class Magnoliopsida; order Poales; family Poaceae; genus Triticum; species Triticum timopheevii. The sequence continues at coordinate 577,646,504 of OY997268.1, forward strand.
CAACTCACAAAAATACATGGATGGCACCTCTGGAAAGATGGCATAGCATAGTTAAAAACACATGTAGACATCAACCTCATAGGATGCACACATCAATCATGGCAAAAATGACAAATGAGCATGTTATAACAGTTTCAGCAGGTTAACATCAACATGCACTCTTCCAACAGCATTTCGGGCATCAAGATGAGCTCAAATAAAACTAATGAAATGGAATGAAATGAAGTACTCGTCGAGGCGAACAATATGAAATATTACACGCACAAAACGGGACAGTATGCATCAAGTTATAGCATGTTGAACATGGCATGATTATGCGAAATATCCGGGACTTGGGCAAAAACGGGGAAGGGGAAAAATCAGCCTCCAGATCCAGATCCGGGCACGGAGCTCGAGGTCGGCCGGAGTGGATGCGGTGGCCGGGGCAGGGAAAGTCGTCTGAGGCCGGGAGGAGGCGGATCCGGCCGGAGGCCGAGGCGGCGGGGCTCGAGGGCGGCGCGGAGGCGCGCTCCGGCGGCGGGGCCGAAGGCACCGGGCGGCGCGCGGCATGGGAAGCGGCCGGGCGGAGGAGGGCGGTCGGGCCGGGCGGCGGCGCTGCCGGGCCGGCGCGGGAGGCGGCGGGGCGCGCGGTCGGGCCGGGCGGGCCGGCCGTAGGCCCGCAGGGCCGCGGCGGCGCGAGAAGGAGAGAGAAGGCCGGCGGGGACAGGTGGCAAGGCGCGGTTGGAGGAGAGGGGCGGCGGGGTGACGTGGCGGTGCGTGATTCGCCGGGGTGAGGTGTCCGGTGGACATGTCCGGCTCGGGCGGACGTGTCCGGCGGCGCGAGGATGAAGATGGCTAGGGTTAGACCGGGATTTCGGGGGAGATGCACATATTTATAGGTAGAGGGAGCTAGGAGAGTCCAAATGAGGAGCGGTTTTCGGCCACGCGATCGTGATCGAATGACCGAGAGCATGGAGGGGAGTTTGCCGGGTTTTGGGCCACTTTGGAAGGGGTGTTGGGCTGCAACTCAAGGAGGGCTTCTACGGTTACCCGGTTAACCGTTGGAGTATCAACCGACCTCCAAATGGCACGAAACTTGACAGGCGGTCTACCGGTGCTATACCAAGGCCGCTTGGCAAACCTCGGGCCATTCCAAGAACGTTTAACACCCACTCACAACAGGAGACAAAAGGAGAACGCCGGATGACATAGGAGCGCCGGATTGCAAAACGGACAACGGGGAAAATGCTCGGATGCATGCGATGAACGCGTATGCAAAATGAAATGCACATGATGACATGATATGAAATGCAGATGATGACATGGCAAAGTGCAACACGCAAGGAGATGACATGGCAACGACGGCGAATAACTGGCAGACACCTGGCGCATCGAATCTGGGGCGTTATATGTGCGCCCCTCCCAACCCCTCTCACGTAACCTGGAGAGGTGGGGGCGCCTCCCCTAGGGCAGCGGTCCCTCCCGGCTTGGGGGGCAAGTTTCCTACGGGTGGGGGCGCCCAAACCCCTCTAGGGTTTCCCCTGTAGCCGCCACCCCTCCCCTAGGGAACCCTAGGGCGCCTCCTCCACCCCCTTCCCCCTATATATAGTGAGGGAGAGAGAGGGCAGCCGCACAATTCCCCTGGCGCAGCCCCTCCCTCCTCCAACACCTCCTCCTCCGTAGTGCTTGGCGAAGCCCTGCCGGAGAACCACGAGCTCCATCGCCACCACGCCGTCGTGCTGCTGGAGTTTTCCCTCTACTTCTCCTCTCCCCTTGCTGGATCAAGAAGGAGGAGACGTCCCCGGGCTGTACGTGTGTTGAACACGGAGGCGTTGTCCGTTCGGCACTTAGATCGGAATCGACCGCGATCTGAATCGCTGCATGTACGACTCCACCAACCGCGTTCTTGTAACGCTTCCGCATCGCGATCTTCAAGTGTATGAAGATACACTCATCCTCTCCCTCTCTTGTTGTTAGAATCTCCATAGATTGATCTCGGTGATGTGTAGAAAATTTTGAATTATTGCTACGTTCCCCAACAGTGGCATCATGAGCTAGGTCTATTGCGTAGATTCTATGCACGAGTAGAACACAAGTAGTTGTGGGCGTTGGTTTGTTCAATTTGCTTACCGTTACTAGTCCTATCTTGTTTCGGCGGTATTGTGGGAGGAAGCGGCCCAGACCGACCTTACACGTACGCTTACGTGAGACAGGTTCCACCGACTGACATGCACTTGTTGCATAAAGGTGGCTAGCGGGTGCCAGTCTCTCCCACTTTAGTCGGATCAGATTCGATGAAAAGGGTCCTTATGAAGGGTAAGTAGCAATTGGCATATCACCATTGTGGCTTTTGCGTAGGTAAGAAACGTTCTTGCTAGAAACCCATAGCAGCCACGTAAAACATGCAACAACAATTAGAGGACGTCTAACTTGTATTTGCAGGGTATGCTATGTGATGTGATATGGCCAAAAGAATGTGATGAATGATATGTGATGTATGAGATTGATCATGTTCTTGTAATATGAATCACGACTTGCATGTCGATGAGTATGACAACCGGTAGGAGCCATAGGAGTTGTCTTAATTTATTGTATGACCCGCGTGTCAATCAGAACGCCATGTAATTACTTTACTTTATTGCTAACCGGTAGCCATAGTAGTAGAAGTAATAGTTGGCGAGACAACTTCATGAAGACACGATGATGGAGATCATGATGATGGAGATCATGGTGTCATGCCGGTGACGAAGGTGATCATGCCGCGCCTCAAAGATGGAGATCAAAGGCGCAAGATGATATTAGCCATATCATGTCACTCTATGATTTGCATGTGATGTTTGTCATGTTTACATCTTATTTGCTTAGAACGACGGTAGCATAAATAAGATGATCCCTCATAAAATTTCAAAAAAGTGCTCCCCCTAACTGTGCACCGTTGCGAAAGTTCGTTGTTTCGAAGCACCACGTGATGATCGGGTGTGATAGATTCTAACATTCGCATACAACGGGTGTAAGCCAGATTTACACATGCAAAACACTTAGGTTGACTTGACGAGCCTAGCATGTACAGACATGGCCTCGGAACACAAGAGACCTAAAGGTCGAACATGAGTCGTATAGTGGATACGATCAACATGAAGATGTTCACCGATGATGACTAGTCCGTCTCACGTGATGATCGGACACGGCCTAGTTGACTCGGATCATGTATCACTTAGATGACTAGAGGGATGTCTATCTGAGTGGGAGTTCATTAAATAATTTGATTAGATGAACTTAATTATCATGAACACAGTCAAAAGGTCTTTGCAAATTATGTCGTAGCTCAAGCTTTGGTTCTATTGTTTTAGATATGTTCCTAGAGAAAATTTAGTTGAGAGTTGACAGTAGCAATTATGCGGACTGGGTCCATAAACTGAGGATTGTCCTCATTGCTGTGCAGAAGGATTATGTCCTTAATGCACTGCTCAGTGTGTTGAACCTCGAGCGTCGGTTGTGGATGTGGCGAACATCTGACATACACGTTTTGATGACTACATGATAGTTCAGTGCATAATGCTAAATGGTTTAGAATTGAGGCACCAAAGACGTTTTTGAAACATCGCAGAACATATGAATTGTTCCGAGGACTGAAATTGGGATTTCAGGCTAGTGCCCACGTCAAGAGGTATGAGACCTCTGACAAGTTTCTTAATCCTGCAAACTAAGGAGAAAGGCTCAATTGTTGAGCATGTGCTCAGATTGTCTGAGTAGTACAATAGCTTGAATCGAGTGGGAGTTAATCTTCTAGATGAGATAGTGATGGTTCTCCAAAGTCACTGCCACCAAGCTACTAGAGCTTCGTGATGAACTATAATATATCAGGGCTAGATATGATGATCCTTGACCTATTGGCGACACCGCGAAAGTAGAAATCAAATAGGAGCATCAATTTTTGAGGTTGGTAAAACCACTAGTTTCAAGAAGGGCAAGGGCAAGAAGGGATACTTCATGAAACGGCAAATCAGTTGCTGCTCTAGTGAAGAAACCCAAGGTTGAACCCAAACCCGAGACTAAGTGCTTCTGAAATAAGGGGAACGGTCACTGAAGCAGAACTACCCTAGATACTTGGTAAATGAGAAGGCTGGCAAGGTCGACAGAAGTATATTGGATATACATTATGATGTGTACTTTACTAGTACTCCTAGTAGCACCAGGGTATTGAAATACCTGTTTGGTTGCTAAGTGTTAGTAACTCAAAATAAAAAGCTACGGAATAAACGGAGACTAGCAGAAGGTGAGATGACGATATGTGTTGGAAGTGTTTCCAAGGTTGATCTGATCAAGCATCGCATGCTCCCTCTACCATCGAGATTGGTGTTAAACCTAAATAATTGTTATTTGGTGTTTGCGTTGAGAATACACATGATTGGATTATGTTTATCGCAATACGGTTATTCATTTAAGGAGAATAATGGTTACTCTATTTATTTGAACAATACCTTCAATGGTCTTGCACCTAAAATGCGTTTATTGAATCTCGATCATGGTGATACACCTGTTCGTACCAAAAGTAATGATAGTACCACATACTTGTGGCACTGCCATTTGAGTCATATTGGTATAAAACGCATGAAGAAGCTCCATGTTGATGGATCATTGGACTCACTCATTTTTTTGAAAAGATTGAGACATGCAAACCATGTCTATTTGTATATACGCATGAAGAAACTCCATGCAGATGGATCGTTTGGACTCACTTGATTTTGAATCACTCGAGACATGCAAATCATACCACATGGGAAAGATGACTGAAAGGCCTCGTTTCTAGTGAGATGGAACAAGAGAGCAACTTGTTGGACAGAATACATTTGATGTGTGCAATCCAATGAGTGCTGAGGCACGCAGTGAATATCGTTATGCTCTTACTTCACAAATGATTTGAGTAGATGTTGAGTATATTTACTTGATGAAATACAAGTCTGAATTATTGAAAGGCTCAAATAATTTCAGAGTGAAGTTGAAGATCTTCGTGACTAGAGGATAAAATGTCTATGATATGATCATAGAGATGAATATCTGAGTTGCGAGTTTGGTACACAATTAAGACATTGTGGAAACTGTTTCACAACTAATACCGCCTGGAACAACATAGTGTGATGGTGTGTCCGAACATCATAGATGCACCCTATTGGATATGGTGCATACCATGATGTCTCTTATCGAATTACCACTATCGTTTATAGGTTAGGCATTAGAGACAACCGCATTCACTTTAAATAGGGCACCATGTAATTCCATTGATATGACACCATATGAACTATGGTTTAGAGAAACCTAAGCTGTCACTTCTTAAAAGTTTTGGGAAGCGATGCTTATGTGAAAAGTTTTAGACTGATAAGCTCAAACCCAAAGCGGATAAATGCATCTTCATAGCACACCCAAAACAGTTGGGTATACCTCCTATTCAGATCCGGAAGCAAAAGGGATTATTTCTAGAACCGGATCCTTTCTCGAGGAAAAGTTTCTCTCGAAAGAAATGAGTGGGAGGATGGTGGAGACTTGATGAGGTTATTGAACCATCACTTCAACCAGTGTGTAGCAGGGAACAAGAAGTCATTTCTGTAGCACCTACACCAATTGAAGTGGAAGCTGATGATAGTGATCATGAAACTTCAGACAAGTCACTACCAATACTCGTAGGTAGACAAGGATGCGTACTATTTCAGAGTGGTAGGTAATCCTATCTTGGAGGTCATGTTGCTAGACAACAATGAACCTATGAGCTATGGAGAAGCGATGGTGGGCCTGGATTCCGACGAATGGCTCGATGCCATAAAATCTGAGAGGATCCATGTATGAAAACAAAGTATAGACTTTGGAAGAACTACTTGATGGTCGTAAGGCTGTTGGGTACAGATGAATTTTAAAAGGAAGACGGACAATGATGGTAAGTATCACCATTAAGAAAGCTCGACTTGTTGTTAAGATGTTTTCCGACAAGTTCAAGGAGTTGACTACGGTGAGACTTTCTCGCTTGTAGCGATGCTAAGAGTCTGTTGGAATTGTATTAGCAGTTACTGCATTATTTATGAAATCTTGCAGATAGGATGTCAAAACATTGTTTCCTCGACAATGTTCTTGAGGAAAGGTTGTATGTGATACAACCAGAAGGTTTTGTCAATCCTAAAAGATGCTAACAAGTATGCAAAGCTCCAGCAATCCTTCTAAGGACTGGAGTAAGCATCTGAGAGTTGGAATACACGCTTTGATGAGATGGTCATAGACTTTGGGTTTATACAAAGTTTATGAGAAACTTTTATTTCCAAAGAAGTGAGTGGGAGCACTATAAAATTTCTGATGAGTATATGTTGTTGACATATTGTTGATCAGAAATGATGTAGAATTTCTGGAAAGCATATAGGGTTGTTTGAAAGGTGTTTTTCAATGGAAAACCTGGATTAAGCTACTTGAACATTGAGCATCAAGATCTATAAGGATTGATTGAAAAAAAGCTTAATAGTACTTTCAAATGAATACATACCGTGACAAGATTTTGAAGGAGTTCAAACAAATCAGCAAAGAAGGGGTTCTTGGTTGTGTTATAAGGTGTGAGCATTGAGTAAGACTCAAGATCTGACCACGGCAGAAGAGAGAGAAAGGACGAAGGTCGTCCTCTATGCTTAGACGTAGGCTCTACAGTATGCTATGCTGTGTACCGCACCTGAAGTGTGCCTTGCCATGAATTCAATCAAGGGGTACAAGAGTGATCCAGGAATGGATCACATGACAACGGTCAAACTTATCCGTAGTAACTAGTGGACTAAGGAATTTTCTTGATTATGGAGGTGGTAAAAGAGTTCATCGTAAAGGGTTGCATCGATGCAAACGCACTAATCCAGATGACTCTAAGTAGTAAACCGGATTCGTATAGTAGAGCAGTTATTTGGAATAGCTCCAAGTAGCGCGTGGTAGCTGCATCTACAAGATGACATAGAGATATGTAAAGCACACATGGATCTAAAAGGTTCAGACCCGTTGACTAATAACCTCTCTCACAAGCGATATATGATCAAACCCCATGGGTGTCAGATTCATTACAATCACATAGTGATGTGAACTAGATTATTGACTCTAGTGCAAGTGGGAGACTGTTGGAAATATGCCCTATAGGCAATAATAAAATGGTTATTATTGTATTTCCTAGTTCATGATAATTGTATTAACTGGAAACCGTAATACATGTGTGAATACATAGACCGCAACTTGTCCCTAGTGAGACTCTCGTTGACTAGCTCGTTGATTAGTAGATGGTCATGGTTTCCTGACCATGGACATTAGATGTCATTGATAGCGGGATCACATCATTAGGAGAATGATGTGATGGACAAGACCCAATCCTAAGCGTAGCACAAGATCGTGTAGTTCGTTTGCTAAAGCTTTTCTAATGTCAAGTATCATTTCCTTAGACCATGAGATTGTGCAACTCCCGGATACCGTAGGAATGCTTTAGGTGTACTAAACGTGACAACGTAACTGGGTGGCTATAAAGGTGCACTACAGGTATCTCTGAAAGTGTCTGTAGGGTTGGCACGAATCGAGACTGGGATTTGTCACTCCATATCACGGAGAGGTATCTCTGGGCCCACTCGGTAATGCATCATCTTAATGAGCTCAATGTGACCAAGTAGTTAGTCACGGGATCATGCATTACGGAACGAGTAAAGTGAATTGCCGATAACGAGATTGAACGAGGTATTGGGATACCGACGATCGAATCTCGGGCAAGTAACATACCGATTGACAAAGGGAATTGTATACGGGATTGATTGAATCCCCGACATCGTGGTTCATCCGATGAGATAATTGTAAAACATGTGGGAGCCAACATGGGTATCTAGATCCCGCTGTTGGTTACTGGCCAGAGAACGTCTCGGTCATGTCTGCATGGTTCCCGAACCCGTAGGGTCTACACACTTAAGGTTCAGTGACGCTAGAGTTGTTATGGGAAATAGTATGTGGTTACCGAAGGTTGTTTGGAGTCCTGGATGAGATCCCGGGCGTGACGAGGAACTCCGGAATGGTCCGGAGGTGAAGATCGATATATTGGACGAAGGGTATTGGAGTCCGGAGTTGTTCTGGGAGTACCGGGTGACGACCAGCATGACCGAACGGTGTTTCGGAGGCCCCGACAAGCGTTGGGGGGCCTTATGGGCCAAGGGGAGTGGGCACACCAGCCCACTAAGGGGCTGTGCGCCCCTCCCAACCCCTCTCACGTAACCTGGAGAGGTGGGGGCTCCTCCCCTAGGGTAGCCACCCCTCCCGGCTTGGGGGGCAAGTTTCCTAGGGGTGGGGGCGCCCAAACCCATCTCGGGTTTCCCCTGTGGCCGCACCCCTCCCCTAGGGAACCCTAGGGCGCCTCCTCCACCCCTTCCCCCTATATATAGTGAGGGAGAGAGAGGGTAGCCGCACCCTTCCCCTGGCGCAGCCCCTCCCTCCTCCAACACCTCCTCCTCCTCCGTAGTTCTTGGCGAAGCCTTGCCGGAGAACCACGAGCTCCATCGCCACCACGCCGTCGTGCTACTGGAGTTTTCCCTCAACTTCTCCTCTCCCCTTGCTGGATCAAGAAAGAGGAGATGTCCCCGGGATGTACGTGTGTTGAACGCGGAGGTGCTGTCCGTTCGGCTTAGATCGGAATCGACCGCGATCCGAATCGCTGCATGTACGACTCCACCAACCGCATTCTTGTAACGCTTCCGCATCGCGATCTTCAAGGGTATGAAGATACACTCATCCTCTCCCTCTCTTGTTGCTAGAATCTCCATAGATTGATCTTGGTGATGAGTCAAATTTTTTGAATTATTGCTACGTTCCCCAACAATTATGTCTATAGGTATATTAATGGGCCGTCCCGAAGAGGAGGTGTCGGGATCATCGAGCGATCTGCTACAAGAACTGTCGCAAATGCACGAGCGAGCTCGGCAGGCGATGCAAAGTATTGCCAAGGCTTTATGGCCATCCGAATCCCCTCCAGGAAGTATGGAGGGGCTTGTACAGCTACTCAAGGGAGCGCGGCGGCGCTTCCGATTATGGAAGATATCGGCCTGCCGGGAAGGTGCGCGAGAGGCCTGGGCAATGGTGAAAACTCGGTATGCCAAGCTCGACCTGAGTCACATGGCCGGGGTCGGACCTGTAGGGTCAAATTGGGAAGAAATTCCGTCAGTTTGGTATGTGACCAGGTACAAGTAGCCGCCAAGTATTCCCAACAGGATTGCAGGCTAGATAGCCTGTTGGATGACATAGAGGAAGAAGTGTTTGAGTCTAAGTGACTATGTACTTCATTTGACAAATTATGTCTCTAGCGGAATTGTAAAATGCTTGTCATGGCAGACCTTTTCGCTTCAACCTCTGGACCCGAAGGTGCGGAGTGCTTCCGAATACCCGCTCGGTAATGTAAACCGGGGTATGCATGGAACCAGGCGTAGGGGTCATAGTTGCTTGAACAGACAAGTATCCGGCTAGTTATGTTATATTACATTTTGATCGTAAGAAACATCTTCCAAAGAGAATAGTTCCATTAAGGGTTCCTTTCCCTGGGTAAGCATGAAGGAAATATGGCCTAGAGGCAATAATAAAGTTTTTATTTATATTTCCTTATATCATGATAAATGTTTATTATTCATGCTAGAATTGTGTTAACCGGAAACTTAGTACATGTGTGAATACATAGACAAACAGAGTGCACTAGTATGCCTCTACTTGACTAGCTCGTTGAATCAAAGATGGTTAAGTTTCCTAGCCATAGACATGAGTTGTCATTTGATTAACGGGATCACATTATTAGAGAATGATGTGATTGACTTGACCCATTCCGTTAGCTTAGCACTTGATCGTTTAGTTTGTTGCTATTGCTTTCTTCATGACTTATACATGTTCCTATGACTATGAGATTATGCAACTCCCAAATACCGGAGGAACACTTTGTGTGCTGCCAAACATCACAATGTAACTGGGTGCTTATAAAGGTGCTCTACAGGTGTCTCCGATGGTACTTGTTGAGTTGGCATAGATCAAGATTATGATTTGTCACTCCGATTGTCGGAGAGGTTTCTCTGGGCCCTCTCGGTAATGCATATCACTATAAGCCTTGCAAGCAATGTGACTTATGAGTTAGTTACGGGATGATGCATTACGGAATGAGTAAAGAGACTTGCCGGTAACGAGATTGAACTAGGTATTGAGATACCGATGATCGAATCTCGGGCAAGTAACATACCGATGACAAAGGGAACAACGTATGTTGTTATGCGGTTTGACCGCTAAAGATCTTCGTAGAATATGTAGGAGCCAATATGAGAATCCAGGTTCCGCTATTGGTTATTGGCCGGAGATGTGTCTTGGTCATGTCTACATAGTTCCCGAACCCGTAGGGTCCGCACGCTTAACGTTCGGTGACGATCGGTATTATGAGTTTATGTGTTTTGATGTAACGAAGGTAGTTTGGAGTCCCGGATGAGATTGAGGACATGACGAGGAATCTCGAAATGGTCGAGCCATAAAGATCGATATATTGGAAGGCTATATTCGGACATCGGAAAGGTTCCGAGTGATTCGGGTATTTTTCGGAGTACCGGAGAGTTACGGGAATTCGCCGGGAGAAGTATTGGACCTTATTGGGCCATACAGGAATAGAGGAGGCATGCCAAAGGGAAGGAGGCGCGCCCCCCCCCCCATGGGCCCGAATTGGACTAGGGGAAAGTGGGCGGCGCCCCCCTTTCCCTTTCCTACTCCCTCTCTCTTTCCCTCTTTCTTCTCTCCTACTCCGGAAAGGAAAAGGGGAATCCTACTAGGACTTGGGAGTCCTAGTAGGACTCCCCACACTTGGCGCGCCCCCTCTAGGGCCGGCCTCATCCTCCTCCCTCCTTTATATACGTGGGCAGGGGACACCCCAAAGGCACAACAGATACACAAGTTGATCATTGATCCACTACTAGGAAAAGGCATGCTAGTGGCGTACCAGTTTTGCCTTCTAATGGCGCACTGCTGGTGCGCCACTAGCCTCACGCCATTAGAATTTTTTTCTAATGGCGCACCACATGTGCGCCATTAGAATCTAGTATTCTAATGGCGCACCACACAGTGCGCCATTAGTATTGCCCACAGTGCGCCACTATTATCTGCTATACTTATAGCGCACCACATGGTAGTGCGCCATTAGTAACAATTTTTTTAAATTTTTTTGTTTTTTCTTAATCTCAGGTCACTATTTCACATATGAGATATTCAACACATATATATACAACAAGCATCCATATAGCAATCATATCCAACACACAAGTTTCATCATATATACATACATAGCCAACACATAGTTCCGTCATTACATATTACAAAAGTTTCACATTGTTCATCCAACACCGTTATCCATCAATTCACAAAAGTTTCACATTGATACAAAATAAAAACACAAATGGAAAAGAAGCACTCCATCCACGCAAGCTTCCGTCAATTAAATCAAATCTGCAAAATGATAAACAAGAAGTTAGAAGAAGAAAAAGAAGAAGACTAGAAGAATACTAGAAGAAGAAGAACACTAGAAGAAGAATAAGAAGAGTTTTGGAAAAGAAGAAGAATAAGAAGAAGACTATAAGCTTATTATGTAAACTTGATCATTTTGTGCTAACATAAGTTATTTTGGAGCTAACCTATAGGAAACTAAGCATATAAGCTCTAAGTTAGTATATTAGAGCCAACTTAGGTAAAATGAAGCTAACCTATGTCATTTTGGAAAAGAAGAAGAATAAGAAAAAGACTATAAGCTTATTATGTAAACTTGATCATTTTGTGCTAACATAAGTTATTTTGGAGCTAACCTATAGGAAACTAAGCATATAAGCTCTAAGTTAGTATATTAGAGCCAACTTAGGTAAAAATGAAGCTAACCTATAGGAAAATAAGCATATTAGAGATAACATAGGTAACTAAGTATATATATATATATATATATATATATATATATATATATATATATATATATATATACATATCATTTTGGATAGCTAACCTATAGGAGATCTGACATACCTGACAAAGTTCAGTTCTCATGCATTGTTCTTCTCCTTCTTCTCCTTCCTCTCCTTGATGCGCCTAGAGCGGCGAGGCGGTGGAGGCAGTGGAGGCAGTGGGATATAGTCTTCTACCACAATTGGCGTGGTCATGTCGCCCAGCTGTGGGATCACCGGCGCCACCACCGGTGCGTGGTCATTGTCAGGCACCACCACCATCGCGAGGCCACCTTCGGGCACGACCATCGCTAGGTCATCCTCAGCCACCTCCATCTCTTGCCCATGGTCAGCCACCACCATCTCTTGACCTTGGTCAGCCACCACCAGCGCTAGGTCATCCTCAGCCTGATGCCCATCGTCATCCTGCAGCTCCTCATCCTCACTCTACTCCTCTTGTCCCGCACTCCAGTCCAGATCATCCTTCTTGTTGTCTATGCTGCTGCCAGAATCGCTGCTGCTTTCGCTACAGCCAGAATCGCTGCTGCTTTCGCTACAACCATAGTCGCTGCTGCTTTGGCTGTAGCCAGTGTCGCTGCTGCTGCTCCCATTACCTGTCCAAAATGCAACAATGACCATTAACAATCGATGTGAGACAAAGCCAAATGTAGAGGAATAAGAAGAGGCAGAACGTACCGGCATCATCGGTAGCGTAGCGCATGCGACACATAGTCTTGTTGTACACCTTCACGATGAGCATGTTGGCGTCGTCGTCGTACCTGAAGATAAGGAAGTACCCCAGCTGCAGGTCGTAGGCACGGTAGAACTGCTCCCACCCACAAGACAAGTACATGTGGCCCTTCTTGATCACCAACTGCACATCCCACTGCCTGCGAAACCCGCTGCCGGCCTGTCGCAGCTTCACATTATTTGGCGGATCTTCACCCATCAGCATGTTCATAAAACTGTCAGGCAGCCTCTGCAGTTTGGGACAATGAGTGATGTAGCAAACAACAGATATCATAATGAGATGGGTGAAGGGGAGATCAACTCGTTTTATATACCTGCGTCATGGATGATACTGAAGCCTCAAGTATGATAGTGAAGAACTCGGAAGCATCCAACTCGTACTGCGGTGTCGCAGATCGGCGGTGGCTGCTTCCCGCCATCTCTGATAAGCAGCAGAAGAGACCAATTAGTACCCTTACAACAGATCATAAAACATGCATGATAACAGGCATTAGTCGCAAGTACCCCATATGTCCTATTTTTAGCAAAGTAATGCTAAAATTCACGAAAAATTTCAGCATTACCTTTGCTGAAAATAGGACATATTGAGTACCCGAATTTGCTGGAACAGAAGTTAATCGACATTCCGGCAAACTCAAGGGCCTCTCGGGGTACCTACAACATCATCACAAGTACAGCAGCAGCAGAAATAAATACAGGCATAACAGCAGCAAAACTATATATTTTTATGCAGTAAACAAACGAACACTAAGAGTAGAATGTTCTTGCAACAAACATTATTGTGTGACATCGAAAGGCATCACTCTGCTTAAAGGGAAGGATGACTTAAGTGGTAGATGTATATGATTGCACCACTTGATCTGCACTTCTCTATATTATATGATTCACTGAAGAACTTGAGCAAAAAAAGATAAATAGGAACATATTTCTCACCTTGGAGGTGTTGCTGCTGCTGCACTTTCTGAACTTCACTTCCTTTACCTCCTCGGAAACCTGAAATATGCATATGTTAGAAAGGTTAATGAACCAACAGATGCCCTAATGGACGTAATAACAACATGACAGCAAACAACCAACAAATTATCTTGCCCTCTACCTGCAAAATTAAGAACAGTTCAGTCAGTTTCACAGGAAATGTGCATCTTGGAATAAGATAACAGCTGATTTTGTCATGATCCTGCTACACCTCTATCATCAAACAGAGTCCATATTAAGAACATGTCAGTTTGAGAGAAAATGTGCATCTTGGAATAAGATCGCAGCACATTTTGTCATGATCCTGCTACACCTCCCCATCAGCATGTTGCTACTACATACATGATACATGATAGGTGTGTGCTCAAGAAAAATGGAGATGAAGACAAGTTGATAGTGCCACTTGGTCTGCCAGATGCTGAACTGAGTGTGACACTCTCTGAAGTTGATTATACTAGTACAGTTAACACTAATTAATGGCGGTGTAGGTGAGACCAGAAGAAGAAGCGCGCAGCTGGCATCTAGTCATCATCCATATCCAACCCAGCAAGCACAAGGATCGGCACGATCGATCAAACATGTCGCGTGGCTGGTTCGCACCCGAAAGGCAATCAGCTGGGCCGGGTTAGTGGGATGATGCACTCGAAAGGCAACCATCCATGCTTTGCCCCTTGTAGCATGTTTTAAGATAAGAAAAGAAAGTAGTATAGCCTCTAAAGAGCTAGTATTGGGCAGCAGTATGTAGCTAGTGTTGAGCTGGTTGTGAAACTGAAACTTGATTTGTGAAACTGAAACTACTATAATTTCTACTTAATTTCACTTAATGTCGTATGGTTCACCAGCAAAAACACTAGCAAAAACTAGTAGTACTACTATACACACAATCTAATTAATTTCACTTAAGGTTTGTCTGGTTGCTCTCAAGAAGCCTCTGGTTCTTCTCCATATTTTCAGTCACATATGGTTATTTCGTCGTGTCTTAGGCGAACCACGGGCAATATATACAGGCATATATAGGCACACCGCATACGGTTCAACCACTCAATGGTCTTAGACATGAATGTATTATTACCTATCATCTTGGGTGTTTTCTTCTATCTTGTTAAAATAAATCTCCTACCAGATAATAGTTTCAAGTATTTGGCTTCTCTGCTCTGTCGAAGGCAGAGTATAAATACCACACTTTCATCCACAGTAGCCCATGTATCTAACCGATGTTCTTGTCATACTCCTTCCTACCATGTATCTAACCAGATAATAGTTATCTACTTTTTTTTGAGAATTGTTTGCTTTTTATATCTGACAGAACCCGTTCAGGTTACCAAAAATTCATTTAAAAAATGAGTCAACATGTACACTTATTTTCGATCGGAGGGAGTGGTACATTTTATTGCGAGCACACCTGAAGCCACAACAAGGCTGACATTTGGTTCCTAGCTTTATCATTACATACCAGCCAAACCGAACACAAAACTAACGGTATGTTTCACCTTGCAATCAAATCATGGAGTGAAAAATCACTGACCCAAACACCCAACTGTTTGATGAACTCTAGCTAAAACATCCCATATAATCTTCTATAAATTTCTTAAGACAAACATACCCAGGAGCTTGAAATTTACAAGCTTGCAGGCTGCCGTAGGGGGAAGGAGGGGAAGGGGGGAGAGGTGAGGAATCACCTGTGGGATAACGGCAGGCTGCCGTAGGAGGACGCCGGTGTCGAGGAGGTAGCGGGCGGCGGCGCATCGAGAAGGCAGCGCGTCGAGGAGGAGGAGGCGCGTCGAGGAGGTGGCGCGTCGAGGAGGCGGCGCGTCGAGGAGGAGGCGTTGGAGGCGGGGCAGCGGAGGGTTCGGCCGGCTGGGCGCGCCGCGGCGGCGGGCCGGCAGCGGTGGCGGCGGCTAGGAACCCTAGCGGTGGTGGCGGCTCGGGAGGGAGGTTGACGCAGGCAGGGTCGCGGGGGGAGGGGGACGGCGAGGGCGCGGGCGCGGGCGGAGGGGGGCGGTGAGGGAGGTGGCGCTCGGCTCGAGGAGGGGGGACGGTGAGGGAGGACGGCGAGCACGTCGAGGGCGCAGGCGGGGGGAGGGGGACGGTGAGGGGGGACGGCGAACACGGGGGGGGGGGGGGGGGGCAGCGGGAGAGATTAGAGAGATTGGAGATTTAGTGTGGGGGACGCTTTCTAATGGCGCACCACTATCTCGTGCGCCATAAGTACGACTATTCTAATGGCGCACCAACGCTTGGTGCGCCATTAGAATTTTGTTTTAATCTAGCCCACTAGCCCTATCTACAACCTAACCCTATCTACAACAGAATCCACCCACTAGCCCGACTGGTCAGCACGCAGCACACACACCAGGAGGTCTTGGGTTCGATTCCTAGGCTCCCTAATATTTTTTATGCATTTTAAATGCTGTTTTTATATTTATTTGTGTTTAAATATGTTCAAACTTGTTTAAATCATAACAGTAATATTTTTTTATAAAAATAGTAATAATTATTTAGAAAATATGTTCAAATTTCTTACTTGAAAATATCATCGGCGGCGGCGGTGGAGCGGGGGAGGGTGCGGGGGGTGCCCGTTGGAGGCGGTGGAGCGGGGAAGGGTGCGGGGGGGCGGGTGCTCGTCGGCGGCGGTGGAGCGGGGGAGGGTTGCGGTGGGTCGTCGGCGGCGGTGGAGCTAGCGGGGGAGGGTGCGGTGGGTGCCCGTTGGCGGCGGTGGAGCGGGCCGGGAGGGTGCGGGGGGGCCGGGTGCTCGTCGGCGGCGGTGGAGCGGGGGAGGGTTGCGGTGGGTCGGCGGCGACGGTGGAGCTAGCGGGGGAGGGTGCAGGTGGGATCGAGATCGAGATCAAAAAGTGTCCATGAAAATATACACGGTGCGCCATTAGCAGTTTTGCAAAAAAGTAAAAAAAAATTATACTAATAGCGCATTGTTTACAAGGTGCGCCATTACTTGGTAGAACTAGTAATGGCGCACTTTGCCACCATGCGCCATTAGAGTGTATGGAAAAATGGGAAAAAAATTCAATACTAGTGGCGCACCGTGTGCGTGTAGTGTCTTCCACACTAATGGCGCACCTCTAACCGGTGCGCCATTAGTATATAGTAGTGGCGCACTACTTACCCGGTGCGCCATTAGTATCAATCCTATATATAGCCCTTTTCCTAGTAGTGATCTATTAGCCGTGTGCGGTGCCCCCCTCCACCATAATCCACCTAGGTCATATCATAGCGGTGCTTAGGCCAAGCCCTGCGGCGGTAGCTTCATCAACACCATCATCACGCCGTCATGCTGACGGAACTCTCCATCGAAGCTCTACTGGATCGTGAGTTCGTTGGACGTCACTGAGCTGAACATGTGCAGATCGTGGAGGTGCCGTACTTTCGGTACTAGGATCGGTCGATCGTGAAGATATACGACTACATCAACCGCGTTTTCATAACGCTTCCACTTGCGGTCTATGAGGGTACGTGGACGACACTCTCCCCTCGTTGCTATGCATCACCATGATCTTACGTGTGCGTAGGAAATTTTTGAAATTACTACGTTCCCCAATAGTGGCATCCGAGCCAGGTTTATCTGTAGATGTTATATGCACGAGTGGAACACAAGTGAGTTGTGGGCGACAATAGTCATACTGCTTACCAGAATGTCATACTTTGATTCGGTGGTCTTGTTGGATGAAGCGGCCCGGACCGACATTACGTGTACACTTACGCGAGACTGGTTCTACCGACGTGCTTCGCACACAGGTGGCTGGCGGGTGTTAGTTTCTCCAACTTTTGTTGAATCGAGTGTGGCTACACCCGGTCCTTGTTGAAGGTTAAAACAACACATACTTGACGAAAAATCGTTGTGGTTTTGATGCGTAGGTAAGAACGGTTCTTGCTAAGCCCATAGCAGCCACGTAAAACTTGCAATAATAAAGTAGAGGACGTCTAACTTGTTTTGCAGGGCATGTTGTGATGTGATATGGTCAAGACGTGATGAGATATAAGTTGTTGTATGAGATGATTGAGGGAGTCCTGGATTAGGGGGTATCCGGACAGCCGGACTCTATACTTCGTCCGGACTATTGGAGCGTGAAGATACAAGACTCAAGACTCTGTCCCGTGTCCGGATGGGACTCTCCTTTGCGTGGAAGACAAGCTTGGTGATCCAGATATTATATTTCCTTCCTTGTAACCGACTCCATGTAAGCCCTAGTCCTCTCCGGTGTCTATATAAACCGGAGAGGTGGTCCTTAGAAGGACGATTACGATCACAACCATAATCATCATAGGCTAGGTTCTAGGGTTTAGCCTCTACGATCTCGTGGTAGATCTACTCTTGTACTACTCATATCATCAATATCAATCAAGCAGGAAGTAGGGTTTTACCTCCATCGAGAGGGCCTGGACCTGGATAAACATTGTGTCCCTTGCTCCCTGTTACCATCAGCCTAAGACACACAGATCGGGACCCCCTACCCGAGATCCGCCGGTTTTTACACCGACATTGGTGCTTTCATTGAGAGTTCCTCTGTGTCGTCGCTGCAAGGCTCGATGGCTTGTCTCGTTGTCCAGGACAACATCACCTCTGGGGGAGCGTTGGCTGTAGGCCAAACTCTCCGACTTGGCGGCTTCATCATGGCGGCCCCATCGGCTGTCGCGCCGATGATGACCTCTCGGGTCATCACTCATAACCTTCACGTTGATTCGGAACTCGCCGAACAGATGGATCCGATAGAACTCTCCTCCCTTAATGAGCTCTTGGATCGCATCACCGCTTTGGAAGTCGCTACAGACTATGACTAGATCGGGCTTAAACCTGACCAAAGGGACATTAAATCTCCACCGGCCACCCACGAGATAGCGGTAGTAGAGGAGCCACATAAGGATCACTCCTCTATTTTGAGGACAAATTATGTCCGGATCACCGAGCTCTGTGAGCCGGACACCCACTCAAGGGAAGACATGACCCAGACCGCGGACTTAGAATTGGGCATTGGGCCGGAAAAATTGGGCAGCACCCCGGATCCCGAGCCGTCGAACTCGGAAGCTCCCCTGCCCCTGGGCGCTAGACAGGATCAGAATCCGGATTCAGCCATGAACACCCGCCCGAACTTAAACCGTCTCTCCCATATCAGACAAGAGCCCCATGAGACAGTACATTGTTACTGGGCCAGATTCCTCCTTGTGCTAAATAAGGTCAAGGACTGTCGTGAGGAGGATGCAGTCTCACTTTTCTGCAAACACTGTACGAACAAAGGAAACCTTAATGCCATAAGTCGCCGTGACATAGTGCACTTTGCTGACCTGGCAACCATAGTACAGAAGTACTGTGCGATGGAAAGCGCCTGGAAAACCCAAACAGAATTTTTGGATAGTCCAGCTCTCACTAAAACCTTCGTCCGAGCTAAACGGATTGGGGGCCGACAAGCTCCCCTACATGACCAGACGCATCCAACAGCTGATCGACGCAGCCGCAGCGTGGCACGAAGCCGGCGTCTGAGCTGGAAGCCCCCCTCGCCGAGAGCACAGCGCGACGTTGCATACGCCGACTGCGGGTGGCGCCCGTACAAGACAAGAGAAGGATCCGGCTGCCAGCCGTAGCCGGACACGAATCACCATCGAGCGCGACGCAGAAGGCCGTCCCCGAGGTGTGGAGAGATGAGGCGACCCGCCTCCTCCTCCGCCTCGCAGGGAAGGATATCCCACCCCGCCGCCTATCGAGCATCCGACTCTTAGCGGCCGACTTGGTCGCCGTGAAGGAGTCGACTCTCGGCGTACAAGACAAGAGAAGGAGCCGACTTGCGTGATCCCTGGCCCTGGAAGAAGAAGATGATGTCGGCCCGCCTTGTTTCGGCCCCCGCATCCGTGACGAGCCCTTTCCCAAAGGGTTCTCGCTCCCAAGAGACACGCCCAAGTACAACGGCTCCGTGAAGCCGGAGGACTGGTTGATCGACTACTCCACCGCGGGTCGCATAGCAAACGGCAACCGACGCGTTGCCGTGAAATATGTCCCCCTAATGCTCCAAGGCACGGCACGTACCTGGCTCAACAGCCTCAAGCCTTACAGCATCAACAGCTAGCTGGACTTCACCGAAGCCTACATACGCAACTTCACCAGCACCTACAAACGGGCTCCCAAGCCCCGACAGCTCTCCTTGTGCATACAAGGGCCTAGCGAGTCAACCCGCAACTACCTCACGCGTTGGGCCGAGCTCCGCAACTCCTGCGAAGGGGTTCACAAGGTTCAGGCCATAGAGTACTTCACCGCTGGGTGCCGCGAGGGCACTCTCCTCAAGCACCGAATCCTCTACGACGAGCCGGCAACACTTGATGAGCTACTGATCATCGCGGACAAGTATTCCACGGCCGACTCCTCAATGAAGACTGAGCTCCGGGTAGACGCCTCCGGAAAAGTGCTGGCGCCGGCTCCCAAGACGCCGGCTGGAGAATCAAGCCGGCGCCCGTATCAAAACGACCACAAGCACAAGGCCCCAATGCCGCCTTCCACTAGTCGGCAGGTGGCTACGATCGAAGAAGAGCAGCCTGAGGGACGGCCGGCTCCCAAGAAACAAAAGGGCGGTAGGCCGGCTTGGCAGCCGGCTTTCTCCTACGAGCAAACTCTCGACGCCCCCTGCAAGTTCCACAGCGGCGTGAAGCCGTCCAACCACACAACCCGGAAAGTGCCATTGGCTCACCCGAATTTCCAAGGGCGAGGGGCTGTTGCCGCCTCCGCCTGCAGGCCAGCCGCCTCCTGCCCCACCGCAGCCGGTCGCTCGGCCTGCAGTCGGAGCTATCCAAGACGAGTTCCCCGACGAGCAAGCCGCCTACGTCGTGTTCACCAGCCAGACAAAGAATCGGCGCAGCCAGCGCCGACAGCAGCAAGAAGTCAACGCGGTCGCCTCCAGTAACCCTGAGTTTATGCACTGGTCAGAGAAGCCCATCAGCTGGAGCCGGGACGACCACCCGGAGGTGATGCCGTCTCCTGGCTCCTATGCTCTTGTTTTGGATGCCACCCTGGCGACGGAGAGGCGCGCCGCCCGTTTCTGCCGCGTGCTGATAGACGGCGGGAGCAGTATCAACATACTGTACCGAGATACAATGGAGAAGCTCAACATCAAGCCGAAGCAACTCATGCCGAGCCGGACTGTGTTCCAGGACATCGTACCTGGCCTGTCCTGCTCACCAATCGGGAAGATCAAGATGGATGTCCTCTTTGGGGACAAGGATCATTTCCGCCGAGAGGCAATATGGTTCGAGGTAGTGGATTTGGAGAGCCCGTACCACGCATTGCTTGGCCGACCAGCGTTGGCCAAGTTTATGGTTGTTCCCCACTACGCCTACCGCAAGATGAAGATGCCGAGTTCCAAGGGCATTATCACCATAGCCGGAGACTACAAGAAGTCTTCTGAGTGTGCAGTAGCCAGCAGTCGGCTGGCCGAGTCCCTCGTGATCGCCGAAGAGAAGAAGATGCTGAATCAAGTTGTGACCTTGGCTGGCAAGCAGCCGGCCCTGTCTCCTGACCCCAAAGAATGTGAAGCTCAAGGTTCTTTCCAACCGGCCAAGGAGACGAAGAAGATACCCCTGGACACGGAGCACCCGGAGAGGCACGCTGTCATAGGCACAGGCCTTGACAGCAAATAGGAAGGCGAGCTCGTTGATTTCCTCCGTGAGAATCGGGACGTCTTTGCATGGTCTCCCAAAGACATGTCGGGTGTCCCGACGGATTTCGCCGAGCACAAGCTACACGTCCGATCTAATGCAAAGCCAGTCAGGCAGCCCTTGTGCCGCCTGTCAGAAGAGAAGAGAAGAGTAGTCGGAGAAGAAATAGCCCGGCTTCTGGCAGCCGGCTTCATTATGGAAGTGTTCTTTCCAGAATGGCTTGCCAACCCGGCCCTCGTGTTGAAGAAAAACTAGCAGTGGCGCATGTGCATCGACTACACCAGCCTCAACAAAGCCTGACCTAAAGATCCGTTCGCCCTGCCAAGGATTGACCAAGTGATAGACTCCATAGCCGGATGTGAGCTGTTGAGTTTCTTGGATGCTTATTCAGGCTACCACCAGATAAAGTTGAACCCAGCTGATCGCTTGAAGACCGCCTTCATCACCCCATTCGGAGCCTTTTGTTACCTGACCATGACATTCGGCTTGAGAATTACCGGTACCACCTTTCAGCGTTGCATGCAGAAATGCCTCCTCAAGCAACTCGGCAAAAATGCCCACGTCTATGTAGACGATGTCATGGTGAAGACGGAGAAACGCGGCACCCTGCTGGAAGACCTCAAGGAGACCTTTGAGAATTTGCGCCTGTTTCAGATCAAGCTCAACCTGGAGAAGTGCGTGTTCGGGGTACCAGCCGGCCAGCTTCTAGGCTTCCTGGTCTCCGAACACGGCATCGAATGCAACCCAGTGAAGATCAAGGCCATAGAGAGAATGAAGGTCCCTACCAAGCTGCGAGACGTCCAAAAATTCACCGGATGCCTGGCGTCTTTGAACCGCTTCATGAGCCGGCTCGGAGAGAAGGCTCTCCCCCTCTACCGACTCATGAAGAAGTCCACTCACTTTGAGTGGAATGACCAGGCGGACCAAGCTTTCCACGAGCTGAAAAAGATGTTGTCCACACCACCTGTCTTGGCGGCCCCAACTGAGAAGGAGCCCATGTTCCTCTACATCGCCGCCACCAGCTGGGTGGTCAGCACAGTCATTGTGGTCCAGCGTCCAGAAGAAGGCCGAGCTCAGCTAGTCCAGAGGCCGGTATTTTATTTGAGCAAAGTATTGTCCGCCTCAAAACAGAACTACCCGCACTATCAGAAAATGTGCTATGGTGTGTACTTCGCCTCCAACTAACTCAAACCCTACTTTCAAGAACATCCCATCAAGGTCGTATGCACTGCCCCGCTTGCCGAGATGATAGGCAGCTGGGACGCATCCGGCCGAGTGGCGAAATGGGCCATTGCGCTGGCTCCTTACACAATCTACTATCAGCCCCGCACCGCCATCAAGTCCCAAGCACTGGCCGACTTCCTCGTCGACTCGGCCGAGACCTAGTACCTGCCACCGGCCCCCGACTCCACTCATTGGCGGATGCATTTTGACGGATCCAAGATGCGCACCGGCTTGGGAGCCGGCATCGTCCTCACCTCTCCCAAGGGCGACAAACTAAGATACACATTGCAAATCCGCTTTGCCGCCTCCAACAATGTGGCCAAGTACGAGGCGCTCATACACGGGCTCCGGCTAGACAAGGAACTCGGCATCCGCCAGATCCTGTGTTATGGTGACTCGGACTTAGTGGTTCAGCAATCATCCGGCGACCGGGATGCCAAGGACGCAAACATGGCAAGCTACTGTTTCCTTGTCCAGCGGCTCAACGGATATTTCGAGGGGTGCGAGTTCCTTCACGTGCCACGGGCCGACAATGAGCAAGCACATGCCCTGGCACGAATAGGCTCCACTCGACAAGCTATGCCAACCGGCGTCGCCCTCCAACGCCTCCTCAAGCCATCTGTCAAGCCGTCTCCGGAATCCAGTTCCATCTTCGTGCCGCCTGACCCCGACGCAGTCGGATCTGACTTTGTGGACCAGGCAGGCGGCCTGGGGACTTCGGCAGCCGGCTCGGGGACTGCCATAGTCGAACCCGGCCCGGGGACTGCAGCAGCACAGCAGGCGGAGGCCGACTCCAACTCCTCACAACCCAGCCCGCCCATCCTGGTTGCAAGAGCCGTTTTGGCAATCGAAGAAATCACAGCTCTATCATGGGCTCAGCCCATCCTCCATTTTCTGATAAATGGCGAGCTACCAACTGACAAGATCTCGGCAAGACAAGTCCAATGCCGAGCCAGAGCTTACACAATAATGAATTAAGAGCTAGTTAGGCGCAGTGCTACCGAAGTCTTCCAGCGCTGCGTCGAGCAAGAGAAGGGCATAGCAATCCTCGAAGACATCCACCAAGGCGAATGCGGCCACCATGCCGCCTCCAGGGCGCTCGTCGCCAAAGCCTTCCGCCATGGATTCTTCTGGCCGACTGCTTTGGAGGATGCCAAGGAACTAGTCAAACATTGCAAAGGGTGCCAAGTCTTCGGCTCCAAGCAACACCTACCGGCTTCTGCACTCAAGACCATCCCCATCACTTGGCCCTTTGCCGTCTGGGGGCTGGACATGGTCGGCCCATTCAAGACGGCGCGCGGCGCCATGACACATCTACTTGTCGCCATAGACAAATTTACCAAGTGGATTGAAGCAAAGCCGATCAAGAAACTGAATGGGCCGACTGCCGTGACATTCATTGCAGACATTACAACCCGGTATGGCGTACCACACAGCATCATCACTGACAATGGCATGAATTTTGCCAAGGGAGCATTGGCACGTTTCTGCGCGACACAGGGCATCCGGCTGGACTTAGCGTCCATTGCCCACCCGCAGTCAAACGGCCAAGTCAAGCGAGCAAACGGCCTCATCCTCTCCGGTATCAAGCCCCGACTGGTCGTGCCACTGGAGCGTTCGGCTGGCTGCTAGCTCGACGAGCTACCGGCCGTCCTCTGGAGTCTGCACACTACCCCAAACAAGTCAACCGGCTTCACCCCCTTCTTCCTTGTATATGGTGCTGAGGCTGTCATCCCAACTGACATCGAGTTCGACTCACCTCGGGTCACCATGTACACGGAGGCGGAGGCCAAGGAAGCAAGAGAAGACGGCGTCGACTTGCTGGAAGAAAGCCGGCTGTTAGCCCTCAGCCGGTCTGCCATCTACCAGCATGGACTATGCTGTTACCACAGCCGGAGGGTGAAGCCAAGAGCTTTCCAAGAGGGAGACCTTGTGCTCCGGCTGATACAGCGAACAACCGGCCAGCACAAGCTCTCAGCCCCTTGGGAAGGCCCCTTCATCATCAGCTGGGCTCTGGGAAACGACTCCTATTACCTAATCCACGCGCAGAAGCCGAAGGCACGCAAGAGAGACGACTCCGGCAAGGAGTCGGAGCGCCCGTGGAACGCCAATCTTCTTCGAAGATTTTACAGTTGAAATGCAGTATGTATCACGCTACCTTTTGTATTAAGTATGAGACAATGGGCCCCCCGAGGAGTTCTCGGGGACTACCCTATATTATCTATGTATGCCGGATATCATACCCATGGTTACCCCACTACATTTACTTTCTCCGTCTGGCACCGGGTCGACTAGTCGGCCTGGGGCTTGCCGCCTTGAGTTATGTCCAAGTTCTACCTTCAGTCAGACAAGTAATGTGCCGGCACCCAAGACCTCTCTTGCGAGAGTCACAGCTCGAAGAATCAGCTGCCCGACTAGCAAGAGCTAAAGGCCGAAAGGATGCCCACATGAAAAATGGCTAAGGACTAACGAACTTACATAACACAAGCCGGCTCCCCCCCTCGCCAACCGGCTGTCGAAGCAGTCGTCTGGCCGGCTTCCTTTCCTACTCTGCTACAATCTAAGAAAGCTTGAGTCCTTGCCTTCCCAGATGGCTGAATTCCTTACCCAGCCATAGACTGCAGAGCAACTGTCCGGCTGGGAAGGCGGCAACCAATGGAAGGCGGCAAAGGAAAAAAGCCGAGAGATAAAAAGCAAGTAGG
The DNA here is from genome assembly GCA_963921465.1 of Triticum timopheevii. Lineage (NCBI taxonomy): Eukaryota > Viridiplantae > Streptophyta > Magnoliopsida > Poales > Poaceae > Triticum > Triticum timopheevii. The sequence goes on from OY997268.1 coordinate 577,671,765, forward strand.
AATGGAAGCCAAGCACATGCATAATAATATTTACACCAAAGGCCTTCGAGAGGCCGGCATTCAACGAAGTTTGAATACACCCCCAGTGGGTGGAATTGCGCAAAGATAACAAATCTGTTCAAAGAGTGACAAGCAGGAAAGTAAAAACGGTGAATCAAGCCAAGGGAGCGCCTGGAGCGTCAGGAAGACCGGTGGAGACGGCGGTGTCAGCTGGAGGAGTGGCCGGCTGGCGAGTCTCGGCCTGGTCGTCGCCGGTGGCGGGCGGAGCATTCGTGCGCGCTTCGTTGCTGGAGGCACGGTCAGGCTGAGACCGGCTGGCTGCTCCAACATCCGGCACAGCATCTTCGCCGTCTTCCTCCTCCTCCTCTTCGCCCTCGTCGCTGGAGTCAATCTCTCCGAGTCTTCACCATCGGCCGGGTTCAGCCAGAACAATTCTTCCGGCTGCGCGACACCGTCCTCGTTCACCTCAGGAGCAAAGGCGCTGGTGTCGGTGAAGTCGGCGATCGCCGAGGTGCGCTGGATGATAGCCGGCCACACCGCCTCCAGCTCCTCGTCGGCCTCCTGCCACCAGGTGCGCAGCTGGTCCAAGTTCAGCCCAGGGTACCAAGCCCGGACGAACTCTAGCGCTCATCGAGCGCCGGATCGAGCTGCTGAAGCCTTCCAGGCCTCGAGGCGGCCGACGGCTACCTCCAGCCAGTCGGCAGTACAGCTGGGGGTGCGAGGAATTACTTCGCCAGGCCAAAGGGCGGCCAACACCTGTGCTCCGGCACGCTTAAGCCGGCGGAGCATGCGGTAGGCCGGCTGGAGGCGGGCCTTGATCGCCAGAAGCTACTCCTCAAGCGACCGGTTGGCATCCGGCGCGATCTCAACCCCAGCCTGCCGCCGGGCCTCACGGTGGGCTTCGATGGCTTGGTTGGCGACGACGGAATGGCCAGGAAAGTACTCTTCACAAAGAAGAAAGAAACAGAGCAAGTCAGGAGATAAACTGACTTATAAGGACAAGCAAAGAGTGAAGAAGAAGGCGGCCTACCATCAACCAAATCCTCGATGCGGCCGTACCCTTTGCTCAGAGCTTGCCTTGCCTCGGCCCAGCATGCCGCCTCGGTCTCGTATTCGGCTTTAAGGGCGGCCTCGCTGTCCTGAGCCGCCTTCAGGGCCGCCTTGTGGCTTTCCTCCTGGTCGTCCAGTTTCTTGGCCAGGCGGTCACGCTCCTGAGCCAAGGCACTGAACTCACCCTCCTTGGTACGAAGGGCGGTCTGGGCCACACCCGGCAGTTGCCTCAAGTCGGCGTTGGCTCCTGCCAGTATGGAAAGAAGAATTTAAGAAAGAAGTCGGCAAGTAAGATCCGACCCGACTGCTCAGCAGTCGGCCCGAATCTCGGGGACTACACCTAGTGGGTGCGCTGACGTGCCCCCACATGAGATAAAAAGACAAAGACACTCACGCCGGCTCTCCGACAGATCGGCGGCCTTTTTGTCTGCCTCCCGGACCTGGGAGTTAAAGGTAGCGGCGTGGAGGTTGTGATAATCCTGCAAACAGGACGAAGAAGCAAGCAAGAGCAAATCAGTACAATAAAGTCTTCGAAGAAGTTCCAAGCCGCCTGCTCAGCAGCCGGCTCAGAACTCGGGGACTACACCCAGTGGGTGCGCTGACGCGCCCCCACGGAAAAAATCAAGAGCAAGAGAACTCACCCGAACGACCGCCCGTGTCGCAAGAAACTCTCGGTACACTGCTGCAGCGCGGTGGCTTGAGCCTGAAGCCGGCTATGGACATCTTGCGCTGCAAAGATCAACGCGGCCGTCCCACCGCCCGGCGTCCACCCTGGCGAGCTAGCGGTGGCCGACTCCAGATCATGCGACAACGAGGTGGAGTCGGCCGCCCTCTGCGGATCCGGCTCTGAAGCCGCCCTCGCCGCACACCGGCAAGTCGGCGACAAGACCACAAGATCCGCCTTTGCAGTCGGCTGCTCAGGCGGCACCTCGGTCTGGCCGCCTTGGCCGGTCCCGGCCGACGGAGGCGGCACCACTTCTCCCTCCGGGACGACTATGTCGCCCCCCTCCCTCTCCATCATCGGCGGGTCGCGGCTGATTTCATCCAGCGGGGGCACCGGGATGTCCGGGGGCGCGGAGCGGAGGGGGATGACGAGTTGCGGAGGCTGGCCATGCAGGGCCTCCGCCGCCCTCTCGGTGGCCTCGGCCTCCGCCCGGGCCCTGGCTGCCGCGTCGGCCTGTGCCTCGGCCGACTCCGCTGTCGCCTCCTGAGCCGACTTGGCGGCGGCTGCCCTTCCGTCCTCTGCCTCCCGCTCCTCCCGCGCTTCCCGCGCGTTCCGCTCCATCGACGCCTGAAGCTCGGCGTGGGGGTCTATGCGACGGGAACCCCCAGACCCTCCCGCTCCGCTGACTATGGAGGCGGCGGTAGTCCGCTCAAGAGAAAGCGGGGCCCTGGTTGATGAAACGAAGAAAGGACTTAGAAGAACATCAACTGAAGAAAAAAAGAAAGGTGCATAAGGAACAGAACTTACGCCGAGACCGCCTGCGGCTGCTGCACTACTTTGCGGAAGTGGGCTGCCTTCACGGCCGCCTCGTCCCGCTTGGTCGCCACCGCGGGTCCCTTAGGCTTCTTCGGCCGACCGCCGAAGAGAGTAGGCGCCGCTCGACGCTTATCTGCGCCGCCTCGCGCGCTGGCCCGCCGGATGGGCCGGCGCCTTGGGCGTCGGACGCCGGCTGGCGGCGCGGAATGGGATCGGCCTCGTCATGATCAGGCCAGTCGTCAAGGCCAGCGGTGAAGCCGAAGCCGCCTGTCTCGCCGCCGCCCCCCACGGCGTCGTCGTCCAGGGCGGCCGCCCCCAAGTCGGGGTCGTCAGGGTCGTCCGCCTCACGGTCGGGGGCAAACTCGCGCTCTAGCCCCGCGGTCCCGGCCAATGGATGAAGAAGGGGGTTCTGATTGAAGACAAGCCGACTGGTCAAGAGTCGGCCAGAAAAGAAAATTCGGCAACAAAGGAAGAAAGAAAGTCTACCATGGGTGGTGGATTGGCGCGAGAGTATGGCGCCTTGCCATACTGCCAGTCCTCGGTGAGCTTGCAGTTGGCAATGTAGTTCACCATGTAAGATACCTCGTCATGAGGCATCTCCCTGGTGCTGAGCCGGCTTGGGTCGAACCGGCCGCTCATTTGACAGATCAGATGAGGGCGGCCTTGAAGCGGAAGTACCCGGTGCTCGACGAAGGCGGCGATCAAGTCGGGCCCGGCCAGGCGCTCCGACTGGATCAGCACCCGAAGCCGGGCAATGGCACCAGCTCCAGCCGGCGTCAGCGACCTGGCCCGGAAGGATCACGAAGATGGCCTCCCAGGCGGCGGGACGACTACGTAAGCCGGCAAGTTGACATAGTCGCCATTCGGGGCAACGTTCTTCACGTAAAAATAAGACCGTTGCCAGAGCTTCACTGACTGGATCAGCGCGATAGGAGGGAATGGGTTGTCGGCGGTGAAGGGCCGCACGGAGCCGGCACGCCTGCGACAACCGTGCCAAGCTTGGATTGGCAAAACTCCCCCCAGAGCTCGATGGTGGGAAGGATGCCGAGGAAACCTTCGCACAAGGAGACGAAGGCCGACAGCAGCACCACCGTGTTGCGGGTGAGGTGGTGTGGCTGAAGTTGATAGAAGTTGAGAAACGCGCAGAAGAAGCCGCTCGCGGGGAGGCCGACGTCGCGCATGCAGTGCGAGTAGAAGATCACTCGCTCGCCTTCCTCCGGCGCCGGCGAAACCTCCCTCGCTAGCGCAAGGCAGACTCGCACAAGATCTTCGCCCGGCAGCCGCCGCGTATTGCGGAGAAAATCGATATGGTCGTCGCGGACGGTGGAGCCGTCCCAAGAGCTCGACGTCGGAGCCATGGCGGTGAGCGCGGCGGCGGAGAGCGCTCGGCGCGGAGGCAGCAAGCCTGTGGCACGCTGGGGAGAAGAAAGAATGGCGGAGTGGGAGCACGGTGAAGGGCTACCGCAGCAAGCAAGAAGAGGGAGGAGGCAGGGCGAGGGTGAGCGTGTGAACGACTGCCGCTCCCCCTCCCCGCCCCTACTTATAGCCTCGTGCGGCAAAGCCGAGGAGGCGAGGCTCGGGGAGGCGTGGGATTAACTGCGCCCACTCCCCCACGACCCGCGATTATCGCGCCTTGATGGCGAGCGGGAACCGTCGCCGGAAGACGTGCGGTCGGTTCGGGCCACAGAAGATCCACGCACGGGCCGAGGCACGGAAGTGGCGGGCCCCGGCCTGCGGCGGCGTCCCGTCACGCGCATGGGCTGGGAGGCCCTTCCAGCCGAAGGGTGCCACATGGGGCATGGATGGCGGGCGTTCGGCCCGCCGCTTGGCTAGTGCGCCAGCTAGTTCCCGCCTTCGGATTTTGAGGAGGCTTCGCCAAGAAGGCACGCGCAAGGGAGACCGGCTCCTAGCTGGGGGCTCTTCGGGATAGGAAGTTGGCCGAGCTTCTCGATTCCCCCTTCAGCCGCGAAGCCCAACCAGTTTCGGGGACTACTGTCAGAGTAAATGACCACGGGTAGCCTAACCGACGCCCTTTGACCCTCAGAAAAAACAATGGGCCGACCAGGCCTTGAAGCACCTAAGACACGGGGCCACCTTCATCCGGCCGGCTAGCACATAGGACGGCTGGCGAAAGGCGGCCCGGCCATAAACAACCTTTGGAGGACGCCGTGATAGGGCTAACTCCAAGAAGCCGGCCCATGAAGGACCGACTCCAAGAAGTAGGCGGCCGTGGGCCGCACCCTAAAGTCCACCCCTCATAACGGTGACGGGACGGAGCGTGGCTACAGTGGACCCTGCCACCCCTGAATTCCGGAACATGCATGGCTACAGTCCGCCGTACAGCGCGGCCATCTCCCATCCAGCGAGGCACTGTTGCCATGCAGATCATGACGCCATCCACGACGGGTTGCCAGTACGGCCCGAAGGCGGCGGGGCCCTTCGGTCAGAGAGACATCCGAAGGCGGCCCAACCTCTCCCAGCCAGCCTAAGGCCGGGCCGGCTTCCTATAGCCGGCTTGCTCCCCCCGGGGTGCGCGCACCATTAAGCAGACGAGACGAGGTAAGGCTACATTGGGAGCCCGCAAGGCGGCGGCACTGTAGCCATGCTTACCTCGACAAAGCCCTCGTCATCAGAGGCGATGTAACAGTAACCAGCCCCTGACAAGATCCCCCAAGCAGTTGGGTCAGCCTGTCGACTAGTAGGCCGGCAGCCGGCGGGACCCACCAGTCGGCGGGCCCCAGAAGCCGGCGGAGAAGCCAGCGGTCGTAGACGTTGACGGCCTAGGCCCGCGCCCAGCCGGATTACCATTGTACCCCCGGGGGGTAGGCCTATATAAACCCCCCGGGACACCCATGCAAAGGGTTGATCTCAGAGAGTTTTAGGCACTACCATAGGGAGAGAAGAGAGCTAGCCTTGCCCTTCTTCCTCCTCCCACCGAACAGCTCAAGGAGCCTCTTGTAGCTTCTTATCGATCTAGTGATCATGCGGAGACCCTGCAGAGCAGGAGTAGGGGTATTATCTCCACGGAGAGCCCCCAACCTGGGTAAGATCCGCCGGCGTGCATATCTTCGCCTTATCCCGTTTCCAGGCACCGGTGATGTCTTATTGGCTCCCACAATGATAAGCCATCTGTTGGCATATGTCGCACCTACCACCCGACAAGCGCGGCGGCTTGCTCGCGCGCGTCGCACTCAGGCTAGCCATCTGGCTCGAGCGAAGGCTAGCACGAAGGCTTGCTCGCTCATGAGTCACGCTCGGGCCAGCCTGCCAACCCGTGCGGAGGCCAGCGCGGCGTCCGGCCCGCCCGGCGGAGCGGCGGCCAACTCGCTCAGCACCGGCGCCACCGACGAACACGCATCAGTACTGTTTGAAGTAATGTTCAGGAAAAATAATGATTTGAGGGGGAATAACAGGATAGAAGGTCATATGTGCGTCCCTCATGTCAACGGTCAAGCAAAATGTGTTGGTTTAAGCTGCCTCGTCAGCACGGACGTGTGGACCAACCCTGTCAGAAACGGGTTTAAACGAACCTAATCGGTAGGAGTACTAGGTAGTAGTTTTTGGCCTGGATTAAGAAATTTTTGGTATGTTTTTGCTATTTTTTGTACAATAGATTCTTCCTAGGGCTGGTGGAAAGTGGTAGTATTTTGTTAAATACTCTACATATAGTAAGTAGGAGTGAAAGTTAAGCTTTGGAAGCCAATAAGCAAGGCTAGTTACATAGTGAATATGTGTACATTATTGAAAGTAAATATCAACCATGAGTGACTAATGGGAAACTCGAAACTATGGAATACTAGGAAAAAAATGCATGGTTGGAAATACTAGCAATGTTCATGTCCGTTGCAACGAATCATAATTAGAATAATACTTATTCACAAACTTGGTACAAAACACTCTAATTTTGATATACATATGTCACTAGAGATATATTATGTTTCAATTAGAATATATTCCTTGGGCTGTTTTGGTGAGGTCGGGGAGGGATGTGGTTGGTTTTAAGATACTAATTATGGGTTTTTTCTGCAAATTGGTAGATAAGTGGGATGTTGGTGAGAAAATGCAACAACTTACCTCACAATCGTTAGATGTAGATCTAATGGTCAGAAACGACGGATGGCAGACACACCAGCATCACCAACTTAGTCTTGTGTAGGAGTACTAGCAAGATCCGTGCATTGCACGGAACATCAAGATGCATTTTTTATAAAACACTTGTTGTGATTGACCCTTGCGGGAGTAATCCCATGTGTAAAAACTAATGATATCTCGAGAAATATGAGATAAGGTGAAGAGGAGTGGGGTGTGGTGGTGGTTGGTGGTCGGACTGAGCGGAGGCATGGGGATTGACGACGCCGGCAGTGGCCACCAGTCCAGTTTGTTCCAGAGGCTTCCTTTCTTAATTGCACAACAATGAGGTCTGTTGGAGATACGGATGAACGAGGGAAGGCCTTGTCTGCAAATGTGGAGAGGGGTGCGGGTATCTTTTAGTTTAATTTCCATCCGTTAGATATAGATCGGACGGTCTATATTGCAAGATGGCACACGTACCATCATCACCAACTCGGTTTTTTATAAGAGAAGAAATATAAGTATGGAGATACAAACGTATTATCGATACTTGCTTCTGTAAACTAGCATCTACATTCTATTCAACGCCTCGGCATGTGGGGCCTTAGCACAATGACCTCTCGACTGCGTAAAACAAAGATTTTCCCGTCACCGACAAGGAGGGGGTGACGGCGGCGCGCTTTTTGGCTTGCTCTAGTCCTAGTAGTCATACTAGGTGGTCTAAGCATGTGCAGATTTATTCTTTTTCACGTCTCATGTTCGCCGTACTGCCACGATTGTTGATGAATAGATGGTAAGTTATTCACGGGGAAACCCTTGTTGAGCGTGTTTGCGAGAGAGAGAGAGAGAGAGAGAGAGAGAGAGAGAGAGAGAGAGAGAGAGAGAGTGCGTGTGTGATAACCCACAAGTGTAGGGGATCGCAACAACTTTCAAGGGTAAAGTATTCAATCCAAATTTATTGATTCGACACAAGGGGAGCCAAAGAATATTCTTGAGTATTAGCAGTTGAGTTGTCAATTGAACCACACCTAGATAACTTAGTATCTGCAGCAAAGTATTTAGTAGCAAAAGTGGTATGATAATAAAGGTAACGGTAGCAAAAGTAAAGATAAATGTTTTGGGGTTTTTGTAGTAGTTGTAATAGTAGCAACGGAAAAGTAAATAAGCGAAGAACAATATGTGAAAAGCTCCTAGGCAATGGATCAGTGATGGATAATTATGCCGGTGCGATTCCTCATGTAATAGCTATAACATAGGGTGACACAGAACTAGCTCCAGTTCATCAATGTAATGTTGGCATGTATTCCGTAAATAGTCATACGTGCTTATGGAAAAGAACTTGCATGACATCTTTTGTCCTACCCTCCCGTTGCAGCGGGGTCCTTACGGAAACTAAGGGATATTAAGGCCTCCTTTTAATAGAGAACCGGAACAAAGCATTAGCACAAAGTGAGTACATGAACTTGAATACATGAACTCCTCAAACTACGGTCATCACCGAGAAGTATCCTGATTATTGTCACTTCGGGGTTGACGGATCATAACACATAATAGGTGTCTATAGACTTGCAAGATAGGATCAAGAACACACATATATTCATGAAAACATAATAGGTTCAGATCTGAAATCATGGCACTCGGGCCCTAGTGACAAGCATTAAGCATAGCAAAGTCATAGCAACATCAATCTCAGAACATAGTGGATACTAGGGATCAAACCCTAACAAAACTAACTTGATTACATGGTAAATCTCATCCAACCCATCACCGTCCAGCAAGCCTACGATGGAATTACTCACGCACGGCGGTGAGCATCATGAAATTGGTGATGGAGGATGGTTGATGATGACGATGGCGACGAATCCCCCTCTCCGGAGCCCCGAACGGACTCTAGATCAGCCCTCCCGAGAGAGATTAGGGCTTGGCGGCGGCTCCGTGTTGTAAAACGCGATGAAACTTTTTCTCTGATTTTTTTTCTCCCCGAACGTGAATATATGGAGTTGGAGTTGACGTCGGTGGAGGTCCAGGGGGCCCACGAGATAGGAGGCCGCGCCCTACAGGGGGGCGCGCCCCCTGTCTCGTGGACAGGCCCTGGGCCCCCTAGCATTAATTCTTTCGCCAAAAATTCTTATTAATTCTAAAAGGTGCCTCCGTGGATTTCCAGGACATTCCGAGAACTTTTCTTTTCTACACATAAAACAACATCATGGTAGTTCTGCTGAAAACAATGTCAGTCCGGGTTAGTTTCATTCAAATCATGCAAGTTAGAGTCCAAAACAAGGGCAAAAGTGTTTGGAAAAGTAGATACCTTGGAGACGTATCAACTCCCCCAAGCTTAAACCTTTGCTTGTCCTCAAGCAATTCAGTTGATAAACTGAAAGTGATAAAGAAAAACTTTTACAAACTCTGCTGCTCTTGTTGTTGTAAACATGAAAAGCCAGCATTCAAGTTTCAGCAAATATTATGAATTAACCATACTCACAATAACACTTAGCTCTCACAATTACCCATATCAATAGCATAATCAGCTAGCCAGCCATAATAATAAAACTCGGATGACAACACTTTCTCAAAATAATTATAACATGATATAACAAAATGGTATTTCGCTAGCCCTTTCTGAGACTGCAAAACATAAATGCAGAGCGCCTTTAAAGATCAAGGACTGACTAAACATTGTAATTCATGGTAAAAGAGATCCAGTCAAGTCATACCCAATATAAACCAATAATAATGAATGCAAATGACAGTGTGCTCTCCAGCGGGTGCTTTTAATAAGAAAGGTGATGACTCAACATAAAATTAAATAGATAGGCCCTTCACAGAGGGAAGCAGGGATTTGTAGAGGTGCCAGAGTCGATTTTAAAATAGAGACTGAATAACATTTTGAGCGGCATACTTTTGTTGTCAACGCAACAACTATGAGATGGTTGTATCTTCCATACTACATGCATTATAGGCAGTTCCCAAACAGAATGGTAAAGGTTTATACTCCCCCAACCACCAACAAGCATCAATCCATGGCTTGCTCGAAACAACGAGTGCCTCCAACTTACAACAGCCCTGGGGGACTTTTGTTTAATTATTTTGATTTGCTTTGATCTTTTTGGATCATGGGACTGGGCATCCCGGTTACCGGCTTTTTCTCGTGAATGGGGAGCAGAGTCCACTCCTCTTGAGAATAACCTACCTAGCATGGAAGATATAGGCAGCCATAGTTGAAACATGAGCTGCTCGAGCATACAAAACAGAATTTCATTTGAAGGTTCGGAGTTTGGCACATACAAATTTACTTGGAACGACAGGTAGATACCGCATATAGGTAGGTATAGTGGACCCATATGGAACAACTTTGGGGTTTAAGGAGTTTGGATGCACAAGCAGTATTCCCGCTTAGTACAGGTGAAGGCTAGCAAAAGACTGGGAAGCGACCAAGTGAGAGAGCGACAACAGTCATAAACATGCATTAAAATTAATTCACACCGAATACAAGCATGAGTAGGATATAATCCACCATGAACATAAATATCGTGAAGGCTATGTTGATTTGATTCAACTACATGCGTGAACATGTGCCAAGTCGAGTCACTCAATTCATTCAAAGGAGGGTACCATCCCATCATACCACATCATAATCATTCTAATAGCATGTTGGCACGCAAGGTAAACCATTATAACTCATAGCTAATCAAGCATGGCACAAGCAACTATAATCTCTAAATGTCATTGCAAATATGTTTACTTCACAATAGCTGACTCAGGAACGATGAGCTCATAATATTTACAAAAACAAGAGAGGTCGAGTTCATACCAGCTTTTCTCATCCCAATAAGTCCATCATATATCGTCATTATTGCCTTTCACTTGCACGACCGAACAATGTGTATAATAATAAGAGTGTACGTGCATTGGACTAAGCTGGAATCTGCAAGCATTCAACTCAAGAGAGAAGACAAGTAATATAGGCTCTAAGTTAAATAAACAATCATGCATATAAGAGCCACTAAACATTTCAATATGGTCTTCTCGACCCCCAAAGGAAAGGAAAGAAAATAAAACTATTTACACGGGAAAGCTCCCAACAAGTAAGAAGAAGAACTAGAAATCTTTTTCGGTTTTCATTTTAATTTCTACTACAAGAATGGAAATTAAACTAACTAATTTTCTTGGTTTTTCTTAAATTTTATCAAACACACAAGAAGAAAACTAGAAAAAGAAATTTAAACTAACATGGATAATACAATGAAAGAGTATGAGCACCGACGACTAGTGTGTGAACATGAATGTGAAGTTGGTGAGAAATACATACTCCTCCAAGCTTAGGCTTTTGGCCTAAGTTGGTCTAGTACCAAGGACCGCCACTACTCTTCGCGGTGTAGTGGGAGGTGTAATCAGGATACCACTGGCTGGTCATCTCCGGATCCCACTGGACAGATGATGCACGATAAGGGTCCAGTTCAGGTTCCGGCTCAGGTTCAGGCTCAAGAGTGAAAGCTTGGGCTCGATGATTGTTCACCGCTTCCGGCGTGACAAGACGATTTTCTGCAAGCAAATCAAACAACAGAGGTGCAGGCAAGATAATAACCTTAATGTGTTTCTTATTAAATCTAAGTTTATACAAAAGCATCTTCTCTTCATTGTCAATAATAAACTTATGTGCTACCATGCTCCTGTAATCTAAAATGTGAGGATGCAATTTTATCTCATCCTCCTCATGGTGCCTAATGGGTATCTAAAAATGTTTAGCAAGACGTGCAGCATAGATACCTCCAAATATGGGACCTTTTGTACGATTCAGGGCTAGTCGTTTAGCAATGACGGCACCCATACTAAAAGTATTGTCCCCAAGCAAAGCATGTTGAAGAATGATAATATCAGGAACGCTCAAATTCCCACTATTTCCATGACCAATCAAGCATCTACTAGCAAATATAGCAAAATAGCGTAAAACAGGAAAGTGTATGCCAGAGACCTTCGCCTCGGAGCCCTTCTTTGGCTCCTCTACAGCAATAGTATTAACAAAGCCACCCACATCTTCATGATGGGGTTCATCTAATTCTCCCTCATGAGGTATCCTACATACCGCGCAAAAATGACCTAAAGACATTTCTTTGAATTCATCATATAAATGAAATGATACTGCAGGCGGTGATTTCTTAGGATAATAATAAAAGTTTTGCACGAAAGTATTGGTAAGTAAGAGATACTGATCGATTCGGTCGTAGATAAAACCGGTGAGGCCTGCAGTCTCGATTAAAGCATAAAAGTCTTCATGAATTCCGGCTTCTTTCAAGAAATCATCGCATGGCCATTCACATCACCGTACTTCCGCTAAACGAGGAAGATTATATTTGGCTTTTCCCCTCTCTTTGGCTTGTTTTTCCTGGGAGCTTTGGCTAGAAGAGCCTTTAAAGAGCCTCCTTAACATTTTCTGAAAATTTCTGAAATTTTAGTAACTTCAAAATAAATGTGAATAAAACTAAACAAGATTGATAGCAACTACTCCTACAAGTGCCTAGAACCTATATCATGCATTGGAATTGCTTGGGACCTCAAAAATTTAACATGCAAGCTCAAGAACATGGTCACCTATGCAGCAAGAATTTGCAATGAATAAAGCACTAGAACAAAAACTAATTGTACCAATGGAGGAGTCACATACCAAGCAATAATCTCCCAAAGCAGTTTTGTGAATGGAGCTTTGAGCTAGGAGATCGAAAATCGCAGCAAAACAAGCTAGAACTCGTGCTTGAGCTGGATGGGGATTTTTTTGGGTAGAAGATGAAGTGTGTGGGTGCTGGCATAAGTGGAGGGGAGCCACCAGGGGCCCACGAGACAGTGGGGCGCCCTATAGGGGGGCGCCCTCCTCTCTCGTGGCCTGGTGCTTGCCCCTCCTGTAGTGTTTTCAGTGCCTAAAATCCTCAAATATTCCAGAAAAAAATCATACTAAATTTGCAGGGCATTTGGAGCACTTTTATTTTCGGACTATTTTTTAATGCACGGATAATTTAGAAAACAGACAGATAATACTATTTTTTGCTTTATTTATTCTAAATAACAGAAAGTAAAAAGAGGGTACAGAAGGTTGTGCCTTCTAGTTTCATCCATCTCGTGATCATCAAAATTAATCCACTAACAAGGTTGATCAAGTCTTGTTAACAAACTCATTCCGAATAACATGGAACCGGAGAAATTTCGAATAACACTAAGTTACCTCAACGGGGATATGAAAATCCCCAACAATAAGAATATCACACTTTTTCTTGATAATAGGGAGAGGAAATTCAAAACCTCCAAAAATGATAGTTGGAACTTTTTCAATAGAATTGATACTATGAACTTGAGATTGTTTCCTCAGAAAGTGCACCGTATGCTCATTACCATTAACATGAAAAGTGACATTGCCTTTGTTGCAATCAATAACAGCCCCTGCAGTATTAAGAAAAGGTCTACCAAGGATAATACACATACTATCGTCCTCGGGAATATCAAGAATAACAAAGTCCGTTAAGATAGTGACATTTGCAACCACAACAGGCACATCCTCACAAATGCCGACAGGTATAGCAGCTGATTTCTCAGTCATTTGCAAAGATATTTCAGTAGGTGTCAACTTATTCAATTCAAGTCTACGATATAAAGAGAGAGGCATAATGCTAACACCGGCTCCAGGATCACATAACGCAGTTCTAACATAATTCCTTTTAATGGAGCATTGTATAGTTGGAACACCCGGATCACCAAGTTTCTTTGGTATTCCACCCTTAAAAGTGTAATTAGCAAGCATGGTGGAAATTTCAGCTTCCGGTATCTTTCTTTTGTTTGTAATGATATCCTTCATATACTTAGCATAAGGATTTACTTTAAGCATATCAGTTAAGCGCATACGTAAGAAAATAGGTCTAATCATTTCAGCAAAGCGCTCAAAATCCTCATCATCCTTTGTTTTGGATGGTTTAGGAGGAAAGGGCATGGGTTTCTGAACCCATGGTTCTCTTTCTTCACCATGCTTCCTAGCAACAAAATCTCTCTTATCATAACGTTGATTCTTTGATTGTGGGTTATCAAGATCAACAGTAGGTTCAATCTCTACATCGTTGTTTTTGCTAGGTTGAGCATCAACATGAACATTATCATTAACATTATCACTAGGTTCATGTTCATCACCTGATTGTGTTTCAGCATCAGAAATAGAAATATCATTGGGGTTCTCAGGTGTGTCTACAGTAGGTTCACTAGAAGCATGCAAAGTCCTATCGTCTTTCTTCTTCTTTTTAGAAGAACTAGGTGCCTCTAAATTATTTCTCTGAGAATCTTGCTTGATTCTCTTAGGGTGGCCTTCAGGATACAAAGGTTCCTGAGTCATTCTACCAGTTCTAGTAGCCACTCTAACAGCAAAGTAGTTTTTATTATTTAATTCATCAAGCAAATCATTTTGAGCTTTGAGTACTTGCTCAGCTTGAGTAGCAACCATAGAAGCGTATTTGCTAACGCGGTGAAGTTCATTTTAACTCTAGCCAGATTATCACTTACGCGTCCTATCTCGAAAGCATTATTCTTTAACTCTCTACCAACATAAGCATTAAAACTTTCTTGTCTAGCCATAAAGTCATCAAATTCATCTAAGCATGGGCTATGAAATTTAGTAGAGGGCATTTCAACTTTATCATATCTATAGAGAGAATTTACCTTTACTACCTGTGTCGGGTTATCAAGACAATGTGGTTCTTCAGGTGGTAAATTAAGACCATGTATTTCTTCAACAGGAGGTAAATTCTTAACATCTTCAGCTTTATACCTTTTTCTTTCATTGATTTCTTTGCCTCTTGCATATCTTCAGGACTGAGAAATAAAACACCTGTCTTATTCGGAGTGGGTTTAGGAATAGGCTCAGGAGTTGGCTCAATTGGTTCAGGAATTACTTCAGGAACTGGCTCGGGAAGAGTCCAATTATTTTCATTAGTCAACATATTATTCAATAGTATTTCATCTTCGTCGACTGTTCTTTCCCTGAAAACACAACCAGCACAACTATCCAAGTAGTCCTTGGAAGCACCGGTTAGTCCATTATAAAAGATATCAAGTATTTCATTTTTCTTAAGAGGATGATCGGGCAAAGCATTAAGTAACCGGAGAAGCCTCCGCCAAGCTTGTGGGAGACTCTCTTCTTTGATTTGCACAAAATTATATATTTCCCTCAAAGCAGCTTGTTTCTTATGAGCAGGGAAATATTTAGCAGAGAATTAATAAATCATATCCTGGGGACTACGCACACAACCAGGAGCAAGAGAATTGTACCAAGTCTTAGCATCACCATTTAATGAGAACGGAAATATCTTAAGGATATATAAATAGCGAGACTTCTCATCATTAGTAAACAGGGTGGCTATATCATTCAACTTGGTAAGATGTGCCACAACAGTTTCAGATTCAAGGCCATAAAAAGGATCAGATTTAACTAAAGTAATAATTTCAGGATCAACAGAGAATTCATAATCCTTATCAGTAACACAGATAGGTGAAGTAGCAAAAGCAGGATCGGGTTTCATTCTAGCATTAAGAGACTGCTGCTTCCATTTAGCTAATAATTTCTTAAGATCATTTCTATCATTGCAAGCAAAGATTTCACTAGCAGCTTCTTCATTCATAACATAACCCTTAGGAACAACAGGTAATACGTAATCATTGGGGGAACCTTCATCATCACCATCATCAATAATAGGTTCTTCAATATTTTCATTCCCCCTAACTCTAGCAAGTTGTTCATCTAGAAATCCACCTAATGGCAAAGTAGTATCACGCACAGAAGTAGTTTCATCATGCATAGCAGAAGTGGCATCATCAATAACATGCGACATATCAGAATTCATAGCAGTAGTAGGTTTAGGTGTCACAAGCCTACTAATAACAGAAGGAGAATCTAGTGCAGAGCTAGATGGCAGTTCCTTACCTCCCCTCGTAGTTGAGGGCAAAATAGTAGTTTGATCGTCTTTCAAGTTCTTCATAGTGATCAACAGATATAAATCCCAAGTGACTCAGAGAATAGAGCTATGCTCCCCAGCAACGGCGCCAGAAATTAGTCTTGATAACCCACAAGTGTAAGGGATCGCAACAGCTTTCGAGGGTAAAGTATTCAACCCAAATTTATTGATTCGACACAAGGGGAGCCAAAGAATATTCTTGAGTATTAGCAGTTGAGTTGTCAATTCAACCACACCTGGATAACTTAGTATCTGCAACAAAGTATTTAGTAGCAAAAGTGGTATGATAATAAAGGTAACGGTAGCAAAAGTAAAGATAAAGGTTTTTGGGTTTTTGTAGTAGTTGTAACAGTAGCAACGAAAAAGTAAATAAGCAAAGAAAAATATGTGAAAAGCTCGTAGGCAATGGATCACTGATGGATAATTATGCCAGATGTGATTCCTCATGTAATAGCTATAACATAGGGTGACACAGAACTAGCTCCAGTTCATCAATGTAATGTAGGCATGTATTCCGTAAATAGTCATACGTGCTTATGGAAAAGAACTTGCATGACATCTTTTGTCCTACCCTCCCGTTGCAGCGGGGTCCTTACGGAAACTAAGGGATATTAAGGCCTCCTTTTAATAGAGAACCGGAACACAGCATTAGCACATAGTGAATACATGAACTCCTCAAACTACGATCATCACCGAGAAGTATCCCGATTATGGTCACTTCGGGGTTGTCGGATCAAAACACATAATAGGTGACTATAGACTTGCAAGATAGGATCAAGAACACACATATATTCATGAAAACATAATAGGTTCAGATCTGAAATCATGGCACTCGGGCCCTAGTGACAAGCATTAAGCATAGCAAAGTCATAGAAACATCAATCTCAGAACATAGTGGATACTAGGGATCAAACGCTTACAAAACTAACTTGATTACATGGTAAATCTCATCCAACCCATCACCGTCCAGCAAGCCTATGATGGAATTACTCACGCACGGCGGTGAGCATCATGAAATTGGTGATGCAGGATGGTTGATGATGACGACGGCGACGAATACCCCGCTCCGGAGCCCCGAACGGACTCCAGATCAGCCCTCCCGGGAGAGATTAGGGCTTGGCGGCGGCTCCGTGTCGTAAAACGCAATGAAACTTTCTCTCTGATTTTTTTCTCCCCGAACGTGAATATATGGAGTTGGAGTAGACGTCGGTGGAGGTCCAGGGGGCGCGCCCCCTGTCTCGTGGACAGGCCCTGGGCCCCCTGGCATTAATTCTTTCGCCAAGAATTCTTATTAATTCCAAAAGGTGCCTCCGTGGATTTCCAGGACATTCCGAGAACTTTTCTTTTCTACACATAAAACAACATCATGGTAGTTCTGCTGAAAACTGCGTCAGTCCGAGTTAGTTTCATTCAAATCATGCAAGTTAGAGTCCAAAACAGGGGCAAAAGTGTTTGGAAAAGTAGATACGTTGGAGACGTATCAGTGTGTGATATGTTAGAGACTGAGGCAATGATAACAGATTCTTTGTGTCTATGTGTGTGGAGGATAGAGAGAGACATGTACATGGGGCTTTGTGTTGTGTAACGTGGAGACACATATACGTAATTAGAGAGTGAGTGTGTGAGATACACATGCGGACATGGGGAGAGATGAGGATCCAGATAAATGGGTGTTTGTGCGTGTATGTGTGTGTTTGTGCACGTGTTTGTGTGTGACAGGGAGAGAGTGTATGTGGAGTAGAGAGACCACTGATGATGTAAACATAGTATAAGGGAAGGGGGAATGGTGTGACATGTGTAGTAGCGAGATAGCACGGGTGCGGGGGGGGGGGGTAGACTATTTGGAAGAGACGTCGAGTGTGTGTGTTGGAGAGGGGTGTGGGAGCGAGAGAAAGAGAGAGCTAGCGATGGAGAGAGAGAGAGAGAGAGAGAGAGAGAGAGAGAGAGAGAGAGGAAGAGAGGGGGCGAGAGGGGTCGTTTGTGTCCATAAATGGCGTATAGATAGGGAGACAATGTTGATGTTGTCTGAAATTGGCCTATGAACGGAGAAGCAAGGGAAGTGAGTCATCGTGTGTGTGGTAGGGACTTCATGAGAGATCTAGAATAGATGGTGTAGAGAACAATGTGCGAAATCAAGAATGATTATACATTCGGGAGCTATGCAAAGAGTCACGACATATATGTATATAGGGAAGGAGCTGGGGAGGGTCCGCATGTGGGAGAGATAGAAAGAGGCGAGTGGTGCACAAGGAGACAAAGTGTGCTTGTTTGCAGTGGGGGTGGTGTCTGAGGTGAGTGCGCGAGAACCACATAACTAGGGAGATAGACGTTTGGGGGCGACGTTTTGTGTGTATGGGAAATATACACTCTACATAGTGTGTGTGCTTGGGTAAGAGAGATAGCAGGAGACATAGAGAGTGAGGGAAGAGATGTGTGCATGCCCGAGAGACAAAGTGATAGAGACCTATGTTGGGGTCCGGACTTTACAAGAGAGAGGGGTGTTAATGTGCTCGTGTGTTGGTGTTTGGGGGAGAGAACGACTTCTCTATGTGTGTGTGTGTGTGTGGTGGGGGGTGACTTCAGATAAAGAGTGAGGTGTCTATATATGAGGGACTTTAGCGTAATTGAGATATTGTGCACTCATGGTTGATCAATTTGTTTCACAGTTTGTGCTATGAGATAATGATACTTTTGAACATGCATGATATACCTTGATGTACCAGAATTACAAACCTAAGATTGGAATTTTGGAATTCACCTCCATCATTAGCTTTTGTAATTCATTTAAACGGAGGTACATTTTTTAAGCCGGGATTTCGTGATTTCAAATTCATATATCAAAACCTAGAGATATACACATACGGGCATGTTCAAACTTTATGATCATCCACTTTATTCATACACATACACATTTTTGCTTTTATCATCATATTTAGGATAAACACATTTGGAATTTCATTTGAATTGGACCGTATGATGGTATTTGCTTGTAGTAGCTCAATGATCCATATTTGAATCGAATGGACAATCTAAGTTTTGAGTTGGAGACATTGATTTTCAAAACTTGCACATTTTTTGCGTGCAAAACAAAAAAATTGTCGGCCATGATATCATAGTCGGCTGTACGAGAGAAGAATACTTATAATTTTAGGCGCCAATAGCTTTCAAACTTCCCGCTCACATCGAAATATCATGCGCCCGAAATTTTAGTCCTGTGATATTCCTGTTTTACCCCTGCCACATGAACGGAAAAGGGCTGCTTTGGTAACTCCATTGTTTTCTCCTCTTTGCCCCTAACATTCTTCCGCAGAGCCCCTCCCCTTCCCCTCCCCGACCCCCACCCCCCAACCATGGCAAGCCGCCGAATCTAGTCCTCCGCCGCAGCGGTGGACCTCACACCCCGCCGGATCTACCTTCCGCACCTTGGAACCCCAACTGCCAACTCACCACTTCACCGGAGCCGCTTCAGCGACTGGCTTGTCCACCGCTCTAGATCTCCTTGACCGCCATCATGGTCCACCGCACTGGATCTACTTAACTGGTGCCCTCGTCCACCACAGCGTAGGCCCTTCACTGACTCCCTCGTCCGCCCCTTCGCTGGCCCTTCATACAAGCCCTCGTCTGCGGCAACAGATCCGCCTCACCGAAGCACTGTGCAACGCGCCCGCCGAAGCCTTTGTCCACTGCACCGGACCCGCTCCACGGATGCCATATTCAACTCCACCGGCCCTGCTTTCCCGACGCTGCAGCCTCATTAGGTTATTTCGATTTGTACTCCTTCGGTTTTTCTCTTTCTCGTGCAACTGTTCACTTACCACAGATGAGCTTTCTTGTATGTCGACAGGCGCCACAACCGTAGCACCGGAGCCGCTTCAGCGATGGCGACAGCCGGCCCAAACTCAACCGCAACACGAGCACCATCGACGATCCTTAGCTATCAAGTATGACAATGATACCCATACGCCGCCGAGAATCAGGTACTATTATCCAACGGCCGGCGCCTACGTTCACTTTCCTAGCATAAGCACCGCACCTTTGAATTTCTTCAGGGCATCATTCAGTTTTTCATGAGACGTGTTATTCTGCTTGCACCTATAGGGCCATACTTCTGGCAGTGAACATGTTACATGTGCTAAATTACATAGCAGTGCACATATAGTTAATATGCTTTAGTTTTGTTCTGATGCCACCTGTTGGTTCCATCAGACTGCTTAATGTTCTCTATGCTTAATTACACATCAACAAACTAGCATGTGGTTCCACTGCTTTTTGTTCGTCTTACCCTACATTTTCTGATGCTAGCTATTACATCACTGCTCCTAGCCTCTGTTCATTACTTGTTTGTGTGTTCTTGATCTTCCCAAGTTGCATGACTAATTTGATGCTTCCATTAATTATGGAGCTGCCAACCCCATCAAGCAAAATATTTATTCTTTTGGGGCTGGCACCTCGAACAAGCATAAAAATAGAG
Source organism: Triticum timopheevii (assembly GCA_963921465.1). NCBI lineage: Eukaryota > Viridiplantae > Streptophyta > Magnoliopsida > Poales > Poaceae > Triticum > Triticum timopheevii. The sequence continues at coordinate 577,691,818 of OY997268.1, forward strand.
GGAAGCAGATATATTGTCGTGTATGCACACACCCTTCTTTCATTAGTTTAGATGAACCATTGATGATCAATTCGGACCAGTGCATGTGATTAAAATTAATTTTACCTAAATAGATGGTGCAGAGTAAACTACAACAACTAGATTTGCAACCACGGGATGCTGAAGATATCTTCAAAGAACATTGCAACAGCAGCTAGGCTTCACAGCAACATATGGTAAGCCAGTGTGTTTTAGTACATGTGAAATGTAATGCGAGTGGGCTGCTTTCTTGGCTTGTGCCCTCAACGTGTAATCCTACCGAATTACAAATAGTTCAGTTGTCTGCTTTGCTATATTGCTTGATTCGAATGCTTGTTTGTTGTTATGCTATACCTGAGTTGGCTAATATGTCAGCAGTGCCTGTTGTACTATCGTAAAGAAATGCATGCCTATTTCATTTGAGTCCTTAACTTTTCCTCTCAACTTCATCACAAGACTGTCTTCGTAGTTTATATGAGGTCACACTGTTAAGTGCTTTCTCAGATTATTTCAACTGCTTAGATGCCTTGGCAACTTAAATATAGCGGTTGTACACTCCCTTTCAACTAGGGATGTCAACTGGGTCCCGTTTAATCCCGATTAAAGTCCACTAGTGGTATGATAGTTCAAAAGAGTTTTTGTTTTCTGAGGAAAATGAACTAGCGAGGTAGCAAAAACTAACTAGATGGGACTGGCGGATGTCGTTTATTTGCCACTTACATCCCTAGTTTCATCTTACCATTTTAATTTCTTTTCGGCTGATCCTGCTTCAAACTATTTAAATATAGTTTGCCATGCTCGGCAATAATTCGTCCGTCGTTTACCATGTAAGCTTACTGCCTGGATCATACGATAACTATCTCTTACTTATGTCCAGCGGAAACCTTTCAGGATGCCGTTCACACTAGGACACAATGTACAACCCAGAATCTATTTGTGGAAGCAGTGCGCCATCCATGTTACCAGATGGTAGCAGTTCAGAGGCAACACCGCCGGAGAGCAGTCTGAGCACAGATATTATAGTGCTTGAGGCTCTACTAGAGGCAGAAAGAGATGGTGTGGCTGCCATGAATGAGGTAATCTTTATCTTGAGGCTAGAAATTATGGAATTAGCGGCACACATTATGCAAGCAACCCAAGAATTGGAGGAAGTAAGAATGTTGCATTTGAAGACGGAGGAGGTCCTGATGTTTCTGCTATCTGAAGCCCAAGGTAATCCCGGTTCTTCTTTAGATACCAGTTGAAATTGTCATTAGATTATTGTACTTGCATGTTGTGTCATGTCTCTGAATGGATTATGTTGCAAGACCCCCTATGTTGTCCATGTGTTGTAATGATACGAATTTTTTAGGCGAGGTAATCCTCAGTACTTGTATGATTGACATAAGGTGAACTGTTTTTCGTGTGAGCATATTGTATTAGATGAAATAACTGTTTGAATTAGAGTGTATCCAACCTACTGAATTCAAAGATCATGGCATTTCTAAATCATAATCATATATAAAGGTGGAATAAATCTTTGTTGTGGTTTTGAAGAAATAAATAACAAAACGTATAATTATCTGTGGATATTCGTAATCAAATACAAATTGGATTTGAATTTAGTTTGACAGGTCCCAGGGCAAACGTGAATGCTAATTCTCCCAAGTTTTGAATGAAGCGGCTAAACACCCACTATAATTTGTGGGCTGCCCGAAGCAAGTGTTTGCGAGATGGAAATTACTTTCTACCCCTGACACTTGACATCCTTATCGACCGGATTTACACTGCTGTCGATAGGGGTATACTAGTAACTTCAATCAGACGTGACACGACGGCCTCTGAGCCCATTCAGACACGGTGGGCGCCAAACGTGGGTGGCAAAACACATCTGATTCAAGCTCGTCCGAAAGACATGTGTCTCTTCCTCCATTTCCCCATTCATACACGGTGGGCGGCAAAACAAACTCTCCTTGTCCGAAATCGATGTAGGCTAATATTTTAAATAGGGGCAGATGTGTAACTTCCATCAGACGTGACACAACCGCCCTACCTGTCAGCCCCGTTCATACACCGTGGGCGCCAACCGTGGGCGGCAAAATACCCTCTCCTTGCCCGAAATAGTTACCGGCAAATATTTGGGAGATGCAAGATTACCGTCCTATCTCCAGCCGACGCGATGTCCGAAATTTTAAACGGGGGATAAGTTCGTAACTTTCCCCCATTTCAGAGAAGCGCGTCCCAAAGTTTGAGATCCCCCCTCCCCTCCATTTCCCCATTCATACACCGTCGGCGGCACGACAACCTCCACACTACGGCCAGCCTCCTCCGTCCGCCACCCCATCCTCCACCTTGCCGGAGCCGCTACCCCTACCTCGTCGTCCACTACAAGAGATGGACGTCTCTCATCCACGGCGTTGGACCAGGATCCTTTCATCGTCTCCTCTAGCTTCATCGGCGCCATAGTCCACCTTGCCATTGCCGCTCCTATGACCGCCTCGTCCACGGCAACAGGATATATCCCCCGACCCGGCCGTCTACCGTCTAAAGTCTTCTTACCCGCCGCCAACAGCCATCGCACCCGCAGCACCCTCAACGTATCAGCATAGGCCTACACGGCATCGCAAGAGAGGTGGTACTCTTCCATGTGTGCTTAAGTTATTGATCTCACCCGGAAAATAGATCGTAATTTGTTTACTATACTTTTCTTGTCCGTACCAAATCGTAGTGGCTAGTTGAAAGCAAACATTGGTTGCGAAGTAGCTTTGTCTGGTTTGCACCTTCAGATCCGCCATGGCATGGGCACTATACTCGTAAAGCTTATGGTTTCCCCCTTTATATTCACTACCATCATCGCAGGTGCTTCGTGTCGTGCTAGCACTGCTCCTCAAGACCTCAACCCAAAGCTTATGTGTTGAAATACGAATCTGATATGATGCTCATATCACTAAAACAGAGAACGTTTAATTGGTCACCTAATGTTCCTATATTCGTTTCGAAAAGCATGTGTGCCACCCACTGGTCCAGCTAGTTCCACTTTCCTGATTTTTCTCTTGATTCTTAGGGTTTTCCCCTTTTATCTACCCTACTATGATCTGCGTAGGTGCTTTCTGTCGTACTAGCATTACTCCACCCTTCAAGCTAAACAACACAACACTCATAATTTGAAAGCTTAGTTGTTCAAATATGATTGTGATATGATACTGATATTAGTTAACCAACACATTTAATTGGTTAGCTAAAGGTCCCACTTGAGTTCCAAATGCATGTGGCAACATATAGAGAGACAACATAATTGCATTTCTTTGTCACTTGTTGACCGTACTTTCTTGTCCATACCAAATCTTAGTTGTTATTTCAAAGCAAACATCGGTTGCTAACTACCCTTTGCGCGGTTTGTAGCTTCAAATCTGCCATCCCACTGCCACAGTCAACACTTACTCATCATGCTTATGTTTTCCCCATTTTATGATGACCACAATCAGCCTATGTGGTTCGTGTCGTAATAGCACTGCTCCACCCATCGAGCTAAACAAGCTTAGTTGTACAAATTCATATCTGATATTATTGCTGATATTAGTAAAACTGAGAGATGTTTAATTGGTGAGCTAAATGTTCCTACTTTAGTTTCGAAATGCATGTGAGCCACATATGGAGAGACCGGAAAGAATAGTATTTCTGTGTGCGCTCTGGTTCATCATGGGTGGCCAACCGACATTGTATTGAAAGACTTGTAATATCTTCAATCTGCTTGCTCTTCTGCTCTTCTTTAAGATGATACTCTTCTATTGCGGTCGACTGGTCAGGTCGACTTGTTCTCCCTTAGTATATTTTGAATCTGTCAGGTCAGGTCGACTTGTTCTTCTTTACTATATGTTGAAGCTATCATCTGCGAAGTGTCATCACTTCTGGAGCTCTCATATTTTGAGTAGTAGGTCACATATATTAACGCACACAACAAATTCAGCATGCATGGCATCTTTTAAACGAATTGCAGAGATAGCACAAAGGGGTTTACAGGGAGGCAGTATTGGATTAGAATCACTTCTGCATTACAAAGAAAATCTCACTTGTTTTATGTTTTCATGCATGTCAGATATTGAACATTATCAAAATGAATATGAGAATGGGCGCACAAGAGGAATATGGCAGAACGATCCACTGGCTAACAAACTTGGCAGGGTGGAGGATGGCCTATCTTATTCACCCATCAAGGTGCTTGCTCTAACTTTTCAAAGTTGTATTGGTCACACATATTTTACATCTGACCTCTTGCATTACTTCTACTTTGTTACACCATCTGCTTAGTTTAAGCATCATATATGATTATATGCCATACCTATCCATTTTCTGTACCTATTCCATGTGTCGTCACACTATGTTTTTCCAGTCAAATGTTGTTCTTTCGTAATAGATGTCCAAAAGGAAGAGGGTGAGTGCAGATCCTCAAGGAGTACAAACTAGGTATTTGGAAAAGGTAGTGATACCTGTTAAATCAGATAGATCAGCAGCCACAGAAAACACAGGCCCAACTGTACCACACTTTACCCCTACTCCAGTGGCCAAACCCCTATTAGAACTATTGGGATCCCAGCGTCAGGTACTGTCTATGATATCAAATCAAAATTTGAACTTCTAAATTTTTGCTTGTGCCTTACCTTCCCTCTTGTATGAAAACTAATTTCAGATGAATCTCCTTGCTCAAAGGATCATACGATCTCAAAACAATAATGGGCTCTACATTGCTCTTGTCAGTACCTCTCTCCCTTTTGCCTTGTAATGTTGTACTTAATTAATTGCTATTTGATTATGTATCATCAGTCTGCACCTGAGCTTCATTATCCTCTGTTTCTTCCAATATTATTTGATCTATATTTACTCTTTGCAAAATGTAGAATAATGGCAACGCTTATAAAGAATTTTCTTTGGGGAATTTATTGAATTATCCTTCCATCAACATGGAGAAGGGCTTTGTCCAGCCCGTGTTAACATGTAATGTAAGTTCATCCTTCTCAAGCCTTCAAACTTTGTTCTAGTATAGATTTGGATAGGCATCATTTCCTCCACTACTATTTGCTTTGCTGTTTACATCTGATTGGATGTTTACAACAACTACCAGTTTCAAATTGTAGTTGTAAAAACATGTTCCTTATGCAGAACAGATCCATTTATTTGCTTATATAATTGTGAAACCTGTTACGTGTCTCCTTGTTTCTCTTTCAGAGTCGTATCTCTTACGTCAGGCAGAACTTTAGGGAAGATAGTGAGCCAAACCATCTTGAGGACAGCGAGATGACCCCAAGGTCCTGTCTTGATGAAGACAGTGAGTTGAAGCTACTCACCAGCAGGTGTGAGACAATCTCTGTGCATTCGCTGCCTCAATCAGTTCGACTTCTTCAGTCTCAACTTAAAGCAGAAAGGCTTGCTTCAGCTCAGCTCTGACTTGAAGTCAAAGATGCAATGAAGATGTCAGAGGACTGCCGGGCGCACCTTCATGCCTTAAATCTAGTGTTGATGCATCTATCATTGACACAACTGAGGTCTACTCAGCTTCTTCAGCTGTTTGGGGGGGGGCGACCTGGCCAGGCCTAGTGCCTTCTGAAGTGCTCTCAGTTTTGTATATTCTTTTGTCGGCGCGTTTATTTACACTGGTGGCGAACTTTGATGCCCAGTGGATGTAATATGTGATAGCCGTGATAGCCTAGCGTAAGTTGCTTGCTTATTTATTTCCTTGTTGTCTTGTTTATTTGTTTGCTTGTAGTCATTGCAGTTCTTTTTCCGCGGTTTGCTAGTGGCTGCAATAACCTATTTTGTAAAACTAGGCTACAATAACCATGGGCTAATATTTACTGTAGTGACATTGGGCCTCCTACGGGCCATAGAAACAGTGGGCCTTCTACGGGCCGTAGAAATAGTGGGCCTTGTACGGGCCATAGAAACAATGGGCCTTCTACGGGCCGTAGAAACAATGGGCCTTCTACGGGCCGTATCATCAATGGGCCTTATACGGGAAGTATGATAACGTGGGCCAATAACAGGCGGCATTATGGTCGTAAACGGGCTAGAGTTGGAATCGTCCGTTCATGGGCCGACCATAACGGGCCATCGTTAATAGGTCGTATTTCATGACGCTATGAAAACGGCCCAACGTATTAACGGACCACAAACGGGCCGACTGTAACCACGGCCTGACTTTGGCCGACAAGCAGAAAATGACAGTAACGGGCCGTAAGTAAACGAATGCTGGAAATGAGCCCAGGAATAAATGGGCTCTGAGAAGATCGAAAGATAACATGGGCTGGAAACGGCCCAACGGAATAACGGGCCGTTAATGGGTATAAAGTGATACACTGTTCATTACGGGCCAGTTTCACCACGGGCCGTTAATGGGTGTAAAGTGATACACTGTTCATTACGGGCCAACTTCACCACAGGCCGTTAATAGGCCAAGAATTACATAGGGCCTCATATGGGCCGAAAGACGTCATGGGCCATACATGGGCCAGAAGTGAAAACGGGCTAGAATCATATTGGGTGGCCCAGATGACGCTACTGGGCCTAATTCGGATAGGGCGTAACGGGCCTTGGGTTAGCGGGCTGTAAATGGGCTATATGCGAACAGGCCGTTAACAGGCTTTACATGGGCCGGCCCGCCACCTTTTGACCAAGTCAAACGGGCCAGCCTTTTCACAGGAATGGGCCTCTGTTGGGCCGTGCCACGTGTCGACATATCATAGGCACCTTCTGTCCAATGAGTGGATGACATCTGTCCCAACGATGAGCCGACACGTGTTTCCTCCAGCCAATGATGATTTTACACGTGGAAAATCCCCATTGGTCGGGACTATTAACGGGTTATCGGATCCAAAACCTGACCCGATAGCTTAACAGCGTTCCGTTACGGTGGTAGCCACATGTCGTCACCCTTGACGAAAGCACTTCTGTGACACGGGATTTATCGTCATGGAAGTGGACACTTCCGTGATGATAATTTTGGTAATGTCATGGAATACTTCTACGACAACATAGGTATGACTATCTTGATTCTGTCATAAAATCGTCATGGATGTACATGCATGACAGAAAATGCGACCTACTGTGACAAACACGTATCATCATGGAAGTGTACTTTTTTGTAGTGCATGAAGACCGCGTATGCTATTTTTGGTAATGAGGTTACCGGGATTTGCATGGTGTGAGGGCAGTGGATACGTAGTATACCAGCTTCTGAAGCAGGAATTTGTGTCCGTCCTTCTCTCATTCGACGACGAGTACCGCACTCACAACTTGGTGTGTGACCGATATGTATAATAACATGGGTTCGCCGACGTTTGGCGCGGCCAGGATTGGGTTGCTTGCTAGAAGAGCCTTTATTTATTCCAATCCGGCCGTTGCCGCATCCGTCCACTCGAAGTGATCGGTGCATGGGAGAAGGCGATAGAGTGGCAATGCCTTTTCTCCTAGTCTGGAGATAAAGCGGCTCAAAGCTGCCACACATCTGGATAGTTTTTGGACTTGTTTGAGGTTCGTTGGCGTAGCCAACATGACAAAGCTCGGATTTTAGCTGGGTTTGCCTCAATTCCTCTATTGGAAACAATGAAGCCCAGAAGCTTTCCAGTGGGAACGCCGAAAACACATTTTTTCAGATTGAGCTTAATGTCATATGTTCGGAGGTTGTCGAATGTAAGACACAAATCGTCTATTAATGACTTGACATGTCTGGTTTTGATGACTACGTCATCCACGTATGCTTCAACTGTCTTGCCGATTTGTATCTCCAGGCATGTTTGAATCATGCGTTGATAGGTGGCACCTGCGTTTTTAAGCCTGAAAGGCATGGTGTTGAAGCAGAAAGGCCCATATGGGGTGACAAATGTCGTTGCGGCTTGATCGGACTCCTTCATCTTGATTTTATGGTATCCGGAGTATGCGTCGAGGAAACACAGTGAGTCATGTCCTGCGGTAGCATCGATCATCCGATCAATGCGGGGGAGGGGAAAAGGATCCTTGGGGCAAGCCTTGTTGAGGTCTTTGAAATCGACGCATAGGCGCCAGGATTTATCCTTCTTTGGTACCATCACCAGGTTTGCTAGCCAGTCTGGGTGTTTTATCTCTCTGATGAATCCGTCCTCGAGTAACTTGGCTAGCTCCTCTCCCATGGCTTGTCATTTGGGTTCAGAAAAGCGCCGTAATGTTTTCTTGACTGGCTTGTATCCTTTTAATATGTTTAGGCTATGTTCGGCCAGCCTGCGTGGGATTCCTGGCATATCAGAAGGGTACCAGGAAAATATGTCCCAGTTTTCACGTAGGAACTCCCACGGTGCGGCATTGACCGTGGGGTCCAGCTGTGCCCCGATGGATGCTGTCTTCGTGGAGTCCGTTGGGTGGACCTGGAATTTGACTATTTCATCTGCTGGTTTAAAGGAGGTGGATTTGGATCGCTTATCTAGTATCATGTTGTCCCTATCCACCGTGGAGTGCAATGCGGTTAATTCTTCGGCCTCGAGGGCTTCAGACAATGCCTCGAGGGCCAAGGCGGTGGTTTTGTTTTCAGCGTGGAGTGCTATGTCTGGATCACTTGCAAGAGTGATGATTCCATTGGGCCCGGGCACCTTGAGCTTCATGTACCCGTAATGGGGTATAGCTTGGAAGCTTGCAAATGCATCTCGCCCTAATAAGGCGTGATATCCACTATTAAAAGGGGCCACTTGAAAGGTTATCTCTTCAGACCGATAATTCTCCGCCGTGCCGAATACCACATCGAGTGTGATTTTTCCCGCACATCGCGCCTCTCGACTGGGAATAATTCCTCGGAAGGTCATGCTACTTTGCTCAATGCGGCTCCTGTCTATTTCCACTTTGTTGAGAGTTTCCTCGTAAATGAGGTTTAGTCCACTGCCACCGTCCATGAGTACTTTGGTAAGCCGACAGCCGTCCACAATTGGACTGAGGACCAATGCGGCTAGTGCCCGGACTGTTCTGAATTTTGGTTCGTCACTGGCATTGAAAGTTATGGCCGTGTCGTTCCAGGGGTTTATTGCTGCAACTTGGTAGACTTCAGCGAGGCCGCAGAGTGCCCTTTTGCACCTATTGTTTCGGGCGAAAGTCTCAAAGACTGTCAATACCGTAGGGTTGTTGTCTTCCATGGGATGTTGCTCTGCGGTATTTTTTGTGAGGAGATCATCGCCACTCTTGGCCACCTGCCGGAGTATCCAACATGCTCGAAGGCTATGAGTTGGTACGGTATCTGGTGTTGTCTGTATTTTGCATGGCCTATCGAGCCATCCCTCTAGAATGGTTCCACGCCCCGTAATGGGCTTTGATTTTTTTTTGTTATTGGATCAGGCGGCCGAAGAGAGTGCATCCTTTTTGTCGGAACGAGGGGTTTAGTGGAAACCGGTGGCTCCCAAGAAGCTGCCTGGGTTTTCCAGGCGCTTTCCATTGCACAGTACTTCTGTAATATTGTTGCCAAGTCAACGAAGTGCGATACGTGATGGCGGTTGATTGCATTGAGGGTTCCCTCGTCCGTGCAATTTTTGCAGAATAATGAGATTGCGTCTTCATCGCGGCAGTCTTTGATCTTGTCCTTGACAAGGAAAATCTTGCCAAAAAGTGATGGACCGTTTCCTGGGACTGCTGTCTGATGTGGGTAAGATCGCTTGTATCAAAGTGGGCGGGAGGATTTAAGTCCTAACCCTGACCCAATCTGAGATCCGGAGTTTGAGAAATTTCCGAGCTTAGCATCTCGGGCTCTGGAATATCAACCAATTTTTCAGGCCCACGGTCCGACTCTAGGTTCGAAATACGGGGCGTGTCTGCCCGTGGGCGGGTATCCGGCTCTGTGAGCTCGGAAATCCGAACATAGTTCGTCCTCAATACAGAGGGAGAGTTGTCGCATTGTTCCTCCACTACCGCTATCTGATGGGTGATCGGCGAAAATTCAATTTCTCTCTGATCGGGTTTAAGCCCAATCCGATCATAGTCTGTAGTGACTCCCAAGGAGGCGATGCGATCCAGGAGTTCGTTTAAAGACGACAACTCCATCGGATTCATCTGCTCGGAGTATTTTTGAGCTAACGCGGAGGCAATTTTTGATGACCGAGAAGTCATCGTCGGCCCAACGGCCGAATGGGCGGCCATGGTAAAGCCGCCCAGCCGGAGGGTTTGGCCTGAGGCCAGGGCTCCCCCAGAGGTGATAGTATCCTTGATAACAAGGCGAGCCATCAGGCCTATCTTCGACGTCACAATGGAACTCTCAATGAAAGCACCAATGTCGGTGTCAAAACCGGCGGATCTCGGGTGGGGGGTCCCGAACTGTGCGTCTAAGGCTAATGGTAACAGGAGACAGGGGACACAATGTTTACCTAGGTTCAGGACCTCTCTATGGAGGTAATACCCTACTTCCTACTTGATTGATCTTGATAAATATGAGTATTACAAGAGTTGATCTACCACAAGATCATAACTAAACCCTAGAAGCCTAGCCTATGAGATTATCATTGTTGTCCTACGGACTAAACCCTCCGGTTTACATAGACACTGGAGGGGGCTAGGGTTACACAAAGTCGGTTACAGAGAAAGGAATCTACATATCTGAATCACCAAGCTTGCCTTCCACGCAAAGGAGAGTCCCATCCGGACACGGGAAAAAGTCTTCTATCTTGTATCTTCATAGTCCAACAGTCTGGCCGAAGTATATAGTTCGGCTGTCCGAGGACCCCTTAGTCCAGGACTCCCACACCGGCCCCCTCCCATAGTCCAATTCGGTTTGGGCAAGGGGAGAGGCGCCCCTCTCACATGGCCCTTTCTCCTCTCCTCCAATAAGGCCCACTAGGCCCAATACTTCTCCCGGGGGTTTTCAGTAACCTCCCGGTACTCCGGAAAAATGCTCGAACCACTCGGAACCATTCCGATATTCAAATGCAACCTTCCAATATATCAATCTTTACCTCTCGACCATTTCGAGACTCCTCGTCGTGTCCGTGATCTCATCCAAGACTCTGAACAAACTTCGGTACATCAAGTCACATAACTCATAATCCAATCGTCATTGAATGTTAAGCGTGCAGACCCTACGGGTTCGAGAACTATGTAGACATGACCGAGACACATTTTCGGCCAATAACCAATAGCGGAACCTGGATGCTTATATTTGCTCCTACATATTCTATGAAGATCTTTATCGGTCAAACCGCATAACAACATACGTTGTTCCCTTTGTCATCGGTATGTTACTTGCCCGAGATTCGATCATCGGTATCATCATACCTAGTTCAATCTCGTTACCGGCAAGTCTCTTTACTCGTTCCGTAATACTTCATCCCGCAACTAACTCATTAGTTACAATGCTTGCAAGGCTTGTAGTGATGAGTATTACCGAGAGGGCCCAGAGATACCTCTCCGAAACATGGAGTGACAAATCCTAATATCGATATATGCCAACCCAATAAACACCTTCGGAGACACCTGTAGAGCACCTTTATAATCACCCATTTACGTTGTGACGTTTGGTAGCACACAAAGTGTTCCTATGGTATTCGGGAGTTGCATAATCTCATAGCCTGAGGAACATGTATAAGTCATGAAGAGAGCAGTAGCAATGAAACTGTAACGATCATAATGCTAAGCTAACAGATGGGTCATGTCCATCACATCATTCTCCTAATGATGTGATCCAGTTCATAAAATGACAACACATGTATATGGTTAGGAAACGTAACCATCTTTGATTAACGAGCTAGTCAAGTAGAGGCATACTAGGGACTATAAGTTTTGTCTATGTATTCACACATGTACTAAGTTTTCGGTTAATACAATTCTAGCATGAATAATAAACATTTATCATGAATTAAGGAAATAAATAATAACTTTATTATTGCCTCTAGGGCATATTTCCTTCAGTCTCCCACTTGCACTAGAGTCAATAATCTAGTTGACATCACCATGTGATTTAACACCAATATTCACATATGTATGTGATTAATACCCATAGTTCACATCGTCATGTGACCAACACCCAAAGGGTTTACTAGAGTCAATAATCTAGTTCACATCGCTATGTGATTAACACCCAAAGAGTACTGAGGTGTGATCATGTTTTGCTCGTGAGAGAAGTTTAGTCTATGGGTGTGTCACATTCAGAGCCGTATGTATTTTGCAATTATTCTATGTCTACAAATGCTCTGCACGGAGCTACCCTAGCTAATTGCTCCCACTTTCAATATGTATCTCGATTGAGATTTAGAGTCATCTGGATCGGTGTAAAAGCTTGCATCGATGTAACTCTTTACGACGAGCTCTTTTATTACCTCAATAATCGAGAAATATTTCCTTAGTCCTCATTAAGGATAATTTTGACCGATGTCCAGTGATCTACTTCTAGATCAAAATTGTACTCCCTTGCCAAACTCAGGGCAGGGTACACAATAGGTCTTGTACACAACACAACATACTTTATAGAACCTATGACTGTGGCATAGGGAATGACTTTCATTCTCTTTCTATTTTCTGCCGTGGTCGGGCTTTGCGTCTTACTCAACTTTACACCTTGTAATACAAACAAGAACTCCTTCTTTGACTGATCCATTTTGAACTCTTTCAAAAAACTTGTCAAGGTATATATACATTGAAAAATCTTATCAAGCGTCTTGATCTATCTTTATAGATCATGATGTCCAATATGTAAGCAATTTCACCGAGGTCTTTCTTTGAAAAACTCTTATTCAAGTATTCCTTTATGCTATCCAGAAATTCTATATTATTTCCAATCAACAATATGTCATCCACATATAATATTAGAAATGATACATAGCTCCCACTCACTTTCTTGTAAATACAGGCTTCACTGCAAGTCTGTATAAAACTATATGCTTTGATCAACTCATTAAGGCGTATATTCCAACTCCGAGATGCTTGCACCAGTCCATAGATGGATCGCTGGAGCTTGCACACCTTGTTAGTACCTTTAGGATTGACAAAGCCTTTTGGTTGCATCATATACAACTATTCTTTAAGGAATATTCATTTAAGGAATGTAGTTTTGACATCCATTTGCCAGATTTCATAAAATATGGCAACTGCTAACATGATTCGAACGGATTTAAGCATCGCTGCAGTTGAGAAAATCTCATTGTAGTCAACACCTTGAATTTGTCAAAACCTTTTGCGACAAGTCGAGCTTTGTAGATAGTAATACTATTATCACTGTCCATCTTCCTCTTGAAGATCCATTTATTTTCTATGGCTTGCTGATCATCAAGCAAGTCCCCCAAAGTCCACATTTTGTTCTCATACATGGATCCTATCTCAGATTTCATGGCCTCAAGCCATTTCGTGGAATTTGGGCTCATCATCCCTTCCTTATAGTTCGTAGGTTCATCATGGTCTAGTAACATGACTTCCAGAATAGGATTACCATACCACTCTGGTGTGGACCGTACTCTGGAAAACCTACGAGGTTCTGTAGTAACTTGATCTGAAGTTTCATGATCATCATTATTAGCTTCCTCACTAATTCGTGTAGGAATCACTAGAACTGATTTATGTGATGAACTACATTCCAATTCGAGAGAAGGTACAATTACCTCATAAAGCTCTACTTTCCTCCCACTCACTTCTTTCGAGAGAAACTCCTTCTCTAGAAAGGATCCATTCTTAGCAATGAATATCTTGCCTTCGGATCTGTGATAGAAGGTGTACCCAACAGTTTCCTTTGGGTATCCTATGAAGACGTAGTTTTCCGATTTGGGTTTGAGATTATCAGGTTGAAGCTTTTTCACATAAGCATCGTAGCCCTAAACTTTAAGAAACGACAACTTTGGTTTCTTGCTAAACCATAGTTCCATAAGGCATCGTCTCAATGGATTTCGATCGTGCCCTGTTTAACATGAATGTAGCTGTCTCTAATGCATAACCCCAAAACGATAGTGGTAACCTGGTAAGAGACATCATAGATCGCACCATATCCAATAAAGTACGGTTACGACGTTCGGACACACCATTTCGCTGTGGTGTTCCAGGTGGCGTTAATTGTGAAACTATCCCATGTTGTTTCAAATGAAGACTAAACTCGTAACTCAAATATTCTCCTCCACGATCAAATCGTAGAAACTTTATTTTCTTGTTACGATGATTTTCCACTTCACTCTAAAATTCTTTGAACTTTTCAAATGTTTCAGACATGTGCTTCATTAAGTAGATATAACCATATCTGCTTAAATCATCTATGAAGGTAAGAAAATAACGATACCCGCCACGAGCATCAACACTCATTAGACGCATACATCGGTATGTATTATTTCCAATAATTCACTAGCTTCCATTGTTCCGGAGAACGGAGTTTTAGTCGTCTTGCCCACAAGGCACGGTTCGCAAGCATCAAATGATTCACAATCAAGTGATTTCAAAAATCCATTGTTATGGAGTTTCTTCATGCGCTTTACACTGCTATGACCCAAACGGCAGTGCCACAAATATGTTGCACTATCATTATCAACTTTGCATCTTTTGGCATCAATATTATGAATATGTCTATCACTACGATCAAGATTCAATAAACCATCAACATTGGGTATATGACCATGATACGTCACCAACGTATCTATAATTTTTGATTGTTCCATGCTAGTATATTACCCCTTTTGGATGTTTATGGGCTTTATTTTACACATTTATACCATTTTTGGGACTAACCTACTAACCGGAGGCCCAGCCCATATTGCTGTGTTTTTCCTATTTCAGTATTTCGAAGAAAAGGAATATCAAACGGAGTCCAAACGGAATGAAACCTTCGGGAGCGTGATTTTTGGAACAAACGTGATCCAGAGGACTTGGAGTGCAAGTCAAGAAGCAGCCGAGGCTCCCACGAGATAGGAGGCTGCGCCCCCCCCCCCCCCCTGTAGGGCGCGCCCCCTGTCTTGTGGGCCCCTTGGGCGGCCACCGACGTACTTCTTCCTCCTATATATACCTACATACCCCGAAAACATCTAGGAGCACCACGAAACACAATTTCCACCGCCGTAACCTTCTGTATCCGCGAGATCTCATCTTGGAGCCTTCACCGACGTTCTGCCGGAGGGGGAATCGACCACGAAGGGCTTCTACATCATCATCCTTGCCCCTCCGATGAGTTGTTAGTAGTTTACCACAGACCTACGGGTCCATAGTTATTAGCTAGATGGCTTCTTCTCTCTTTTTGGATCTCAATACAATGTTCTCCCCCTCTCTTGTGGAGATCTATTCAATGTAAACTCTTTTTGCGGTGTGTTTGTCGAGATCCGATGAATTGTGGGTTTATGATCAAGTTTATCTATGAACAATATTTGAATCTTCTCTGAATTCTTTTATGTATGATTGAGTTATCTTTGCAAGTCTCTTTGAATTATCAGTTTGGTTTGGCCTACTAGATTGATCTTTCTTGCCATGGGAGAAGTGCTTAGCTTTGGGTTCAATCTTACGGTGTCCTTACCCAGTGACAGAAAGGGTTGCAAGGCATGTATTGTATTGTTGCCATCGAGGATATCAAGATGGGGTTTATATCATATTGCTTGAGTTTATCCCTCTACATCATGTCATCTTGCTTGATGTGTTACTCTGTTCTTATGAACTTAATACTCTAGATGCAGGTAGGAGTGGGTCGATGTGTGGAGTAATAGTAGTAGATGCAGGCATGAGTCGGTCTACTTGTTATGGACGTGATGCCTATATACATGATCATGCATAGATAATCTCATAACTATGCGCTTTTCTATCAATTGCTCGACAGTAATTTGTTCACCCACCGTAATACTTATGCTATCTTGAGAGATGCCTCTAGTGAAACCTATGGCCCCCGGGTCTATCTCTTATCATATTTGCTTCCAATCTACTTTTATTTGCATCTTTACTTTTTGCATCTATATTATAAAATACCAAAAATATATCTATCTTATCATACTATCTTTATTAGATCTCACTTTCGCAAGTGGCCGTGAAGGGATTGACAACCCCTTTATTGCGTTGGTTGCGAGTTCTCAGTTTGTTTGTGTAGGTGCGTGGGACTTTTGAGGAGCCTCCTACTGGATTGATACCTTGGTTCTCAAAAACTGAGGGAAATACTTACGCTACTATTCCTGCATCACCCTCTCCTCTTCGAGGAAAACCAACGCAAGCTCAAGACAAAGCAGACCATAGAAGGTTTTATCCATGTAAACAGAATAACAATTTATTCTCTGTCTTAGATGAATAATCGTATCGCAATAAACATGATCTAATCATATTTATGCTCAACGCAAACACCAAATAACATTTATTTAGGTTCAACACTAATCTCGAAAGTATAGGGAGTGTGCGATGATGATCATATCAATCTTGGAACCACTTCCAATACACATCGTCACTTCACCCTCAACTAGTCTTTGTTTATTCTGTAACTCATGTTTTGAGTTACTAATCTTAGCAACCGAACAAGTATCAAATACCTAGGGGCTACTATAAACACTAGTAAGGTACACATCAATAACTTGTATATCAAATATACCCTTGTTCACTTTGCCATCCTTCTTATCCACCACATATTCAAGGCATTTCCGCTTCCAGTGACCATTTCCTTTGCAGTAGAAGCACTCAGTTTCAGGCTTTGGTCTAGCTTTTGGGCTCCTTCACGGGAGTGACATCTTGCTTGCCATTCTACTTGAAGTTCCCTTTCTTTCCCTTTGCCCTTTTCTTGAAACTAGTGGTATTGTCAATCATCAACACTTGATGCTCTTTCTTGATTTCTACCTTCGTCGATTTCAGCATCACGAAGAGCTCGGGAATCGTTTTCGTCATCCCTTGCATACTATAGTTCATCACGAAGTTCTAGTCTGGTGATGGTGACTAGAGAACTCTATCAATCATTATTTTATCTGGAAGATTAACTCCCACTTGATTCAAGCGATTGTAGTACCCAGACAATATGAGCACATGCTCACTGCTTGAGCTATTCTCCTCCATCTTTTAGCTATAGAACTTGTTGGAGACTTCATATCTCTCAACTCGGGTATTTGCTTGAAATATTAATTTCAACTCCTGGAACATCTCATATGATCCATGACGTTCAAAACATCTTTGAAGTCCTGATTCTAAGCCGTAAAGCATGGTGCACTTAAACTATCAAGTAGTCATCATATTGAGCTAGCCAAACGTTCATAACGTCTGCATCTGCTCCTGCAACAGGTTTGTCACCTAGCGGTGCATCAAGGACATAATTTTTCTGTGCAGCAATGAGGATAATCCTCAGATCACCGACCCAGTCCGCATCATTGCTACTATCAGCTTTCAACTTAGTTTTCTCTATGAACACATATAAAAACATAGTGAAGCAACAACGCGAGCTATTGATCTACAACATTATTTGCAAAATACTATCAGGACTAAGTTCATGATAAATTAAAGTTCAATCAATCATATTAATTAAGAACTCCCACTTAGATAACATCCCTCTAATCATCTAAGTGATCACGTGATCCAAATCAACTAGACCATGTCTGATCATCACGTGAGATGGAGTAGTTTTCAATGGTGAACATCACTATGTTGATCATATCTACTATATGATTCACGCTCGACCTTTCAGTCTCCGTGTTCCGAGGCCATATCTGCATATGCTAGGCTCGTCAAGTTTAACCCGAGTATTCTGCATGTGCAAAACTAGCTTGCACCCGTTGTATGTGAATGTAGAGCTTATCACACCCGATCATCACGTGGTGTCTCGGCACAACGAACTGTAGCAACGGTGCATACTCAGGGAGAACACTTGTACCTTGAAATTTAGTAAGGGATCATCTTATAATGCTACCGACGTTCTAAGCAAAATAAGATGCATAAAGGATAAACATCACATGCAATCAAAATATGTGACATGGTATGGCCACCGTCATCTTGTGCTCATGATCTCCATCACCGAAGCATTGTCATGATCTCCATCGTCACCGGCGCGACACCTTGATCTCCATCGTAGCATCGTTGTCGTCTCGCCAACTATTGTTACTACGACTATCGCTGCGGCCGCTTAGTGATAAAGTAAAACAATTACATGGCGATTGCATTGCATACAATAAAGCGACAACCATATGGCTCCTGCCAGTTGCCGATAACTTTGTTACAAAACATGATCATCTCATACAACAATTTATATCACATCATGCTTGACCATATCACATCACAGCAAGCCCTGCAAAAACAAGTTAGACGTCCTCTACTTTGTTGTTGCAAGTTTTACGTGGCTGCTGCTACGGACTTCTAGCAAGAACCGTTCTTACCTATGCATCAAAACCACAATGATTTTTCGTCAAGTGTGCTATTTTAACCTTCAACAAGGACCGGGCGTAGCCACACTCGATTGAACTAAAGTTGGAGAAATAGACACTCATCAGCCACCTATGTCCAAAGCACGTCGGTAGAACCAGTCTCGCGTAAGCGTACGTGTAATGTCGGCTGAGCTGCTTCATCCAACAATACCGTCGAA
The DNA here is from genome assembly GCA_963921465.1 of Triticum timopheevii. Lineage (NCBI taxonomy): Eukaryota > Viridiplantae > Streptophyta > Magnoliopsida > Poales > Poaceae > Triticum > Triticum timopheevii. The sequence continues at coordinate 577,710,299 of OY997268.1, forward strand.
TCAAAGTATGACATGCTGGTAAGTAGTATGACTATTATTGCCCACAACTCTTTGTGTTCTACTCATGCATATAACATCTACGCATAGACCTGGCTCGGATGCCACTTTTCGGGAATGCGGTAATTTCAAAAAAAATCCTACAATCACGCAAGATCTATCTAGGTGATGCATAGCAACGAGGGGGAGAGTGTGTCCATGTACCCTTTTAGACCGAAAGTGGAAGCGTTATGACAGCGCGGTTGATGTAGTCGTACGTCTTCATGATCCGATCGATCCAAGTACGAACGTACGTCACCTCCGTGTTCAGCACACGTTCAGCTCGATGACGTCCCTCATACTCTTGATACAATTGAGGCCGAGGGTGAGTTCTGTCAGCACGACAGCATGGTGACGATGATGATGATGCTACCGGCGTAGGGCTTCGCCTAAGCTCCGCAACGGTATGATTGAGGTGTGTAACTATGGAGGGGGGCACCGCACACGGCTAAAAGATCAACTTGTGTTGTCTATTATGCTATTGGGGTGCCCCCTGGCCACGTATATAAAGGAAGGAGGGAGAGAGGAGGCCGGCCAGGTTTGGGCGCGCCAGGGGGGAGTCCTACTTGTACTCCTAGTCCAAGTAGGATTGCCCCCCCCCCTTTTCCTTTCTTCCACCGGAGGGAAAGGTAAGGGAGAGAGAGGGGGAAGGAAAGAGGGGGGTCATCCCCCTCCCATAGTCCAATTCGGTTTGGGAAAGGGGAGGGGTGCCCCTCTCATGTGACCCTTTCTCCTCTCCTCCAAAAATACCTACTAGGCCCAATACTTCTCTCGGGGGGGGGGGTTCCGGTAACCTCGCGGTACTCCGGAAAAATGCCCGAACCACTCGGAACCATTCCGATGTCCAAATGCAACCTTCCAATATATGAATCTTTACCTCTCAACCATTTTGAGACTCCACGTCATGTCCGTGATCTCATGCCAGACTCTGAACAAACTTCGGTACATCAAATCACATAACTCATAATCCAATCATCATCGAATGTTAAGCGTGTGGACCCTACGGGTTTGAGAACTATGTAGCATGACCGAGGCACATCTCCGGCCAATAACCAATAGCGGAACCTGGATGCTCATATTGGCTCCTACATATTCTACGAATATCTTTATCATTCAAACCGCATAACAACATACGTTGTTCCCTTTGTCATCGGTATGTTAGTTGCCCGAGATTCGATCATCGATATCATCATACCTAGTTCAATCTCCTTACCGGCAAGTCTCTTTACTCGTTTCGTAATACTTCATCCCGCAACTAACTCATTAGTTCCAATTCTTGCAAGGCTTATAGTGATGAGTAGTACCGAGAGGGCCCAGAGATACTCTCTGAAACATGGAGTGACAAATCCTAATCTCGATATATGCCAACCCAACAAACACCTTCGGAGACACCTGTAGAGCACCTTTATAATCACCCATTTACGTTGTGACGTTTGGTAGCACACAAAGTGTTCCTCCGGTATTCGGGAGTTGCATAATCTCATAGTCTGAGGAACATGTATAAGTCATGAAGAGAGCAGTAGAAATGAAACTGTAACGACCATAATGCTAAGCTAACGGATGGGTCATGTCCATCACATCATTCTCCTAATGATGTGATCCCGTTCATCAAATGACAACACATGTCTATGGTTAGGAAACATAACCATCTTTGATTAACGAGCTAGTCAAGTAGAGGCATACTAGGGACTATAAGTTTTGTCTATGTATTCACACATGTACTAAGTTTCCGGTTAATACAATTCTAGCATGAATAATAAACATTTATCATGAATTAAGGAAATAAATAATAACTTTATTATTGCCTCTAGGACATATTTCCTTCATGAAGTGCATAGGAAATGGATGCTCGTCCGATTCCATGAATTTGAGTCAGTGACAACATACAACTTTAATGTGCATCAAATCAACCGAGAGTTGATATTCTGCAATCGTGCGGTTTCAGATGCCAATCTCATCGATGAAATGTGTTCCACTTTAATCCTTTTATGAGGATTTTGACTGAATTGTTTTGTCAATGGTGAAGGAAAGTGGAGACATGATGAGAAGCAGAATATGAATGGAGCACAAAAGGGCAAACGTCATTTCTTGGAGAATGACAAGGTCACTAGCCTCAGTTGCTACACATGTGGTTATACGACTCACAATGCAAGGAAATGTGATACTTCTATGCATTTGGTGGATTTGTACATCCATCAATTGGCTAAGGGCAAGAGGCCCATGGAAACAAGTGTGAATCTTACTTCACTTGCAATAACAATGATTTCCCAATGGTTGAAAGTTCCTAGATGTTCCAAGGAACATGGGAAACTAGGATCATGCTCGGCAAAAGGAAGGTCCACTATTGAGTATCGATGACATGTTAGTGGACTTCAATTTTATTGACATATATGGAGACCGGATTCAGTCTCTTTTGTCATGCATTGTAATGATGTCTATAGACATATTACATGCTGTAAAATGAATTATGTCCATCAACATAATATGATAGCTATCTCATCAGGCATGATGCTTGTGGTATGTCCTCTGACATATATAGTTTATGATGTATGTATTATTTCCATATGAGTTTAATCATATGTTGAAATTGGTTTCTTTCTCTTTAGAAACTTAACGAAATAATCCAATTGAGAAGGAAATGTGTTAAGTGGAAACTGGTCTACTAACACGATATTTTGGGAGATTAAGTGTTTCCATTGCAAGCTCTTGATAAGAGTAATGGAAGTTTCATGACAATTGTGGTCGTGATACGGTAATTGTTGGTTCTGGTCAAGCCACAATTACACTTCCTATGGGTACTACATGGTAATCATGGGTGCATTGATGTATCTTGATTCTACTCATACCTTGCTGAGTTTTATGGATATCCATAATGGTTTCTATGTTGAAACCCATAAAGCGAGTGAGGTTGGAAGCCTACTCATGACTCAGCAAAACGGATTTGAATGAAATCCTAGAGTAAATGTCTTCTCTATCTTTTGGATTGTACTATACATACATTAAATTAGATACGTATTTGGCGTATAAGATAATTTTCTAGAGTCTTGATAAGTTCAAGATATGGCAACATTTCCTGGGTCTCCCTAGTATTGGGATGACGAGAAAATTATTGATGGTCCAATTGGACACAAATCTAACGGTATGAATTTTCTAAATTCATTGAATTGTGTATGCATGATGTGTGCAAACCGGGAAACTGATCACAATGCCATCTTATCTCATGAAAGAGGATGGGCCACTATATTTCCTTGGATAGGAGATATATATGTGATCCAATCCAACATCTAGTCCTTAGGTCCACGTACAAATGAGTCTGAACTGGAGGTTCAGAAGATTATCAATTTGCAAGGTATCGCAAATAATCTACCAGTTGCATTTACTAAGTTTATAGGTGTCACAAAGTAAAATGTTCCCATAGTGAATGTGTCAGAGAGAGTGGATATGACCCATAGGTCCACTCGGCCACCGATGAGGGGAGGAATCTAGACACAAGAGGACAAGGCTTCATGGAAGGGTCCAAGGGGATTGAGGAATCCTCAAAAAGTAAATGCATGTCAACATCATGTTGATATTCAACCAAGGGTTCAAGGACACCTGAAGGATGTTGGACACATCCAGGACCCAGCATGAGTGTGCACAAATTTTTTTGTGCTGGGACATCGGAAGACCTTGACTCAACTGTTGTGGGAAATCACAAAGAGTCAAAAGGTAATGATGAAATCTCCACTATGGATATGGATTCGGGAGAATCATATAATAAAGACTACATTTTGTCGACATTTATTTATCCTCATGAAATGCAAAAGACCTTGGATTGGATCTAGAACCTAAGTCCATGCATGGCTGAGTGTCTAAAACGCTCTAGCTGATCCAAAGGAAGGCAGCAATTGAGGACGCGCCCGCTCTCAAGAAGAGGGGTATTGACCTGATCAGTAGTACGCACTGCTCTGAATGTGTTCCCTGGAGGATCATAATGAGTTTTTGTTCATGAGAGGAATGAAAACAATGAGGTGGTGAGACATGAAGCGAGGCTTGTAGCACATGGGTTCACGCAGAGACCCATCATCATTTATGATGAAACATATGCTCCTATGAGTGCAATAAGTTTTTGTTGTTTTATATCTTTGGCAGTGAACAATGAATTTGTGTATCCAACTGATGGATGCCATGATTGCATAGTTGTATGAGTCATTTGATTCAGATATCTCTATGGTAGTTCCTGAGGGAGTGAAGATTCCGAGTTTAATCGCAACATGTGTTGTGTAAAGCTTCAGAAGTCATTATGACTTGAAGTAGTCGGCAATGATGTGGTAGAACCAACTGAGTGAGTTCCTTTACTAATAGGTTACTCAAACATTGATGATTGTTCATGTATGTTCATCAAGAAATTCAAAGAGGGATTTTGTACAATTTCTATGTATGTTCATGATCTGGGTATCATTTGAGCTACACAAGAGATACATGATACAATCATATCATCTTATGACGGAGTGTAAGATGCAAGATTTCGTTGAGACCAAACTTTGCTTGAGTTTGGAACTTGAGTGTATACCTTCGGGAATACTTATTCATCAGTCTACATGTATCCAAAAGATTGTTAAAAGTTCAACATGGATAAGTCATATCCATTAAAGAACTATGGTTTTGAGACCTCTGGATTACTAGAGATAAGGACCCATTAAGGCCTAATAGAAGTGATGAAGAGATATTTGGACTTGAGTTTCCATATCGCGGTGCAATGAGAGCACAGGTGTAATTAGCAAACTGCACCAGGCCTGGTGCTTCATTAGCAGTAAATTTATTAGCTAGATACAATGCATCACTGATTAAAAGGCATTGGGTTGGTGTGAAGAATATTTTTACATATCTTCTGGACACTATAGATCTTGGTTTGTTCTATGAGAAAAAATTTCAAGATATGACCATGGTTGGATATTGTGATACTGGGTATATATTAGATCCCCATAATCCTAGATCACGGACTGGTTTTTGTCTCCTTGAATGAAGGTGTGACCTTCTCTGGGAAGTCAAGAAGACATATTTTAGTGGGTGCATCCACTAGTCATTCTAAAATCATTGATTTGTATGAAGCATCACATGAATGTATGTGACTTCACGGAATGATGAACTTTGTTGAAAGTTCAAGTGGGATTGGTTGGTAGGAACCACCCACCATTATCTATGAAGATAATGTTGTAGGATAGGGAATATGATGAGGATTATAGGGTGTGGATGTTCCTTCGGAACAATATTCCCTTCACTCACAAATATAAAATGTTTTGAAATATGGACTACATACGTACCGAAATGAGTGAACAAACACTAAAACGTGTCTATATATATATCTCATTCACATAAAAAACATCTTATATTTGTAAACGGAGGGACTAGCTTATTGTAGTATGGAGCCAAAATTTCTAGCTTGGTTTGCAACACAAAACGTGGCCACGACATATGCCAAAGGATCGATATGGTTGACTATAGGGGGGTGAATAGGCAACTAACAATTTTTAAGCTTTTCTTTACCAATTTAAACTTTGCAACAAAATAGGTTGTCTAGATATGCAACTATGTGAGCAACCTATATGATGCAAGAACAACTAGCACATAAGCAAGCAAGGGATACAACACAAGTAGGCTTGCAAGAGTAAAGGCACGAAATAACCAAGGGTTGAGCTGGTCGAGACGAGGATGTGTTACCGAAGTTCCTTCCTTTTAAGGGAAAGTACGTCTCCGTTAGAGCGGTGTGGAGGCACAATGCTCCCCAAGAAGCCACTAGGGCCACCGTATTCTCCTCACGCCCTCACACAATGCGAGATGCAGTGATTCCACTATTGGTGCCCTTGAAGGCGGCGACCGAACCTTTACAAACAAGGTTGGGGCAATCTCCACAACAATTGGAGGCTCCCAACAACACCACGAAGCTTCACCACAATGGAGTATGGCTTCGAGGTGACCTCAACCGTCTAGGGTGCTCAAACACCCAAGAGTAACAAGATCCGCTAGGGATAAGAGAGGGAATCAAATTTCTCTTGGTGGAAGTGTAGATCGGGGCCTTCTCAACCAATCCCGAGCAAATCAACAAGTTTGATTGGCTAGGGAGAGAGATCGGGCGAAAATGGAGCTTGGAGCAACAATGGAGCTTTGGGGGAAAGAGGTAGGTCAACTTTGGGGAAGAAGACACCTATATATAGTGGGGGAACCAATCCAACCGTTACCCCACTGAACAGCCACGCACAGAGCGGTACTACCGCTTGGGCAGGGCGGTACTACCGCTGAAGGGCGGTACTACCGCTCCCACCCAGCGATACTGCCGCGCTGATGAGGAGGTCAGGGTCCTGGCCCCAGAGCGGTACTACCGCGAGAGTAGGAGCGGTACTACCGCTCGGAGCGGTACTATCGCCACTACTACCGCTCCTAGTACCGTAAAACCCGACACGAAAAACATCGGGCTCGAGTCGAGGCAGCAGTAGCTCGGAACCCCTGTGGTACTACGGCTGAAGACCACAAGCGGTACTACCGCTCTGGGAGCGGTACTACCGCTGAGAGCGGTACTGTCGCTTGAGGAGCTTCGGCGGTACTACCGCTGAGGACCGCGGTACTACCGCTAGGACAGGACGGAGCAGGTACGGAGGGAAAGGCAGCTCCAATGATGCGGAAGGAAAACATCGGTGTGATATGGATGTGTACATGTTGATTCCACCCTAGCCTTACCAAAGCGGATCCCCTCTTGATAGTACGGTGACTCCTACGAACCTAGTCCACCAACAACGGAACGAAGGAGCTACACCGTCTTGAATAAAACACCGAGGGGAGGTAATCGTCTCGTGTCAATGGATGAATCTCTGAAAGAACTTAACGCACACGATTAGCCCGCAAAAGCATTGTCATCAATCACCAAAACATCTTGGGGATAAATATGCCCTTACAATCTCCCCCTTTTTGGTGGATTGATGACAATACGGGATTTGCACAAACATGAGAGATATAGGACAAGCGCAAAAACCCCACCGTCCTAAAATGTTGATGGGCTCCCCCTAGATGTGTGCTATCTAGATAAGTGCTTTGGACTGCACGGCACACATACTAGGATCAACGCTCCCCCTACATTTTAGAGACCGACCAATCACCTAAGCAGGGTATATGAGAGGAGCATAGATAACTTAACAGCATAAGCATGCAACTCATAAGCTAGATAGTGACATAGATAGTGATACTGGAAAGATAAGGTAGCATATGTCTCACACCATATGACGGGAACTTAGGTCTCACTAACACAAACCAAACAAAGCAAATTGCGAAGAAAACACAAACACAGAAGACGGAAGACACAAAGACACAAAGCACAAATCCCTAAACTCTCTCCCCCTTTGGCATTGAGACACCAAAAAGGAGAGGGAGTGTTGCTACGGCTCCAGGTGATAGCAATAGAGGGACACACACATCAGATCTCAGCGGAATCATCTGCGCCACCATCGTCGGTCGGGAAGTGCTCGGCATTAGAATCGGTCCACGGGCAGTGCTGCTGAATCCACTCCTCCTCAGTAAGTTGGTCCTCAGATCCACTGTTAACTATAGCACCCAACTGACGCATGAGCTCCTTGTGGCGACCTCGGGCCTTCTTCTCAGCCACATGAGTCATGTACTGACCGTGAGACTCCATGCAGAACTGCTTCTTCATCTTGAGCTTGAGCTTCTTTGCCCAAGAGGGCTCTGCCTCAGAAGGCACGTAGTCATCATCATCATCCTCAGCCTCAGCCCCAGTCTCCTCCTCGGTCTCCATGGCAGTAGCAGACGAGGGAACTCCAAACTTAGGGGCCTGAGTGCCCCAGTTATTCTTCTTCCTCAGATGCTTGATGTTGTGAGAAACCAACTCTCCAATCTCCAGCATCACCTTGGGATAGACACGAGCCCAGGCCTTCTCAATAAGCAGCATGATGAACGGATCATAAATCGGGAACTTGCGCTCGAAGATAGCAGATAACAGCTCAGACCACATAACATGAGAGATATCCAGGGACTCTCCGGTGTTCTGTTCCTTCAGACGCTGGCAGAAGAGAAGCATGTCACGAGATAGGAGTGAACCATATCCAGATTCCCGATGCGAGGGAAAAGAGTCTCTCTGAAGACACGGTGAAGGATATCCAGAAAGGCAGGCAGCTCATAAGTTTCCTTCTTCGTCACAGGGTTGATCCTCAAAGTGCAGTAGGGCCATAGAGCTTGCTTGTGAGTGGTGTTGGTGTTGCGGTGTGGGCGAAAGCCGACAGGAGACTCAAGACCTAGATCTTGCACCCCAATCAACTCCATGAAAGCTTTCCACTTGACTGAAAGCAACTTGCCATTGGTCATCCAAGTCAGTGTCCTGTCCTCATCAGTCCCGAGATGAACCGTGGCATAGAATTGGGCCACAATATCAGCATCATAATCTTTGTTGAATTGCATGACCCCAAGAATGTTCAGTTGAGTGCACATCTGAAGAGCTTCACCAAAGTATTCAGGATCCTTCTCCATATGGTCGGTGTCGATGGAGTGCACGTTGACAAAGAGGTTCTTCTTGGCTTTGAGAACATCAAAGAAGATGGAAAACTGAAACCTGTTCCAGAACGGACGGTTGACCAAAGTGGGATCTTGGCCTGCCTCATAGGGGTTGCGGTGACGCCTTGCCCAGAACTCCTTGGGTTGCATTTCTGTCACGGTTTTGCCAGAGTGCTTCGGCTTGACACCAGTCTTCTTTTTGAGTTGAGGTGGAGGTGGAGCACTTGAGGAACCTCCGGCATACTCAGTGGTGCGGTAGCGCTTGGACGTGGCACGACCGGGGTTGACACGACGAGCCTGATGCTCAGGAAGCTCATCACCTGGAACCACACACAAGAACACGCAAACAACCAGAAAGAACGAGCATGAGCCACAAAACACGAGCAAAAAGATCACTGAGAGGTAAGAGCATGGTGGAAACTGGTAGAGGGCGGTAGTACCACGACTTGAGAGCGGTAGTACCTCTCGAGACGGGGAAACAGCAGTTTCCTACTACCGTGGTCAGATCCGGCACTACCGTCCTACCAAATTCAAAAATACTCCAACCAAACATCAATCCAAACTGCCTAGAAGCATTCTCCATCCTACTCAAGCCTAGATTTGGCCAAAAATCTAGAGATGCAACTGCTATTGCCCCTAAGATGCTAGATTGGAAATCTAGACAAGAAGAAATAGGGAACGGGGGCAATACCGGCATCCATGGCAAGAGGACAAGGTGGGGATCGTCTCCACCGAAGGAAATGGAGAGGAACACCCGGGAGAGGGAGATCTGCCGGAGCCCTCCCATGGCACCGGTTGCTGGGGAGAGAGGAACAGAGCGAGGGGGCGTGCGAATGGGTATGGGGGAGAAGAAAACTCCCCCTGCCCCCGATATAACCCCCTGCCCACGCCTCACAGCGGTAGTACCGCTCTGGAGGGCGGTAGTACCGCTCGCCACCAGCGGTAGTACCGCTCAGCAACCAAATGGCCTCTAGACAAATGGCTCAAGCACAAAAGGAGACGAGAAAGCAAGGCCAAGAAAAATAAAGACCAACAAGGCAACACACACACTAACAACGGTCCAGAACCCACTCCTTCAAAACAACCACACGAAAGCAGAGCGAGCTCTGGCCTCTCTCAAGAGAGGGCGGTGGCCGGAGCCACCTATGTTTGAGTCAATTGGTATGGCACCGCGAAGAATTATCCTTGGGCCCATGACCAAAACTCATCTTTGAAGCACAAGTACCATAAAAAATGGCTAATGTGAAAGAGTTGATCGTTTTATGCATAATGGGGGGAGGGAGAGTTCATTGAGAGAACAACACTCCCCCTATGTCCATGCCTACATCTAAACTATACATCATGTTCAGTGAGGTGGGGTGTGCAAGGGTTCAAGTCACATTGCTTGAATCAATGATATTTAGCTCATGCCTTAACTCGCGAAATCTTGCTTCATCCAAGGGCTTCGTGAAAATATCTGCAAGGTTATTGTCGGTGTCAAAACCGGCGGATCTCGGGTAGGGGGTCCCGAACTGTGCGTCTAGGCGGATGGTAACAGGAGACAAGGGACACGATGTTTTACCCAGGTTCGGGCCCTCTTGATGGAGGTAAAACCCTACGTCCTGCTTGATTAATATTGATGATATGGGTAGTACAAGAGTGGATCTACCACGAGATCAAGGAGGCTAAACCCTAAAGCTAGCCTATGGTATGATTGTTGTAATGTATGTTGTGTCCTACGGACTAAAGCCCTCCGGTTTATATAGACACCGGAGAAGGCTAGGGTTACACAGAGTCGGTTACAATGGTAGGAGATCTACATATCCGTATCGCCAAGCTTGCCTTCCACGCTAAGGAAAGTCCCCTCCGGACACGGGACGGAGTCTTCAATCTTGTATCTTTGTAGTCTTGGAGTCCGGTGGACGATGATAGTCCAGCTGTCCGGACACCCCCTAGTCCAGGACTCCCTCAGTAGCCCCTGAACCAGGCTTCAATGACGATAAGTCCGGCGCGCATAATGTTTGGCATTGCAAGGCGGGTTCCTCCTTTGAATAATCTAGAGAAGATCATGAACACCAGGATAGTGTCTGGCTCTGCAAAATAAATTCCACATTCCCCCGTAGAGAGAATAAAATGTACACAAGTCCAGTCTGCTGACGTATTTTGCGGCATGACATCACACCGCTACCAAGCCTTTACTTGAATCATTTTTTATTATACCACCTCAGCACGTTTAGCGAAGCGGTTTCCTTGGCACGTCTTGTCGAAGCAGAGATCATGTTCCCATTATTCCGGGATTCTCATCAATACGAGCGTGGGTAACCCAACCGTGCCCGTCGCCACGCCTCCTCTATTGAAGGTGAATCCCGAACGGTCACGGAGACGACTCTTGGTATTTTCCCCCTTTATAAGAGGACCAAGGCTCGTTTCTTTTCTTCAATCTTCCATCGAATCTTCTCCTTGCTCCAAGTTCCAACACCCAGAGCCCCAGAGTCGAGCGCTTTGGACCTTCAACGATGTCCGGCTCCGACCTTCAGGGTCGGTGGATGCCCTCCTCCGTCACGGAGGAGGACGTGCTATAGCTGCGTGAGGCCAAGTACCTGTCTTACGAGATTTCGCACAGGTTGCCCGCCCAAGGGCAGGCCGTACCCACTCCCGAGCCCGGTGAGTACATCGTCTTCGTATCCCACCTCCATCGGGGTTTAGGCTTCTCGACGGACCCCTTCGTGAGAGGGCTCATGTTCTACTACGGGCTGGATTTTCACGACTTGGCTCCGGAGTCCATCCTCCATATTTCCGCATTCATTATCGTCTGCGAAGCCTTCCTCCGCATCACCCCCCACTTCGGCCTGTGGCTGAAGACCTTCAATGTGGAGCCGAAGATGATCGGGGGGGTCAAGCGGAGTGCGGCGGGGCGGCCATAAGCAGGAGGGCCGATGCCCCGTGGCCCGAGTGCTCCTTCCAAGAGGAGCTCGGCTTGTGGCAGCAGGAGTGGTTCTATATCACCGCTCCGAAGGGCAGCAAGCAAAAGCCGCCGCCTTCATTCCGCTCGGGACCTCCACGCCGGTTGATGTCGTGGGCCGTCCGAAGACGCGCCCTTATTGCAGGGCCGGATTCGAGACCTCCAAGCGAGGGAGATCAATCTGGTTGTGGTGATGCAGGTCATGCTAATCAGGCGTCTTCTGCCCTGCAAACGCCATCCTCTCCGGTTATGGGAGTTCAATCCGGAGGGACCACGAACTCTCCAACACTTCATGGGTATAACGCCCATGGAGATGTACAAGTTGTTCTTCGGACCGCAGGTGGCGTGTCCGGAATTGACCGAGGACGCAGGCCTAAGATGCAATCGCCCGGATACTCAGGTAAGTAGCTCAGAGTCCGGACGTTCTGTTTGTTTGCTTTTCTGAAATTCGCCTTCTAACCCATTATTCTTCATCAGGAGTGGGTAGCGCGATCGAAGCTGATAAGGTGTCCGGCCCCCCTCCCAGAGACCGCACCGGAGCCCGTGCTGGTCAGAATGTTGGAGGTCGCGCCTGTAGAAGGAGGCGATGGGGAAAATAGAAGAGCTATCACCTCGCCCAAGGGGGCGCCTGAAGAGGGGGGGATCGAAAATCCCTCCTTCCAGGGGGAGAAGAGGACTGCCTCCGAAGACCCGGAGGCCAAAGCCCCTAAGCGGGGGAAGAAATCTTCACCGGAGGGTCCTGCGTCCGGGGAGAACCCGGACGTACAATCGTCTCTAAAGGATCAGCCCTCCAGCGAGCCGTGAGTAGGAAAAGGGGAGTTCATTAATAAGAAAATACCCTTGTTTGTGCTTCTGTGGATAACCGAAATTTTTACCTTACAGTTCGGATCTGCGGCCTTCTCAGATGAGTTCGTCTTCGGGGGATCTTCGTCCGGAGATGATGGAGAGCGAAACGCCTCCGTCTGCTGCACCGTCGGACAGGGCAGACGAGCTTGAAGTATCGTCACGGAGGGTATCCCAGAGCCCGGTGGAGCCGGAGAGTTCGGCACCGACTAGTGTCCGGCCGGGGGAGCTGAAGGATCTGCTTGAGAGGGCGTCTATCTCAGAAGATCACCGTGCTTTGATGAGTATGGTGATTGGAAGGATTTCGTCCGCCGAAAGCGGATTGCATAATGCCGTCAGGAGTTTGCTGACGGGATTTGAGGTACGCAAGAACAATGCACCTTTATGACAGTTTTGCACATAGAAGTGCGCCCTGTATAGATAGTAGCCCCTGAGACTCGGTAGGTTGTCGAAATCGACAGCGTGCCGAGGATCAAAATCGCAGGTATTGAATGTCGCCCTTCCTATGCAGGTGGCGGATAGTCCGGGGGCTAGCCGGACTAGTGGAGTGGTCGAGTTAATGCGGCAACTTGATGTGGCGGATGCAGACATCGCGCTTGTCAACCGGCGACTTGACGAGTCGCAAGGTAAATGAATTCTCCGCAGTCACTTATTTAAGGGAGCCAAAGCCCGCCTCTGACAATATATATGCTGTGATACAGACGGTGCTGCTGCTGTGGAGAGCCTTCGGGCCGAGCTTGCTCAAGCCAAGGAGCAATCCTGAAGGAGTGATGCGGCTGCCTCGAGGGCGGCCGAGGAGTTGAAATCCGAAAAGGCTGCACACTGCCTAAGCAGGGAAAAGATGGCCGAATTGGCCGTGAAATTGAAGGATGCTACCGACCGCAATGAGGCTCTTGAAAAGGAGCGCCTATCGGAGCGAGAAGACCTGGGGAAGGCCACCGCCGAGGCCAAGGATGCCCGTTCTGCAATGCGGGCTATGAAGGAGGAGCTGCGCCAGGCTGGAGATATTGTGGCTGGCAGGCCTTTTCTACTGCGTCGCCGGTTTACGAATCCAAAGTATGCCCAACTTGGCCAGCTGTGGGGTCCGGAGGATCCATATATGGACTTAGCGGCAAGCGCGGCGGATGCCGTTGTGCACTTCCGGAGTCAGAAGGATCACAAGACGGAAGAGCTATTTTGGTCTCAATTCCATAGTCCGGATCGTTCACTTCCGTTGACCGATCGGTTGGCCGAATGGGCTGAGCTGAACAGGTTGTCCGGACTTGCCATGACTGATATCGTGGCTCATGTCTGGCCAGAGAGGCCCAAGGCGACGAGCTATTTTGGCTTATTGCAGCAATTTCTTGGAGCGGTGCCGCATATCAAGGAGATGAAACGGTCGGCCTGCATAGAAGGTGCGCGGATGGCCCTTGCCCGTGTGAAGACACATTGGACAGAGATGGATGCCACCGCTATTGCAGCCCAGGGTTCGGACGAAAGCCGGTTACCCGCCGAGCACTATTTTGGGGAAGTTATGCGTGGCGCTCGTGTAATAGAGTCGCAGTGCTCGAAAAATGTCACGTTCAAATGAACGTTTTATCTTGTAAAACAATGATTATGATTGAACCGCCTTTTATACTTGTGTGTTCCAAGTATTAAAATATCTCCTATGCGGCCGTTTATGTATATGTTTGTATAACCTGAAAGATGGCAGTCTTCGACTTCAGCCCCCACGCACAAGGTGCGGGGGTGTTCGCAAAAAATAGCGCGTTTTCACACTTGATCCGACGTCTCGGTCCTGTTAAGGAGGTGGTAGCGTAGCAAACGAGGCAATCCGGACTATGATGCTTTATCACTTTCACTTAGCCATTGGAGTTCGAGGGTGGGGCTACGATATAGCCCCTGGGGGCACCGCGCTTCTCCGGATTCGGGGCGCGTGTGTGCCTGACCGGGAAATGATCCTTCGTCAAAGCGGGGAATTCTAAACATTCCGGTAGTCGATCGAGTGGTTGACCAGTCTCTCGCTGTATCATGACAGTCAGTTTTCGGCTTTCTCTACTAAGGTGCTCGCCCAGCCGAACGGGGGCACAATCGCAGTAGTTCTCCTGGTGCCACGTTAGCCGATGATATGGAACGTAAGGCAGCAAAACACAGGAGCCGGGTAAACCCAACATTTGACCAAAGACATGATTCGGAGCTGATGCATATAAGGCCTAACTCGAGACGCCGAACACTCCGTAAGGTGTTCGGTCTTTATAATAATGGGCAGAACCATGCCCTAAGCCCTTAGTGTCCAGGTACGGGCAAGGTCCTCTGACGCGGACGATGCCAAAACGTCAGGCTCCACTTTGGTTATAATGAGAAACCAAGGGATTATAACAACAAGAGACAGTAAAAAAGGTTTACGCAGGGTCTTAATCTGAAAAGAATCCTTGCGACGGGTCCCTGCTGCACGTCTGCGCCTGTGTCTCCGTTGTGCCGTTATCCTGGACGGGTGTGCACGTTGTTCATCTGTAAAAAGAGACGAACTTAGTTTGGAAAGAAATCGTGCGAAAAATATATACGAAGGAAAAAATACATATAAATAAGTAAAGCAGAGTCTATATGAGCTCACTATTGCTTGTGCGCGCAGCCCCTTGTGAAGGGATGTGCGGCTAGGGAGCCCCTAGCTTATTTGTGCCGGACTCGTCTGACCGTGTCCGGGGTCTTTAAATGACCCTCTCATTGAAATGATGCCACGTGGACCGGGCATCTTAAGTGTAAGAGACGCGTAATGTGGTATGGCGTTAAAGCGGACAAAAGCTTCTCGTCCCAAGAGTGCTTGATAGCTACTTTTAAATGGGACGATATGAAAGATTAGTTTTTCACATCGAAAGTTGTTCGGTGATCCGAACACAACTTCTAGTAATAAGGAGCCTGTGCACTTGGCGTAAGGGCCTGGCGTCACTCCTTTAAAGGAAGTGCGGCTATGTCGAATTTTAGTAAGGTCTATCCCCAACTTGCGGATTGTGTTTGGATATAGCAGGTTTAAGTCACTGCCTCCGTCCATCAGGACTTGTGTAAATTGCAGTCCGTCGATTATAGGATCCAATATCAGGGCAGTCCATCCTACATTTCGAACGCTTCTGGAATAATCCAGGTGGTCGAAAGTGATTGGTTTTGATGTCCAATCTCTATGTTCCGCTGGGTTGGACTGTGCGAGACCCATTTTAACGGGTGTCGCACTGTTCTTCCGTATTATCACATGAAGTGAATTTACTGCTTTGACCTCTTGTGGGAAAGTCTTTTGTTTTCCGGTGCTCTGCTGGTGGGGTTTATCATCATCTTCGCTTGATGCGTCGAGCCCCTTGTGTTCGGCGTTTAATCGGCCGGACTATTTGAAAACCCAACAATCTCGGTGGGTGTGGTTTGCAGGCCTTCTGGGGGTACTGTGGATTTGACATATCCGACCCAAAATCTTGTTTAAGTTGGATAGCTCATCGCTGTTATCCTTAAGAGGCGGTGTTTTGTTGTTTGGCCGCGAACTTTTGAATCCGGCGTTGACCGCCGTGCTCTTTGGGCTTTTCTCTTTATTCCGGCGCTGGTCTTTTCTGCGCCGTGATTTTCCGTTTCCATCTCTGATCTCGGATGTACTTGGGTCGCTGGTGCTGCATCTTGCTAGCCAGCTATCCTCTCCCGCACAAAAGCGGGTCATGAGGCTTGTTAGCGCGGACATTGTCCTCGGCTTCTCTTGGCCGAGGTGTCTGGCGAGCCGTTCGTCTCGGACGTTGTCTTTAAAAGCTGCTAAGGCTTCGGCGTCCGGACAGTCGACTATTTGGTTCTTTTTTTGTGAGGAACCTGTTCCAGAATTTGCGCGCTGACTCTCCGGGCTGTTGAGTTATATGACTTAGATCATCTGCATCTGGAGGGCGGACATAAGTTCCTTGAAAATTTGCTCTAAACGCGTCCTCGAACTCTTCCCAACTTCCAACAGTGTTTTCTGGGAGGCTTTTGATCCAATGACGGGCTGGCCCTTTGAGCTTGAGGGGTAGGTATTTTATGGCGTGGAGATCATCTCCTCTAGCCATGTGTATGTGTAGTATATAATCTTCTATCCAGACTCCAGGGTCTGTTGTTCCGTCGTAGGCCTCTATGTTTATGGGTTTAAATCCTGCTAGGAATTCATGATCCAGCACCTCGTTGGTGAGACATAGTGGGTGTGCGGCGCCCCTGTATTTGGGTGTACCGCTATCTTCGGATACTTGGTGTGTTGCATTGCTTCCTGGGGCCCTCTTCTTTGGCCCGTAAATGGACCTGGCTGGGCCATCTGTCTTTCCAGGGTCATTAGTCGGTTTATGTGCGGCGCCGCTTTCAGATTTTGGCCTATCATCTGGCCGTCTATCCAACCAGGCAGCCTCTTTGTTTTTTGACTATGGGGGCTCTATGGCCTCCTCGTCAAATTCTGGCAGCAGCTTGCGCTTCGGGTAGCTCTTTGATTGATGGCCATTGCCGTATTTGTTTGTGGTTTTGAGCACTTTGCTCCACCTCATTCTGAGTGTATCTTCCACTGTTTTGAGCTTCCGTTTTTCCTTTTTCAAACTTCTTGCGGTGGCGACGAGTCTTTTCCGAAGGTTTTTATTCTCCGGCGGTGTGTCCGGCGTGAGGTCGTCTGGACTGTTGTTTTCGCCGGGCCTGGACTGATTATCTGACTCGTCCTATTCGGACGGTAGCTTGTCTGCGTGTTCGTCGTCCACCGGTTTGCCCTGCTGTATTGCTGGGTCATTAGGAGCGATGTTGTTGTCGAGGCGGGACTTAGGGCGGCGTCTGCGTCGCCGTTTTGGTTGTTTGTCGGCGGGATTATCTTCTGCCGCGCCCCATTGGTCCTCGTTATCGCTTCCTTTTGGGGTATCCACCATGTATACGTCATATGACGAGGTGGTCTTCCCGTGCCCTGTAGGCGCTGGTTCTTGTTCATCTCCGGCATCGTCGTCCATACCGTCGATGTCTTCGGAGTCATAGTTTAGCATGCCGGTTAGATCGTCGACAGTGGCTACAAAGTGGGTGGTGGGTGGGCTTTGAATTTCTTCGTCGTCCGAATCCCAACCGTCCTGGCCGTAGTCCGGCCAGGTCTCTCCAGATAGCGAGAGGTGTTTTAATGAATTTAGGATGTCGCCAAAGGGCGAGTGTTGGAAGATGTCCGCGGCGGTGAATTCCATAACTGGCGCCCAATCGGATTTGATTGGCAGGGGCGCGGGAGGTCCGGAGCCCGGCACCTCAGAGTCACGAGCTTCACGAGGGACAAGGTTAGTGTTCGGCTCCATCGCCGTGGAAGTTGAAGCCCCCGAGGCGGTGTCCAACCACCGGTCCTCGATCTGGGCGATCGGCTCCGGACTAAGGGCCGGAGTGGATTCTTCTGCGGCCACCAAGGCACTGTTCGGCGGCAGAGCTAGATCATGCCCATCGTGACAGTGCGGCGCGCTTGGCTGTGGCTCGAGCCCGTCGAAGATCAAGTCCCCGCGGATGTCGGCCGTGAAGTTTAGGCTTCCGAATCTGACCTGACGGCCAGGGGCGTAGCTTTCGATCTGCTCCAGATGGCCGAGTGAATTAGCCCGCAGTGCGAAGCCGCCGAATACGAAGATCTGTCCGGGGAGAAAAGTCTCACCCTGGACAGCGTTGTTGATTGAAGAAGCCTTCGAGCCTATCGGTGACGACACAGAGGAATTCTCAATGAAAGCACCAATGTCGGTGTCAAAACCGGCGGATCTCGGGTAGGGGGTCCCGAACTGTGCGTCTAGGCGGATGGTAACAGGAGACAAGGGACACGATGTTTTACCCAGGTTCGGGCCCTCTTGATGGAGGTAAAACCCTACGTCCTGCTTGATTAATATTGATGATATGGGTAGTACAAGAGTGGATCTACCACGAGATCAAGGAGGCTAAACCCTAAAGCTAGCCTATGGTATGATTGTTGTAATGTATGTTGTGTCCTACGGACTAAAGCCCTCCAGTTTATATAGACATCGGAGAAGTCTAGGGTTACACAGAGTCGGTTACAATGGTAGGAGATCTACATATCCGTATCGCCAAGCTTGCCTTCCACGCCAAGGAAAGTCCCCTCCGGACACGGGACGGAGTCTTCAATCTTGTATCTTCGTAGTCTTGGAGTCCGGCGGACGATGATAGTCCGGCTGTCCGGACACCCCCTAGTCCAGGACTCCCTCAGTTATCATGAGTGTTGACATACTTGAGCTTGATCTCCCCTCGCCTAATGTGATCCCGGATGAAATGATACCGAATCTCAATATGCTTCGTCTTGAAGTGTTGCACCGGGTTGAGAGAAATCTTGATGGCACTTTCGTTGTCACACCAAAGAGGCACTTTGTCACAAATGACACCGTATTCCTTTAAAGTTTGCCTCATCCATAAGAGTTGTGCACAACAATTATCGGCCGCCACATATTCCGCTTCGGTGGACGAGAGAGACACACAACTTTGCTTCTTGGAAGACCAACTCACCAAAGAGCACCCAAGAAACTGGCACCCTCCGGAAGTGGACTTCCTATCCACTTTGTCTCCCGCCCAATCGGAATCCGTAAATCCTTCAAGCTTGAAGTTTGCCCCTCTTGGGTACCATAAGCCAAAGTTTGGGGTATGAGCCAAATATCAAAAGATTCGCTTGACCGCCACATAGTGACTTTCCTTCGGTGCGGCTTGAAACCGTGCACACATCCCCACACTCAACATGATATCTGGTCTAGACGCACAAAGGTAAAGCAAGGAGCCAATCATGGAGTGATATACCTTTTGATCCACCACTTTACCATTGGGATCAATGTCAAGTTGGCACTTGGTGGGCATTGGTGTAGTAGCCGGCTTGACATCATTTAGCTTGAATCTTTTTAGCATGTCTTGAGTGTATTTGGCTTGGTTGATGAAGATTCCTTCTCTTCTTTGTTTGATGTCAAAACCAAGGAAGAACTTCAACTCTCCCATCGAAGACATCTTGAACTTGGAGGTCATGAGAGCGGCAAATTCCTCATTGAAAGCTTTGTTAGGGGAACCAAAGATAATGTCATCAACATATAGTTGGCATACAAACAACTCCCCTTTGAGCTTCTTAGTAAAAAGAGTGGGATCGATTAGCCCCACCTCAAATCCACGATCTTGTAACAACTCGGTAAGGTGGTCATACCACGCACGTGGGGCTTGTTTAAGGCCATAGAGTGCCTTATTGAGTTGATACACATGATCCGGGAAGTAGGGATCCTCAAACCCGAGGGGTTGCTTGACATAGACCAACTCATTAATAGGACCATTAATAAAAGCACTTTTCACATCCATTTGTTGCAACTTAAAGTTGTGATGGGAAGCATAAGCAATCAACAAACGTATGGATTCAAGACGAGCAACGGGAGCAAAGGTTTCACCGTAGTCCATACCCTCGACTTGGGAGTAGCCTTGTGCTACCAATCTTGCCTTGTTGCGAACGATGTTCCCATGAGCATCTTGCTTGTTCTTGAAGATCCACTTGGTTCCAATGACGTTGTGGTCCCCCGATGGCCTTGGCACCAATCTCCACACCTTGTTGTACTCGAAGTTGTTGAGTTCTTCATGCATGGCATTGAGCCAATCCGAGTCTTCGAGCGCCTCATAGACCTTTTGGGGTTCAACACACGAGACAAACGTGTGATGTTCACAATAGTTTGCTAATTGTCTATGAGTGCTTACCCCCTTTCTTAGGCTTCCAACCACATTTTCCATGAGATGGCCTTGGGTGGTGAGCTTGGAAGCAATCTTCACGGCACGACGCTCTAATTCCTCCTCGGCTGTGGAAGGAGGAGGTGATCATCTTGAGCGCCGTCTTGAGCTTGTTCTTGATCTTGAGCTTGCTCATGATCTTGAACTTGCTCGAGGGGGAGAACTTGACCTTGGGCATCATTTAGAGGTTCACCACCATCTTGAGGTTGATCTTGCCCTTGTTCTTGTTCACGAGGTTGAGGGCCTTCACTTTGTTCTTCGGAAGCATGTGGGTCTTGGGGGGGTGATGGCTCCACTTGAGTGGAGCATTGTCCTTCTCCTTCGGCCACAAGGGGTTCCTCAATGGGTAGAATTTGACCAATACCCATTCTTCTTATGGCTTGGGGAGGAATTTCATCACCTACATCACAAGTACCACTTTGCTCCACTTGGGAGCCATTATTTTCGTCAAACTCCACATTACACGTCTCCTCAATGAGTCCGGTGGACTTGTTGAGAACACGGTAAGCATGAGAGTTTGTAGCATAACCAACAAATATGCCCTCATGAGCTCTATCCTCAAATTTAGACAAACGAACACCTTTCTTGAGAATGAAACACTTACAACCGAACACCCAGAAGTACTTGAGGTTGGGCTTGTTGCCGGTGAGTATCTCATAAGGAGTCTTGTTCAAGCCTTTGCGGAGATAGAGCCGATTGGATGCATGACATGCGGTGTTGATGGCTTCAGCCCAAAAGTTGTATGGAGACTTGAACTCCGCCATCATGGTCCTTGCCGCATCCATGAACATCCGGTTCTTCCTCTCCGCAACACCATTTTGTTGAGGGGTATATAGAGCAGCATATTGGTGCTTGATCCCCTCATCACTAAGAAACTCATCCAAGGTGTAGTTCTCGAACTCGGTGCCGTTGTCACTTCTGATTGTCAAGATCTTTGCATTATGTTGACGTTGAGCTTCATTTGCAAAATCGATGACGGTTTGTTGAGTCTCACTCTTCCTCTTGAAGAAGTATACCCAAGTGTATCTTGAATAATCATCCACAATCACCAAGCAATACTTTCTACCTCCAAGACTATCAAAAGATGGAGGCCCAAAGAGATCCATGTGAAGGAGTTCCAAGGGTCTCTTCGAGTAGATGATGGTCGTGGGAGGGTGAGCCTTCTCATGAAGCTTTCCTTCAATACAAGCACTGCAAGTACGATCTTTGGCAAAACTAACATTTGTTAGTCCACGGACGTGGTCCCCTTAAGAAGACTTTGCAAAGATCTCATATTGAGGTGGGCCAAATGGCGATGCCAAATCCATCCCACGTCAACTTTAGCCATTCGGCATGTCGCGGTCTTAGTGGGTCGCTCCGAAAAGTTAATCACATAGAGACCGTTCTCGACATGCCCAACAAAGGCTACTTTAAGAGTCTTGCTCCACAAGAGGGCCACGGTATCAATGTCAAAGAAGGTAGCAAAACCCATGAGTGCAAGTTGACGAACAGAAAGCAAATTGTATGCAAGGGACTCAACAAGCATGACTTTCTCGATCGTTAGATCATGAGAAATGACAACCTTGCCAAGACCCAATACCTTAGAATGTGAGGCATCACCCCACTCAACATTGGTGGGCATAGATGGAAACTTTTGCACGTCCACCACCAAGTCCTTGCTTCCGGTCATATGATTTGTTGCTCCACTATCGAGCAACCATGATCCCCCACCGGAAGCAAACACCTACAAGAGATCAATGCTTGGTTTTAGGTACCCATTTAGTAATGGGTCCTTTGATGTTAGTAACAAGGGTCTTAGGAACCCAAATAGACCATTCAATGTACTCATAAGGAGAACCAACGAATTTAGCATAAACATGTCCATCACTAGCACGGCACAACACATAAGACGGGTTAAAGTCGCCGGCTTTGTTGGAGGGAATGCTTTTGCCCTTTTGGACGTCAACTCCCTTCACTCTTTCTTTCTTCTCCTTAGGAGCACCCTCTCCCTCTTTCACAAAAGTTTGCTTGAGAGGAGGAGGACGTTTGGTCTTGTCATTCTTCTTCTTCTTGCTCTTGGACTTGGGTGCAAACCCAATTCCTTCCTTGGCCACAACTTCCTTTTGATTGCTCAAAAGGTCGTTGAGGTTCTTCTCACCTTGAATGCATGTCACAAGGCCTTTCCCAAGTTGATCCTTCAATTTGTCATTCTCCTCCACAAGATGCACATGCTCACAACATGGGTTAGTAGCACATGCATTATCAATTAATACCATATGAGGGAAGGTGGCCTTTTCCTTGGTTAGCTCAACTTGGAGTTGAGCATGAGACTCCTTGAGGTTAGCGTGAGCACCCTTCAAGACCTTGTGGGACTTGTCAAGTATCTCAAACTCCTCTTTGAGTCTAGCATGATCAACCCCAAGTTTAGCCTTCTCGGAAGTTAGCACACGAGACACGACAAGAGCATGATAAAGATCTTTCTTTAACTTAGCATGGTCATCATTGTGTGACTCCTCAAAAGTCAAATGATGAACACGCTCTTCCTCAAGAGCATTAGAGAGATCCGATATCTCATCGGCATAGTCACGACTATGACCTTCCATCTTAGAGATGGTTTCTTCGTGGGCCTCGATCATGTCATTGGCCTCACCAAGTTGTTCCAAGAGAGCAACAAAATGCTTCTTGGACTTGCCCTTGAGCTTACTCATAAAAGACTCAAATTCATTCACTTCCTCATTAGACCCATCATGTTCATCAATGAAATCCTCCAAGGAGGGATTAGTAATGATGGAGGTTGTGATGTTGGGGGTTACCTTGTTTGAAGCTTTAGCCATGAGGCACTTGGCGGTGATGTTTTCGTTGGGTGAATCAAAGAGAGACACCGGGGGAGTAGTAGCAATGGCAACGGATGCCATGGCCATTGCTTCTCCATTTTCATCATCATCGTCATCCTCTTGGTATTCTTCTTGAACCACCAACCCACGAGTGGGAGTCTTCTTGGCGAAGTTGTTCTTGTTGGGGAAGGACTTGGCTTTGTCTTTTCGGGTGAATTTGCCACCATTGTCTTCCCGCTTCTCGTAAGGACAATCTGCAACGAAATGGCTCACATTGCCACAGTTGAAGCAAGTTCTAACTCGTTGCTTGCCCTTTACGCCACTTGAGTTGTTCTTGTTGAAGTTGGGTCTTGTATTCTTCTTGCTCCAAAATTGTCTTGAAGCAAGGGCCATGTGCTCATGATAATCATACTTGGTGTCTTCGGGGTTGCTCTCCTCATCTTCCACTTCTTCCTCTTCTTCCATAATAACCTTGGCCTTCAAAGCAAGGTTGGGCTTCTTTGCCCTTTGAGAACGGAGCACCGCATTGTCGGCGGTCTTGTCCAAGATGCTCATAGCAACGAACTCATCCAACACTTCACTTGAGGTCATGGAGTGGAAGTCCGGTCTTTGACGAATGATGGAGGACATGGCCTTGTTGTAGGACATCATGGCCTTGAGGAATTTGCGCTTGATCCAATTGTCATCCGTGTCCTTGCTTCCATGATCTCGGAGTGAGACCGCGAGTTTGGTCACTCTTCGAAAGAGCTCACGAGGTTCTTCATCCTCTTTCATTGCAAACTCATCGGCTTCATCTTGCACCACTTCATAGTTGGAGCGTTGAATGCTAGCACTTCCTCGATAGAGAGACACAACACATTTCCATGCGTCCTTAGCCATGGCATGAGGTCGAAGATGAGGGAGATCTTTGGGAAGGATTGCATCTTGGATGATGAAGAGAGCACTCTCATTGAATTGATTATCCACGACTTCTTGAGGGGTGAAGTTGCTTGTGTCATGAGGATAGAAACCTTCTTCAATGATTCTCCAAAGGTTAGTATTCACATGTTTTAAATGACGCTTGAAGCGATAAACCCAAGAATCAAAATCTTCATGTTTCTCATACTTAGGAGGAGGACCGGCATGATTTAAATGAGTAGAGGGAATCGGCCCTCCATAAATTGGAGGTTCCACATGGGCAAAGATGCCGGTGCCATTTTTACCACTAGACATAGGAGCTTTCTCACTAGTAGCTTCCCCCTTGTCGGGGTTAGCATCCGTCACCGTGTTGGCGGGATCACCCACTTTCATGGGCGCGGTGGAAAGTTTAAGCCCTTCTAAGAAATCCTTAAACATGTCCTTGACCTCGGTCGTCATGGAGGTTTTCAATGTGTCCAACACCACATTGAATTCCTCACGTGAGATCGAGTTACCCCTATCTCCCGTAGATGATATCGGATTCGCACCGGAGTGCTCTCCCACATCATCTACGACGTCAACCATACTCTTCGGACGGTAAAGTCCTTAAAAAGAGACGAGGCTCTGGTACCAATTGAAAGGATCGATATGGTTGACTAGAGAGGAGGTGAATAGGCAACTAACAATTTTCAAGCTTTTCTTTACCAATTTAAACTTTGCAACAAAATAGGTTGTCTAGATATGCAACTATGTGAGCAACCTATATGATGCAAGAACAACTAGCACATAAGCAAGCAAGGTATACAACACAAGTAGGCTTGCAACAGTAAAGGCACGAAATAACCAAGAGTGGAGCCGGTGGAGACGAGGATGTGTTACCGAAGTTCCTTCCTTTTAAGGGGAAGTACGTCTCCGTTAGAGCGGTGTGGAGGCACAATGCTCCCCAAGAAGCCACTAGGGCCACTGTATTCTCCTCACGCCCTCACACAATGCGAGATGTCGTGATTCCACTATTGGTGCCCTTGAAGGCGGCGACCGAACCTTTACAAACAAGGTTGGGGCTATCTCCACAATAATTGGAGGCTCCCAACAACACCACGAAGTTTCACCACAATGGAGTATGGCTTCGAGGTGACCTCAACCGTCTAGGGTGCTCAAACACCCAAGAGTAACAAGATCCGCTAGGGATAAGAGAGGGAATCAAATTTCTCTTGGTGGAAGTGTAGATCGGGGCCTTCTCAACCATCCCGAGCAAATCAACAATTTTGATTGGCTAGGGAGAGAGATCGGGCGAAAATGGAGCTTGGAGCAACAATGGAGCTTTCGGGGAAAGAGGTAGGTCAACTTTGGGGAAGAAGACACCTATATATAGTGGGGGAACCAATCCAACCGTTACCCCACTGAACAGCCACGCATAAAGCGGTACTACCGCTTGGGCAGGGCGGTACTACCGCTGAAGGGCGGTACTACCGCTCCCACCCAGCGGTACTGTCGCGCTGACGAGGAGGTCAGGGTCTTGGCCCCAGAGCGGTACTACCGCGGGAGTAGGAGCGGTACTACCGCTCGAATCGGTACTACCGCCACTACTACCGCTCCTAGTACCGTAAAACCCGACACGAAAAACATCGGGCTCGAGTCGAGGCGGTAGTAGCCCGGAACCCCTGCGGTACTACGGCCGAAAACCACAAGCGGTACTACCGCTCTGGGAGCGGTACTACCGCTCGGGGAGCGGTACTGCCGCTTGAGGAGCTTCGGCGGTACTACCGCTGGGACAGGACGGAGCAGGTACAGAGGGAAAGGCAGCTCCAATGATGCGGAAGGAAAACATCGGGTGTGATATGGATGTGTACGTGTTGATTCCACCCTAGCCTTACCAAAGCGAATCCCCTCTTGATAGTACAGTGACTCCTACGAACCTAGTCCACCAACAACGGAATGAAGGAGCTACACCGTCTTGAATAAAACACCGAGGGGAGGTAATCGTCTCGTGCCAATGGATGAATATCTGAAAGAACTTAACGCACACGATTAGTCCGCAAAAGCATTATCATCAATCACCAAAACATTTTGGGGATAAATATGCCCTTACAATATGCATTAGCACTACTGCATATTTTTAAAGATGTAGGCTCGTCCGATAAGAAAGAAAAATAGGTTGTAAAAAAATACTTGACAGAACGAAGCTGCTGCCGCCGCCACAATTTGGCACCGTCGATTGTGTTCTCCCTGCATTCCTGCACCGACAGAGCCGACGGAGGAGGCGAGGGGCGACCATCTACCAGTGGTTGAGGGGTAACAGTGCAGAGTGCCCGAAAAATCCCCTCTCTAAGGTTTGGAAAGGAGGGAACGATTCAAAGTCATAAACAAGGCACTAAAACACAAATAGTCAACTACTAGTTAAAGTTACGTTTATTTATCCATTCCACATGCAAAATCGTCAACTTTGTAGAAACTTCATTTCAGCAAATCGTGCTTCCTCCGTCCCAATTCAAACATTGGTTTTGCGGAAGCCAATTCTTCACAAAGTTTAACTAATGAAAATATCTATATGCACAATACTAAGTATATACGAAAATGTATTTCAAGATGAAACCGATGGTATTGATTTTTCTTTATTGGCAGCCTTTATCTCTACACAGGTGAGGAAGTCATTTTTCTCTTTTTAGGTGATTTTCTGTTTTCTTTTGTATACACACAATGACTTTTTTAGGGGGGTACACCCAATGACTTTTTTTTGAATCTATACACCCAATGCTAAGTTAGACTAAGTTTATTTTGTGAGACAAGCCCAATTACCATGTTTTTTTTAGAACTAGCCCAATGACCGAGTCGCGGCGCCCCTATGTCTCGCCTCAGCGAGAGGGGTAGGAACCCTCGCTGAAGGGAGACCGAGATGGGCCGGCCCAGGAACGCGGGATGCCACAACCTCCTTTTTTCTGTATTTTTTATGTTTTCTGTTTTGCTGTTTGCTTTCTTTTTTAAAATTTTGTTTACACTTTAAAATATTCTAAATATACATATTACAAAAAACACTCTATAAAAATATTTGGAAAATGTTGACCAAGCATTTGAAATATGTTAAATGTGTATAGAAAAAATGTTTATCACGTATACGAAAATTGTATAAAAAAATGTGTATAAATTTTTTGATCATGTACTAAAAGATGCTAATCAAACATTTGAATTTTTTTTGAACAAGTATTTGGAAAATGTCGATAAAGCATTTGAAAAATGATAAATGTGTGTAGAAAAAATGTTGACCATGTATTAAAAAAAGGTGATTTTTTTATCATGTAGATAAAAATGTTAATTAAGAATTTGAATAAAATGTTGAATGAGTATTTGAAAAATGGTGATCAAGCATTTGAAAAATGTTAAATGTTTATCAAAAAAATGTTAACCATGTATTAGAAAATGATTTAATTATTTCATCATGTATATAAAAAATGTGAACCAAGCATTTGAAAAAATGTTGAACAAATATTTGTAAAATGTTGATTGTGCATTTGATAAATGTTAAAAATGTTGACCAGTACTAAAAAATGATGATTTTTTGATAATGTATATAAAAATGTTAATCAAGCATTTGAAAAAATGTTGAAAAAGTATTTGAGAAATGTTAATCAAGCATTTGGAAACTGTTAAATGTGTACAGAAAAAATGTTGACCATGTGTTCATGTTTTTTAATATTGCATTTAGAAAAATGTTAAACAAGCATTTGAAAAATGTTTGAAACGTGGAGAAAACCGGCTCGACTTGCTTCAAGTAGGTCACGCCCCGCTACTTAACATGAACGCTGCTTCCTGTAGTTCCAGTGTTCGACCCCTCGTTCTTCCTTTTTATTTCTATTTTTCATAAATGTGCACGAAATGGGCCGGCCGACTTCTGTAGCCGCTTCAGCGATACATCCTACGGCCTCGCTGAAGGCGAGATATAGTCGCCGTGGACCGAGTTGCCCATTTGAGAGAAACGGCCCTGTGTGGATATTGGGCCAAAATGTAGCCCAGTGCACTGCGGCACACACCACAGTTTAGAATTCCTGCGTGGCTCTACGCTTTAATACCACATCGCTTGTCAAAGCTAGATTAAACATGTTTATAAGCTTTCCCACGCTGCAGGATAGCACAGCGTGTCAGCGTGGCAAGCGCTGACAGCAACTCGAAAACTGGTATATGATGATTGAAATTTACCAGTCTGAAGACCCACACGACATGCTGTGGGTGTGCATTTTTGTTTTTGAGTCTGGAGTACCTTTTTGTTTTACTGCAGGCATCTTCTTTTACGAGGCGACAACAACTCGAATTAATGATCATAGTACTACTATCATACTCCCTCCGACAGAGGAAGTACATGATACACCATGTGGTATCTGCAGCTTAACCAAAAAAGGTACACCATCGGTTCATATAAGTTTTTATAAATTGTGATGAGAAAAAAAGGAACATGTATACACAAAAGGTTCACATAAATTTGGTTATTTTTAACAACAACAACCATTTCTATACTATATATAGGCAACGGGGAAATTCAATCACCCTGGCCACCCCTAGCTACACTCCTGAATTTCGGTTCAATAATACTCCTTTGGTTCCAAATTACCAAGCACACTAGGTTTTGTTAGGACAAGTTTTTGACCAAAAACTACTCTATTGATCTATAGTACTCCCTCAGTCCCAAAATAATTATCTCAAGCTTAGTACAATTTTATACTAGAGCTAGTACAAAGTTGAGACACTTATTTTGGGACGGAGGAAGTATGTGACATAAAGTTGATGTCATTACCTTCGTATTCCAAAAGTACTTGGTTGTTATTTTGCATCATCAAAGTTAGATCCCAAATATATAATTGTTTTAACAAACCTAGTATATTTGGACATTTATTCGGAACAAAGAGATTATGAATGTATGATTATTTGTGCTTTACACTTACTATATGACTTAAAGATTGTAACTAGGTGGTAGACACCATCAACCATCTCAAATTGATAACATGAGACTTAAAAATATGTAGCTCAAATTCTTCTTTTAGGAAGTGTTAAATACTTTTAACTTATGGTAACCCGGTGTACAAAACTTTATGTATAATATTTCTTAGCTTGCAAATTATCATAAGTTCTTAGGGCATGTACAATGGTCGATAAGATAGTCTTATCTTAAATCTTGCATGTAATTTAGAGATGACAAAAAAACATCTCTACAATGGGTCATTTCTTAACCTTATCTTCAATAACTAGTTATTCCTAAAAACATGGTGAGACATATTGTGCTAAGAGATCATCTCTTGCCTTCTCTTAATTAAGAGAAGACAAGCCTTCTCTTATGATTTCTCTCTTCTCCACCTCATCATTTATCCTATGTGGCATTGCTAAGATAGAACCATTGTACATGCCCTTCCCGCAAAAGAAACAATAGTTTCTTACCAAATTTCATATGACTGTCTTCTGCATGCATGAATACTTTCACAGTTCCTTGAACTTTTTTTTTTTTGCAAAAAGGAGGCAGACCTATTATAAATATTCATCGGAAGTACCAAACACCTCAATCATAATAAAATTTACATTAAGGTTGATGGACCATCGGACGACCACTGCTGTCGTCAAAACGAGCCATCGATGCGCTGAAGTCGCTACTCCCATAGCGGAGCCGACCTGACCTTATCCATGACAGCCGGAAAGTCTTCATCGATGTGCCCCTAAGGACCAGCACCCCGGGCCCGCGGTCGCCGCCGCTGAATCCTTGATTCGACCTGAAGAACCCGACACCAAATCTCGTAGTCGTGCACGCACGACAAAAAACCCTATCCCCGTCGCACCGAAGAGCTGGCTGGAATCTATGCCAGAGATTCCTCTAATCCGTCCCGACTGACGAACTTGAGGAGGATCGAAACTCAAAAGACTGACTCGAAGAAGAAGCAGCCCCATCCGTCCGAGTGCTGCCCTTGCACGGACTAAAATCCTAACCTATCTACTAGCCGAAGCCGAGGCACCAAGATATCATTCTAGTGATATCATGTGTGCATACATACCGACGCATAATCATCTACTCTTTTTACAAGAATTCTTGCGAAAAAGAAGATAACGTTTATACGATCAGTAAAGAAACTAATCCCGAAATAATACCGCCGTGTTGTGGTTGATTTGGAAGATGCGGGGTAATGCATGCTTTTTATTATAATCCAGTCGTTATTACTAATATGGTGGGTCACGCATCGGTTAATGACCATTTTGCGGATGACTTAAATGTATGTATGCACGGCTTTATGCTAGTCATGGTGGAAAGTAATTTAGACTAATAACATGCATATGTTACTACCTTCGTAGTGAGTAATAACATAAGCCGAGGCAAGGGGCTTGCATAACTGGCGGCAGAGTAATTAATATTGTAGCAGTAAGTATAGGTTTTTCCTTATAGTTAGGGCTGCTTCATGAGGCATTCCGCGGTACATGGGTTAAACCTCTCTATCTTCGATGCGGATGATCTTTTTACTGTGGCCAGTGGCATCTATGAGACATAGTTTTAGCGTCTTGGTCGGGACGGTGAGGCGACGACAACGGCCTACATTTAGAATAATCACCCCATCACCGCTCCAGAGGTGCGCCTGGATTCAACCGACGCTAGTGGTCATTGATTTGTTTGTAGGTCCTCCTAATATATGTTTTATATTTTTCTTCATCGCGATAGAGGTTGTTCTAATGTGTTGACCAAAGTCTTAGCACGACGATTTTTTGTCTAGCCTGGCTCCAGTGAGGAAGGGGTAACGTGCTTTCGACTCATTCCAGTGCATGTTAAAGCTAGGTGGTCCATTGTGTTTTGACGTGTTGGTCAAAGGTAGCATGACGATTTTTTGACTGTCAAACAAGATTAGCCTGGCTCCGGTGAGGAAGGGGTAACGTTCTTTCAACTCATTCCAGTGCAAGTTAAAGCTCGGTGGTCCATAGACCTGGCTGTAATCTTTGTTCTAGGACTCTTGTACTGATATCACTTGATTATTAATAGAACAGGACTTTTTCATCTAACTTATAAAGGATGAAAGGGTTCGTAGTCACAACGAAGCCAGCCACGTCGCCTTTAAATCGCTGCTGCCACCGCCTGTAATTTTCGTTCCCCGCTGAGGGCATTTTCGTCATTTCGCATCCGGGCGTATAAAAGAAAGCCGCTCCAGTGGAGGTAACCTAGCCTTCCGCCCATCCCGCACTGGCGCCGCGCCCCTCTCCTCTCTCTCCCCGCCTGCCTCCCTGCCCCGCCGCTGTCGTCTCCTCCACCCGGCCAGCCGCCGCCACTCGCGCCCGTCTCCTCCGGCGAAGCGCCGCATCCCTCCCCCCGCATCTCTCCTCCTCCCATGCGCTCCCCTATGGCCCTATCCCATCCATGCCCAAGCGGGACGGCAGCAGCGGCGGCTTGCGGCGATGGGAGCAGGGGCCGGGTCAAGGCAGGACGGCCTGGATGCGCAGCGCGAGGGAAAATATCTCCTCTCCCGTGCTCTCCCCTCCTTCCCTCCCATCGCGCCGCCGCACTCCCCTGCCCCAATCCCCTCCTTCCCTCCTGTCGCATCGCCGGCTCCACGCGGCAGCTGACTCGGCCTTCTCTCCCCGGCGCTCGAGGTGCAGCAGCGGGTGCGGCAGTTCTCGGTCCAGCCGGGTCGGGCGCAGGTCACCGGCATCACGCGTCGCGCGCCATGATTCTGGATCGGGCGCAGATCTTTGCGCTGCCACCTCTCCTCCTCCTCCTCGTCCTCTGCTCTATCTCTCTCTCCCATGCCGCCATCGTTGCAAGGAGGGGAGATAGGTGCCAAGGACAAGAAGCAACAGGTTGGTCGCGGTGGGCTTGAGCTGCTAGGGAGATGGAGGAGGCCGTCGTGGTTCGTCGTGGAGGCGGCGCCGCCAGCAAGCTGGTTGAGGTACGTGTCAGATCCGTTGGTTGAGGTACGTGTCAATGTTTGGTTCTGCTGTTGAGCCAAAGAGAAGTGATGATGTTCTGTGCTGCTGGTTCTAATATATAACCCGTAGGTACATTACTGAAGAGAAGGCTATGAGCCAAAGAGAAGTGATGATGAATATGACATACGTTTAGTTGCTACATAATCTCTGTATGGTGTAAGTACCTGTGTTCATTGCATTGGAGGGAAAGGACACAAAGAGTAAGAGAGACACACTGAGCTTCATTTTTGGCTTTTCATTTATTAAGTGATGAAGGTTATTTCATATATATATATATATGATTAATCGAAAGTTGACAGTTACCTTTAATTTATTAACTCAAATGATGAGAGGCACACCAATACATGACTAGCTGAGCTTCATTTTTGGCTTTTCATTTATTAAGTGATGAAGGTTATTTCATATATATATATATATATATATGATTAATCGAAAGTTGACAGTTACCTTTAATTTGTTAACTCAAATGATTGTACTTAGAATTACCTTCAGACTTTGGTATTTTCCATCACCAATTGGATTAATGGTTTGCAGCCCAAGAACAATGTTTTATGGTGTTCTTATTCCTGATTTAGTTGTATCTATTATTGCAAGAGTTGATGATATATGGTGAGCTGCCTCACACCATCATTCAGTCTTTGTAGCATTTGAGTCAGCAAAGTTGCTGTAATCACATAATCTACCTAATTCTTGACAAGTCATCTGTATATGTACTGGTAACTAATGGATTTGACAATACTTTTTATCAGCACTCCGTTCTCATGTTTTGAGGGCAGCTCAGCTTTGAGAATGCACTAAATATTTATTTGGGGAATAGTTTTTGCTCCATTTTTGTAATCATTTTGAATTGATGGTCTGATGGATATCATGCCTGTGCCTGTTTCGATTCTTCAGGCCTTCAGTTACATTTTCCAAATGCCTATTCTGTTAGCCCAGAGTATTTTCAGATGCTCCAGTACTGAGATATTCTCATTCTCTTTTTAGGTTTGTGACCTTAATTTTCTGTAGAGATAGTAGAATCAGATATATAGTGCGAGAAGACGATGGTATTTCCATGAGCTCTCGTAATGTGAGTCTATTGCCTGAGGAAAGGGAGAAGGTTCGTCTACTAAACAAATTAACAAACTGTTTTCGCACGCTTGTATTCTGACTTTTGAAGCTTGGCCTTTTTAGTTGGTGATGTGATCAAATCAACTTCTTTCCTTTCTCTTTCCACAGCCGTACGTGCCCTCCACTCCCAGCTGCACCTCTGCTTTTCCCCTGCTTCCTCGCTTGGCAATTGGCATTAAGAGGTGACACATCAGGTCAAGTAAGAGCACACCAACTCTTGCCCCCTGTAGAATTTTTATGGCATAGTTGTTCATCTATATGGCTCTAGGGAAATCATTTGATAGATACTCCAATTATAAGAATTTTTTTGTTCCTCTAACTGAATCTCATGGAACAGTCCTGCATGAGAAGGTACAATAGCTTTAGACATTATCTGAAGCTGCATATCTTAGTATCTGTGAAATGTTTAATATCTTATATCTTGCTTGTGCAGTCGAGGGTGATTTGGAGGGCACCAGAAGGGAGATCATATCATATTTTCTATCATTGTGCTCTGGATCTTCTCCTTTTCAGATAAGCAACCACACATTTCTATCAAGGAATTCATATATCTTACGTTTCATTGCATATGCTGTTATAGGCATGTGCTGTTGCAGAAAATTTGTTTCTGAGACACACCGGTTACTATAATTACGTGGTGTGGCGGGATGTGGAGTATAGAGATGCCGTGGGTTAGAGGATGGCCGCGGGATAAGCCGGAAAGGCTGAGCCGAGGAGAAGGAGCACTCAGCTATGGTGTCTGGTGTAGGGATGGGAGTAGGATCTGCGTGAGGAGGAGGGGGCGCACATCATGGCTTCGAAGGTCACGCCTAGACGGCGTCTACCCCTGTCATCCACCCGCACTGGTATGCCATGCTCCTTTCCCTACACCGCCACGTACGTTATCCCACTACAATTGTCTCGCCAAGTTGCGCAGATTTGGGTTGAGGATGATTTGTGCCAACAAAGCTATGCTAGATATACTCCCTCCGTTCCTAAATATAAACCTTTGTAGAGATTTCATTATGGACCACATACAGCGTGTGACAATTGACTGACCTTGGTATGTTTGAGAATTAGGCAATTGATTGTGCCATTTCTCCGCGTATTGGTACTTATTTTTAGAACTGGTAGATTTTAAGATATATTTCTGATGCGTTACAGAATGCCACCAAAACAGAATAACTCTCCTGCCTATTTCCATTTATTCTTAACATTGCTTGTTTTTCCTTAAGATGCTACACTAGACTGCAGTTTTTGTTGTCACTACAACGATGTATTTTTCGATTGCATTTGCTGTCGACGCAATGCAAAGAGGGTTCAACGACTGAATATTGTTATGCTAACACATGTTTTGTTGGTGTGTGCTTTGTCAGATAAAATACATGTTTCTCAGGAGACACAAACTGTAGTTAATTCCGAAGGAGAATAGCAACTTTTGCTTCTGCTAGGTACGTACTTAAATTTATTGATATTCAACTATTTTTGGTGTTTTGATTTAGTTCCATCCAAGGCCACCAGTTAATTATAAGTACTTCCAAATAGTGATCACACAATCTTCTGTAGCATGTATATATTTATGGTAGTTTCTTCTACTAAATATGTGAACCTGGAAAAGACTCTGCCCGCATGCATTTGAATGTTACCTTGGCGACGATCCTTAAGCTTGTCAAAAGTTGTGGATCAATAGGCATTGACAAAAAAAGATCTAAGCTCTATGTTCTGAAATACAGGTAGAGAAGCAGCTATAGCACCCCTAGAGAGATTGCGTTGATTGATTCTCATCGTATATATAACTCAACTGTTTAAAGTATTCTATATACACTGAAATCGTGCTCATAATTTTTTAAAGTATTCTATATGCACTAAAATCGAGCTCATAATTTTTTTATCCTGTACCTTTTCTGCTAAAGATCATTACACTTCTCTTCAGTACATCAATGTTACTTCCAAAGCAGAGTCCCTCCTAGAGGATAGTTTCTTTTATCAGAAGGGTGAGTGTGTTGTATATTTTACTGTCCACTAAATCAACTACTTCTGGTTACATATTGTGACAAAATTAAGTAGGCATAGGCTTCTTCATTGATTCTTATACCGAAACTGAATTTGTATTGTGTTAATACATTATAGTCATCCTTGAAGGACTTGTGTTTTATTGCCATGCATGCTTAATAATTGCTTGCTGAAGCATTGGTCCTAATTTACCACGGGTTTTGCTCGGGTTGCGCTTTCTTTTTGTGTATGGTTGCTGGAGTGGCTATTGAATAGTGATTCTATCCATTAGTAGTATCTTGTCATTATGAAAGTTTCTGTATTTTTTGTACATATGAAGGTTTGTGTATTTTGTTCTCAGCGGCGTTGCTGCATATAAATTTGAGCAAATGATGATACGGTTCAGACTCACACTTTTCTGATTTTTATCTTGTCATTATGAAGGTTTGTGTATTTGTTTTTGTGCTGCACATAAATTTGAGGAGAATGATTTTATGGTTCAAAGAGACAATTTTATCATATTTGAGCTGCCAGCTTGCTTCAGCCATGTGATACCAGAGCCCGAGGTTGACAGTGGCCAAATGACTGAACTTGTTCGCAACATTAATAGTAGTACTCTTGATAAACATAGCATTCCTGACCTTTTTGTACCGTTCGCCTGTTTGCATGTTTATAACAGGGGAATTAGTCCAAGTTTTACTGGTTCACTTGCTACAGGTGCAATATATCTTTGGTGTTATTGAATCTTTAACCAAGATATGGCTGGAGGCTGGAGCAGACTAATCCTAATCGAATTGGTCATCTCACTTTATAGGTGGAGTAATTGGTGAGATTTTTTCTGTCTCTTGTAGTTGTATTTTACTTTCCAGAAAATCTGCATGATGGTACTCAAAATTTATGAATGGTTTTATTGGCATGTCACGTTGTGGACCGAGATGATGTTCAGTAGACTCCCTCATCACCTTGCCAGTGCTATGGATCGCTCACAGCTTGAATCTGAATGTGCTTCTTCCGGTCTATGCTCCCTCTCTTTGGTTCATTGGCCTCCCAAAACTACTTTGGTATGAAAGTAAAGCCTTCACTTACTGCCAGTGTAAATTGGCTATTTATTTTTTTCATTTCATTAAACCTATACTTTCTGGAGTGATCTTCATAACATACACAGTCAAATTTGTTTTTCTCACAAGCTGGATCATCGCATAACTTATTGGTGGTTGCACTAGCTGAACTTTGTTATAAGTTCTGGCGCGCATTGTATATCACAGATAAAGTGTATGTAATCTTATTGGTGAGTAGGTTTTAAAATGCTATAAATTTTAAATAATTGAAGCTAGCATTATAATGCTTCAGGTTTTTTCTTTCAATCAATCAACTTTTAACTGCTCACTAATTGGTGCCCATGCATGTTCTGTTACAATTAAAGGTAATGTACAAGAAAAGGTAGCTGTTGTTTTAGTTTTAAGAAATATATCAAAATAAAATCTGTGGTCAGTCTAGGTTGTACTGATATATATGTTTTTAAGAGACTGCTCTGTATTTATTTCCTAGCAGGAATTCCATACCATTTCATGGCCTTTAAAACTTGCCTATTAACCATGAGAAACCACTTTAGCTCTCTGTGTACGTTGATCATTGTAGTGCAGTGTTTGATATGTTACCAATAGCCTTTCCCTTGGCTCTTCCTCTCTATTTAGTTATTCCTTGAATCAAGTGCATAGTTATTTTGCCTATTGTAGGTTTTGTTATCGTTATAATTGTGTACTCACTTTATTCTAGGATATAAAGGCATATTAGTTATTCCTTTATCATGCCTATAATGTTCTAAACTTTGAAATCATATGGGATAAAGATCATGTCTCTTTTTATTTTGACATGGCCACCTTTATCGTTATACAGTATTTTTTATGAGAAACATTGCAGATATTATTTATAGATGCAAATTTGCAAGTTAAATTTATCAGGACTTGAAAATTTGTAGTCACTGCATGTTCTCTTATATACTCTGTCATGGTGTACTTCATTTTAAGCTTCAGAACTAGGAGATTGGTTTAGAGGTTATGTGCCTTTGTTTTGTAGTAAATTGTGGATGTCAATGTCAGTTCTTCTGCTGCAAAGTTGGGGAAAGAATTGCAGTGACAATCAAGTTTTGTCCGAGCACACAACATCAGCGACGTGATGATGAAGCAATGGCATTGTCTGGCTATTCATACAATTCTATAGAAGATGCAATGGACGTTCCAGCTGCTCGAGTAATGAAATATATGGAGACCGTGCGTGCCAAGGTATTGAAAGACTATAGTTACAACAAGCTGCAACAAAGGAAAGAGAACTGTATCTGATTGGTTTGTTAGGACAAAGAAAAAGAAATCAAAGAACAGGCTCTGAAGATTAGAGAACTTAGCAAGGACTTTGCAGACTACTTATATCAGGTTAAAAGCACTTCTGAGATTCACCGCCCAGCTAAAGGAAGTGTATGCTCAGCCAATTCCATAAGTGGTCGCGAGCTCAAGAAAGCGGCTATAGATATTCACAATGCAATTGCTCATCTTGGCCAGTTGAGTGAAAACAAAAAATGCAGGTAATCCAAAACACATCGGTATATCCATTTAGGAGAGGATCTATTTCCACGGCCTATGTGCCTTCAGAAGATGCCGATACTACCAGCTACAGTAGCCTTCTCTGAATATCAACTGATTACCTTTGTCTTGAGAAGATCACTGCCATAGTTCATCTGCCAGTCTTTCCAGAGCTTCTTCTATCACGTTGATGGACTTTGAACTTAAGCTATCCCCGGCTATGTATGTTAGTAGCTATGGCAATTGCATGTATAGATTAAACCATCAGCTACGTTCTATGTTGCGTGGCAATGCCAGTAGTCCCTCAATGTAATATGCAGCCGCTTATTATGTATTTCCTGCGAACATATGTTCATTATTAATAAACCTACCATGCATTGTAATATATAACGCTATGTATGAACATCATATCTAAGTATCATTTTCCTTACGCTTCAAAAATTTATGATTGGTCTGTTAATATTCTTATTTGCTTGGTTCGAATGCTTGGTTTCCTGTCGCCCTACAATCCACATTGCATTATATTTCCAGTTACATCTTCTACTTACTACTAACATTCTTTTTAATTCGCTTCTTGTATTACCCTCAGTGCTAAAACTCGAAGTTACTAACAAATGCAAACGTTTCTGTTACAAAAGGTTTAAATCATTACCCTTGATGCTTGAATTTGGACCTTGCACCTTACTTGGGTAACATAGAGCCAAATGGCACATTGTCCAAATACACGTTCAAAACACTTTGGGTTTGACATGTTCTCTATCCTTGATCAAACATAAAATTACTAAAAAATGGCAAATACTTCTCAACACGAACATGGTTTCACAAATGGGTCTCTGCGCCATTTGGCGCACCGGGTCATCTAGTATAGAGAAGAGACAAACCAGGTGCGCCATTAGTTGGAGAGTCAGCTTGTTCTCAGTCAAGGAGGGCTAGAGGCACAGTGCTACAACCTCTACCTAAGCAAGCAAGACAAGGGCATATTGCTGATCAGAATGCATGCCCAGTACAAAAATAAACAAAGGCACACAACCCTGGCGCGAACCAAAGCAAGGCTTGCCTTTACAATCTCAAGTCTGAACTACCTTTATTCATCTTACGATTCTTAAATACTTCCAATACAAAAATAAAGAAAGGCACACAACCCTGGTGCAAACTAAAGCACATTCAGGACGCCTGTTAGGCACCCCGTTGCAATATTACAAGGAGCATGTCCGGGAGGGCCTCGTTGTACATGTAATTGTACAATCGCGCTCGGTAGAAAAAAGGCGCTGTCTTCAACAAGAGACGGCGGAACTGGACCATCGATGCGGTGCCGGAGAAATATACAGTACCCAGCGCCCAGCGGTATCACCTGAAGGGGTGGTCCATCGATACAGCACCGCAAGATAGTTCCATTCCGCAAAGTATCAATCATCTGGAGGATAGAGCAAACAAACTTGTTAGGACAGGACGAGAAGAGGGTGGAGAACAACAGTTAGGAGCTGAAGGAACATCGAAGCTCACCGCGACTATTTCGCTATTGTGTTGGATTCAGTTTTCCACACAATGTCTTTTAGTTCTGATGAGAAATTCTTGTAGAACTGCATGCGGTTTTGAGAAAACAGTGTTAATTGTTTCAGAGTTCAGAATGTTTGGCTGTTAGAATTGAAATATATATAAAAATAATATCATACACTGTGAAACTCCAAGGTGTCCCCTCCAGTTTTACGAAGTTCAACCATATGGAGTGTTGGAGCAACCTCAAAAACCTGCAACAAATTGTATGCAATCATCAGGCAGCAAAGAAAAGTATCACAAGCCAGAAAACCAGCATAGAATGATTAGCACTTTGAATGAGAACTCAAAACAAAAGTAGCCGCAGCCTTGTAGAGCCATTGTGGTGACTTTTAAAAATCCCTTGTTCCCTCCGATTGTACTAAATCAGCAACAATTAATATGGATCGGAGGGAGTATTAATTTCTGTTTTCAGATCAGTGGCTGGTTGAACGGATCTTTTAATTAGAGTTAGCAGCAGAATTTTAGTGGAATTTGTAAATAAGATGTTAATGTCTCAGTATCGGCGACAGAGTCAGTACCTCCGTTGCTACAGATAAATGGCCTTTTCTTCCTGTCTTGTCACCTTTCAGTTTCATCTGGAAGTTCAAAAACAGAAACCCATATCAGTCCTGAACTGCTCAAATTCTAACAAACTCTTGAAGAACATAATGGTTACCTTATAATTTTGTTTCCGCACATTGAAACCAAGAGGGCCACAGGCTTCCTCTATTTTAGACATGATCTCTTGTGGTGTACGTTGCGACGCAAAGGATGTTTCCCGCTTTACCATCCCCTATATAAGGAAGGATCAAATTATTTGCGAACCAACAAGGTTTACTAATAATGCAAACTTGTGCCAAAAGAAGATGCCTAGATTTTTAAAAAGGGGCAATTAAGTGACTGGCAGAATGATATACCCTGCTTGTCACTACTTCAGTAATGACATTGGATATCAAACTATCAAAACTATTCGATTATATACCAACAGTTCTATGAACCTACCATCATCTCCTTCTCAAACAAATTTCCGAGGTTGAATCCCTCCGACCTTGAAATAAGAGCAAATGCATTCATGGATTCTGGTTTCTCTCTTCTCTCCGCCACAAGGTGTTCCTACGAAATAGGAAACCAAAAGTAACAAATAAACAGGAGCCATCGAAACACAATATTTCTGGGAGAACAGATATGTCAACTGCAGAACAGGAAAAGAGATTCAGATTTAATTACCTCTGAACTATCGAATGCAGCATCGACATCTTCAAGGCTCACATCTTCATTGTGCTCAGACTGTGGTGGTTTATAGTCCTTTTTGAACCATTCATCTTCCAAAATTTGGGCGATTGTTATCCTCTGCAAAAAGGAAAACAAAAAGAGCAAGTGTAAACCAATTATTTTCTCATACTCTGACGTAAATAAAGCTTCTAAAGAAGGAAGCTTCAGATATAGAAGAATTCGCAGGTGAGCATAACAGGCACTTACCGTGTGAGGATTGGGATCAAGAATGCGCTTAATAAGATTTCTTGCACCGGTAGAAAACCATGGTGGACAAGAAACATTAGCTCTGGCGATCTGTAGAGAAAACGGCAATAGTCTTGTCACTACCAATTCACATGACAAGAAAGGGTATGTCAAAGGCAGCAACTTACCAATTTATACAGAGTCATTAAGTTGGGATCATCGAAGGGCAAATATCCAGCCATAAGGACAAATAAGATTATGCCACAGGACCACACATCAGCAGCCATACCATCATAACCTTTATCAGCAAGCACCTAAAGAAACAATCTAATGATTACACTCCTGAAACACATTCATTAGAGAAGGTAGAAACACAAAGGTAACAGATTCACCTCAGGTGCAACATAATTTGGAGTTCCACAAGCAGTATGCAGAAGTCCATCCTCCTAAAATAAGAATAAAAAAGAGGTGATCAATACTCTTTCGGTTAACTGTTTCTCGTGTTCAAGCACAGTACCTTATGTTTCTGAAAATGAAAAGAAATGCATACTTCTAGGTGCTAGCCAACTAGGTAGAGATCATACCTTTGTTTGCGGAGAAAATGCGCTGAGGCCGAAGTCTGAGACTTTGAGAGCTCCATATGAATCAAGGAGCAGATTTTCTGGCTGCAAATGCCACATAAAACATCCGTAAATTAGGAAATGTATGACGGAGCATCAACGTTTATAAGTTACATATATCAGGAACTGGGTAGGATAACTTTAGAAACCTTGAGATCTCTATGGTACACTCCACGACTATGACAATAATCCACCGCATTTATAAGTTGGTGGAAGTATCGTCTTGCTTCATCTTCTCCTAGCTTCCCAGAATTGACCTAATTATCCACAAAATAATGATAATTGATAAATGAGTAACAACTAAAACATTTATGTGGCCTTATATAACAGACCTACAAGATAAGCTCGCGACATATAAAAATAATTCCACGCAAAATAAAAGCCACAATATCCAGCACATGAAGTTTTGAGGGTCTTACGATCTTATCAAAAAGCTCGCCTCCCTCAACAAACTCAAGAACCATGTATATCTTTGATTTGCTAGCCATCACCTGTGAAATGCACACATGTTACATGAGATGAAAGATATAAAAGACGGCGAGACAAAACTGTCTGCAAGAAAACTAGGGTGTACCTCATGCAGCTGGACCACATTGGGATGTCTTATTAGCTTCATTGTGGCGATCTCCCGTTTAATCTGAAATGAAGAGGCGGGAATAGATGGTCAGCGTTCATAATCAGACCAGATCTGTACGGAGGACGCAGGAGTTGAGGTAAACAGGACATCTAGCACCCTAGCAGTCGCGTTAGATTAGATCACATCATCCCTTATTTGCATATATAGCAGAAGAAATATACGACATCTATAAAATCCTCTTGTAAAGTGAGCCTGACGCGGGTGATGCAGGTGGAGAGTGGCCCCCGTTTAAGAGACCCGTTTTGCAGAGCTAGCAAATTCGATGGTCACAATTTTCAATTCATATTCTTTGGCATCAACCTGTTCTTTTTTTTGATTAAAAAAACATGTTCTCTTTTTTCTTTTTACCTTAACAACCACGGACGGAGAATCTCCACGGACGGAGAATCTCGACCATGACAGAGACCTCGACGTATA
The DNA here is from genome assembly GCA_963921465.1 of Triticum timopheevii. Classification (NCBI taxonomy): domain Eukaryota; kingdom Viridiplantae; phylum Streptophyta; class Magnoliopsida; order Poales; family Poaceae; genus Triticum; species Triticum timopheevii. The sequence continues at coordinate 577,752,343 of OY997268.1, forward strand.
ATTGTTATTTGGGACGTTCTTTTTCCAATTTGGTGTTGGTCCTCCGATGAATAAATTATGATTTCCTGGTCGTAATCTAGGGGTTTGTTTGTTTCTCAATTCGACGAATCAACCCACCTAGATGCATCGTTAATCATTAATTAAGGTGTTCCCCCTGTTCGGATGAAGCAAAGCGAGGGTGGTGGGGAGGGGATTGATTTGATTTGAGACGGACCTGCTCGACCATCTTGTGTCGGAGGACGTGGTTGCGGTCGAGCACCTTGATGGCGCAGGTGGCGGCGTTGCGGGTGTCCTTGGCGATCTTGACCTTGGCGAAGCTGCCCTCGCCGACGGTCTTGCCGAGCTCGTACGGCCCCACCCGCGTCGTCCGCCTCGGCCCGCCGCCCGCCGCCGCCATCCCTCCTTCCTCGGTGGCGGTGGTGGTGGTGGCGGATCAATTAATCAACCAAATCAAATCAATGAATCAATGGATGGATGAGGGTAGGAGGTAGGTCGACGCTGGGTCGTTGGGACGCTTGTCTGGTCTCTCCCTCCCTGCCGTTGGTGCTATTTTGCTCTGGAATTCACGGCCGGTTTATAAGAGAGAGAGAGAGGATAGAGGAGATGGGGGCGGGTGGAAGCGCGTGGAATGAGACGGATGGCGGCGGGCGGGCGGGCGCACTCAGTGCGCGGGTCCCATCCCGTCTTCTTCCCCGTGGGCCGCGCATGGGCACCGCTTGGCTGGGCCTGGGCGTGGCGTGGATAACTACTACTGCGAGCGGCCGTGACGGGACGGTAAAGAGAGAGGACCAAAACAAAACCAAAAAGGTTAGCAGTACGGTACGCGCCACGCGGTGGACAAACCTGGACCGGCATGCGTGCGTGCGTTTATCTATCCTAATCCTATCTTTGCTATAAAAAAAATCATCCTAATCCTGGTTTCGTGGGTGGCGGTAAAGATGAGATCTCCGTGATTTCCCGCGTCTGTTTTGTTCCGATCGTGTTTCTGGTCGTGGAAATGTCCGTGAGTCCGTCTGTGTATCCACGGATATGCGCGCTAATTAAAAACCGAGTCAGTCGTGCGCGCAACCTCCACGAAGGAGCGGCGTACGGGCGCGGGCCGTACGCCAATCATGCAACAGCTGAAAACGACCTCACCCGTGCTGCCTGCTTGTACTACTTATATCCCTCGAACGTCTCTCACCCCGCCCACCTGACCCAGTCATCTCGGGTCGATCAAGAATCTGCCACGGCACTCCGCGAGCACCGCGCCCCGACAAAATCATCGCGGTCATGACGGTCTACGATACTTCCTCCACGTCAAAATGTAGCGCATACTGCATTTGTCTTGAGTCGGATTTTATAAAGACTGACCAAGTTCATATGAAAAACAAATGTATATAAAAAATAGTAATGTTTTCATGTTCAGTGACAAATAATGTTTTCATGTGATGAATATAGTGATCTTGATGCAAGGCATGGCATTGGCAAAGCAAACACTCGGAGGGCGCAGCCATTGTGCGGTTTGGAAATCAAACTCGGCTCCGTCATGACACGAGATAGTTTCTCATGGCTCCCCAACGGTCCTCTCGTCCTTCTCGTCCTCCTGCTCGCTCCTACGCCGCCGCCGTCGTCAACGGTCCGATCCGCAGCCGATCCTCCCAACCTCAGCCTCACCCGCTGGGCTTTCGCTCCGAATCCCAACGGCCAGATAACGCCCTTGCGACGGCTCCGGCCCCCCGTTCGTCTGCTTCATCCGCGGCGCCGCTTCCGGGCCGCTCTCGTCCTGCCACGGTGGATCTAGAGCCAGATGGCGACGGATGGGTCGAAGTGCGGAATCGCCGTCACCGGCGCTGTTATGAAGATGCTCCTGCCGTCATGCTCCCAGATGCATCCAAGCCTCGGATTCCCCGGTGGCTGGAAGGCCTCTGCTTTAAATGTCTGGAGGCTGGGCACTTTAAGGCGGAGTGCTCCGGTGATATTTGCTGCCACCGCTGCTGGGTCTCGGGAGACGTTGCTCACTCCTGCTCCTCCCACCCTTCGCAGCGTACTGCCAGATCTCGCGGGGCTCCGCCGAATCCCCGCGCGCATCCCAGATCACCGACGGCCGGATCTTCCGCGCCGCCTCCACCGCCCCCCTCTGGCTCCATGGCGCACTACCCCCCCTCTGGCTCGTGAGCGCTTCCCTGGAGAGGTGTATACACATGCGGATCCCGATCTGAGGCCGGCTCGCGGTGGCGGCATCATTTCTCGCTCCGCGGGCATGGATGCGCTCGAGACGGATTTCTGCAACCGCGCGTTGCTGGCCTCGGTGCAAGGTCGGCGGCCTGCGGTGTCGCCGGAGGCGCTGGTGCAAGCCCTGGGGCGCGAGTGCGGGGTCGAGAGGAGGTTCATCCGGGTGGAGGTGACGCACCCAGCAGATTTTTTCATCTGCTTTGCTTCTACGGAGGATTGCGACCGGGTCTTCAGCCAGACCGGCCGGATCCGGTGTGCGGGCGCGCCCATTGCGTTCCAGCGCTGGCATCGGTGCGCCCAAGCATCCGGTGGTAAGCTCGAGTTCTTCTGCAAGCTGGGAATAGAGGGGCTGCCAGCGAGTGGCTGGGAGTGGGAGACACTAAGCCAGCTTGTCAACAATCTTCAAGGCCAACTCGTGGAGGTGCTACCGCAAGAGGATCGCTGGCAGGTTGATGTCACTGCTTGGATGCGCAATCCATCCGGCATTCCGAAGGTGTATGATCTGGAGATTCCCGAGCCAGTGGGTTTGCCCAATGTGGTGGATGAGGACTGGCCTTTTGCGCCTCCGTCGCCAGCGCCGCCAACTGAGCGCCGCACCCTGATTCATCCTCTTACCATTCATGTGTTGGATGTGGTGGACCGTACGGTGCCGTTCATGGCACTTCGCCCGAACTACGAGCCGGAGGATGATGAAGACCTCACAAGGAGGCATGATTACTCTCGAAGCTGCTACAGGGGGCGGATCGATGGCGAGGGCCGGGGCAACGCCATTCTCTCGGGTGGTCACCCCTTTGGTGGACCGGGCGGCCTCGGCATAGCTGGGGATTGGGGCAGCCGGCGGGTGAATGGCCTCCTCGCTCCAGCTGGAGGAATGGAGCTTGGCTCCCCGGTGCGGGCGAGCCCCTCCATGGGGCCGAGCCCGGTCAGGCCCGCGGCCATCTCGGTCGGCCCGCGCTCCTCGGGGTCCTCTTCGGCGGCTTCCACAGCGGTCGGCTCGGCGGCGTGGGTGGACACCCCTTGCGAACGCTCTCTGGCTGCGTCCACGGCGGTGGGATCTGCGGCGCTGGGGCGAACGCCGGAACATGGGTTCGGCTACGGGTGGTGCGGCCCATCCCCTTGGCGCCTCTCTATCCCCTTGGCGCCTCTCGTTCAGTCCAGCGGAGAGCGGGGGGATGGCAGGCCAGGAGGCAATCAGGCTTCGAAGCAAGCAGTTCTATCGGGCTTGTGTGCTGCACTGCCGCCACTCAAGATGCCTGACTTGCAGGAGGCACGGTCTGGAGAGTAGGAGAGCGTGGTGAGCACGCCTTTTGCTGTCCCTCTGAAGCCGCACCAGCTCCTTTCGCCGCTGTCCGCGTCTGCGGGAGGCGCGGGGGTGGCTGGACCCCTGTGGGCGCAGGATGCGCTGCTAGCAGGGCTCGGGGCTTCACCCAGGACGTCTATCCTGGGGCAACGACCAGCAACATCGGCTCCAGTCTGGCGCAAGAAGACCTTGCCGCCCGGCTTCACCCCACGCAGGAGTGAACGGCTACACAAGATGAATGGGGGGACTCGCATGGGGCCGGTCGAGAGGGCGCAAAATGTTCTGCTTCGTGGCCTCGGCGTGATCAAGGCTAAAGTGCGCGTGTCTCCGGAGGCCATGGATGCCTATCTGAAGCTCTTCCAAGCGCCGATGGCTCCGCACCACAAGGCGGTGGCTGCTCTCTTTGATCCAGACGACCACGCCTTTGACGAACCGGCGCATGATGGTTTTGCAGTCTTCAATTTGTCGGAGAGTGTTGAGCCGTGCGGAGCATAGAGCTCATGTAATCACTGTGGGTGTGCTTTCTATTGTTAGTCATGACAGTCAGATTGCTTGTGTGGAATGTTAGGGGGCTGAATAATCCGGCCAGGCGCAATTCTATCTGCTTATTTATGCAGTCCTGTGATGTGTCCATGGTTTGCTTCCAAGAATCTAAGCTGAATGCTCTTGATACTTCGATGGTTAATCAGACTCTTGGCCCAGAGTTTGATGGGTTTGAGGCTTTGCCAGCGGAAGGCATCAGAGGAGGAATTCTGTTAGCCTGGAGATCTGATCGTCTTCGGATCACAGATGTCCAGAAGCTGGAGTTCTCTATTTCAGCTACTGTGACCTCCCTGGCTGATGGCAAAACTTGGCTGGTCACATCGGTCTATGGACCGCAAGAGGATGGAGAGAAGGTGCGGTTCCTGGAGGAGATTGAGTAGGACGGTGAGCAGGTGCAGCTCCCATGGATTCTAAATGGAGATTTCAACATAGTCACGCGTGAGGATGAGCGCAGTACAGGGAGAGCTAACAGAAGGCTGATGAATAAGTTCAGACACACAATCAACAAGCTGGGCCTGCATGACATGCCTCTGGTGGGTAGGAAGTTCACATGGTGTAATGGGCAGGAAAGAACTATTATGGCCAAACTGGACAGAGTTCTGTTCAACAATGAATGGGAAGACTTATTTCCAATCAGCGACCTACTGCCCTTGAGTTCTAATGTTTTTGATCATTGTCCAATGCTCCTATCCTACTCCTCGGGCATAACGAGGGCCTTCAGGTTCAGGTTTGAAAATTTTTGGTGCAAATTACCGGGGTTCCAGGAGGTAGTTAAAGAGGCTTGGGAGGAGGAGGTAGCCAGTACAAATCCGATGCATGTCCTAAGTACTAAACTCCAACGCACTGCTAAGGCACTACGAAGCTAGGGACAGAGGAAACATAGTGCCATGAATTTGCAGTTCCAGATAGCTAATGAGATCATTCTCCGACTGGACACAACGCAAGAGACAAGAGCGTTATCATCTGAGGAGAGAAAACTCAAGGGCTTTTGAAAGGTAAATGCCTGGCCTTGGCATCCTTGGAGAGAGTTAGGCTAAGGCAAAGGGCAAAAATCAGGGATTTGAAGGAAGGAGATGCAAACTCGAAATACTTTCATCTCAAAGCGAACGGGCGCAGAAGGAAGCATCTTATTCCTTGCCTGCTATCTGGGGAGCGCTTGGCTACCTCCATGGAAGAAAAATTAAGCCTGGCTCATGAGTTCTTTAAGGAATCGATCGGGGTCCCAACGGCGAGACACAAAGTTATTGACTTGGAGAAGTTGGGCCTTGGCAAGATATCTGAGGTCTCGTCTAGGGAGCTGGAGGCTCCTTTCTCTAGAGAGGAGATAAAGAAAGTGCTGGATGAAATGCCGTCCTACAGGGATCCTGGGCCCGATGGTTTCTCTGGGCTTTTCTACAAGATTTGTTGGGATATCATCACGGATGACTTTATGGCAGCCATGGATGCCCTCCACCAGGGTCACTTCTCCTCCTTCAGTGGGCTGAACACGTCAATCATCACGCTTTTGCCAAAAAAGGAGGGATCGATGCAGCTAACGGATTTTAGGCCTATAAACCTTATTCATGGTGTGGCCAAGATCTTTGCGAAGGTGTTGGCAACCTGCTTGGCCTTGCTGCTCCCAAGTATTGTATCCAGAGCTCGGAGTGCCTTTGTCACTAAGAGATCTATTCATGAGAATTTCAAATTTGTCCGGAATGCGGCCAGAGCTCTGCACCAGAAGAAACACCCATCTGTGCTTATGAAAATAGATATATCAAAGGCCTTTGATTCCTTGTCCTGGGAATTCCTCTTGGAGATCTTGAAGATCAGAGGTTTTGGAAACAAATGGTGCTCCTGGATTTGCGGTCTTCTAAGCTCAGCCTCATCGTCGGTTCTCATCAATGGGGAGACCAGCACGCAGTTCGCTCTGGGGAACGGAGCAAGGCAAGGTGATCCCATATCACTGGCCCTTTTTATCTTGGCCATTGACGCGCTGCAAGCCATGCTTAGTTGGGCGGCGAGTCAAAATCTGCTGGTTAAGCTTGGTGTGGATGCAAAAACCCCAAGGGCCTCTACCTTTGCGGATGATGCGATTATCTTTTTCGCTCCAGTTGCATCTGATCTATAGGTCATTTCTGCAATCCTTGAACTGTTAGCGAGGCCTCCGGGCTGAGAATTAACTTTGAGAAAAGCTCCTTCACGGGCATCCGGTGTAGGGAGGAGTAGGCCAGGGAGGTTGCGGCTTTCTTTAACTGTCGGCACATCCAGTTTCCCTTGAAGTACCTGGGTCTTCCGCTCTCAATCTTCAAATTGAGGAGACAAGATATTCTGCCCCTGGTTGACAAGTTCTCCAGCAAGTTGAAAGGGTGGAAACCCAAACTGTTGGCGCCAGCAGGCAGAGTGACGCTGATGGGCTCGGTTTTGTTGGCTCTTCCGATGCATTTTTTGACTATTATCCCTTTACCGGCATGGGCTCTAAAGATTATAGACAGAAGATGTAGAGCCTTTGTGTGGAGAGGCGAGGAGGAAACCAATGGAGGCCATTGCCTGGTTCCCTGGGCCCGGGTTTGTAGACCTAAGGAATGGGGAGGCCTCGGTCTTTTGAACCTGAAAGATTTTGGGATTGCGCTCCGGTGTCGATGGCAGTGGCTAAGATGGGATGCGGAAGAACGTCCGTGGCAGTTATTTCCAGATCAGCAAGACAAGGATGCCTTTGCTATTCTTGCGGCTGCAGGTCGAGTGACTCTGGGGAGAGGCGACACTGCCAGGTTTTGGACTGACAACTGGACACCGGAAGGGCGTAGCATTGCCTCGTTGGCACCATCCTTGTTTTCATTTGTGAAAGATTCCAAGCTGTCAGTCCGTGATGCGCTGCACAATCGAAGATGGCTTAAGGACATCCAAGGTGGCTTGACAGTCCAAGCCTTGGTGCAATACTTATGGGTCTGGGACATGGCACATGCTACTGTACTCGATTCGGAGACTCAAGATCGACTCGAGTGGAGGATGGCAGAACACCACCAATTCACAGTCAGCAGTGCTTATAAGATGTTCTTCATGGCTGGAATCAGGTTTGCTTGTTACAAACCCTTATGGAAATCCAAAGCGCCCCCACGTTGCAAGTTCTTCATGTGGCTTGTCATACATAAGAAGTGCCTTACGGCAGACAACCTTCAGAAAAGTGGTTGGCCGTCCAATCGGGATTGCACGCTTTGTTCAGTGCAGCCAGAGAGCTGCACCCACCGATTTATTCACTGCGGATTTACCCAGCAGCTTTGGGACCTCTTCAAACAATGGTCTACGGTGGATTTCCCCATCCCGGATAGCAGCTTCGACAGCATGGAAGACTGGTGGCTGGCGGCAAGGAGGCCAATTCCCAAGCAAGCGCGACGGAACTTTGACACTATTGTCATCCTCATTCATTGGAGGATCTGGAAGGAGCGGAATGCGAGAATTTTTCAACACACTGCTTGTAATATTGAGAGGGTCTTAGATCTTATCAGAGAAGACATTGGAATGTGGAGATCAGCCGGATGTGTGGCTGATTTAGTTACTTAGCCTGCGCTCTCTCCGGCGCTTGTTGTCTTTGATCAACTGCCGGCAGGCCCAGATCTCCTGGACTGCTTGTGGTGTTGTATGGCTGTCGTTGTACTGTTTTTCTCCTTCTAATAAAGATCGGCCTTTGGCCCTTCGACATTGTGCAGTTTGATTCACCAACGGCACTCGCATCTCTCATGGGTGATTGTTTGGATCATTTAGTTGTTATAAGATTAAATTCTTGATGCTTGACATGGAGTTTATTCTCAAAAAATTAGTCGTCAACAATATGATAGCAGATCGTTTTGCTAGTTATAGTAGAACTGAGCGTAGTACTGTTGTATGGCTACACCGTGGACCTTCATGTATTGAGGATCTTTTGCTACTTGACTGTAATCGTGTCTATGGAATAAAACTCTCATTTACCCAACAAAAAAAATTATAATGATCTTGATTCTGTATTATACGTGTTAATGATACTTATTCAATTTCCAAACGTTTGATCATGTGCTAGGGTGAATCTACGGATCAAGGCCTCATCGCCTTTGCGAATCAGCCTGTGGTTGGATGGTTAGAAGGACAGTGGTATTCCCAGCCCGCCAGGGTTCAAGTCCTAGACTTGGCATTGGTGCTCGCTTTATTCCATTATTTATTTCAGGTTTCTAGATGGTTCGGTGGGAGAAGACGTTTTCTTCATCTGTGGGGCGTTTGTAGAGACTTCGCAAAAGCTCAAGATGCTATGCCGTCTTAGTCTCTCGGAGGTGCTCATAGGGATCGGTTGTGCGTGCGTGTGTTCATTGAGGGGTGTGTGTGTTCGTGTATATGAGCGACTTCGATTGTACTGTATTTTAAAAAAGCCTCCTCGCCTTCTTTTTCAGTGGTGCTTTTTTTTGCGAAAAGCATAAGATCTATTATAAAATTTCATTGGAAGTACAATCATCTCAGACATAATAAAAATTATATCGAGATTCCAAGACCAGCGAACAACCATTACTGCCGCCAGAACGAGCCGCCATCGCACAGTTGTCGTCATTCCCCTTCCGGAGCCGACTTCACATTGTCGATAACAACCGAGAAGTCTTCGTGCATATGTCCCTAAGGATCAACGCCCCGAAGCCACAGTCTTCGTTGGCACCTTGCATATATCTGAACCACCTGACACCAAATCTCTCCATATGACGAGAAACCCTAACCTCACCGGCAACAGAAATCTATGTCGGAGCTTCGTCGACTACGCCTCAATCTTTTCTCGATGCCGCTTCTTGGCATCGTTAGGAGGCATCTGGATGTTGGTGTGTCCCAGATCTTGTTCTTCGTGTAGGGTTTTTTCTACATTTTTCTCTCATTGGCGTTGTCCTACAGTGCAAATTGTGTGGTTGTGGGTCTTGGACCTCAGGGCCCAGTTTTGACCGATGAAGGTTAACCAGATCACCATTGTTGGGGCGTGTGATAGTTAATTTCCTCGTCTGTGTCTGGCCAGACCTAGGACATTATGCAAACCCTCTCCGGCGTTTTCTTCTGAAGGGGGGGGAGGGGGGATTTTGTTACGCAGATCGCCGTGGTCGACAACTTCTAGTCTATATCAACTACTTCCTGACCATTGGTTATACAAGCTTCTGAGTTTTGACAAGTTTGCTCAGCTGATTGGGAAGCTAATAGATGGCAACGAGCTTTGGTCATGGCGCGGCACCAGTAGATGCAATAGGAAGAAGACTTTGACCGCTCCTAGGGATTTGAATGTATTTTCAGTTTATATATTTGTATTTTTGTAAGGGTATGTGCTATATTTTATGACCATAATGCTATTCAGCTGATGTTCGCTGAGAGGGGATGGCTAATCAAACGTTTCTTATGGCAATTTATGTTGTTGCGGGGATAACAAATTTAGTTTGCAAGCACATTAAATCTTGACGAAAACTAAACAATGAGTGCTGGGTAAATTTGTTATCTTTGGCCAACATAAATTGCCATACAAACAATTCGCACTTACCATGTTTCCCAGCTGATGTTCGCTGGTTAAGTCGGTCCTTTATCTGTAGTGACCTTTGGCCTTCTCACAGTTGGTAAAGGGAAAAAGGGCCTGACTGAATCCACCCTATCGCTCCTTGAAGGATCGAACATATGCTCCCCGACAAAACATCGCCTTCTTGCCAACTTGCGATCTCTCTTTTCCCTTTCGTGGCCCCAGGTTATTGTTGTAGAATCAACTTTGATGATTTTGGTAAGACTCGCGCACAACTTGAATGGAAGCCCGCCTGATCAGCCAACCCGCCCGCCGTGACTAATCAAGCTGACGTGGGATGATTTGAACTACTGGAGTACAAAGTAGTACAAACGAACACAACTGCCAGGCTTACGGATTCGCTTAATCTGCTGTTTGGCACTTTGGCGGACAAAGCTGTGCCTAGCAGCCAAGCTCATGTATACCATCCCATCGACCAGCGCAAATCTCTCCAAATATATATGTGGATCCAATCAATCCAAACACACTCCCATCAATTTTGCCGATGGCCAACCTCACAAGTGTCGCTGATTCTCAGGGTCGAGAGTGACGGCGAATATGGGACCGGTCATGATTTTGCCGATGACCAATAATGCATCGGTCGATTGGCACTTTGGTAGGCCGGCGGTCGCAGTCGCAAGTCCGAACCACACCTCTCCGATCCTCACCGATCCGTGAAAGCACCACGGCGACGAGGCGACGAGCGGCGGCGGCAGCCTCACGATCGATCGCGTCGCGGAATGGCCACATGTTGCCCTGCTGCCAGCCGCGTCGCGCGCGACGGCCATGGAATGGATCCAGCGCCTCGTGCCATGTCCCTCTCGCCGCCTGCACAGCCACATTCCCGCCATGCCGCGCGTGCGTGCGCTATCACTTATCAGTAGCTCAGTACTGGCCTACTGGGACCGGTGAGATGATCTGTCACGGGGAATCTTATAAGCTCAGCTCAATTATTTCCCGTTGTTTAGTGGCTCGTGTTGGAGTAGCAGGGGGCTTTCGTTAGGTTTGGACTTTGGAGGCGCAGACAAGGCAGTCGCTTAATCACGCAATGGTGATTGGTGAGAGGGACGTTGCATGGAGCGAGAGGTCCACGTGTGGCTTGCTGCATGTGCATGTTCTCTCGCAGCATATTCGGTCGGATCCGTCAACATATTTTCCTTTCTTTGTCCAACCCGAATTTCCCCCTTTCCATTACTTCTCTGACGAAAATATTTTCCCCTTTCCATTACTTTTCTGACGAAAATACGATAAGAAAGGGAGCTCGAGCTTTATAAGAAAACCCGGTGTACAAAAACTAACTCATTCAAAAGTCCGAACTGATGGAGGAGGTGGACAATACACTTACACTCCTCCTCACGTCTAGGCTATTTTAGTCCTTAGACGTGGGATCGATGTAGGCCATAAAAACATTTTATTTAATATTGCGTTGACAGGGTCTTGAACTCAAGACCACTTGGTTCGGATACCATATTGAATTCCTGCACCAGCCGACTCATCAAAAGTCCAAACTAATGAAGGAAGGTGGACAATATATTTCAACACACCTGAATGACTCTCTACGTCTATATCTCGCTTATTGCCAGATGTACAAGACTGTTCGCCTTCAAACTAGCCGGAAGTGGGCCGACCTATGTAGGTTGCTTTGAACTTTTCCAATTTGAAGCTGTTTTATGAACCTTTCAAGCCGTTTAGGGAAGGTTCGCCCCATTTTTTGTCTTTCTTCTTTTTATATTAGTTTATGACTTTTTTAGGTTTTTCAATTCCCTTTTTTCTTGTTTGTTTTTTCCTTTTCCTTTTTCTTTTTTTCATATTTTCATTTTTTATGACATTTTCACAAATACATGTTGATTTTTTTACTACACATTAAATATTTTTTAGATACATGATTTTTTAATATATGTTTTTAATGCACGTCAAACCTTTTTAAACACTTGTTCTATGCATATTAAATATTTTTTTCAGTACACGTTAAATATTTTTCAGACATAAGTTGAACATTTTTCAAACACTCGTTGAACATTCTTTGACTATATGTTGAACCTTGTTTTGAATGCACATTGAGCATTTAAAGAAATCCATATTTAAAATTGTATTAGTACACGTTCAATATTTTTCAGATACAAGTTGACTGTGTTTCAAATATATGCTTTAAACGCATGGTGAACCTTTTTAAACACTTGTTCTATGCATGTTAAATATTTTTTTTGAATACATGTTAAATATTTTTCAAACAAAAGTTGAACATTTTTCAAACACTCGTTGAACATATTTCTTAGTGCATGTTGAACCTTGTTTTGAATCCACATTGAGCCTTTAAAAAATATGCACGTTTAACATTGTTTTAGTACACACTAAATATTTTGTAGATACATGTTGAATTTTTCAAATACATGTTTTAAGTGCAGTCGAACCTTTTTAAACACTTGTTCTATGCATGTTAAATATTTTTTAATACACATTAAATATTTTTCACGCATAAGTTGAACATTTTTCAAACACTCGTTGAACATTTTTTAGTGCAGGTTGAACCTTGATTTGAATGCATATTGAGCAATTGAAAAAAGATGCATGTTTAACATTGTTTTAGTACACGTTAAACATTTTTCAGACACATGTTGAATATTTTTAGAATACACGGTGAACATTTACAAAATATAGATCGAACATTTTTCTATTTACATGGTGAACTTTTCAATGCATGTACAAAAACTTTTTTCACATCCACAAAGATTATTTACAATGGGAACATTTTATATTTTCGAACACGTGTATTTTACGCAAAAGAATAGAGAAAACCAAAAATAACAATATAGAGAAACCCAGAAAAGAGAAGAAAATAAATAAGAACGGAGCGTTGGATTAGCTTGCTGCCATTTATTTTTTTAGAAGAAGTGCATTCCGGGCCTCTTTTCTTGTGAGCCGATCCTTTTTTTCTCTTCTTTAGGCCTAGTGGGTAGCTAGATTTTCTTTTCTATTTTTAGGGCAAGTCCGTGTTGTATCGCTAGCTGCCTCCGAGGAGACAAGAATTTTTTTTTTTTTGAGAAATCCTCGTTCCCTTTTATTCAATAACAATGGTCAGAGGAATTGATACAAGATCGTGTTGTACACAGAGTTACACATGTCTACCAGGATATATAGGAATAAAGAAAATTTTGCGAAACTCTCAGCTTCAAAATCACTACGTCTACTCTCCAAAATAAAATTATAAGCCTCAAAGTCGCTTTATCTAGCATTCACTTTCATCACCGCCGCTGCATTAGCTCCCTCCTCCCATGTGATTGGATATCTTTTACAACAATGCTGCTATCCTCTCCCTTGAGCTTCCCGACATGCCAACATTTCTAGTACCACATAAGTGATCCCACTTAGTGTAATAGAAGATGATCCCAAGAAATTTTCCCGGATGGTCACGCTACTAAAAAAAGGCTGTTAGTGGTGTACCAGTTTTTGCTATTAATGGCGCACTATAGGTGCGTCATTATTAACACACCACTAGTAACAAATAGTAATGGCGCTTCTCTGGTGCGTCATTAGTATCCCAGATAATAGTGGCACGACACATCGTGCGCCATTACTATGTCTAAAAGTGCGCCATTACCACGCCTCCTAGGGGGCCATATTTACCTTCATGTATGCCCCAAGTGCGCCATTACTATGCCCCATAATGCGCCACTGGTATTTAGCCTTGGTGCGCCACTAATGCTCAATATGGTGCGCCACTACTGGGGCCATATTTGCCACTATGAATATTAGGAATTATTATTTTTTGCTTTTCTGATATTTGCACAGGTTACAAAATACGTTACAGCATAGAATATAAACATCACACAATAGAATTCATCATATTAGTCTCCAAATTCGAAATAGCGAACAAAGTTCAAACATTAGCCAGGTTTAGGTCTCGAGACATTAGAGTTCGTCATATTAGCCGAGTTTGTCGTCACATTACAAAGTCGATATCGATAATCTAAACTACCATCACATAGAAGAGAACTGCAGTCACGACGAGCATCATCGCGATGAAACTGGTCTTCATCCCGTTCCTCCCCCGCTCCCTCCTCTCTCCCGCTAGATAGCGCACGTATCTAGCTTCCGCCTCCGCCCTAGTGGTGTACCCTTTGTAACTGTTACCGCTGAAACGGTGAACCTATCTCCGACACTCCTTCCAATCGTCGTAGACTCAACCTTACCCTTGTACACGACATACGACGGCATCTCTATGCACTAGACAAACAAAATATTAGTAGCAATTCACAGATAATATATAAGCAATATATAAGTATGCAACAAAATGATCGAAAGAGAAAAGCAATACATTAATAGCACGATTCATGGTCCTACTATAATAAATAGCATCGATTATATATAAGTTGAACGACTGTCCAAGCTAAAGAGACATACAATTTCATTAAAGTTTAATTACAACATGAGCTAATCGATATTTCAGAACTACATAGCATTAATACTTTCGACTCGACTCATGGACCGGAGCGTGGATGAAGCCGCCATCTATCGTGATGGTCATCAATGTGTGGTCATTGTCAGCCTGCATTTGTAGCGTTGTTTCTATTTCACTGTTGGACGGTTGATATTTGAGGTAGAACTTCCCCGAGGTACAAGGACATCTTGAAAGATGATTTCCGCAAACTCCGACTGGATGCGAAAGAATTCTTGTCTGATGTCCGCGTCCTGGATTGCCGACAAGTGTGCGGCCCAGTCTTTCAGATTATTTGGTAGCATAAGGTGATTATGGTCCCGTACGATCGCCCGCATGTGACGGAGGGCGTAGTAGGCATCCTTATGACTGCCAGGCGGCTGCTTGACGCAGGAGAACGTCGTTACGTGGGTGAACACGTGCTTGTCGTACCTACAAATTGGCCTCCTGAAGGTGCCTCCAGATTTGGCGTAGCCGGGGAGAGCATCATCAAGAACTTTCTTGATATTTGTGTAGTCTTTCTTCGACTGACGATCCGAGTCGAAATACATGGCCATGAAATATTTCGGGCTTAAGAGGATGAATATGCAATGTGTGTCACTGCACAAAACACGGAATGTTAGAAAAAAAAGAACGATCGAAATCTAAGAAATCATATGTTATGGGGCGGTGAGGGGATGACTTACTCGGAAAAGTAAGGCACGAGGAAGTTATCCTTATCTGGGTTCACCAGAATGACGCCTTCGAGCTATGAACTCGCGACTTGTCGGTCCCCAGCGCTGCCCAAGATCTTGGCACGCATGTAGAACGGGTCGACTATCATGATGTCCGGGGTCTTGTCTCTAATGATCCGCATCTCCATACTGAGCGAAAATAGCCGAATGAAGGTGTAGTGCAGCGGATGAAGGTTAAACATACCGAAGATGTCGTCAAACTGCAGGACGATCATACGCCCGATGGTGCTATCGACAAAGCCCTTGCCCTCTAGCACCTTGGCCATGAAAACCGGGTATGCCACATCATTCTCGGAGAGACGCCGCTTCTCCATAGAAACAACACAGTTATGCAGACTCCGCATAGCACCGGTTGCAGCATTGAGCAGATTAGTCGGTAGCATCGGCCTACCCGCCACATGCACCCTCCTCGAGATATCCTTAGGTATTGGTGGCCCGTCTTGAGCACGAATCGTACTCGGTGCCGGCTGGCTCGCACCCTTGTTATTTTTTATTTTCCGTCCCTTCTACTTCTTCTGCTGTAATGGGATCGAGTTCTGCTCAGAGACCACCTTCTTGAGTGTGTTGGGGCTGATAATATTTCTCACCTCAGCTATTTGAGTCTCGGTGAAGGCGGCAGCTGGAGGCGTCTCTTGAGAACTGAACGCCAGACGACGCATGTTGCAATTGGGTTTCTCCGCGGTACCAGCTAGATCGCGATCGTCTTTTATAGGGTTGGGTTCTTCAGAAGGAGGCCCCAAGAATTCATCACCGTACCCATGTTCGTTGAAGTACTTATCGACGTTGGAAAATGTACCGTCGTCATCGTCTGGATCCTGTGCCATATGCATGTCCGGATCAGTTGACGGCGGTAGTGTTGCGGCGGTCTTGCCATGGCTTGGCGCCGGCACGACTGACGGTGTTGTCTGTGGGGTGGTATCCCCCGCCCCCAAATGAATCTGGCTCTTCGGCCAAAGCAGGGGGCAACTTAAGCAGGCGCTGAGGGTCATCACATCATCTTCGTCGGCCCCAGGGGGTCGAAACGGAGGTAACAAGTCATCGCATCCCTGCAGCACCTGAACCAGTTGAACCCTATACACGGTGGGTGGCATCGGATTACTGTGGAACACGTGGTTGCCCGGTTGAACGATTTTGGCCTTGGCGACATCAATCAACTCACCGTCCATGAAGTGCAGGAGAGTGCATGGAACATCGGGCGGCGCCCTGTGAAAACATGTAGGGCGTCAGGGATGCCCAGTCAAAGGCAAGGAGATGAAGTCATCGGCCGAGGCTTAGTTACTGTGATGGAGTCGAGCTCGGCTAATGTCGAGGCACCGCCAACGGCGGGCGTGCAAGTGACGGAGGGGCAGCTTGCTGCCGAGGTGCCGGCCGGCGTATTCTTCCCACACCCGGGTGCATTAAGCTCCAATGCCAGCGCCGACACCGGAGACACCAATGCCGCCTCCACCGGAGACACCAATGCCGGCGTGTTGTGCGAGTTGCTGCCCGTGAAGCTGGGAATCGGGGGCGGCCCCTGTTGGCCGCCCGCAATCCACGCCTGCAGCCCCTCAAGCAAGGTAGGCATAATGACGGTGATCGTCGCTCCCAATTGGTCTTGCACTTGCTCTTGGACTATCTCCGGAATCCGCGCCACTTGTGCCTTGAGTTCTTTAACCTCGCGCTCCTGGCTTTCCGAGCTGGTCTTTCTCTCCTTTCGCCCAGCCTTATAGTATTCTGACCATTTCGTGGACAAGCCTCTGCCGGACACACGACCAGCTGACGACGGCTTACTGAACTTATCCTTGTGTTTCACTACGTTCAACGCCCTATTTAAAGTGGTGTCCCAAGGGGCACATGGGGAGCTCTAAGACCCCGCGCTACTGCTTTCAGTTTCCTGCGGAAGAAACATGAACCATTTAGAAATTTGGCTTCATTAATTAGAATGCAACCCTATGGAGCTAATTACGCGATGTATTTCTTACCAGAAAAAGCTCAAGCGCCTTCACCTTCGGATCCGTGGTAAGATCCTGTGTTACCGGGTCCACCTTGTACCGGGGCCTGACATAGTTCCTGGTCTGCTTTTTATGGTATTTATCGAAGAGGGGCGGTAGGCCTTGCTCGGCACCCTCTGCGTCCTCCTTGTCCCATATAGGTTCCGGCACTCTGTAACCGCCGGGACCGAGTTTGTGGACCCCCTAAGTTCAAGTCCCGCATATCTTTCCCCCACTGACTTGATTCCGCGGATGCGTTGCTCTCGCACTTGATCTTGAACTCCAGGTAGTCAGCTTCGTTGATCGAAGGATTTGTCTCCATCTTCTCATAACTATCACCACTTAGAGTCCTTCTCTTCGTCACGGCTCTCCAAGTAGCCAAGGCCGTGCTCATCTTTGTAAGGGCGTCACTGTTCACTTTATTCCCTGAGAGGCGTGTGTTTGCGAAGTCACCGGGGAACTTGTATCGTTCGTGCAGCTTCGTGAAGAGGAGGTTGCGCAAATTCCCTCGGTCACGATGCCTTAGGTTCTCGGTGTTGATCGAGACGGTGCTCCGAGAATGCACCCGAGTTGTCCCGCGTACCCACTGACTAATTCTTTGGGCGCCGTTGGATGCCCACTGGAGGACACTTCAGTAAATTCCTCCTTGACGGTGTCGAGCACGTTCGGTCGTCGGTCCTTCCGTTGCCTCTTCGGTTGGCTGCCATCTGTGTGTTCGTTGCCATCATTAGTGGTGGCATCCTCGGCGGCACCATCAGTGGTGTCATCCCCGACGCCACTAGGGTTGTGTAGTCGGGATCGGTGTCTTCCGCGGCGTCCTCATAGCGGTGAGGTTCTTCCTCCATCTCCTGGGACAGCTGCTAGAATGGCTTGCCCGAACCGCCGGCCTCATCGTTGTCGGCCATGTTCCCTCTAAATAGGAAAAAAGGCTACTAGAGTTATTGGGTGAGATCAGGGTAGTATCTATTCTTCTCAGATTTAGAGGAATATTTCCGTTTCGATTGAGAATCGGGCACCTTCTAGGTCAAGAAATTTGGGCATGACCTTTGCTAATTTTCTTGACCTAGGAGTGCCCCATTCTCAACCGAAACGGAAATTAATCAACATTTCAGGAGAAAGGGGTCATTTCACATCAGAAGCTGCCAGCATTGGAATCAGAAGCTGGCAGCATTGGAACATCAGAAGCTGCCAGCATTGAAATCATTTCATAGAAAGTAGATGCTGTAAAATTACAGCCAAACAAAATGAAGGATACAGATTGTGTGCTCATAAGGAAAATAGCAGTAGTACCGTCATTAATAAGTGGAACATAGCAGAGAAATACAAAATATGTCATGACCAAACTGCAGTAACAACCAGCAGTCATATTCAACATTTAATTAAAGTATAAGAAATTATATGACACCAGTAATGAAACAATACTAAGCATGATTGATAATTGCCCATAATCAGGAGTTACAGTTCACACCTAAATAAACTTCAAAACTACTCCCTCCGTCCGAAAATACTTGTCATCAAAATGGATAAAAAGAAATGTATCTAGAACTAAAATACATCTAGATACATCCTCTTTTATCTATTTTGATGACAAGTATTTCCGGACGGAGGGAGTATATAACAGTATAAACAAGCTGTCAAGTGACCCCTGTATGTACATGTGACATAAAGCAGTAGCATACTGACTAAAAACTTGGGGCTTGCTGCCTGCTTGCCCGAACTGAATCTATCTGTTAGTATGAGTGTAGTTTTCTGCTAGCTCAAGTTTATGTGTTAGTGAGTCGTGCGTGGAAGGAAGGATTATATATGCCAAGTCCATCTGGGGCAAAAAAGTTTTACAGGGTCCAACAAGCTGTAGCTAGCAGTAGACGACGTTTCAGAATGATTTCAGAGTTTTGTTTTCTTTCTGAAATTAACCTGGGGATGAAGTGAACACAGCCAAGTGTAGAATGAGCTAGACTGAAGTGGAACACTGTATGTCTGCATCATGCTGTAACATTCTACACCGTGTCGAATTGGCACTAGCTAGAGGTGTAGAATTGTTGGCACTCAAGTCACCACGCAGAGCAACTAGCCAGACAGCAGCTGTAGGTCTGGTTAGGTAACTCCGTCAATTTTCACAATGTATGATAACTTTGAGACTGGAGAGTATCATCTATCTTGAGTGACATTGCAGTTACTGAAACTCTTTATTGTGACTAAGACGTTGTAGTTAACAACACTAACTGCAACTGCAACACACACGCGTGAACAAGCGGGCGGCCAATAGAGCAGCAAGCCGCAACCGTAGCGGAGCAGCAAAAGACCGCGGCGAGGCCGGCGTGCACGCACAGAAGCAGCCGCAACACGCACGCACACACGTACATACGCGTATTTGGGAGCTCGGACGAGCTCGGAAACGACAGCAAACGGTGACGAACCGAAGGGGAAAAGGAGGGGGTCGACAGAGGAGCTCACCGTGACCTGCAGGTGAGCAAAGCGGGCTCTGGGGAGAGCTCGCCGAAGCGAATTGTCGACGGAGTCCGCCGGTCCGAGGAGGAAGCCGGTGGCGGGGAAGGCGTCGCGGGGGCGTCCGGCGTCCTGCGGCTTGTCCGGGGAGACGTAGTCGAGGGAGGTGGAGTGCTTGGGCACGTCGGTGTGGCACGAGGTCCACGGTTGCCACGGCGGTGCGAGGTGGCCGGTGATGGGCGCGTCGCGCGCGGGTTGCCGACGCGGATCTGGGGGAGAGGAGAAGGCGGAGAGGGCGAGGGGAAGCGCGAGGGGGCAAGTGGGAAGGGGGGCGAGGAGGCAGGGCGGCGGCACAGGTAGGGGCGGCGGCGCAGTGGGTCGGGATGGCGGTGCAGGTCGGTGGCAGCAGGTCGAGGGCTGAGAGAGGTGTGAGATTGGGGATTGGGGATTTGGGATCTTTTAGTGGGGGGAGGGTTGCAATGGCGCACCTTTTAGGGGTGCGCCATGAAAATTGGTATATCAATGGCGCACCTTTTAGGGGTGCGTCATAAACACTGTGATAGCAATGGCGCAACTTCTCCTGGTGCACCATTACTAACTTTTTTTATTTTTTTGAATTTTTAGTTGCATGTAATAATTTAAGATTTGAGATAAAAGAAAAGGAAAATGCAAATGGAGTGATAAAACCATTTGCAAAGATTTAGAATTAGATGACATGGTTGAAATCAAGTGATACATGTAATAATTTAGTTGCATGTAATAATTGAGCTTGCCACTGACACACACACACACACACACGGCCGGCACGTCGTGACTCGATCTTAGCTATCTTTTCACAATATTCTTGCCCTTCTTTTTCGCAAATGGAGTTCTTCTCTTGAACAGATGTTCTTTAGGTAGGGTGGTCCTGCTTCTTCTCGTGGTGTATGGTACTTCATCGTCGTCGTCATCTTCCATCTATGGGTCGCCGTACTTGTTGAAGTCTTGCTCATTGGCGACTCCATCCATTCCGATGTTCCTTTTGCCTCTCCTCACGACAACACGACTGGGCTTTGACGGGTCGGTAATGAAGAAGCATTGGTCCACTTGGAAAGCCAGTACCCATGGCTCATTTTTCGCGGTAACGTTTGCGCCCGCAGTCTTGGATTTGCTTCGGGTATAACCATGGTGGTGAAATACCGGTCTTCTTTTAGGACGCTCTTGGCCCATCTGGCACGGAACATCGGGACCTTCTCTCCAGCGTAGCTCAGCTCCCAGATCTCCTTGATCCTTCCGTAGTATCTGTCCTTGTCGTAACTGGTGTAGGATTCCATCATTACCCCGGAGTTCTGATAATCGCTCTTCATGTCCTTTTCCTCGGTGTAGAATGTGTAGCCGTTGATATCGTATGCCTCATAGGTCATCAGGTTGTGCTCGACGCCCTCTGACAAGGCGAATGTGAGTTTTTCTTCCGCGGAAGAATCCTCATGTAAAGGGTACGACAGAAGCTTGTCCTTGAACCAACGCGTGAAACATGAGTTGTGCTCTTTGATTATATCTCCGTCCGTCCTCTGTTGGCCTTGGTCATTGTGAAGGAAATATGCCCTAGAGGCAATAATAAAGTTATTATTTATTTCCTTATTTCATAATAAATGTTTATTATTCATGCTAGAATTGTATTAACCGGAAACTTAGTACATGTGTGAATACATAGGCAAACATAATGTCACTAGTATCCCTCTACTTGACTAGCTCGTTGAATCAAAGATGGTTAAGTTTCCTAGCTATAGACATGAGTTGTCATTTGATTAATGGGATCACATCATTAGAGAATGATGTGATTGACTTGACCCATTCCGTTAGCTTAGCACTTGATCGTTTAGTATGTTGCTATTGCTTTCTTCATGACTTATACATGTTCCTATGACTATGAGATTATGCAACTCCCGTTTACCGGAGGAACACTTTGTATGCTACCAAACGTCAAAACGTAACTGGGTGATTATAAAGGTGCTCTACAGGTGTCTCCGAAGGTACTTGTCTGGGTTGGCGTATTTCGAGATTAGGATTTGTCACTCAGATTGTCGGAGAGGTATCTCTGGGCCCACTCGGTAATGCACATCACTATAAGAACTGGTAGAAAAAGGGGCAAATCTGAGACACATTAGTGCCGGTTTGATTTTGAGCCGGCACTAATGTGTCCATTAGTATCGGTTCCAATGGCTAGCCGGCCGTTCTCATTAGTACCGGTTCGTGGTGAACCTTTAGCACCAGTTCGTGCCACGAACCGGTACTAAAGAGAGTGGTGGCAGGATGTTGTCAGTCTGGGGCCCGTCCAGCACCTTTAGTACCGTTTCGTTGCATTGGGTTCATTGACCCAAATACCATTAATGAGTACACATGGAATCTTGCAACTTCTCAAGCAAGTGTAGAGGAAAGCATGCTAGAGTTCTTGAAGTGCCTCAATACCAATGAAGATATACTACTTCCTTACAACTTCAGGTGAGTTAATACAAATTCTGTTTTTGCTTACTAGCTAGCTAGATGTTAATAATTAAGTGTATACGGTTTACGATAGTTGATTAATTTTATGCACATGCCCGCTTAATTAAGACATGCAAACGTGTGCGCATCCAGTTTCCACTGGATCTTGTTAGTCATTAAAGTTGACAAAGCAACAGTTGAAGTACTCGACTCGCTACTTAAAGAAGATAAAGACTACACCATCATGAAGGGGATAGTCAACAGGTAATTTCAATCATTATTAACTATATCTCGACCTATTATTAGTTCATCATTTCCTCATATGAACTATTTAATAACCCCTTTATTGATTTTCTTTGCAGGCTGGCAGGGCTTGGGCAAAGTTCATCAAGGTGACTCCAGGCAAATGGCCAAAAAAGTTGTTTTGGCATCGACTAAGGGTAAGTAATTAAGTAGTACTAGCTAGCTAGTCATCTCTTTAATTCTTGTTTCAATATCATTAATTAATTATCATGCTTGATTAATCATTATCTGATTCAATTCCATTCTCGTAAAGGACATGAAGCAGGTACCGGCGAATGATCTGTGTGCATTCTATGTTTGGGAGAACATTCGCATGATGGCGTCCGAAAGGAGCAGATCTCAAAGACAGGACTGGGTACGTTGTTAGAACTCTATTCACACCATTATTGATATTTTGTAACGCAACTAATACACATGCATATTGATCTCCTTCTTAACAGTTCAGAGAGGTGCGGGATAAGCTCCTACCAGCGGACCGCATACTAGCACTTCAAGAGGAAATAGCCGGATTTTTGCTCGACCAGGTCATAGATCCCAAAGGAGAATACTATTACCCACTACCGCCCCCATGAACCACTTGTCATCGTGCATGCTCCAAAGGCACCAAGGCAACATATAGGAGAAATTGTATATGTATATACATGTGTATGTGTGAATAGTTAATGGTGTTGGCTGTGAGACATTCGATGATATTATATATATATATATATATATATATATATATATATATATATGCGGTTCTACGTACGAGAAAATCTATTTATATATATGCATAACGTGTACAATTCGTAGTATCGTGAAATACCAGCAAACAAAAAAGAATTAAATTGAAAATAAAGCCAAATTGAAAACACAAAATTAAAGCAAAATTTAAAAAAAAAACACCCAAACATTTAGTATCGATTGGTGTTACCAACCGGTACTAATGTCCTACACGCACCCGGTCCTGGCTCGTGCCACGTGGTGGCTCTTTAGCGCCGGTTCGTGACGAACCGGTACTAAAGGGGGGGGACCTTTATTCCCCACTTTTTAGTGCCGGTTTGTGAACCGGCACTAAAGGCCGTCACGAACCGGCACTAAAGGTCGGTTCTACACTAGTGAAGCCTTGCAAACATTGTAACTAATGAGTTAGTTTAAGGATGATATATTATGGAACGAGTAAAGAGACTTGCCGGTAACAAGATTGAACTAGGTATTGAGATACCGACGATCGAATCTTGGGCAAGTAACATACCGATGACAAAGGGAACAACGTAGGTTGTTATGCGGTTTGACCGATAAAGATCTTCATAGAATATGTGGGAGCCAATATGAGCATACAGGTTCCGCTATTGGTTATTGACCGGAGACGTGTCTCGGTCATGTCTACATATAGTTCTCGAACCCGTAGGGTCCGCACGCTTAAAGTTCGATGACGGTTATATTATGAGTTTATGTGTTTTGATGTACCGAAGGTAGTTCGGAGTGCCCGATGAGATTGGGGACATGACGAGGAGTCTCGAAATGGTCGAGACGTAAAGATCGATATATTGGACGACTATATTTGGACTTTGGAAAGGTTCCAAGTGATTCGGGTATTTTTCGGAGTACCGGAGAGTTACGAAATTCGCCGGCTAGTATATGGGCCTTATTGGGCCATACGGGAATAGAGGAGAGAGGCCAAAAGGAAGGAGGTGCGCACCCCCCCTCTGGTCCGAATTGGACAAGGGGTGTAGCCCCCTTTTCCTTCTCCCTCTCCCCCTCTTTCCTTCTCTCCTACTCCGGAAAGGAAAGGGGCATCCTACTAGGACTTAGGAGTCCTAGTAGGACTCCCCATACTTGGCACGCCCCCTCTAGGGCCGGCCTCTCCCTCCCTCCTTTATATACGGGGGCGGGGGGCACCTCTAGACACAACAATTGATCCCTTGGATCTCTTAGCCGTGTGCGGTGCCCCCCTCCACCATAATCCACCTCGATAATATCATAGAGGTGCTTAGGCGCAGCCCTACGTCGGTAGAACATCATCATCGTCACCACGCTGTCGTGCTGACGGAACTCTCCCTCAAAGCTCGGCTGGATCGGAGTTCGAGGGACGTCATCGAGTTGAACGTGTGCTGAATTCGGAGGTGCCGTGCGTTCGGTACTTGATCCGTTGGATCGTGAAGACGTACGACTACATCAACCGCGTTTTGCTAACGCTTCTACTTTCGGTCTACGAGGGTACATGGACAACACTCTCCCCTCTTGTTGCTATGCATCACCATGATCTTGCGTGTGCGTAGGAATTTTTTTAAATTACTACGTTCCCCAACAGTGGCATCCGAGCCAGGTTTTATGCGTAGATGTTACATGCACAAGTAGAACACAAGTGAGTTGTGGGCGATACAAGTCATACTGCTTACCAGCATGTCATTCTTTGGTTCGGCGGTATTGTTGGATGAAGCGGCCCAGACAAACATTACGCGTACGCTTATGCGAGACTGGTTCTACCGACGTGCTTTGCACACAGGTGGCTGGAAGGTGTCAGTTTCTCCAACTTTAGTTGAACCGAGTGTGGCTACGCCCGGTCCTTGAGAAGGTTAAAACAACACTAACTTGATGAACTATCGTTGTGGTTTTGATGCATAGGTAAGAACGGTTTTTGCTCAGCCCGTAGCAGCCACGTAAAACTTGCAACAACAAAGTAGAGGACGTCTAACTTGTTTTTGCAGGGCATGTTGTGATGTGATATGGTCAAGACGTGATGCTATATTTTATTGTATGAGATGATCATATTTTGTAACCGAGTTATCGGCAACTAGCAGGAGCCATATGGTTGTCGCTTTATTGTATGCAATGCAATCGCCCTGTAATTGCTTTACTTTATCACTAAATGGTAGCGATAGTCGTAGAAGTAATAGTTGGCGAGACGACAACGATGCTACGATGGAGATCAAGGTGTCACGCGGTGACGATGGTGATCATGACGGTGCTTCGGAGATGGAGATCACAAGCACAAGATGATGATGGTCATATCATATCACTTATATTGATTGCATGTGATGTTTATCTTTTATGTATCTTATCTTGCTTTGATTGGCGGTAGCATTATAAGATGATCTCTCACTAAATTTCAAGATAATAGTGTTCTCCTTGAGTATGCACCATTGCCAAAGTTCGTCATGCCCAGACACCACGTGATGATCGGGTGTGATAAGCTCTACGTCCATCTACAATGGGTGCAAGCCAGTTTTGCACACGCAGAATACTCAGGTTAAACTTGACGAGCCTAGCATATGCAGATATGGCCTCGGAACACTGAGACCGAAAGGTCGAGCGTGAATTATATAGTAGATATGATCAACATAGTAATGTTCACCATTGAAAACTACTCCATTTCACGTGATGATCGGTTATGGTTTAGTTGATTTGGATCACATGATCACTTAGATGATTAGAGGGATGTCTATCTAAGTGGAAGTTCTTAAGTAATATGATTAATTGAACTTTAATTTATCATGAACTTAGTCCTGATAGTATTTTGCAAATTATGTTGTAGATCAATAGCTCGCGTTGTTGCTTCCCTATGTTTATTTTGATATGTGCCTAGAGAAAAATCATGTTGAAAGATGTTAGTAGCAATGATGCGGACTGGGTCCATGATCTGAGGTTTATCCTCATTGTTGCACAGAAGAATTATGTCCTTGATTAACCGCTAGGTGATAGACCTATTGCAGGAGCAGATGCAGACGTTATGAACGTTTGGCTAGCTCAATATGATGACTACTTGATAGTTTAGTGCACCATGCTTAACGGCTTAGAATCGGGACTTCAAAGATGTTTTGAACATCATGGACCATATGAGATGTTCCAGGAGTTGAAGTTAATATTTCAAGCAAATATCCGAGTTGAGAGATATGAATTCTCCAACAAGTTCTATAGCTAAAAGATGGAGGAGAATTGCTCAACTAGTGAGCATGTGCTCAGATTGTCTGGGTACTATAATCGCTTGAATCAAGTGGGAGTTAATCTTCCAGATAAGATAGTGATTGACAGAGTTCTCTAGTCACCATCACCAAGTTACTAGAACTTCATGATGAACTATAGTATGCAAGGGATGACAAAAATGATTCTCGAGCTCTTCGTGATGTTGAAATCGACGAAGGTAGAAATCAAGAAAGAGCATCAAGTGTTTATGATTGACAAGACCACTGGTTTCTAGAAAAGGGCAAAGGGAAAGAAAGGAAAACTTCAAGTAGAATGGAAAGCAAGTTATCACTCCCATGAAAAAGCCCAAAGCTAGACCAAAGCTTGAAGTTGAGTGCTTCTATTGCAAAGGAAATGGTCACTGGAAGCGGAAATACCCTAAATATTTGGTGGATAAGAAGGATGGCAAAGTAAACAAAAGTATATTTGATATACAGATTATTGATGTGTACTTTACTAGTGTTCATAGTAACCCCTCGGTATTTGATACTAGTTCAGTTGCTAAGAGTAGTAACTCGAAACGGGAGTTGCATAATGAACATAGACTAGTTAAGGGTGAAGTAACGATGTGTGTTGGAAGTGGTTCCAAGATTGATATGATCATCATCGCACACTCCCTATACTTTCAGGATTAGTGTTGAACCTAAATAAGTGTTATTTGGTGTTTGCGTTGAGCATGAATATGATTTGATCATGTTATTGCAATACAGTTATTCATTTAAGTTAGAGAATAATTGTTGTTCTATTTACATGAATAAAACCTTCTATGGTCATACACCCAATGAAAATGGTTTGTTGGATCTCGATCATAGTGATACACATATTCATAATACTGAAGTCAAAATATGCAAATTTAATAATGATAGTGCAACTTATTTGTGGCACTGCCATTTATGTCATATTGGTGTAAAGCACATGAAGAAACTCCATGCTGATGGAATTTTGGAATCACTTGATTATGAATCACTTGATGCTTGCGAACCATGCCTTATGGGCAAGATGACTAAGACTCCGTTCTCCGGAACAATGGAGCGAGCAACTGACTTATTGGAAATAATACATACTGATATATGCGATCCGATGAGTGTTGAGGCTCGCGGTGAGTACCGTTATTTTCTGACCTTCACAGATGATTTGAGCAGATATGGGTATATCTACTTAATGAAGCACAAGTTTGAAACATTTGAAAAGTTCAAAGAATTTCAGAGTGAAGTGGAGAATCATCGTAACAAGAAAATAAAATTGCTACGATCTGATCGTGGAGGAGAATATTTGAGTTACGAGTTTGGCCTTCATTTAAAACAATGTGTAATAGTTTCACAGCTCACGCCACCTGGAACACCACAGCCTAATGGTGTGTCCGAACGTCTTAACCGCACTTTATTGGATATGCTGCGATCTATGATGTATCTTACCGATTTATCACTATAGTTTTGGGGTTATGCACTAGAGACAGCTGCATTCACTTTAAATAGGGCACCATCAAAATCCGTTGAGACGACGCCTTATGAACTGTGGTTTGGCAAGAAACCAAAGTTGTCGTTTCTTAAAGTTTGGGGCTGTGATGCTTATGTGAAAAAGTTTCAACCTAATAAGCTCGAACCCAAATCGGAGAAGTGCGTCTTCATAGAATACCCAAAGGAAACTGTTGGGTACACCTTCTATCATAGATCCGAAGGCAAGATATTCGTTGCTAAAATGGATCCTTTTTAGAGAAGGAGTTTCTCTCGAAAGAAGTAAGTGGGAGGAAAGTAGAGCTTGATAAGGTAATTGTACCTTCTCCCGAATTGGAAAGTAGTTAATCACAGAAATTAGTTCTAGTGATTCCTACACCAATTAGCGAGGAAGCTAATGATGATGATCATGAAACTTCAGATCAAGTTACTACAGAACCTCGTAGGTCTTCCAGAGTACGGTTCGCACCAGAGTGGTACGGTAATCCTGTTCTGAAAGTCATGTTACTAGACCATGATGAACCTACGGACTATGAGGAAGCGATGATGAGCCCAGATTCCGCGAAATGGCTTGAAGCCATGAAATCTGAGATGGGATCCATATATAAGAACAAAGTGTGGACTTTGGTGGACTTGCCCGATGATCGGCAAGCCATAGAAAATAAATGGATCTTCAAGAGGAAGACGGACGCTGATAGTATTGTTACTATCTACAAAGCTTGACTTGTCGCAAAAACTTTTTCGACAAAGTTCAAGGTGTTGAATACGATGAGATTTTTTCACTTGTATCGATGCTTAAATCTGTCCGAATCATGTTAGCAAGTTGCCACATTTTATGAAATCTGGCAAATGGATATCAAAACTACATTCCTTAATGGATTTCTTAAAGAAGAGTTGTATATGATGCAACTAGAAGGTTTTGTCGATCCTAAAGGTGCTAACAAAATGTGCAAGCTCCAGTGATCCATCTATGGACTGGTGCAAGCATCTCAGAGTTGGAATATATGCTTTGATAAGTTGATCAAAGCATATAGTTTTATACAGACTTGCGGTAAAGTCTGTATATACAAGAAAGTGAGTGGGAGCTCTACAGCAATTCTGATAAAGTATATGTGAATGACATATTGTTAATCAGAAATAATGTAGAATCTTTTGGGAAGCATAAAGGAGTATTTGAAAGGAGTATTTCAAAGAAAGACCTCGATGAAGCTGCTTAGACATTGAGCATCAAGATTTATAGAGATAGATCAAGATGCTTGATAAGATTTTTCAATGAGTACATTCCTTGATAATATTTTGAAGTAATTCAAAATGGAACAGTCAAAGAAGGAGTTCTTGCATGTGTTGCAAGGTGTGAAGTTGAGTAAGACTCAAAACCTGACTATGACAGAAAATAGAAAGAGAATGAAAAGTCATTCCCTATGCCTCAGTCATAGGTTCTATAAAGTATGCTATGCTGTGTACCAGACCTATTGTATACCTTGCTCTGAGTTTGGCAAGGGAGTACAATTTTGATTTAAGAGTAGATCACTGGACAACGGTCAAGAATATCCTTAGTGAGGACTAAGGAAATATTTCTCGATTATGGAGGTGATAAAAGAGCCCGTCGTAAAGAGTTACATCGGTGCAAGCTTTTACACCGATCCAGATGACTCTAAGTCTCAATCTGGATACATATTGAAAGTGGGAGCAATTAGCTAGAGTAGCTCCGTGCAGAGCATTGTAGACATAGAATATTTGCAAAATACATACGGCTCTGAATGTGACAGACCCGTTGAGAAAACTTCTCTCACGAGCAAAACATGATCATACCTTAGTACTCATTGGGTGTTAATCACATAGCGATGTGAACTAGATTATTGACTCTAGTAAACCCTTTGGGTGTTGATCACATGACGATGTGAACTATGGGTATTAATCACATACAGATGTGAATATTGGTGTTAAATCACATGGTGATATGAACTAGATTATTGACTCTAGTGCAAGTGGGAGACTGAAGGAAATATGCCCTAGAGGCAATAATAAAGCTATTATTTATTTCCTTATTTCATGATAAATGTTTATTATTCATGCCAGAATTGTATTAACCGAAAACTTAGTACATGTGTGAATACATAGACAAACATAATGTCACTAGTATGCCTCTACTTGACTAGCTCGTTGAATCAAAGATGGTTAAGTTTCCTAGCCATAGACATGAGTTGTCACTTGATTAACGGGTTCACATCATTAGAGAATGATGTGATTGACTTGACCCATTCTGTTAGCTTAGCACTTGATCGTTTAGTATGTGGCATTGCTTTCTTCATGACTTATACATGTTCCTATGACTATGAGATTATGCAACTCCCGTTTACCGGAGGAACACTTTGTGTGCTACCAAATGTCACAACGTAACTGGGTGATTATAAAGGTGCTCTACAGGTGTCTTCGAAGGTACTTTTTGGGTTGGCGTATTTCAAGATTAGGATTTGCCACTCCGATTGTTGGAGAGGTATCTCTGGGCCCACTCGGTAATGCACATCACTATAAGCCTTGCAAGCATTGTAACTAATGAGTTAGTTGCAGGATGATGTATTGCGAAACGAGTAAAGAGACTTACCGGTAACAAGATTGAACTAGGTATTGAGATACCGACAATCGAATCTTGGGCAAGTAACATACCGATGACAAAGGGAACAACGTATGTTGTTATGCGGTTTGACCGATAAAGATCTTCGTAGAATATGTGGGAGCCAATATGAGCATCCAGGTTCCGCTATTGGTTATTGACCGGAGACGTGTCTCGGTCATGTCTACATAGTTTTCGAACACGTAGGGTCCGCACGCTTAAAGTTCGATGACGGTTATATTATGAGTTTATGTGTTTTGATGTACAGAAGGTAGTTCGGAGTCCCGGATGAGATCAGGGACATGATGAGGAGTCTCGAAATGGTCGAGACATAAAGATCGATATATTGGACGACTATATTCGGACTTCGGAAAGGTTCCGAGTGATTCGGATATTTTTTGGAGTACCGGAGAGTTACGGGAATTCGCCGGGGAGTATATGGGCCTTATCGGGCCATGCGAGAATAGAGGAGAGAGGCCAAAAGGAAGGAGGCGTGCGCCCCCCCCCCCCTCTGGTCCAAATTGGACAAGGGGTGCAGCCCCCTTTTCCTTCTCCCTCTCCCCCTCTTTCCTTCTCTCCTACTCCGGAAAGGAAAGGGGAATCCTACTAGGACTTGGGAGTCCTGGTAGAATTCCCCACACTTGGCACGCCCCCTCTAGGGCCGGCCTCTCCCTTCCTCCTTTATGTACGGGGGCGGGGGCACCTCCAAAAATCACACTCCCGAAGGTTTCGTTCCGTTTGGACTCCGTTTGATATTCCTTTTCTTCGAAATACTGAAATAGGCAAAAAAAACATCAATACGGGCTAGGCCTCCGGTTAGTAGGTTAGTCCCAAAAATGATATAAATGTGTAAAATAAGGCCCATAAACATCCAAAAGGGGTAATATAATAGCATGGAACAATCAAAAATTATAGATACGTTGGAGACGTATCAAGCATCCCCAAGCTTAATTCCTGCTCGTCCTCGACTAGGTAAATGATAAAAAAGAAATTTTTGATGTGGAATGCTACTTGGCATAATTCTCAATGTAATTTTCTTTATTGTGGCATGAATGTTCAGATCCAAATGATACAAAATAAAAGTTCATATTAACATGAAAATGGTGATACTTCAAGAATACTAATCAAAGTAATCATGTCTTCTCAAAAGAACATGGCCAAAGAAAGTTATCCCTACAAAATCATATAGTCTGGTTGTTGCTCTATCTTCATCACACAAAGTATTTAATCATGCACAACCCCGATGACAAGCCAAGCAATTGTTTCATACTTTAATAATCTCAAACTCTTTCAACTTTCACGCAATACATGAGCGTGAGCCATGGACATAGCACTATATGTGGAATAGAATGGTGGTTGTGGAGAAGACAAAAGGGAGAAGATAGTCTCACATCAACTAGGCGTATCAACGGGCTATGGAGATGCCCATTAATAGATATCAATGTGAGTGAGTAGGGATTGCCATGCAACGGATGCTCTAGAGCTATAAATATATGAAAGCTCAACAAAAGAAACTAAGTGGGTGTGCATCCAACTCGCTTGCTCACGAAGACCTAGGGCACTTTTGAGGAAGCCCATCACTGGAATATACAAGCCAAGTTCTATAATGAAAATTTCCCACTAGTATATGAAAGTGACAACATGTGAGACTCTCTATCATGAAGATCATGGTGCTATTTTGAGGCACAAGTGTGGAAAAAGAGATAGTAGCATAGTCCCTTCTCTCTTTTTCTCTCATTTTTTTCCTTTTTTCTTTTCTTTTTTTTCCTTTTTTTCTTTCTTCTTTTTTTTCTTTGGCCTTCTTTTTTTGGCCTTCTTTTTCTCTTCCCCCCCCCTTTTTTTTTGTTTTTGTAAAGTCCGAAGTCTCCTCCCGACTTGTGGGGGAATCATAGTCTTCATCATCCTTTCCTCATTGGGACAATGCTCTAATAATGAAGATCATCACACTTTTATGGATTTACAACTCAAGAATTACAACTCAAAGTTAGAGCAAGATATGACTCTATATGAATGCCTTCGATGGTGTACCGGGATATGCAATGAATCAAGAGCGACATGTATGAAAATTATGAAGGTGGCCTTGCCACAAATACAATGTCAACTACATGATCATGCAAAAAGCAATATGACAAAAGTAATGCGTGTCATATGAACGGAACGGTGGAAAGTTGCATGGCAATATATCTCAGAATGGCTATGGAAATGCCATAATAGGTAGGTATGGTGGCCGTTTTGAGGAAGGTATATGGTGGGTGTATGGTACCGGCGAAAGTTGCGCGGCACAAGAGAGGCTAGCAATAGTGGAAGGGTAAAAGGGTGCGTATAATCCATGGACTCAACATTAGTCAAAAGAACTCATGTACTTGTTGCAAAAATCTAGAAGTCATCAAAACCAAAGCACTACGCGCATGCTCCTAGGGGTATAGATTGGTAGGAAAAGACCATCGCTCGTCCCCGACCGCCACTCATAAGGAAGACAATCAATAAATAAAATTATGCTCCAACTTCATCACAAAGCGGTTCACCATACGTGCATGCTACGGGAATCACAACCCTTAACACAAGTATTTTTCATAATCACCTCAACTAGCATGACTCTAATATCACTACCTCCATATCTCAAAACAATTATCAAGCATCATATTAATCAGCATCCAATTCACTTTTCTATGATAGTTTTTATTATACCCAACTTGGATGTTCATCATTCTAGGACCAACTTTATGACCATAGCAAATACCATGCTGTTCTAAAAGACTCTCAAAAAGATATAAGTGAAGCATGAGAGACTAGCAATTTCTTCAAAATTAAGACACCACCGTGCTCTAAAAGATATAAGTGAAGCACTAGAGCAAAAACTATCAAGCTCAAAAGATATAAGTGAAGCACATAGAGTATTCTAGCAAATTCTAATCAAATAGGCTTCTCCCAAAAGGTGTGTACAGCAAGGATGATTGTGATAAACTAAAAATCAAAGACTAATATAATACACGAAGCTCCAAACAAAACACATATCATGTGGCGAATAAAAATATAGCTCCAAGTAAAGTTACCAATGAACAAAGACGAAAGAGGGGATGCCTTCCCGGGGCATCCCCAAGCTTAGGATTTTGGCTATCCTTGAATATCTTGGGGTGCCTTGGCATCCCCAAGCTTAGGCTCTTGCCACCCTTTATTCCATAGTCCATAAAAGCTTTACCCAAAACTTGAAAACTTCACAACACAAAACTCAACAGGAAATCTTATAAGCTCCGTTAGTGAAAGAAAACAAAACCACCACATAAGGTAATGTAATGAACTCATTCTTTATTTATTTTGGTGTTAAACCTACTGTATTCCAACTTCTCTATGGTTTATAAACTATTTTACTAGCCATAGATGCATCAAAATAAGCAAACAACACACGAAAAACAGAATCTGTAAAAAACAGAATAGTCTGTAGCAATCTGTAACTAACGTAAACTTCTGGAACTCTGAAACTCCAACCAAAATAGGAAGTCCTGTACAATTTGTTTATTGATCAGAATAAAAAAGAATCAACGCAAAAGCTGTTGGGAACGTAGTAATTTCAAAAAAAATTCCTACGCACACGCAAGATCATGGCGATGGCATAGCAATGAGAGGGGAGAGTGTTGTCCACCTACCCTCGTAGACCGTAAGCAGAAGCGTTAGCACAACGCGGTTGATGTAGTCATACGTCTTCACGATCCGACCGATCCAAGCACCGAGCGTACGGCACCTCCGAGTTCAGCACACGTTCAGCTCGATGACGATCTCCGGGCTCCGATCCAGCAAAGCTCCGGAGATGAGTTCCGTCAGCACGACGGCGTGGTGACGATGATGATGTTCTACCGGCGCAGGGCTTCGCCTAAACTCCACGACGATATGTCCGAGGTGGAATATGGTGGAGGGGGGCACCGCACACGGCTAAGGAACGATCCGTAGATCAACTTGTGTGTCTATGGGGTGCCCCCCCCGCCCCCGTATATAAAGGAGCAAGGGGGAGGCCGGCCGGCCCCTTGGCGCGCGCCAAGGAGGAGGAATCCTCCTCCTAGTAGGAGTAGGACTCCTCCTTTCCTACTCCTACTAGGAGGGGGAAGGAAGGGGGAGAGGGAGAAGGAAAGGGGGGGCTATAGCGACCCAACCTCAGATGGTCAAGTCTCTGTGCTCAGGTGTCATCCCTGGATCAGTAATGCTGACACCACACAGTACTTCGAAGGATTTATAACAGAGTAGCAATCACACACTTATTACATCGATGTCCCAAAAGAGGACTTATTGCAATAAATATGCCTTAAGGCCATCTAATAACGATAACAGCGGAAGACTTGGAAGATAAGGGAGTCCATCAACTCCAACAGCATCACTGAGTATAGAACCACGGCCTAAAAGCACCTTACTCGTCGTCTGAAAAGTCTGCAACATGAAAGTTGCAGCCCGAAAACGGGTCAGCACATGGAATATGCTGGCGATGTAACACATAGAGAATAATGAATGATAAGCCTATACTATATGCATATATGGCTGGTGGAAAAGCTCTATGGTTACAGTTTTTGCATAAAGCCAATTTTTCCCTACTGCAAAGGAATAAATTTATTTAACTATCATGGTGGTTGTTAAACATTGAGAATGGTTGACAGCATCCTCAATCCCAATTAAAAGTAATCATTAACAAACCCAACAATATTAAATTAGGGTAACATATTGAGATTCACATGATATTCAAGTACTAGATACTCAAGATGTCCATAACCGGGGACACGGCTAATCATGATTAGTTTGTACACTCTGCAGAGGTTTGCGCACTTTTCCCCACAAGACTCAATCGCCTCCATTTGTTTTCTCGCACTACATGGTGTTTGAGAAACGGATGACCGAGACATAGTCTTTCAGAAGCGCTAGCACCTTACGATGGGTAGACCGGTACACCTACATCCCCTACATCTGCTAGTCTACCACTATAAGAGTTCGCACGACTTAGTCAACTATGCCAGAGCCCATAATGGCTTGTGGCTGCACCCGGAAGTTACTAGCATGAATTATCTTATGATCCCTTTGAGCCTGGGTGGCGGTCCAAAAGAAAAACAGGCAAGTCCTGGAAACCCCAGGTGCCTCAATCCACCCAGATGTGTATTTAAGTTGCCACCTTAGATGAACCATTAATTAACAAACTCACATCTGTCATGGATATCACTCACCCAATCCACGTCTACTAGCATAGCATGGCATAATAAGCAAACGCAGAAGTAACTCCCAAAGGTTTCATAAGTAAAACAGGTAATAGGTACTACCTCATCTACTTCCCATCCCACAATTTAATTAGATCCTAATCATGCAATGTTTGTGGATTGATCTAATGCAATAAAACTGGGTAGTAGAAAAAGGTATGATCAAGTGTTACTTGCCTTGCTGATGTTCCGCGAAACCTAGAGATTCAAAGTAACAAGCGGCGCACTCCGGGTGATCTATCGCAGACAAACAACAAGCATACAATAAGTACTCATCTAATGCACAGGTAAATCTCGAATAAAAGATCGAACCAGAAAGTTCAACTTAAAAACCTTGGTTGCAAAAGAAAACGAACCGAACAAATCAACGGAAAACAAACGGCGGAAGAAAACAACTCTGTTCTAGCAAGTTGAAACTAAGTCAAATTTTACAGTAGCAAAACTTTGTTTAAGTTGATTAGTCGGAACGTCGGTTTCGAAATGAAACTCCAGGCGCTTGAATCACCTGATTCTGATAAACGAGCGAGAAGATAAACTAGAACGAAGATCGGATCTGAAATCGCGATCAAAAAATAGCGGAATAAATCCGATTAAAAAGAAAACGACGAATGGTTAAACGAACGGACGTTCGTTAACCGGGAATAACCGGTGATCACGTTCGTTAAGACGAACGGTCCGGCGAACGCTCGCTAAACAACAAAACCGGAAATAAAAACCGATCTAGGGTTTTGAAAAAAAACCGAAACGACGAAAAAGAAAACCGGAACGGTTTTTATAAAAAAAACCAAACCGAGGGGGAGGGTGGCGCGGCGTGGCTACCTCGACGAGGCGGGGCTCCGGCGGGGCGGCGGCTAGGCGGTGGGGCGACGGCGACGCGGCGGCGGAGGCGGCGGCGGTGGCGGCTGCGGCGCGACTGCGGCGGCTGCTGGGCTGCGCTGCTGCTGCTGCTGCGGGGTGCGGCGGCTTGGCAGGAGAGGGGTGGGGGTTGGCAGTATATATAGGAGGGGGGGTGTTGCTTGGGGGAGGGGGCAAGCAAAGGCGGCGGCGGCGGCGCGGAGTCCGAGCCGGACTCGGCTGGCGGCGGCGGCGCTGCGCGCGCGCGCGCGGGAGGGCGTGGCGCTGGGCCGGCTGGCTGGGCCCTTGGCCCAGTCGGCGCTGCGGGTTTTTTTTTAAATAATTACGCACGCAGAAAAACGAAGAAAAGAAAATCTAAATGAACTCCAAAAACTACAAAGTAAATTTTCCCCGACTCCTAAAAATGAGTCGAACAAAATGAACTTTACTCGGGGCCTAAATGCAATTTTTGAAAACACGCATTTTTCCCTAAGGCAAAAAAAATAAACTCTGGAAAACTCCAAAATTTGATTTATTCATTAAATCTTCATTTTTCCTAAATTTTGGGAAAGTCATATTGTTCCCTCTCTTATTTTTGATATTGGAAAAATTATTTGAAGATGAAATAAATAAAATCAAATGATCCTCTTTTCATAATTCGATAGAACTCAAATATGAAAATTTCAAAATCTCCAACTCTCTCCGAGGGTCCTTGAGTTGCGTGAAATTTCTAGGATCGACAAAAGCGAGAAAATATGCAATGCAATATGATCTAATGTATAACATTCCAAATTGAAAATTTGGGATGTTACAAACCTACCCCCCTTAAGATGAATCTCGCCCTCGAGATTCGGGTTGGCTAGAAAATAGGTGAGGGTGGTCCTTGAGCAAATCTTCTTCTCTCTCCCAGGTGGCTTCATCCTCAGTGTGGTGGCTCCACTGAACCTTGCAAAACTTGATAACCTTGCTGCGAGTAACCCTGCTAGCGTGTTCGAGAATCTTGATGGGTTTTTCCTCATATGTTAAATCATCCTTCAACTGAATTGCTTCCAGTGGCACTGTATCTCTTAGCGGTACCTCTGCCATCTCGGCGTGACATTTCTTCAGCTGAGAAACATGGAATACGTCATGAACTCCTGACAGTCCCTCAGGGAATTCCAACTTATAAGCGACTTTTCCCATGCGTTGCAAGATCCTATACGGTCCAACGAAACGTGGTGCTAATTTTCCTTTAACTCCAAAACCCTTAACTCCTCGAAGTGGGGATACTCTAAGGTAAACTCTGTCTCCAACTTCATATTCTATCTCCTTGCGTTTTGAGTCCGCATAGCTCTTCTGTCTGGACTGGGCTACCTTGAGCCTATCGCGAATCAACTTAACTTTCTGTTCAGACTCCTTAATCAAATCTGGTCCAAACAACTGACGGTCTCCAACTTCGTCCCATGACAACGGTGTCCTGCACCTCCTTCCGTATAAAGCTTCGAAAGGTGCCATCTTCAAGCTGGTTTGGTAACTGTTGTTATAGGAAAACTCTGCATACGACAAGTTATCCTCCCAACTAGATCCATAATCTAGTGCACAAGCTCTCAGCATATCTTCCAAAATCTGATTGACTCTCTCAGTCTGTCCATCTGTCTGTGGGTGAAAAGTTGTACTGAATTCTAGCCTGGTTCCCAATGTTTCTTGCAACTGATTCCAAAACTTTGAGGTAATTGGGTTCCTCTATCTGATATG
The DNA here is from genome assembly GCA_963921465.1 of Triticum timopheevii. Lineage (NCBI taxonomy): Eukaryota > Viridiplantae > Streptophyta > Magnoliopsida > Poales > Poaceae > Triticum > Triticum timopheevii. The sequence goes on from OY997268.1 coordinate 577,790,077, forward strand.
ATACTCCTCGGAACTCCGTGCAAACACACAATTCTGGTCATGTATATCTTTGCCAACTTAGCACTGCTATAGGTAGTCTTGACTAGAATGAAATGAGCTACCTTCGTCAAGCGGTCGACTATAACCCAAATCGAGTCATAGCCTGAATGAGTCTTTGGCAAACCCGTGATGAAATCCATGCCTAGTTTATCCCACTTCCATTCGGGTATCGGCAATGGTTGCAACAATCCTGCTGGCTTCTGATGTTCTGCCTTCACTCTCTGACATACATCATAAACTGCTACATACTTCGCAATATCCTTCTTCATTCCGGTGCACCAGAACGTTTCCTTCAAATCCAAATACATCTTGGTATTTCCTAGGTGAATCGAATAGGGTGAATCATGTGCCTCTTGCAGAATCAACTTCCTGATCTCCGGGTCATTTGGCACATAAACACGGTCCTCAAACCATAGGGTATCGTGCTCATCCTCACGAAATCCCTTTGCTTTTCCTTCGCTCATTTTCTTCTTTATTTCCGCAATCTCTTTGTCATTTTTCTGAGCTTCTCTGATTTTATCCATCAAGGTAGACTGAATCTCCAATGCTGCTACATAGCCTCTCGGAACTATTTCCAAACATAGCTCACGAAGATCTTCCGCTAACTCCTTTGGTATCTCTCCCGTCATCAGCGTATTGACATGGCTCTTGCGGCTCAATGCGTCAGCTACTACATTAGCTTTTCCGGGATGATAATGCAATCTCATATCATAATCCTTGATGAGTTCCAACCATCTCCTTTGTCTAAGGTTTAACTCCTTCTGCGTGAAAATGTACTTCAAACTCTTGTGATCCGTGTACACCTCACAATGATTTCCAATGAGGAAATGTCTCCATGTCTTCAATGCATGCACTACGGCTGCTAACTCCAAATCATGTGTGGCATAATTTAATTCGTGGGGTTTCAGTTGTCGTGAAGCATACGAAACAACTCTTCCTTCCTGCATAAGCACTGCTCCAAGTCCTCGACGTGAAGCGTCGCAATACACCTCATAATCCTTGGTCTGATCTGGCAAAATTAACACTGGTGAGGTAACCAATCTTTTCTTCAACTCCTGAAAACTAGCCTCACAATCCTCAGTCCATATGAACTTGGTATCCTTTTTCAGCAACTCTGTCATAGGCTTTGCAATCCTTGAGAAATTCTCAATGAATCTCCGGTAGTATCCTGCAAGTCCAAGAAAACTCCGGATCTCTCCAACTATCGTGGGTGCTTCCCATTCGGTTACGGTCTCAACCTTTTTAGGGTCAACTGCTAACCCTTCTCCGGATATAACATGTCCAAGAAATCCAACTTCCTTTAGCCAAAACTCACATTTGCTGAACTTGGCATATAACTGATGTTCCCTTAGTTTCTCCAAAACCAATCGCAAATGTTCCTTATGTTCCTCTTCATTCTTCAAGTAAACCAAAATATCATCAATGAACACCACGACGAACTTATCCAAAAACTCCATAAACACTTTGTTCATCAGGTTCATGAAATAGGAAGGTGCGTTAGTCAGTCCAAATGACATAACGGTATACTCATACAGTCCATATCTTGTGGTGAATGTTGTCTTAGGTATGTCCTGCTCTCAAATCTTCAACTGATGGTACCCTGATCACAAATCGATCTTGGAAGACACTTTAGCTCCTTGCAAACGATCAAACAGATCATTTATCATTGGTAGTGGGTACTTGTTCTTGATTGTTACTTCATTCAATCCACGATAATCAACAACCATCCTTAACGATCCATCCTTCTTCTCCACTAAAAGTACGGGTGATCCCCAAGGCGACGAACTTGGGCGTATATAACCTTTATCCAATATCTCCTTAATCTGCTTCTTGATTTCCGCCAAATCCTGTGCGGGCATCCTGTATGGTCGCTTCGATATTGGGCCTGTACCTGGCAAAAGCTCAATCAAAAACTCAATGTCTCTATCCAGTGGCATTCCTGGCAATTGCTCAGGAAATACATCAGGGTAATCCTTCACCACTGGTACCTCTTCCTGCACAACTCCTGATAAAGAATTTACTTGATTCCTATTTGGTCCATGTCGTGATACATACTTAATCCTTCTTCCTTCTGGCGTTGTGAAAAAAATCGTCTTACTTGCGCAATCGATGTTTCCGCCATACATCGACAGCCAATCCATACCGAGAATCACATCCAAACCTTGGGATTCCAGAATGATCAAATCCGTCGGAAATACATGCCTTCCTATACTCAATGGCACTTGAAAACATCCTTGTCTGGCCATGTACTCTGCTCCTGGTGAACTTACTAGCATAGGGGTTTTAAGAATCTGAGTAGGCAGGCTATACTTTTCTACAAATCCCCTTGATATGTATGAATGCGATGCACCAGTATCGAAAAGAACAAGTGCAGTAAATGACTTAACCAAAAACTTACTGATTACTGCATCGGGCTGAGCTTCAACCTCCTCCACATCAATGTGGTTCACCTGTCCCCTGTTGAAAGGGTTTGGCTTCTTTCCAGAGCTTCCATTTCCACCTTGGCCTTCGGGACATTCATTTGCATAATGTCCGGTCTTGGAACACTTGTAATAGGTGACTTGGCTCAGGTCTTTCTTGGCTGGGGTTGATGGTGTGGTCCAGTTCTGGCCGTTGCTTCCTCCATTCCCATTACCATTCTTGTGGCCATTATGGTTGTGCGAACTACCTACTCCATGGGTATGCTGAAACTGAACTCCCTGTTTAGGGGTATAACGGGGCTTCTGCTGGGCTCCAGAGTTATACTTCCCCTGCCCATACTTCCTCTTGCGGTTCTCAATCTGCTGCTGCTTCCCTTCAATCATGATGGCGCGGTCTACCAACTCCTGGTAGTTATTGAAACTTGCTACCATCAACTGCATACTTAACTCATCATTCAGTCCTTCCAGAAACTTCTCCTGCTTAGTTGCGTCTGTAGCAACGTCATCTGGGGCATAACGTGCTAACTTACTAAAATCATCCACATACTGGCCAACAGTCCTTCCTCCTTGGCGTAAGTTGCGAAACTCACGCTTCTTCATGGCCATTGCTCCTGCTGAAACATGGGCAGTGCGGAAAGCTTGCTGAAACTGATCCCATGTGAGTGTGTCTACAGGGTAAGTGGCTGTGAAATTCTCCCACCATGCTGCTGAAGGTCCGTCAAGCTGATGTGCAGCAAACTTCACTTTCTCACCATATGTACATCCTGCAGTGGTCAGCTCCCTTCCTATCTTGCGGAGCCAATCATCTGCTACAATCGGCTCGGTGCTACTAGAATACACTGGCGGATTCAGCCTAAGGAAACGAGTCAAGTGATCCGCAGGTGGTGGTGGTGGTGGGTTGTTGTTGTTGTCGCCTTGGTTCTGTACCAATGTTTGAATCAAGGTATTCTGCTGCTGAATCAACTGAGTGATCTCTGGCGGGAAAACAAACTCGGGGTCGCGTCTCGGAGGCATCTGAAGGGTTTAGAAAAGATGAGAAATTAAGAACAGAGTGAGGTCTAAGGAGAAAACACTACCCAAATGCCCATGAGACAAATGCACACAAAATCACTTCATTCATTTCAAACAAAGGGCATACAACGGTCTAACTACCGCAAAAGTGCTTGTACTATAATGTTTACATGGAGGGAACACTACTAATATGTGGGGGTCATCTATTAATTTCAACCGGTGGAAGACTCCATGATGTCTGCTCCAGCTTCGTCTTCAAAGTCGGGTTCACTTGGATCTGAATCGGTGTCGTCGATGGTGATGTAGTTGCTCGGACAGTCGACGTACTTGTCTTCATTCTTGAGCGCTAATTTCTTCTTGAGTTCTTCAATCTCATGCTTAAGATCGCTATTGTGCCTTACTACAGCTACAATCTCGTCCATGTAGTCCTTGCGTGTAGACTTCAGCTCTCCTTCAAGTTCGATGATCCTTCCCTTCGCATCCGTCAACTCTATCATATCATTGCACATCTGGTTCTCCTGGCGTCGAATGTGCTGGTTTAGCTCCTGGATGAAAGCTGCAATGGATCTATCCTTTTTGGTGCTGACTATCTCCCATTGTTCATTTCGGCGTCCGCAAATCTGGTAGATAGTGTCCTTGAGGTCTTCTTGATAAACTTCTCCAATGCGTCCCATGGTGATATGAGCTGCCATGCTCTTTCCCAGACTCCAGGTTGGTGCACTGAAAACACTATCTATGGGCTTGGTGATTGGGGCGAATGTCCTTCCCGGAACCTGAGCTTGAATCTTCCAGCGCTCCTCCTCAGGCAGAGTGGCGTTGAAAGTCCCGGTGAAGCTTGGTAGTCCAATCTTCAGGTACTTGGCGACTTCCTTCAAGTGGAATCCAAAAGGTGTGCCTTCATCTGGTTGAGCGTACTTGATCTTTGCGCCCGTCATCCTAAAAGAGTAGAAAAGATGAGGAGTTAGAAAATGAGAAGAGAATAGTGATCTATGGCTTTAACTTAGTGGTCGTGTCCTACAGTCAGCGTGTGCTCTGATACCATCTCTGTAGCGACTCGACCTCAGATGGTCAAGTCTCAGTGCTCAGGTGTCATCCCTGGATCAGTAATGCTGACACCACACAGTACTTCGAAGGATTTATAACAGAGTAGCAATCACACACTTATTACATTGATGTCCCAAAAGAGGACTTATTACAATAAATATGGCTTAAGGCCATCTAATAACGATAACAGCGGAAGACTTGGAAGATAAGTGAGTCCATCAACTCCAACGGCATCACTGAGTATAGAACCACGACCTAAAAGCACCTTACTCGTCGTCTGAAAAGTCTGCAACATGAAAGTTGCAGCCCGAAAACGGGTCAGCACATGGAATATGCTGGCAGTGTAACACATAGAGAATAATAAATGATAAGCCTATACTATATGCATATATGGCTGGTGGAAAACTCTATGGTTACAGTTTTTGCATAAAGCCAATTTTTCCCTACTGCAAAGGAATAAATTTATTTAACTATCATGGTGGTTGTTAAACATTGAGAATGGTTGACAGCATCCTCAATCCCAATTAAAAGTAATCATTAATGAACCCAACAATATTAAATTAGGGTAACATGTTGAGATTCACATGATATTCAAGTAGTAGATACTCAAGATGTCCATAACCGGGGACACGGCTAATCATGATTAGTTTGTACACTCTGCAGAGGTTTGCGCACTTTTCCCCACAAGACTCGATCGCCTCCATTTGTTTTGTCGCACTACATGGTGTTTGAGAAACGGATGACCGAGACATAGTCTTTCAGAAGCGCTACCACCTTACGATGGGTAGACCGGTACACCTACATCCCCTACATCTTCTAGTCTACCACTATAAGAGTTCGCACGACTTAGTCAACTATGCCAGAGCCCATAATGGCTTGTGGCTGCACACGGAAGTTACTAGCATGAATTATCTTATGATCCCTTTGAGCCTGGGTGGCGGTCCAAAAGAAAAACAGGCAAGTCCTGGAAACCCCTGGTGCCTCAATCCACCCAGATGTGTATTTAAGTTTCCACCTTAGATGAACCATTAATTAACAAACTCACATCTGTCATGGATATCAGTCACCCAATCCACGTCTACTAGCATAGCATGGCATAATAAGCAAACGCAGAAGTAACTCCCAAAGGTTTCATAAGTAAAACAGGTAATAGGTACTACCTCATCTACTTTCCATCCCACAATTTAATTAGATCCTAATCATGCAATGTTTGAGGATTGATCTAATGCAATAAAACTAGGTAGTAGAAAAAGGTATGATCAAGTGTTACTTGCCTTGCTGATGTTCCGCGAAACCTAGAGATTCGAAGTAACAAGCGGCGCACTCCGGGTGATCTATCGCAGACAAACAACAAGCATACAATAAGTACTCATCTAATGCATAGGTAAATCTCGAATAAAAGATCGAACCAGAAAGTTCAACTTAAAAACCTTGGTTGCAAAAGAAAACGAACCGAACAAATCAACGGAAAACAAACGGCGGAAGAAAACAACTCTGTTCTAGCAAGTTGAAACTAAGTCAAATTTTACAGTAGCAAAACTTTGTTTAAGTTGATTAGTCGGAACGGCGGTTTCGAAACAAAACTCCAGGCGCTTGAATCACCTGATTCCGATAAACGAGCGAGAAGATAAATTAGAACGAAGATCGGATCTGAAATCGCGATCAGAAAATAGTGGAATAAATCCGATTAAAAAGAAAACGACGAACGGTTAAACGAACGGACGTTCGTTAACCGGGAATAATCAGTGATCATGTTCGTTAAGACGAACGGTCCGGCGAACGCTCGCTAAACAACAAAACCGGAAATAAAAACCGATCTAGGGTTTTGAAAAAAACGAAACGACGAAAAAGAAAACCGGAATGGTTTTTATAAAAAAACCGAACCGAGGGGGTGGGTGGCGCGGCGCGGCTACCTCGACGAGGCGGGGCTCCGGCGGGGCGGCGGCTAGGCGGCGGGGCGACGGCGACGCGGCGGCGGCGGCGGCAGGGGCGCTGGCAGCGGCGGCTGCGGCGCGACGGCGACGGCTACTGGGCTGCGCTGCTGCAGCTGCTGCGGGGTGCGGCGGCTTGGGAGGAGAGGGGGGTTGGGAGTATATATAGGAGGGGGGTGTTGCTTGGGGGAGACGTCAAGCAAAGGCGGCGGCGGCGGCGGCGCAGAGTCCGAGCCGGACTCGGCTGGCGGCGGCGGCGCTGCGCGCGCGCGCGCGCGGAGGGCGGGGCGCTGGGCCGGCTGGCTGGGCCCTTGGCCCAGTCGGCGCTGCGGGTTTTTTTTAAATAATTACGGGCGCAGAAAAACGAAGAAAAGAAAATCTAAACGAACTCCAAAAACTACAAAGTAAATTTTCCCCGACTCCTAAAAATGAGTCGAACAAAATGAACTTTACTCGGGGCCTAAATGCAATTTTTGAAAACACACATTTTTCCCTAAGGCAAAAAAAATAAACTCCGGAAAACTCCAAAATTTGATTTATTCATTAAATCTTCATTTTTCCTAAATTTTGGGAAAGTCATATTATTCCCTCTCTTATTTTTGATATTGGAAAAATTATTTGAAGATGAAATAAATAAAATCAAATGATCCTCTTTTCATAATTCGATAGAACTCAAATATGAAAATTTCGAAATCTCCAACTCTCTCCGAGGGTCCTTGAGTTGTGTGAAATTTCTAGGATCGACAAAAGCGAGAAAATATGCAATGCAATATGATCTAATGTATAACATTCCAAATTGAAAATTTGGGATGTTACAAACCTACCCCCCTTAAGATGAATCTCGCCCTCGAGATTCGGGTTGGCTAGAAAATAGGTGAGGGTGGTCCTTGAGCAAATCTTCTTCTCTCTCCCAGGTGGCTTCATCCTCAGTGTGGTGGCTCCACTGAACCTTGCAAAACTTGATAACCTTGCTGCGAGTAACCCTGCTAGCGTGTTCGAGAATCTTGATGGGTTTTTCCTCATATTTTAAATCATCCTTCAACTGAATTGCTTCCAGTGGCACTGTATCTCTTAGCGGTACCTCTGCCATCTCGGCGTGACATTTCTTCAGCTGAGAAACATGGAATACGTCATGAACTCCTGACAGTCCCTCAGGTAATTCCAACTTATAAGCGACTTTTCCCATGCGTTGCAAGATCCTATACGGTCCAACGAAACGTGGTGCTAATTTTCCTTTAACTCCAAAACCCTTAACTCCTCTAAGTGGGGATACTCTAAGCTAAACTCTGTCTCCAACTTCATATTCTATCTCCTTGCGTTTTGAGTCCGCATAGCTCTTCTGTCTGGACTGGACTACCTTGAGCCTATCGCGAATCAACTTAACTTTCTGTTCAGACTCCTTAATCAAATCTGGTCCAAACAACTGACGGTCTCCAACTTCGTCCCATGACAACGGTGTCCTGCACCTCCTTCCGTATAAAGCTTCGAAAGGTGCCATCTTCAAGCTGGTTTGGTAACTGTTGTTATAGGAAAACTCTGCATACGGCAAGTTATCGTCCCAACTAGATCCATAATCTAGTGCACAAGCTCTCAGCATATCTTCCAAAATCTGATTGACTCTCTCAGTCTGTCCATCTGTCTGTGGGTGAAAAGTTGTACTGAATTCTAGCCTGGTTCCCAATGTTTCTTGCAACTGATTCCAAAACTTTGAGGTAAATTGGGTTCCTCTATCTGATATGATACTCCTTGGAACTCCGTGCAAACACACAATTCTGGTCATGTATATCTTTGCCAACTTAGCACTGCTATAGGTAGTCTTGACTAGAATGAAATGAGCTACCTTCGTCAAGCGGTCGACTATAACCCAAATCGAGTCATAGCCTGAATGAGTCTTTGGCAAACCCGTGATGAAATCCATGCCTAGTTTATCCCACTTCCATTCGGGTATCGGCAATGGTTGCAACAATCCTGCTGGCTTCTGATGTTCTGCCTTCACTCTCTGACATACATCATAAACTGCTACATACTCCGCAATATCCTTCTTCATTCCGGTTCACCAGAACGTTTCCTTCAAATCCAAATACATCTTGGTATTTCCTAGGTGAATCGAATAGGGTGAATCACGTGCCTCTTGCAGAATCAACTTCCTGATCTCCGGGTCATTTGGCACATAAACACGGTCCTCAAACCATAGGGTATCGTGCTCATCCTCATGAAATCCCTTTGCTTTTCCTTCGCTCATTTTCTTCTTTATTTCCGCAATCTCTTTGTCATTTTTCTGAGCTTCTCTGATTTTATCCATCAAGGTAGACTGAATCTCCAATGCTGCTACATAGCCTCTCGGAACTATTTCCAAACATAGCTCACGAAGATCTTCCGCTAACTCCTTTGGTATCTCTCCCGTCATCAACGTATTGACATGGCTCTTGCGGCTCAATGCGTCAGCTACTACATTAGCTTTTCCGGGATGATAATGCAATCTCATATCATAATCCTTGATGAGTTCCAACCATCTCCTTTGTCTAAGGTTTAACTCCTTCTGCGTGAAAATGTACTTCAAACTCTTGTGATCCGTGTACACCTCACAATGATTTCCAATGAGGAAATGTCTCCATGTCTTCAATGCATGCACTACGGCTGCTAACTCCAAATCATGTGTGGCATAATTTAATTTGTGGGGTTTCAGTTGTCGTGAAGCATACGAAACAACTCTTCCTTCCTGCATAAGCACTACTCCAAGTCCTCGACGTGAAGCGTCGCAATACACCTCATAATCCTTGGTCTGATCTGGCAAAATTAACACTGGTGAGGTAACCAATCTTTTCTTCAACTCCTGAAAACTAGCCTCACAATCCTCAGTCCATATGAACTTGGTATCCTTTTTCAGCAACTCCGTCATAGGCTTTGCCATCCTTGAGAAATTCTCAATGAATCTCCGGTAGTATCCTGCAAGTCCAAGAAAACTCCGGATCTCTCCAACTATCGTGTGTGCTTCCCATTCGGTTACGGTCTCAACCTTTTTAGGGTCAACTGCTATCCCTTCTCCGGATATAACATGTCCAAGAAATCCAACTTCCTTTAGCCAAAACTCACATTTGCTGAACTTGGCATATAGCTGATGTTCCCTTAGTTTCTCCAAAACCAATCGCAAATGTTCCTTATGTTCCTCTTCATTCTTCGAGTAAACCAAAATATCATCAATGAACACCACGATGAACTTATCCAAAAACTCCATAAACACTTTGTTCATCAGGTTCATGAAATAGGAAGGTGCGTTAGTCAGTCCAAATGACATAACGGTATACTCATACAGTCCATATCTTGTGGTGAATGCTGTCTTAGGTATGTCCTGCTCTCGAATCTTCAACTGATGGTACCCTGATCGCAAATCGATCTTGGAAAACACTTTAGCTCCTTGCAAACGATCAAACAGATCATTTATCATTGGTAGTGGGTACTTGTTCTTGATTGTTACTTCATTCAATCCACGATAATCAACAACCATCCTTAACGATCCATCCTTCTTCTCCACTAAAAGTACGGGTGATCCCCAAGGCGACGAACTTGGGCGTATATAACCTTTATCCAATATCTCCTTAATCTTCTTCTTGATTTCCGCCAAATCCTGTGCGGGCATCCTGTATGGTCGCTTCGATATTGGGCCTGTACCTAGCAAAAGCTCAATCAAAAACTCAATGTCTCTATCCGGTGGCATTCCTGGCAATTCCTCAGGAAATACATCAGGGTAATCCTTCACCACTGGTACCTCTTCATGCACAACTCCTGATAAAGAATTTACTTGATTCCTATTTGGTCCATGTCATGATACATACTTAATCCTTCTTCCTTCTGGCGTTGTGAGCAAAATCGTCTTACTTGCGCAATCGATGTTTCCGCCATACATCGACAGCCAATCCATACCGAGAATCACATCCAAACCTTGGGATTCCAGAATGATCAAATCCGTCGGAAATACATGCCTTCCTATACTCAATGGCACTTGAAAACATCCTTGTCTGGCCATGTACTCTGCTCCTGGTGAACTTACTAGCATAGGGGTTTTAAGAATCTGAGTAGGCAGGCTATACTTTTCTACAAATCCCCTTGATATGTATGAATGCGATGCACCAGTATCGAAAAGAACAAGTGCAGTAAATGACTTAACCAAAAACTTACCGATTACTGCATCGGGCTGAGCTTCAACCTCCTCCACATCAATGTGGTTCACCTGTCCCCTGTTGAAAGGGTTTGGCTTCTTTCCAGAGCTTCCATTTCCACCTTGGCCTTCGGGACATTTATTTGCATAATGTCCGGTCTTGGAACACTTGTAATAGGTGACTTGGCTCAGGTCTTTCTTGGCTGGGGTTGATGGTGTGGTCCAGTTCTGGCCGTTGCTTCCTCCATTCCCATTACCATTCTTGTGGCCATTATGGTTGTGCGAACTACCTCCTCCATGGGTATGCTGAAACTGAACTCCCTGTTTAGGGGTATAACGGGGCTTCTGCTGGGCTCCAGAGTTATACTTCCCCTGCCCATACTTCCTCTTGCGGTTCTCAATCTGCTGCTGCTTCCCTTCAATCATGATGGCGCGGTCTACCAACTCCTGGTAGTTATTGAAACTTGCTACCATCAACTGCATACTTAACTCATCATTCAGTCCTTCCAGAAACTTCTCCTGCTTAGCTGCGTCTGTAGCAACATCATCTGGGGCATAACGTGCTAACTTACTAAAATCATCCACATACTGGCCAACAGTCCTTCCTCCTTGGCGTAAGTTGCAAAACTCACGCTTCTTCATGGCCATAGCTCCTGCTGAAACATGGGCAGTGCGGAAAGCTTGCTGAAACTGATCCCATGTGACAGTGTCTACAGGGTAAGTGGCTGTGAAATTCTCCCACCATGCTGCTACGGGTCCGTCAAGCTGATGTGCAGCAAACTTCACTTTCTCACCATCTGCACATCCTGCAGTGGTCAGCTCCCTTCCTATCTTGTGGAGCCAATCATCTGCTACAATCGGCTCGGTGCTACTGGAATACACCGGCGGATTCAACCTAAGGAAACGAGTCAAGTGATCCGCAGGTGGTGGTGGTGGTGGTGGGTTGTTGTTGTTGTTGCCTTGGTTCTGTACCAATGTTCGAATCAAGGTATTCTGCTGCTGAATCAACTGAGTGATCTCTGGCGGGAAAACAAACTCGGGGTCACATCTCGGAGGCATCTGAAGGGTTTAGAAAAGATGAGAAATTAAGAACAGAGTGAGGTCTAAGGAGAAAACACTACCCAAATGCCCATGAGACAAATGCACACAAAATCACTTCATTCATTTCAAACAAAGGGCATACAACGGTCTAACTACCGCAAAAGTGCTTGTACTATAATGTTTACATGGAGGGAACACTACTAATATGTGGGGGTCATCTATTAATTTGAACCGGTGGAAGACTCCATGATGTGTGCTCCAGCTTCGTCTTCAAAGTCGGGTTCACTTGGATCTGAATCGGTGTCGTCGATGGTGATGTAGTTGCTCGGACAGTCGACGTACTTGTCTTCATTCTTGAGCGCTAATTTCTTCTTGAGTTCTTCAATCTCATGCTTAAGATCGCTATTGTGCCTTACTACAGCTACGATCTCGTCCATGTAGTCCTTGCTGGTACACTTCAGCTCTCCTTCAAGTTCGATGATCCTTCCCTTCGCATTCGTCAACTCTATCATATCATTGCACATCTGGTTCTCCTGGCATCGAATGTGCTGGTTTAGCTCCTGGATGAAAGCTGCAATGGATCTATCCTTCTTGGTGCTGACTATCTCCCATTGTTCATTTCGGCGTCCGCAAATCTGGTAGATAGTGTCCTTGAGGTCTTCTTGATAAACTTCTCCAATGCGTCCCATGGTGATATGAGCTGCCATGCTCTTTCCCAGACTCCAGGTTGGTGCACTGAAAACACTATCTATGGGCTTGGTGATTGGGGCGAATGTCCTTCCCGGAACGTGAGCTTGAATCTTCCAGCGCTCCTCCTCAGGCAGAGTGGCGTTGAAAGTCCCGGTGAAGCTTAGTAGTCCAATGTTCAGGTACTTGGCGACTTCCTTCAAGTGGAATCCAAAAGGTGTGCCTTCATCTGGTTGAGCGTACTTGATCTTTGCGTCCGTCATCCTAAAAGAGTAAAAAAGATGAGGAGTTAGAAAATGAGAAGAGAATAGTGATCTATGGCTTTAACTTAGTGGTCGTGTCCTACAGTCAGCGTGTGCTCTGATACCATCTCTATAGCGACCCGACCTCAGATGGTCAAGTCTTTGTGCTCAGGTGTCATCCCTGGATCAGTAATGCTGACACCACACAGTACTTCGAAGGATTTATAACAGAGTAGCAATCACACACTTATTACATCGATGTCCCAAAAGAGGACTTATTGCAATAAATATGCCTTAAGGCCATCTAATAACGATAACAGCGGAAGACTTGGAAGATAAGGGAGTCCATCAACTCCAACAGCATCACTGAGTATAGAACCACGGCCTAAAAGCACCTTACTCGTCGTCTGAAAAGTCTGCAACATGAAAGTTGCAGCCCGAAAACGGGTCAGCACATGGAATATGCTGGCAATGTAACACATAGAGAATAATGAATGATAAGCCTATACTATATGCATATATGGCTGGTGGAAAAGCTCTATGGTTACAGTTTTTGCATAAAGCCAATTTTTCCCTACTGCAAAGGAATAAATTTATTTAACTATCATGGTGGTTGTTAAACAATGAGAATGGTTGACAACATCCTCAATCCCAATTAAAAGTAATCATTAACAAACCCAACAATATTAAATTAGGGTAACATGTTGAGATTCACATGATATTCAAGTAGTAGATACTCAAGATGTCCATAACCGGGGACACGGCTAATCATGATTAGTTTGTACACTCTGCAGAGGTTTGCGCACTTTTCCCCACAAGACTCGATCGCCTCCGTTTGTTTTCTCGCACTACATGGTGTTTGAGAAATGGATGACCGAGACATAGTCTTTCAGAAGCGCTAGCACCTTACGATGGGTAGACCGGTACACCTACATCCCCTACATCTACTAGTCTACCACTATAAGAGTTCGCACGACTTAGTCAACTATGCCAGAGCCCATAATGGCTTGTGGCTGCACACGGAAGTTACTAGCATGAATTATCTTATGATCCCTTTCAGCCTGGGTGGCGGTCCAAAAGAAAAACAGGCAAGTCCTGGAAACCCCAGGTGCCTCAATCCACCCAGATGTGTATTTAAGTTGCCACCTTAGATGAACCATTAATTAACAAACTCACATCTGTCATGGATATCACTCACCCAATCCACGTCTACTAGCATAGCATGGCATAATAAGCAAACGCAGAAGTAACTCCCAAAGGTTTCATAAGTAAAACAGGTAATAGGTACTACCTCATCTACTTCCCATCCCACAATTTAATTAGATCCTAATCATGCAATGTTTGAGGATTGATCTAATGCAATAAAACTGGGTAGTAGAAAAAGGTATGATCAAGTGTTACTTGCCTTGCTGATGTTCCGCGAAACCTAGAGATTCGAAGTAACAAGCGGCGCACTCCGGGTGATCTATCGCAGACAAACAACAAGCATACAATAAGTACTCATCTAATGCACAGGTAAATCTCGAATAAAAGATCGAACCAGAAAGTTCAACTTAAAAACCTTGGTTGCAAAAGAAAACGAACCGAACAAATCAACGGAAAACAAACGGCGGAAGAAAACAACTCTGTTCTAGCAAGTTGAAACTAAGTCAAATTTTACAGTAGCAAAACTTTGTTTAAGTTGATTAGTCGGAACGGCGGTTTCGAAACGAAACTCCAGGCGCTTGAATCACCTGATTCCGATAAACGAGCGAGAAGATAAACTAGAACGAAGATCGGATCTGAAATCACGATCAGAAAATAGCGGAATAAATCCGATTAAAAAGAAAACGACGAACGGTTAAACGAACGGACGTTCGTTAACTGGGAATAACCGGTGATCACGTTCGTTAAGACGAATGGTCCGGCGAACGCTCGCTAAACAACAAAACCGGAAATAAAAACCGATCTAGGGTTTTGAAAAAAAACCGAAACGACGAAAAAGAAAACCGGAACGGTTTTTATAAAAAAACCGAACCGAGGGGGAGGGTGGCGCGGCGCGGCTACCTCGACGAGGCGGGGCTCCGGCGGGGCGGCGGCTAGCCGGCGGGGCGACGGCGACGCGGCGGCGGCGGCGGCGGCGCAAGCGGCGGCGGCGGCTGCGGCGCGGCGGCGGTGGCTGCTGGGCTGCGCTGCTGCTGCTGCTGCGGGGTGCGGCGGCTTGGGAGGAGAGGGGGGGGTTGGGGAGTATATATAGGAGGGGGTGTTGCTTGCGGGAGGGGGCAAGCAAAGGCGGCGGCGGCGGCGCGGAGTCCGAGCCGGACTCGGCTGGCGGCGGCGGCGCTGCGCGCGCGCGGCGGAGGGCGGGGCGTTGGGCCGGCTGGCTGGGCCCTTGGCCCAGTCGGCGCTGCGGGTTTTTTTTAAATAATTACGCGCGCAGAAAAACGAAGAAAAGAAAATCTAAACGAACTCCAAAAACTACAAAGTAAATTTTCCCCGAGTCCTAAAAATGAGTCGAACAAAATGAACTTTACTCGGGGCCTAAATGCAATTTTTGAAAACACGCATTTTCCCTAAGGCAAAAAAAATAAACTCCGGAAAACTCCAAAATTTGATTTATTCATTAAATCTTCATTTTTCCTAAATTTTGGGAAAGTCATATTATTCCCTCTCTTATTTTTGATATTGGAAAAATTATTTGAAGATGAAATAAATAAAATCAAATGATCCTCTTTTCATAATTCGAGAGAACTCAAATATGAAAATTTCGAAATCTCCAACTCTCTCCGAGGGTCCTTGAGTTGCGTGAAATTTCTAGGATCGACAAAAGCGAGAAAATGTGCAATGCAATATGATCTAATGTATAACATTCCAAATTGAAAATTTGGGATGTTACAGGGGCGCCCCCCTCCTAGTCCAATTCGGACCTGAGGGGGGAGGGGGCGCGCGGCCCATGCTGGCCTCCCCTCTCTCCTTTCTCCTAAGGCCCATAAGGCCCAATACTCTCCTGGGGGGTTCCGGTAACCCCCCCCCCCCCCTCCCGGCACTCCGGTTTTCTCCGAAATCACCCGGAACAATTCCGGTGTCCGAATATAGTCGTCCAATATATCAATCTTTATGTCTCGATCATTTCGAGACTCCTAGTCATGTCCGTGATCACATCCGGGACTCCGAACAAACTTTGGTACATCAAAACTTATGAACTCATAATAAAACTGTCATCGTAATGTTAAGCGTGCGGACCCTACGGGTTCGAGAACTATGTAGACATGGCCTAGAACTATTCTTGGTCAATAACCAATAGCGGGACCTGGATGCCCATATTGGTTCCTACATATTCTACGAAGATCTTTATCGGTCAAATCGCATAACAGCATATGTTGTTCCTTTTGTCATCGGTATGTTACTTGCCGGAGATTCGATCGTCGGTATCCAATACCTAGTTCAATCTCGTTACCGGCAAGTCTCTTTACTCGTTACGTAATGCATCATCCTGTAACCAACTCATTGGTTACATTGCTTGCAAGGCTTATAGTGATGTGCATTACCGAGAGGGCCCAGAGATACCTATCCGACAATCGGAGTGACAAAACCTAATCTCGAAATACGCCAACTCAACATGTACCTTCGGAGACACCTGTAGTACTCCTTTATAATCACCCAGTTACGTTGTGACGTTTGGTAGTACCCAAAGTGTTCCTCCGGTAAACGGGAGTTGCATAATTCTCATAGTTACAGGAACATGTATAAGTCATGAAGAAAGCAATAGCAGTATACTAAACGATCAAGTGCTAGGCTAACGGAATGGGTCATGTCAATCACATCATTCTCCTAATGATGTGATCCCATTAATCAAATGACAACACATGTCTATGGTTAGGAAACATAACCATCTTTGATTAATGAGCTAGTCAAGTAGATGCATACTAGTGACTATATGTTTGTTTATGTATTCACACATGTATCATGTTTCCGGTTAATACAATTCTAGCATGAATAATAAACATTTATCATGATATGAGAAAATAAATAATAACTTTATTATTGCCTCTAGGGCGTATTTCCTTCAAAAGCATGTTTCTGTGATTTAACAGAATTATATTCGTGCGTGCAAAGTTTCTGTTTTTTAGCAGAATCAAATCAACTATCATCATAGGTTATCCTATAGGTTCTACTTGGCACAAACACTTATTAAAAGATAAAAACACATCTAAACAGAAGGTAGATGCAAGATTTATTACTAAACAAGAGCAAAACAAAAAAACATAAAGAAAATTGGGTTGCCTCCCAACTAGCGCTATTGTTTAACGCCCCTAGCTAGGCATAAAAGCAAAGATAGATCTAACGAGTGCCATCTTTGGCACTAAATTCATAAGTAGCCCGCATGATAGATTAAGGTAATTTGACTTTCTTTCTTGGAAAGTGCTCCATGCCTTTCTTTAATGGAAATTGGAATCTAATATTCCCTTCCTTCATATCAATAATCGCACCAATCGTTCTAAGGAAAGGTCTACCAAGAATAATAGGGCAAGAAAGATTGCAATCTATATCAAGAATGATAAAATCTACGGGCACCAAATTTCTATTTGCAACAATAAGAACATCATTGATCCTTCCCATAGGCTTTTTAATGGTGGAATCCGCAAGGTGCAAATTTAGAGAGCAATCATCAAGATCATGGAAACCTAGAATATCACATAAAGTTTTCGGAATCGTGGAGACACTAGCACCCAAATCACACAAAGCAAAACACTCATGATCTTTAATTCTAATCTTTATAGTAGGTTCCCACTCATCATTAAGTTTTCTAGGTATAGAAACTTCCAAATTAAGTTTTTCATCATAAGATTGCATCAAGGCATCAATGATATGTTTGGTAAAAGCTTTATTTTGACTATAAGCATGAGGAGAATTAACAACGGATTCCAACAAGGAAATACAACATTCTAAAGAACAATTATCATAATCAAAATCCTTGAAATCCGAGATAGTGGGTTCAATGTTATTTAAAGTTGTGACCTCTCCAATCACACTTTTACCAAATTTAGCATCAAGATCTAAAAACTCCGAATTCTTGGACGCCTTCTAGGCAAAGTTGACTCATCATCAGTCCCATAATTATCAAAATTCGTATTGCAAAGCATATATCTAATAGGAGACGCATCAATAACGTTAAGATCTTCATCATTATTTTCAAACTAGAAGAACACGCTTTTATAAAGCTATCTTTTTTAGCACGCAATCTAGCGGTTCTTTCCTTGCACTCATCAATGGAAATTCTCATGGCCTTGAGAGACTCATTGATATCATGCTTAGGAGGAGAAGATCTAAGTTTAAGAGAATCAACATCAAGCGAAAGTATATCAACGTTCCTAGCCAAATCATCAACTTTGAGCAATTTTTCTTCAAGCAAAGCATTAAAATTCTTTTGAGAAATTATAAATTCTTTCACACTATTCTCAAAATCAGAGGGCATCTTATTAAAATTACCATAAGAATTATTATAGGAATTTCCATAATCATTAGAGGAATTACTAGGGAACGGTCTAGCATTAAAGCTTCCTCTATAAGCATTGTTTCCAAAACTATTCCTACCAACAAAATTCACATCCATAGATTCATTATTATTCTCAATCAAAGAAGACAAAGGCATATCATTGGGATCAAGAGGAGTATTTTTAGTACCAAGAAATTTCATAAGTTCATCCATCTTTCCACTCAAAACATTAATTTCTTCTATAGCATGCACTTTTTTACTAGAAGATCTTTCGGTGTGCCATTGAGAATAATTAGCCATAATATTATCAAGAAGTTTTGCAGCATCTCCTAACGTGATTTCCATAAACGTGCCTCCCGCGGCCGAATCTAAGAGATTTCTAGAAGCAAAGTTCAAACCGGCATAAAAATTTTGTATGATCATCCATAAATTCAAACCATGAGTAGGGCAATTGCGAAGCATCAATTTCATTCTTTCCCAAGATTGGGCAACATGCTCATGATCAAGTTGTTTGAAATTCATAATATCGTTCCTAAGAGTGATAATCTTAGCGGGAGGAAAATACTTAGAGATAAAAGCATCTTTGCACTTGTTCCAAGAATCAATACTATTTTTAGGCAAAGACGAAAACCAAACTTTAGCACGATCTCTAAGTGAAAACGGAAATAACTTAAATTTAACAATATTGTTATCTGTATCTTTCTTCTTTTGCATATCACATAAATCAACAAAGTTGTTTAGATGAGCAGCGGCATCTTCACTAGGAAGGCCGGCGAATTGATCTTTCATAACAAGATTCAGCAAAGCAGTATTGATTTTACAAGACTCAACATCATTAAGAGGAGCAATCGGAGTACTAAGGAAATCATTATTAAGTGTATTCAAGAAATCACACAATTTGGTATTATCTTGTGCCATGGCAACAAGTAATCCAACACACAAGCAAGCAGAAAAGGGCAAGCGAAAAGAGAGGAGGAGATTGGGAAAGAGAGGGCGAATAAAATGGCAAGGGTGAAGTGGGGGAGAGGAAAACGAGAGGCAAATGGCAAATAATGTAAATGCGAGGGAGATGGGTTTGTGATGGGTACTTGGTATGTCTTGACTTGAGCGAAGACCTCCCCGGCAACGGCGCCAGAAATCCTGCTTGCTACGTCTTGAGCTTGCGTTGGTTTTCCTTGAAGAGGAAAGGGTGATGCAATAATAGTAGCGTAAGTATTTCCCTCAGTTTTTGAGAACCAAGGTATCAATCCAATAGGAGGCTCCTCAAAAGTCCCACGCACCTACACAAACAAACAAAGAACTCGCAACCAACGCAATAAAGGGGTTGTCAATCCCTTCACGGCCACTTGCGAAAGTGAGATCTAATAGAGATAAAAAGATAAGATAAATATATTTTTGGTATTTTATAATATAGATGCGAAAAAGTAAAGATGCAAATAAAAGTAGATTGGAAGCAAATATGATAAGAGATAGACCCGGGGGCCATAGGTTTCACTACTGGCTTCTCTCAAGATAGCATAAGTATTACGATGGGTGAACAAATTACTGTCGAGCAATTGATAGAAAAGCGAATAATTATGAGATTATCTAGGCATGATCATGTATATAGGCATCACGTCTGCAACAAGTAGACCGACTCCTGCCTGCATCTACTACTATTACTCCACACATCGACCGACTCCTTCCTGCATCTAGAGTATTAAGTTCATAAGAACAGAGTAACACTTTAAGCAAGATGACATGATGTAGAGGGATAAGCTCAAGCAATATGATATAAACCCCATCTTGTTATCCTCGATGGCAACAATACAATACGTGCCTTGCAACCCTTTCTGTCACTGGGTAAGGACACCGCAAGATTGAACCCAAAGCTAAGCACTTCTCCCATGGCAAGAAAGATCAATCTAGTAGGCCAAACCAAACTGATAATTCGAAGAGACTTGCAAAGATAACTCAATCATACATAAAAGAATTCAGAGAAGATTCAAATATTATTCATAGATAAACTTGATCATAAACCCACAATTCATCGGATCTTGACAAACACACGGCAAAAAGAGTTTACATCGAATAGATCTCCACAAGAGAGGGGGAGAACATTGTATTGAGATCCAAAAAGAGAGAAGAAGCCATCTAGCTAATAACTATGGACCCGTAGGTCTGCGGTAAACTACTCACAACTCATCGGAGGGGCTATGGTGTTGATGTAGAAGCCCCCCGTGGTCGATTCCCCCCTCGGCAGAACACCGGCTAAGGCTCCAAGATGGGATCTCGCAGATAAAGAAGGTTACGATGGTGGAAATTGTGTTTCGTCTGCTCCCTGGATGTTTTTGGGGTACGTAGGCCTATATAGCAGGAAGAAGTACGTCGGCAGAAGCTTTGGCTGCTTCTTGACTTGCACTCCAAGTCCTCTGGATCACGTTCGTTCCAAAAATCACGCTCCCGAAGGTTTCGTTCCGTTTGGACTCCGTTTGATATTCCTTTTCTTCAAAATACTGAAATAGGCAAAAAACAGCAATACGGGCTGGGCCTCCGGTTAGTAGGTTAGTCCCAAAAATGATATAAATGTGTAAAATAAAGCCCATAAACATCTAAAAGGGGTAATATAATAGCATGGAACAATCAAAAATTATAGATACGTTGGAGACGTATCACCTGTTGATGGGCAGACCAACTGGGTTCTCAATGCCTAGATAATTCGCGCAGAAGGAGATGCACTCTTCGGTCAGAAAGCCCTTGGCTATGCTTCCATCTGGACGTGCCCTGTTGCGAACGTATCCTTTGATGACACCATTCATCCTTTTGAACGGCATCATGCCATGCAGGAACGTCGGCCCGAGTTGGATGATATCCTCCATGATATGGACCAGCAGATGCACCATAACGTCAAAGAATGCGGGCGGGAAGTACATCTCAAGCTCGCATAGTATCACCATGATCTCTTCCTGTAGCCTTCTGAGTTGCCTCACACCAACCGACTTCCGAGAGATGACGTCGAAAAATTTGCATAGGCCAAATAGCGTTTCACGGACCTGTGCGTCCATGATCCCACGGATTGCAACTGGAAGTATCTGCGTCATCAACATGTGACAGTCATGAGACTTCATCCCGCTGAACTTCTGCTTCGCTGAGTCTAGGTATCTGCTTATCTTCCCTGTGTAACCGTAAGGAAGTTTTACTCCTACGAGGCAGGTGAAAAACTGCTCGATCTCCTCCTGACTTAGAGTGAAGCACATGGGAGGGCAGTCATATTCGATCTTCTTGGCTTTTTTGCCTTTGCGACGACTTTCCGTGTCCTTCGCCTCATCATCATCATCATAATCATCATCATCATCATCATTAGGGCGTTTTGCGTGAAGCTCCTCCCTGATGCCCATTGATTGCAAGTCGGCCCTTTCTTTCGGCCCATCTTTGGTCCTCTTTGGCATGTTGAGCAAGGTACCAAGCAAACTCTCGCACATGTTCTTCGTGATATGCATGACATCAAGGCTGTGAGGCACACGGAGGATCTTCCAGTACGACAAGTCCCAGAAAACAGACCTCGTTTTCCATACCTTCAGCAGCGGCTCTGGCGCCATTCGCTTCTTTCCCGGCAGTGGGCACTCTTTCCAATTTTTCAACAGCTTGTCTATTTCCTCGCCGCTCCTCGTACGTGGGGGTCTCCGGGGTTTGATTTCACCATCGAACAGATCCTTGCGTTTTCTCCATGCGTCATCGTCGCGAAGCCACCTTCGATGTCCCATGAACACGGTTTTTGAAGACCCGAGATCTCTATCTAGCTGGCGATACATTGTGTCATCCATGCACCTGACGCATGCACAAAATCCGTGGATCACCTGCCCCGCGACATATCTGTAACCGAGATAGTCGTGCACCGTCGTGAGCAGTGCCGCTCTCGTAGGGAAATATTCTTTCGCTGTGGCGTCCCACGTATTGGCTGGCATTTTCCACAGCATGTCTAGCTCCTCTTTCAGCAGCCCCAAATACAGACTGATGTCGTTCCCTGGTTGTTTCGGCCCTTCAACTAGCATACTCATGTGAATGTACTTCCTCTTCATGCACATCCAGGGGGGAAGGTTGTACATCCACACAAACACAGGCCAGGTGCTATGTGTGCTTCTCTGGCTGCCAAACGGATTGAATCCATTGGTGCTCGCGCCCAGCATGATGTTCCTTGGATCGTCCCCAAATTCTGGGTGCTCGAAGTTCAACGCTTGCCACTGGCTCGCATCCTTAGGGTGACTCAGCATCTTATCTTTTTTATTTATCTCCGGATCATTTCCGTCATCTTCTTGCTTCTTCTCCTCCCTATCCGCGTGCCAACGCAGGAGCTTTGCTAGCTTAGGGTCCGCAAAATACCACTGCAAACAAGGAGTGATCGGAAAGTACCACACCACTTTTCGAGGAGCTTTCTTCCTCTTCTTGTATCGAGTTACGCCGCACACCGGACATATGGTAGACTCCGCATGCTCGTCCCGATAAATGATTTCACGTGCGGTAAATCCAGAGGACACACAATTTTCTTCGCCTCCTCGAAACTGGTCGGGCACTTGTTCCCCTTGGGAAGACGTTCGTGCCAGAACGACATGTTCTCGTCGAAGCATGCGTCGGTCATTTTTTGTTTTACCTTCATCTCCAGAGCCATGAGCGTTACTTTCAGGCGGGTATCCTCGGGCATGCATCCTTCATACAATGGAGTAACCGCGTCTATCTCCAGTTGATCCAGCTTGGTTTTCTCTCAGGCGGCAGCTCTTGCGTTACCCATCTGCTTGAGAAGCAGCTCTTGAATATGAGGGTCCTGCACCCAGCCCATCGATGGTCCATCGTCGTCTGCTCCGGCATCTTCATCTTCATGATCATGCCCTTCGTCTTGATCTTCCTCATCATCATGTCCGGCATCTTCTACATGATGACTATGTCCTGCATCTACTTCGTGATCATGTCCTGGAGATTCTTCGTCTTCTCGCCCGCCCTCGCTGTAATTGTCTTGCTACCCTTCCTTATTTCTTGCCCGGCCCCCATGGACGACTTTATAATCATCTTCATCACCTTGCCACCGATAGCCATCCATGAAACCACGCACGAGCTGGTGGTCCCGCACCTGTCTGGAATCCGGGTCCATAAGGCTCTTCAGCTTGCATCTTCGACACGGACATCTTATCTCCGTCTCATTCTTTTGAAGCATCTCGACCTTCGCGGAGCTCAAAGACCTATTCACGATGCCTTCGGTCATCGTGCGGACCATGGTCGCCTGTGGAGTAGAGCAAAACAATATTTTAGAACCAATTTTTTTTGGCATGACTTTGCCTAAAAATAGGACCAAAAAGAATACATAGTGCCAAATTCTCGCCGAAATGGAAATGAATCAACATTCCGGCAAAATATTGGCAACTATCACATTTCAAATACCGGTACCTGCAAACACAAACATATGCAACACCACAAACATACGTAGATCTAGGCCATAAAAAGTGTGCACGTTGTTGGAGGGAGAAAAAGGTAGATCTAGAACATAAAGAAAGCTTTCCCCTTACTTACCTATAAAAAAAAGGAAATTTAACCACTTAATTTGGGTGAATCTATGGTGCAAATGAAGTGAGGAGGAGGAGGCAGTCGAGACCAAGCTTGGTAGAGGTGGAGAGAATGAAGTGGGAAAAGTGAGTGTGGTAGGTGGCTGTCAAAAAATATCTAGCTGCTCTCAGGTTACCAATGGCGCACCTCCTAAGAATGCGCCATTGGTAACCAGGGTTACTAATGGCGCACCTGGTGTGTGGTGCGCCATTACTAGTTTTGAAAAAAAATGTTAATAGTGGCGCGCCGTGAGTGTGGTGCGCCATTACTAGTTAAAACTAGTAATGGCGCACTATCCCCTGGTGCGCCACTACTAAGTCGGGGAAGGGATGTGGGGCCAGGACAAAACTAGTAATGGCGCACCACACGCCAGGTGCGCCATTAGTAATATGGCCATTAATGGCGCACCATGTATGTGGTGCGCCATTAGTGTCCATATTAGCTATAGCCGTTTTTCTAGTAGTGTCACGACATGCCGCAGCTACAGCTCCACGTACGTCATGTTTACTAACAACACCATCAACATTTTTTTTAGTTTTTTACATGCCCTTAGGATGGTGGAGACCAAGGCAGACGTTATGTTTGCCGGACAGTAGCCAAAGGCGTCTTATAAAGCTTCTCACAAACAGGTGCATGGACATAGGAGGTTGTAAAGATGTTCTCATGAACAGCTTTCTTGCGGGGAGTCGAATTTGCCCACAGAGTCACCGATAGTAGTGTGAAATCCGCATGTCATAATGAGCCCTTCAATGCGAACAACCATTGCTTGGCACAACCTTATCTAGTTTCAATCATATATTCCACCACATCATCCTTGGAGAGGGCTCACACACACTTGACATTGAGCAATCAACTAATGAATGGCGTCATGAATCCTCATTACCACAAAGAGTGCAGTTTCTAGTCGTCACCATATTTATTTTAGGAAGTACATCATAAGTTGGGAGAGAATGCTTTGCTAGTCGTCATTGAAACACCCTAAGCTTTCATGACACATGTATATTCGAAAGACCGAGCCAATCTTTGGATTCCACTCTGTTTAAAGAACCCGCCTCATGATACAGCCAATTTTTGCGATCCTGTTTTGTACGCACCACATGTTATATGCTAATATTACCGAATAACTCCCTTTTGTTCATGAGACCATGATAAAAATCAGCGATATTAGGTCTGCATAAGGGAACTCCCAAAATTATATCCGCACCCATACAGCTAGGGAGGAGGCGTGTGCGTGCTATCACGTTTCTCGTCCTGGCCCATTACTTGCGCTAGCAGGCGACCCCTTGCTACGATTCTCAACAAGCAAGAAATAACAGCACCCATGGTTACGAACATCCAAACGATACCTCCAAGTCCCCATATACTAGATCAGCTCGGGTGCAGCAAACACCCCCCCCCCCCCACCCTCCACGCACTTTGGTTTGGTCAGCTGTGCGGCGGGGCATGCACTTTTTTGTTATTTCATTTATCTTTGTTGTTTTAACTTCAAAAAATGTTCACAAAATGAAAAACAATACGAGATTTCAAAAATGGTCACGAATTTGTTACGTCCCTCTTGCTCGATCTACTCAATTCATGGTATTACAGGAGGATTTGGTAGCTAGGGTTCATGGGAGGAGAAGGGGATCGGGAGGAGGAGGATACAGGAGGAGGAGAAGGTGAGACCGGTTCACTCGTTACCACCCGTGCCTTGGCCTGCCAGGTCTACGCCTACTTAACGATTACCCACCCAGCTCCCAGGTGGCTGGATCGAACAGCCTGTTGGGCTTCTTGGCTCTCTTGGGCCGGGCCTCCATGTTGTCAATCGGAGTAGTAGTAGAGGCCGTGACATCCCCCCGGTCTTCAAAAACGGCTTGTCCCCAAGCCGCAGCCCCTGGGAAACTGCTCCGGAGCTCGAAGAAATCCTCCCAGGTAGCAGGCGCCTCCGGTTGCGAAGACCACTTGATCAGAACTTGAGGAAGTTGCGCCTGTCCTCTGGTGACGACCCGGCGAGCGAGCACGCGCTCGGGGAAGTCCGGTGCTGCGTGAGCCAACGGTGGTTCTGGAAGAACATCCACCACGTTGGTGCCTGGTGGCAGCGCCGCCCGCAACAGCGGTACGTGGAACACCGGGTGAATGCGGCTACCTTCAGGAAGTTGGACGCGATACGCCACTGCTCCAATGCGCGCCGTCACCTGAAAAGGGCCAAAGTACTTGAAGGATAGCTTATGGTTAGCTCGAGCTGCGGCGGAGACCTGCACATACGGCTGCAGCTTCACATACACCCAGTCCCCCACAGCAAAAACTCGCTCCCATCAACGCTTATCCGTCTGATCCTTCATCCGTTGCCTGGACCGTTCCAACTGCTACTTTAACAGGCCTGAAACCACAGTCCTCTCCTCATGCCAGGTGACCAAATCCACCGAAGCTGACGCGGACACGTCCACAATCCTGAAGTGGCGAGAGGGTGCCCATACAGAACCTCAAACGGCGGAGCCTGCAACGCAAAATGAGAAGATGTGTTGTACCAGAACTCGGCGAGATGCAACCACTGGAACCATCTGTGTGGGCAGGAATGAACAAAACAGCGGAGGTAGGTCTCCATGCACTGATTCACCCTTTCGGTGGTCCCGTCAGTCTGAGGATGGTATGCAGAAGACATCCGGAGCTCGGTTCCCGCCCGTTTAAACATTTCCTTCCACAAGAGACTGGTGGAAACCTTGTCACGGTCCGAGACCAAGGCATGAGGGAGCCCATGGAGCTTGTAGACATGAGTCATGAATGCGGTGGCGACTTGCAGGGCTGAGAAAGGATGAGCAAGCGGAATGAAGTGAGCATACCTGGTCAGCTTGTCCACTACAGCCATAATACATGAGTAACCCCGAGACACTGGTAGTCCCTCCACGAAATCCAGAGTAACTGTGTGCCAAGCATGAGGGGGAATGGGTAGTGGCTCGAGCAGTCCAGGAGGACGGATCCGTTCACTTTTGGCTTGCTTGCAAATGCTACAGTCTGACACAAAGTTCACCACATCTTGTTTCATTCCAGGCCAGGCGAACAGATGTCGCAGTCTGTCGTAGGTGGCATGAATGCCAGAGTGACCCCCTGTGGCACTAGCATGAATGGCATGCAAAAGTTTCTGTTGCATGGCTGGGTTCGCACCTATCCACACCCTGCCTTTGTATAGGATCACTCCATCTCGAACAGAATAGTCTGAGATTGTGTCTCCCAACTCGTTGCCTCGAAGCAAGATCTCCTTCGCGTTTGCATCAGACTGGTAGCCTTGAACTACTTCATCAAGCCAAACTGGCAACACCACTGAAATGGCTGAAACTTCTGCATCTCGTCGCGATAAAGCATCGACAGCTTTATTCTCAGCCCCTTTTCTGTACAACACTTTGTACTGCATCCCCATGAGTTTAGTGTAGGCGCGTCTCTGCCAGGGAGTCACTAACCGTTGGTCATTCAGATGGGACAAAGCACTCTGGTATGTGCGGATGATGAACTCACTCCCTTGTAAATATGAGCGCCAACGATCAACAGCCATCAAGATTGCCATGTATTCTTTCTCGTAGGTAGACAGACCACGATTCCTCGGTCCCAACGCCTTGCTGAGAACAGCTAGCGGGTGCCCATCTTGGAGTAACACAGCCCCCACGCCAAACTCGGACGCATCAGTCTCGATTTCGAATGGCCTGTCAAAACGAGGAAGTGCCAACACTGAAGCTGAAATCAATGCCATTTTGAGATGGTTGAACGCCTCGTCAGCCTCGGCTGACCAGACGAACACAGAGTGTTTCTTCAGCAGATTCGTCAACGGGCGACTGATCAGCCCAAAATCGCGTACAAAACGCCGATAGTAGCCTGCCAGACCAAGAAACCCTCGGATTTGCTTAACTCCCATGGGGGTTGGCCAATCTCTGACAGCTGCGATATTCTTCTCATCGGTAGCAACACCATCCTTACTGATAACATGTCCCAGGTAGGTGAGTTGTTGCTGGGCAAACTTGCACTTGGACAGCTTCACTTTGAGTTGATGCTTTGCCAACAATTCAAACACTTGTCGGAGAAGTTTGATGTGCTCTTCCAAAGTCTCATTATGGACCAGGATATTGTTAATGAACATGAGGACTCCATGCCGCAACAAAGGTCCCAACACAAAATGCATGCCCCCCTGAAAAGTTCCCAGAGCGCAACACAGTCCATACGCCATCACTTTGAACTCATAGTGCCCCAGGTGGGTTTTGAACGCAGTTTTGAAAACATCCTCTGGCGCCATCCGTATCTGGTGATACCCAGCCTTCAAGTCTAGTCAGGTGAACCATTTGGATCCAGCAAGCTCATCAAGAAGCTCCTCAATAACTGGCATGGGAAAACGGTCCTTGACGGTGATAGCATTGAGCTACCGATAATCCACACAGAATCGCCAAGACAGATCTTTCTTTTGAACAAGCAAAACTGGTGAAGCAAACGGACTGTAGCTGGGCTGAATGATGCCTTGATCCAGCATTTCCTGAACTTGTTTCTCTATCTCGTCTTTCTGGAAAGGGTTGTACCGGTAGGGCTTGATCTTCATTGGTTGAGCGCCAGGGATGAGTGGTATTTTGTGATCAAATGGCCTAGCAGGTGGCAGGCCCTTCGGAGCTTCGAACAAAGACTGAAATTCGTCAATGAGTTTTGCTATTGGTGGTGGGATCTTCAACTCAGGTTGCTGCTTCTGCTCTCCTTCCATGGCCTGGAGATGAACCAACTGGTGCACATCATTACAGCTTATCATGCAGTGCAATTGATCCATAGTAACAGGATAACACTCCTTGGTGTGCGGTTGGATGCCTCGCAACGTGATCTTATTCCCATGGTGCATGAGGCCATCCTCTTGTCTCCCCAGTGCACGTCCATAGGGCTGTATTGCTCCAACCAACCCATTCCAATGATCATGTCGTAACACCCCAAAGTCAAAACCTTGAGATCAGAAGTGAACTTGTGCCCTTGCACTGACCAACCACATTTTGTTATGGCTTGGTCGCTAAGAAGCTGTCCTCCATCTGCAATCTTCACCTTTAGAACACTGGAGACCTGTGTAACCCTTGCAGACGGCCGGCAAGATCTGAGCTGACGAAATTATGCGAACTGCCTGAGTCCACAAGCATCAGCACCTGCTGGTTCTGGATCTTCCCTTGCAAACGCAGTGTCTGTGGTGCGACTGAGCCTTGCACTACTGCCTTGGAGATAGTGTGACATTCACTGGTTGTATCTGGATGTTCCTCACTCGTTGAGCCACTGGACAGGCCCAACACATCAAACATTTCTTGCACAACATGAAGTTGTACTGCCGCTGCACACTTGTGCTCTCGACTCCATCTCTCTCCAGACACATAACAGAGGCCTCTGGCTCGACGGTAAGCTCGCAACGTCGTCAGCCGATCTTCCACGGAGCTGCCCCCTTTCAGCCCCTCAGCGGCTGCTCCCCGGCATTCATCTGCCGGCGCAGCGACCGCAGGTGGTGGCCGACCAGGAGGTGCCGGCAACAGCATGGCCCCTTTGAGATGGGACCGGCTGCTCATGCCATTGCCCGTGGCGCTCTCCGAGCGCCTCGGCTCCCGTCGCTTGGACATCTCCAGCGCCTATTCCTGTAAATAAGCCAACGAAACAGCAGTATCGAGGTCTTTTGGATTATGAACCAGAACAACAACGCGGATCTCATCGCTCAACCCATCGACAAAACGGGAAGGAAACAGGGCGGGATCCCAAGTAGTGTTGTGGGCTAACAAAGAATGCATTATCTCAGTGAATTTAGTGGTATAATCCGTCACGGAATCAGTTTGTCTCAGATGAAACAACTGACGCAACAGCACCTTGAACTCATTCCTCTCAAACTGCTCACAGACTGTGGTGCAAAAGTGTTCCCACTCCATGTGACGCAAATCGAAATCGCTGTTCTCGAGCCATACCATAGCTGCCCCAGTGAAATGCATTGCAGCTGTGTCCACCCAAAGCATCGGATCTAAATGGAAGATGCGGAAATATGACTCGCAATTGTGTTTCCAGCTGCGAGGTCGTTCCCCCCAGAATTGAGGGAAATCCATCTTAGGCCTCGGAATGACCGTATGGTGATGACGGTACGGGCTACGAGAATGAGGAAGCAGAGGGCTGCCAGATCTGGACATGCCCCTCAGAGGCAACCGCCCAGGTGCCCGAGAACGATGATCGACTGAAAATTGACCCGCAGAGGAAAGAAAATTTGGAGGTGGTGCCATACCCGTGACCGGAGGTGGGACTAGAGTGGTAACCACCCCAGAGCCGACCCCCCGGTGAGCCTGGTCGACATGGTGGCCTTCTGGCCCTGAGAGGCTGCTGCCGGCTTGGTTTTGCGGCGCGCCCCCGGGTCGATGGAAGATTGAAGGAAGATCCCCCGATTTGAGGCCGAGCACGGGGTTCCGCGCGACGACGTCCAGCTCCTTGCGCACCCCGCCCAACTCCTGCTGCACATCGGAGAGGGATTGGTCCAACATGGGCTTCCAGGCGGCCAGATCGTCCACCACCGGCTGAATCTCCGTGATGATGGTGGTCGTCGCCGCCACCGCCTTCTGGATGGCCGCGTTCTGCTCTTGGATGGCCTTGAGCGCCGCCGCCATCTCCTCCACTCGCTGCTCCATCTCGCCAGCCTGACGCTGCTAGCGCGTGACGAACGTGGGCTTCTTCAAGTAATCTGGTGGCTCTGATACCATATGTTACGTCCCTCTTGCTCGATCTACTCAATTCATGGTATTACAGGAGGATTTGGTAGCTAGGGTTCATGGGAGGAGAAGGGGATCGGGAGGAGGAGGATACACGAGGAGGAGAAGGTGAGACCGGTTCACTCGTTACCACCCGTGCCTTGGCCTGCCAGGTCTACGCCTACTTAACGATTACCCACCCAGCTCCCAGGTGGCCGGATCGAACAACCTGTTGGGCTTCTTGGCTCTCTTGGGCCGGGCCTCCATGTTGTCAGTCGGAGTAGTAGTAGAGGCCGTGACAGAATTTGATAATTGCTCCCCAATTGCAAAACATTGTAATGACTTTCAAAATTCTTCCTGCATTTAAAAAAATCATAAATTTGGAAATGTTCTTGTATTTGTAAGAAGTTCCAATTTTTTTTAAAAAGTAAATTTTTAATAATTATATTGTATTTAAACAACCATCACAAATTAATAATCTTCATTAATTTTAAATATGTTCAAAAAAATTAAAATTTTATGAATTTGTGAAATGATCCTGAATTTTTGAAAACCTGCCAAATTTATCCATGAATTAGAAAAAGGATCTTGTATTTCAAAATATGTTCATGAAATTTAAAATAAAATTGAAGAAAAAAATAAAACTAAACAACACAAAAACTGGTGGGAGGACAACCGGGAATGGATCGGCTGGTATAGGAAAGGGTGCACGTTTGCCCAATATCCTGTTATTTGTTCATAGCAAGGACATGCTGATAACCCATTCAACCATTTTTCTTTTGCATCCATTGCTTTTTATCCTTTACATTTTTCAGGTTTTGTTCTTTTTGGAGATTTTCAACTGATTTGGTTTGTTTGTTTTGTTTCTTTGTCCTTCTCCTCATACTTTTTGTTCTTTTCAGATTATATTTTTAATACAAGATTTTAAAATTCTTTTACTTTCTAGAAATTCTTTCTGAGCAATGTGCCTGGTCTTTCTGAGCAACCGATTTTCCAACTTTTCCCTTTGGAACAAAACTTGCAGACTTCCTGGTCAACGCTCGCATACGTTAAAAGGCTCAAGTGATGTCTGAGCAAGTGCAAATGGGCCCACACTGGGAAAGCTCACTTGAGAGATTATTTTTGTTTGTTCTCTTCTGTTGTTTGCAAAACAGAACAAGTTTTTCTTTAGTTTTCCTATTCCGGTTTTTCAAAAGAAAAATCAGTGGGTGCTTTAAAAAGTTAGATATCCATTTAAAAAAGTCCACCACATACTAGAAAAAGTTCAACTTGTAATAAAAAAGCATTCACCCTAAATTGTTTTTAAGTTCACCATATATTTAGAATATAAAGATCATTGTATATTTAAAAAACTTTTTTTTTGCATGGGTATATTTAGAAAAGTTGATCATGTATTATCGAAAGTCGGTTGTGTATTTAAAACAAGTTAATTGTATAATAGAAAAATGTTTGGTGTGCATAAAAAATTGCCGTGCATTTAACAAAAGTAAAAAAAGGAAAAATAAAATAGAAAAAGAACCAGAACAAAAAACAAAAACATATCAAAACAAAAAACAAAAATATATCAAAACAAAAACAAACAGAAAACCAATCAAAAGACCGTCCAGCAGCATACGAATGCACAAAATGAATCCGAAACTAGATTGGCCCAATTTTGCCCTCCCACAGGTGTCTCCGCATCTATTTGCCGCTGCGAGCGACAAGTAGGATCCACCCAAAAAGTGGTTTTCTGACTCACGGGTCAAACGGGTTATTGGGCCGCCCAGCTCCCATTGTTTTCCATTTATAGTCGGTTGACCCGAATTTCATGATTGCAGGGAGCTCCTATTGAACGCCTTCAGTGCTAGTTAGCCATCCCAGCGCTTATGCATACCCTTTTTGTGGGCCAGCCCAATAAAACGAGTAGAGCTCTGTCGCAAAATTGATCGTTCGTTTGGTTCATCGGTCAAGAGTTGACCGGGTAATCTGTCTATTGTTGACTTTCGAAAAAAATATGAAAGGAAAAAGAAACCAAAAATATCATGTATTAAAAAATCTTTATGGATTTTGAATTTTTGTCAGAAACTTCAAAATGTTCACGAATTATGGAAAAAAAGCATCATTTTCAAAAAAAAATATCCATTTTTAAAAATGTTTATACATTTGAAAAAAGGTTCATTGATTTTGGAAAAATATTCAAAAAAATGTGAAAACATATTTTGAAAAAAGTTTATAAAATTTTGGAAAAAAGTATCAAATTGAAAAAATTTCATCGAATTTGAAAGAGAGTTCACTGCTTTTGAAAAAAATCATCAAATTTTAAAGTAAGTTTATCAATTTAGAAAAAACATTCATTGATTTGAGAAAAGTTCGCAAAACTTGAAATAAGTTAATCAATTTTGAAAAAAATAATCAAATTGAAAAAAGTTTGTGCAATTTCAAAAAGGAAAACAAAGAAGAAAAGAAAGAATTTTTTTTTGAAATCCTAGGTGGAAGCGCGAAAAAATGAACAGAAAAGCAAATAGGCTGGCCCGCTAACTAGACCTAGTGTAGAGGGTGTGCGCCCTGTACAGATTACCCTTCGACACGAATGGGTTATTGGGGCGGGTCCCATTTGTGTGCCCTTATAGGCTTTTAAAATAAGGTTGTATGTACAAAGACGTTCATATACACTCACCCCTATAAACGTTAGCACTCGTACTCGACCTGTATGACAACCTCCGAGAGACTGAGTCGGCGAGTCTTGAGATTTATGAAGTTAGCGTAGGCTTCTCGCTATCGATGGACATCGTCTCCCATTGGAAAAAAATTCCGTCTTTACAAGACACCAAAGCGTCGAACTTTTTTGGTTCATGTGGGTTAGGGTACCACTGCCCTCCTAACCATCCAATTAGAGGTTGGTTTATAGGACTAGGTCGTGATATTTTCCAACTATTGCCCCCCCCCCAAGGTTTAGCTAGGGTTACGAGCCCACGCCACTGGGCTCGACAGGTCGTGATGTTTTCTATTCGGAAGAAACAAGTTCGGCACAAGGTTTGATAAGGACCCATGAATTTCACATAAAATTTTCTGCAAAAATTTCCATTTGTCAACGCGATCAAAGGCCAATTGCTTCATTGATTTAAAGGATTTTCATAGAATTTTTAGAGCATTTGAATACTTCAAGAATTTTGTGATATTATTTTGCAAAACAATTATAATTCACTAGAAGTACAAAGCATCTCAAACATAATAAAAATTATATCAAGATTCTGAGACCACCGAACGACCACTGCTGCCAGCAGAACGAGAGCTGGTGTGTCCCTGTCGCCGCTCCCCTACTGGAGTCGGTTTGACTTTGTCGATGACAGTCGGGAAGTCTTGTGCACGCGTCCTTATGGACCAGCAGGGGCGGAGACAGGGGGCGAGCAGGGGCTAGACCCCTGCCAATCGCTCGCCCCCCCCCCCCCCCCCAACGATTTCTAGCAGGTAGTAGTATAGGTAGTATACTGTAGATGTGCTAATTGGCCGGAGATAATCACATCATTAGCCCATATAAGATTTTTCTAGGGAAATTAGCCCATATAAGTACTAATATAATACTATCCTAGACCGTCCGAAACCCAATAGCCCATGTCTTTGTCATGTGGTTGTGGCCTTTTGTTGTTTGCCCCATCCGATCGATTCTTTGATGATCATGTGTCCTCGCACTAGGTCTAGAGCGATGTTTGCAGCTGCCGCCCAGCCGCCGACTGGCCGGCTGCCACTCCCGCTCCCGCGCAGGTAAGGCGCTCACCACGCCGCCGACCCTACCCACCCTATCGGCTGTGTTGATCTGTCGTCTTTGTCCGCTGTTTGTTCAGTGTCTAAGGACCGAGGCAGGAGGAGGAGGCTTCATTAGATCAGAGTTTTACCGGGAGAAAAGAAGATCAGATAGAAGAAGGTACTAGTACGTACTTGTAGCTATCAGTTATTATGAATTAAAATCCTGCAATCCTAGTATGATGCGTTAGTGCTGTATATAAAATAGTGAATTAATCTATGAATCATGGTGATTGCATTAGGATATTGGATCTGCACAATTTAGCAACTGAACAAACGATAAAGGAAATTGGCTCTGCCATACACCCTTGCTACTTCACGCTCTTTCTGCAAATTTTGGTGATCAATTGCGGATTAGATCAGAGGCGACGTCGGCGCGATCGTGAGCTCATTAATTCTTCGGCAACGTAGGCAAGGTTAGCACAACTAACAACTGATTGCTCATCTCGATCAGTTCGCACCTCATACCTATCAAATTTGTACATAAAATTTCAATTCTTTTAATTATGTGACTTGTGATGTTACTTTTATGATTTATATTTATCAAGAGAAAAGGGTCGCCAAACACCAGAAATGTTATTTCAGCTTAATTGTCGAGGGCATGTTTTCAAAGTAAAACGAGAGACAACTTGCTTGAGCATTGCATTAAAACTTGTTTCGAAAGGAATTTACAACTGAATTCTCTTCTAATGAAATTGTCAATATACTTTCTGTAATTGATAATCACCGAGATTATATAACTAATTCAGATGTAACTACCACATGTCTATACTCTATAGCAATGAAGCAGTATTTTTTTCAACTTTGCTTGCCCCCCCCCCCTATGTCCAAATCCTGCCTCCGCCCCTGTGGACCAGTGTCCTTGAGCCGCAATCATCGCCGTTGAACTCTAAAATATATCTGAAGCACCTGACATCAAATCTCTCCACGGGGCGAGAGACCCCTAACTTCATCGCCCCAAGGAGACGGCAAGAATCTACGTCGGACCTCCCTCGACTATGTTCAGAATGAACAAGGAGATCGGAGATCGGGAGACAAACTCGAAGAAGAAGCGCGAGACCTTCAAAGACCAAAAAAACCCTAACCAAATCTACTAACTTGAACAAAGGCACCGAGATTCCCCTCCTCACCACCGGTTGCCGGAGCGGCAGGCAGATGGGAAGTGAATCCATGGGCTAACTGGTAAAACCCGGAGGGAAAAGTTTACCTTAGCCGTGTAGGGTTAGGGGAGGAAAACGAGAGGCCTATATGTATTTTTTTTATTCTTACAATTTGGTTCTATACATATTTTTATTCCTAATAATGGATCCTAATTTGGCTGTGAAACTCGAAGTGTTGCCTGAAACTTCACTTGCCGACATTGTCTGGATTTTCTATTATTTCGGGTATTGTACTGCTATGATGAAGACGAAGAGGTAAGAAGTGGCCGTCGCACTCGCAGCAAAGCTTCTCCTCTCCTTCCCCGCGAATTGATAACACAGCAGCAGCAACCACAAAACGGAGTCTGGATAACACAGAGCGCTCCCCGGCCGCTCCCGCGGGCGGCCAGGAGCGCACCCTAGCCGCCGCCCGGGCCACACCCCGCCGCCCTTCCTCCCCTCGCCGCCGCTGGCAGGCATCGCCGGGCAAAGCCCGCGCGGCGCAGTGGCGGCGGGGCCTTCTCCTCCTCCCGTTTGGGGTTGGACGGCGCGGGCCGGTTGCCTCGGCGGGTGCTCTGTCACGGTGCTCCCGCTGGAGCTCGAGGCTTCGCGGCGTCCGGGGTTGGATGGCTGGGCGAGCTTGTGCACGAAGGCGTGGAGCTGGCTGGGGCGGGCGCGGTGGCCTCCTGCTGCGCGGATCTAGCGGCTTGGCTCTGGTTCTCCGGTGAGGTGCGCCGCGGGGCGCGCGTGTGCGGCTCGGAGGTGTCGCGGGCATGTGGTGGATGGTGAGGCCCGGGCATGGCGGACGCGCGGGATGGCGAGGCCGGCGCAGATCTGGCGCACGGCGGGAGTGCGCGGCAACTGCATCTCGGTTGTGGCTGCAGGCGCGAGGCGGCACGTAGTGGCCACGACAGGCAGCCAGGCGTGGTCGCGCAGGTTGGAGGAGGCCGCGGATCTGGCGGGTCCTGCGCGTTTGAGAGGTGCTACGGCTGCTGCGCCGCGAGGTGGAGCCGGTGGACGTCGACCAGGGGATTGTGTGCTGCGCAGTGCTTCGGATCTACTCGGATTCGGAGGTGTGGAGGAGCTCCGGGCGAAAGTCCTGCACTGACTTTGGGTCGGTGCTGGCAACAGCGGCGCCATGGCCATGGTGTCGTTCTCCTTCTTGAAGGTGTTGCCGTGGAGCTTCATTACACGACTCTCCGGGAGAAATCTCTAGCTTCAGATGGTCGAAGCGGGCGATGACGACGGCTACGTCGTTTCCTTCTTTGAGGCATCGCCTTGGAGAGTCAACATATTGCGGTTTGCACGTATCTCTTCGTTCGCGGGGACAGTGGACGTCAGGGCGGCGACTCTGGGTGGTTTCCGATTGTGCGCCGAGATGGCGATCTCGGGAACAATGCGAGTGGCAGCTCTATGAGGTGGGGCTCTGAAAGTGCGTTATATCGACTAGAGGGGGGGTGAATAGGCGATTTTTAAGAATTCTTCACTGAGGAATTTGCTGGTGAGGAAATTCCTTAGCGAAGAACTACTTGCAGCGGAATATGTACTCAGGAGTAAACATAACAGGATACACACATAGTCAGCATGATGAAATGAAGACTAAAAACAGAGTACGGAAAGCGTAAACACATGATAGCAAGATGAAGACAAACAGACTGAAGAAATTGAACTGAGGAATTTGTGAAAGTCTTCAGTCAAAGTCTTCAAGCACAGATATGAATAACATTCACCACAGAATGAGGAAATGGAAGAGTTGAAGAAATAGAACCAGCCAGTTGGTGAAGACAATGATTTGGTAAACCAGTTCCAACTGCTGTCTCAGTTGTACGTCTGGTTGGAGCGGCTGAGTATTTAAACTCGAGGACACAGTCCCGGACACCCAGTCTCTGAGCCGCAACTCAGGACACCCAGTCCTCACCGTATTCTCCTTGAACTAAGACCACGCAGGCCTCGTCCAATCACTCGTGGTAAGTCTTCAGGTGACTTCCAAACCTTCACAGACTTGGTCACTCGGCGATCCACAATTCCTCTTGGATGCTCTAGACCTTGACGCCTAACCGTCTGGAAGAAGCATAGTCTTCAAAGGTAACAAGCGTCGGATCCACGCAGGATCAATTTCTTCAGTGATGCTCAATCACTTTGGGTTTGTGGGGGTTTGGTTTTGGGATTTTCCTCACTTGATGATTTTCGCTCAAAGTCCTCGGATGATGGGTTGCTCTCAAATGACAAGTGTCAAGTTCTCTCGGAGCAGCCAACCAGCTAGTGGTTGTAGGGGGCGGCTATTTATAGCCTAGGGAGCAGTCCGACATGATAAGACGTAAATGCCCTTCAATGATATGACCGTTAGGTGGATAAGATATTTTTGGACAGCCGGCGCGCAGCACAGCAACGGTCGGAAATTTGACTCTCAAATTCCTCAGGGCTATCATGTTCCTCACTGTGTAGGCAATTCGCACTAGCGAATTCCTAACTCCTCAGTCAGAGCAAAGTCCTCAGTGAACAGAAGAACTGCGTCTCTGTCACTGATGAATTTGACTGAACTGTATGAGATTTCCAATGGCTTCACTCGAAGGGATTGGTAGGTGTAGGATTTTGAGTTGAGCATCACATGGAAATTTTTCCTTAGTATTTCCTCGACCCCCTTTAACAGTACGGTGTTTCCTATGACTCAAGAAAGAGAAAAACGAAACTACGAAAACAAAGGTCTTCACGCTTCATATTCCTCGAATGAATACCAAGTCTTCAAGGTCACACCAATTTCTTCACTTTCAAAGTCTTCAGAAAGTCTTCAGAATATCAAAGTCTTCAGTTGAAGAACTTCATTTTTAGGGGTCGACTTTCTCTGTAAATATCAAACTCCTCATAGACTTATAGACCTGTGTACACTCACAAACGCATCAGTTACTTAACCTATAAGTCTTCAATACACCAAAATCACTAAGGGGCACTAGATGCACTTACAATCTCCCCCTTTTTGGTGATTGATGACAACATAGGTTAAGTTTTCAACGGGGATAAACATATGAAGTGTAAATACTAATATTGAGGAATTTGATTGCAAGATATAGAAGAACTCCCCCTGAATATGTGCATAGTGAGGAATTTGCTTTTGAGGCATTGCACATTTGAAGAATCGAATCATGGAGATCTTCCCCTATATCTTGTAATTTATACACGCATTTGATATATAATTTGAAGAATTTGAAATGCATGATGAAATATGGTGCCTGATGAGATTCAGCATGCGTGCAATAATATTAACGAGGAATAAGCATGCAGAATATCACATCAAAGTTTCAGAACTCAGTGCATCAAAAGCATCAGAGCACGACCAAAAGTATCAAGGCACCATCGGATTTAAGATTACAACTCGATCCAATAAAAGTTTCGGAAGAACGAGAGTTGTAACTTAATAAAAACGCCCATAATATAAACCCGCTTGAAAACTAACTCAGATTTCTCCCCCTTTGTCATCAAATGACCAAAAAGGATCGAAAATGAGGACTAACGCCCCTGAAGATTTTCAAGTTGATGGAGGAGCGCCAGCGTTGTCGGGGTTGGTTGTTGATGTAGGGCCTGCCGCAGTGTCGTCCAAATCTTCATGTTCATCAGTTTCACGCGATGAATAATAAGAACTGGCCACTAGATCAGGAACTTTGACTCTCTTGAATTTCTTCGGAGGTGGTGCAGACCAGTCAAATGCTTCCTGGAGACCCATAGTCTTCAATTCTTCCGCGGAATATACATGATTGAGAACAGCCCAGGTGCGGTTGAGGGTTTCAAGAAGGTAGTACTGATTTTTCTTCACTGCATTATGTGTTGAGGTCATGTTGTGAAGAATTGCAGCAAATTGACGCTTCACCCATTTCTGATTGCGTTCAACCTTCTGATGAAGACTGAGGAGTAACTCACGGTCAGTCATCACCCTGGGTGCTGTTGCTTGAGGCTTTTGCTTGGCTGAGGTATTTGCGGTAGTGTCATGTGTTGCAGAATCGTCATTGGTGGAGTAAGATGTAGCTAGACGGAATTGACCATCCAATGGATGAGTGCCTTCATCAATCACAGCAGCTGCCTTGCCCTTATCATCAGAGGATGAAACTGGTCGCTTGAGGACTTCAATGGGCGGCAAGTAGCTACCATGGTTCAGAGTGTCAGCCTTGTAATTCAGTGAAGATCTTGCCCTTATGAATCTCATAATCCAAGGCGCATATGGCTTCAGCTCAAAAGGCGACATTGCAACATTAGCCAGAGTCCTCATGAAGAAATCATGGAAGTTGACGGGAACGCCATGAATGATGTTGAAAAGCATGTTCTTCATGATGCCAACGACATCTTCATTTGAGTCGTGGCCTTTGATGGGACTCATTGTCTTTGTCAGGATTCGATAGACAGTCCGAGGCACATATATCAGTTCCTTGACGAGGAATTTGGTTCGAGGGGCCTGCCCTGGCTTCAAGGGCTTCATGAGCACTTGCATATAATGATCAGTAAGCTCGCGGTCATTGTAGATGCAACGTGCACTTTCATGGGGAGGATCAAGAGGAAGGACACGAAGCAATTCAGTTGCTGGTGCCTTGTAGTGAGTGTTTTCAGTCATCCAATCCAGCACCCATGAATTGACATCTTCAGCGTCTCCGGTGATATGCAGAGTGGCGTAGAACTGGAGAATGAGTTCTTCATTCCAATCACAGATATCAGTGCAGAAATTTAGGAGTCCTGCATCATGAATAACTCGGAGTACTGGCTCGAAGCACGGCAGAGATTCCATATCCACATGAGGAATATGCTCATGATCGAAGATCTTGTCCTTGTCAAAGAGCACTGAGGAATAGAAGTTGGCTTGTGTAGCAGTCCAGAAGCGACTTTTCCTCATGCGAGCAGAGTCATATGGATTGTAAGCAGTGAAGAACACATGCTCAGAAAAGAAATCTTCAGCCTTAAATTTTTGCTTGCTCGAGAACGGATTCTTCGGTTTGGGCAGAGGAATATCAGTAATTTGCAGCACAACCTCAGGAATCGCGATCTCAGGTGCTTCAGGCTGAGGAATTTCTGGTTCCTCTTCTTATGCAATCTGGGGATCAACAGCAGGTTCTTCAGCACTAGCGGCTGGAATTTCCTCATTAACAGAAGATGTGGGATGAGTTTCTTCAGAGCCCAATTGAACAGTTGTAGCCGGGGACTGAGGAATTTGTTGAATTGGAGTGAAGAGAGGAGTATTGGGATGCTGACTTTCCCAAAAGTCATCGTTCATCACTGGTGTAGTGCATCCAATATCCACGTCTTCATCTTCTTTTTCAATTTCCTCAACACCAGCCTCTTCAACTGTGAACTGAGGCATGGGTGAGGAAACAACTGGTGAGGAAGGGAATGTTTCCACTTCAATTTCTTCATCAACCTGTTCTGAGGTAGCAACAGATTGATTTTCTTCATCAGATCCGCTTGGGATCTTGTAGTCTTCTCCATAAGGAACAATTTCCTTAGATGACTTGGAGGAAATGGGAATGGCATCAATGAGATTTTCAAGAGAGCTGGTCATTGGCTTCATTTTCTTCGCAGCCGAAGAATTTGACGCAGCAGATGCCTTCCTCTTCTTCACTGCAGCTCGCTCTGCAGCCTTTGTCTTCTTCACTTCATAGGCAGAAGGAAGAATTGGAGTTGGTGTTGGCGCAGGAGGAGCTGAGGAGCGTGGTTCAGTTTCTTCAGGCGCAACTGGTGCAGTTGCCCTGATCTCTTCATTTTCTTCAGGCGCACCACTAGTGGATGCCCTGGGAATTTCTTCAGCGGCTGGAATGGAGTCATCAGCCCTGGAACTTGTATTCTCATCAGCAGGCTGAAAGTCATCATCAGTGCTGGCATGTTCTTCAGCAGGCTGAGCAGAGTCTTCAGCCTGAGGATTTTCTTGTTGCGATGGGGCTGCAACAGTTGTCATTTTCTTTGTCAACTTGACGAATCTCACCTTGGCTCCTTGCCAATCAGCATTGTAAGCATCGAAATCCTTGCTGAGGGCTTGGATTTCAGATTGAGCTTTGAGAAGTTCTTCAGGAGTCAGGTTGACGATGTTCTTCCTCAGAAGCTTCTCCTTTCTGGCTTGTGCTCTCTTTAGTTCACGAGCCTTTTCAAATTTCCATTTCTCTTCAGCGATGAAATGGTTCAGCATATGACTTTGACCAGGAGTCAGAGGCAGATCAGGTATAGGAGTGTTTGGATCCTGATGTCATAGGTCGATGAAGTCAAGGATCTTCTTCGGATCTAGAAGCAGAGGCACAGTTGTTCCTTTGGCTCTAGCGGCCTTGGTCAGTCTGTCTCTGATGATTTCTGCGAGTTCTTCATCAGAAGCTTCGTCATCAGAGGGCACGTTGAATGCAACCTGTTTCTTTCTAGGACTTGGCCGAGGACCGCGTCCAGTAGTTGCTTTTGTCTTCAGCAGAGTGGGGCCTGATGAGGACATTGGTGCAGCTGAGGAACTTGCTGAGACACCAGAAGCAATTGAGAAACCCTGAGTCCTTTGACATGTAGCCAGATGCACAGGAGTTGAGGACTTGGAGGGAGCTGCTGAGGATTTGGAGGAAGCAGCAGCAGTCTGAGGAATTTGCCGTGAGGGCGCGACTGAGGAACTGGGCCGTCAGGGCGCTGGTGGTGAAGCACTTGGCTTGCGAGCAGACTTCTTTGGCATTGATTTCCTCGGCTTGACCGAGGTCTCAGCGGCAGCCGCAGCAGCAGAATCCTCATTGAATTTCCTCACTGCCTCCTTGG
This sequence comes from Triticum timopheevii, assembly GCA_963921465.1. Lineage (NCBI taxonomy): Eukaryota > Viridiplantae > Streptophyta > Magnoliopsida > Poales > Poaceae > Triticum > Triticum timopheevii. The sequence goes on from OY997268.1 coordinate 577,832,062, forward strand.
CCTGTCTTGCCAGTTTGGCTTGGCGCCTGGACCATTCTTCTGGAAAGTCTTCACCACGCTTGATGCTGGTGGGATCAGCGACTTGGCCAGGAGCCAAAGGAGCCCTTGGGCATGGAGGGTTTAAGGCGAATTTCTTCATGTACTTGGGAGTAACATAGCGATATTCCCTCCATTCTCGTGCCCATCTTCGTTCTATCCTCTGAATGCGCACTTTGCGCTGATTTTTGGTCTCCTTGCCAAATTTGGCTTCATCAGGTGTGCAGTAATCTTTGTAAATTTCATCAGGGATCTCAAAGGCAGTCATGACCTCCGGTTTCTTTCCTCCCTTCTGCGGTCTCTTGCCTTCTGCCATTTTCTTCAGATGAGGAATTTGAACTATAGAGCACTCTGAAGAAGTATGCAGGTTTTCTTCGAGGAACGCTGCAAATGAGTTAAGTTGATGAGAACCTAGTGATTCAGCAGCAGACATGAGTACCTGTGAGTAGGTGCGAGGAATTTGGAGAGGTCATATGCGTTCTCAGAAGATTTTTCGAAAAAGACAAGTTTTGAGGAATTTGACCAGTTGAGCCTTGAGGAATTTCACTAAGCGTTTCGTCTTAGGTTCCAGAGTTGTACAGATTGAAAATCCGCACAATTGAGGAATCTTGAAGAAATGAATGCTTAGGGAGATAAATCAAGAGCATATAGTGTGTGAGGTGTTCATATGTGAAGATTTGAAGAACAAAAACACCTTTGAAGATTTTCAGAAAGATTTGAGAATCAAAGTGAGTAATAAAAGTGACTTTTAATTACCCGAACTGAAGAACACGACGAACAGAGATGAACCGTGATGAAGTTCGTCACGTTAGATCTCCCACGCCCTAACTTGGCAGAGGGAGACGGCTACGGCGGCGGCGGAGTGAAGATTTCCGCGGCGCGAGTACGACGGCGACGAGGTCGAGGCAGTGAAGCTCTTCCTCACCGACGGCGATGGAGTAGCGGCGGCGCTAGGGTTTGAGGAGAGCTCGAGCGAGAGACAGCGACCGAGCGGAGTAAATGAAGTAAGGAAGGGAGAAGGGTATTTATAGCCACGGTAAAAACTGTTCGTCCGAAGATTTTGGGATGAACATGCCCCTGCCCTTTCTCCTTCACGCGACATGTGTCACCCACGCACTGTGCAGATGAGATCGTGTAAGATCGTGGGTGAATAAACTAATGTATCGTGAGAAGCGGAACGGTTTGAGCGGTAAAACCGAAAATCTGGATAAGATTTGTTTAAAAATTTCGTTCGCAATTTCTTCAGCTGTCAAGGACACAGTGAAGACTTTGAACGAGTTTCAATCAGAACGCACATGAAGAATTTGTGAATAGATTGGGTTGAGTATAGCATAGAGGGGGAAGGGTCCGATCACATTCACTTAGCAGAAATCACAACTTGAAGAAATAGCAATAAGTGAATGTTGTAGAGGACATAAACTCACATATATATATATATATATATATATATATATATATATATATATATATAAATTTTTGCTACTACCGGGTGTAGTTACACCCATTTTTATTTTGTATGTTTTAGGTAGTATCTACCGTACCGCAGTGTATGTATATGTTGTATGTAGTATGTAAGAATATTTAGGTGGTATATATACTATTTTTTAGGTAGTATGTAGTATATTTTTAGCATACTTCTTTTTACGTACAAATATGTACGTATTTTCATAAATATGATAAAAACATGGGCTCACATGCAATTTTTCACATAACTCGCTTTGGAGTATCTTAGATATAGTATATGAACATACTAAAAATAATAAAGTAGTATATATACTACCACATAATAATATATGAGAAATGAGTGTAGCTACACCCGGTAGTAGGATGCATTTTCCCTATATATATATATATATATATATATATATATATATATATATATATATATATAGTCAATGAAGAAAAACGACGAAAACATTAAAGATTTTGCAAAGTTGAAGAATTTAAAAAAAAACTGAGGAATTCCAAAAATGAGGAAAAACTCAAATTGAAAATTTTCAACTTTTGTGGTGGCGTAGCCCACCGTATAAGAATGATGATTTCAGACACCGCGTACAATTTGTCATAGGGTTCTGAGAATCAAATTCTTCATTAATTTCATCACACTTAGAGTGTTATTCTTCATTGATTGAAGAAAAACATTTCTTCATGTGTTGCACATCTAAGTCATCAATTCTGCATAAGAGTTAGGATGTGTGTCCTTTTCAAAGAACATTCGAAGATTCTAAGATATTTAGCTCACACCGCAACTTGCTAAATCTCTTCTCATCCAAGGGCTTAGTGAAGATATCAGCTAGCTGTTCTTCAGTCTTCACATGCTCGATGGAGATATCACCCTTCAACACATGATCACGAAGAAAATGATGACGAATCTGGATGTGCTTAGTCTTCGAGTGCTGAACTGGGTTGTGAGAAATCTTGATGGCACTCTCATTGTCGCAGAGGAGAGGCACATTCTTCACGTTGACGCCATAGTCCTTGAGGGTTTGCTTCATCCAAAGCAGTTGAGCACAGCATGAGCCAGCAGCAATGTATTTAGTTTCAGCAGTAGACAGTGATACGCAGTTCTGTTTCTTCGAGGACCAACAGACCAAAGATCGTCCGAGGAAATGACAAGTGCCAGATGTTGACTTGCGGTCCACACGATCACCATCATAGTCAGAATCAGAATATCCAATGAGATCAAAAGCAGAGCCCTTGGGGTACCATAATCCTAGTGTTGGTGTGTGAGCTAGATATCGAAGAATATGCTTCACAGCCTTATGGTGTGATTCCTTCGGTGCAGCTTGAAATCGGGCACACATGCAAACACTAAGCATTATATCTGGCCTAGATGCACATAAGTACAATAAAGAACCAATCATGGAGCGGTATACCTTGTGATCGAAGTCAATACCATTTTCATCAGTGCATAGATGGCCATTTGTGGGCATAGAAATTTTGACGCCTTTGCAATCTTGCATGCCGAATTTCCTCAGTACATCTTTGAGGTATTTCTCCTGAGATATGAATATGCCATTGTGCTGCTGACGAATTTGAAGACCTAAGAAGAATTTCAATTCTCCCATCATAGACATTTGATATTCTTCACTCATCATATAGGCAAATTCATCACTGTATCGTTGGTTAGTACAGCCAAAGATAATATCATCAACATATATTTGGCACACAAACAGTTCACCATCATATGATTTAGTAAAAATAGTAGGGTCGAGTGAACCGGGTGTGAAACCATTCTTCACGAAGAATTCCTTCAATGTGTCATACCACGCCCGAGGGGCTTGCTTGAGGCCATAGAGGGCCTTATTGAGTCTGAAGACTTTGTCAGGATTCTTGGGATCTTCAAAACCTGGGGGTTGAGCAACATATACTTCTTCCTCAAGCTTACCATTGAGGAATGCACTTTTCACATCCATTTGATATAAGATGATATCATGATGGTTAGCATAGGCAAGTAAAATGCGAATAGCCTCAAGTCTAGCAACAAGTGCAAAAGTTTCATCGAAATCAATTCCTTCAACCTGTGTGTAGCCTTGAGCTACTAGTCGTGCCTTATTCCTCACCACAAGGCCATTTTCATCTTGCTTGTTGCGGTAGATCCACTTTGTGCCAATGATATTATGCTTGCGAGGATCTGGGCGATTGACCAATTCCCAGACTTTGTTCAGCTCGAACTGATGTAATTCTTCTTGCATAGCCTGAATCCACTCCGGCTCCAGAAATGCTTCATCTACCTTAGTGGGCTCTGAGATAGAGACAAAAGCATAGTGCCCACAAAAGTTAGATAAGTGTGAGGCTTTTGAGCGTGTGAGAGGACCTGGTGCGCTAATGTCATCGATGGTCTTCTCCACTTGCACTTCTTTTGCAACGTGTGGATGAGTTGGTTGTCGCTGAGGATTTTGATCAGCATTTTCTTCAGCACCATTTTCCTCTTCATGTTCTTCAGGTGCATCAGCTCGACGTTCTTCATGAACAGGAATGAATTCTTCAGCAGATTCTTCAGTAGGAATGACATCCTCAGTTTCTTTGAGCTTGATAGCATCCTCAGGTGCTGGTTCATCTAACACAGAAGGTAGGTGCTCTCTTTGCGAGCCATTAGTTTCATCGAACCGCACATCAACAATCTTGTGAAGAACAATGTTGAAGACTCTGTAGGTGTGCGAGTCCTTTCCGTAACCAAGCATAAAACCTTCATGTGCTTTCGGTGCAAATTTAGAGTTGTGGTGAGGATCTCTAATCCAACATTTAGCACCGAAGACTTTGAAATAACTCACATTGGGTTTCTTGTCAGTGAGGAGTTCATAGGCAGTCTTCTTGAAGAATTTGTGAAGATATACTCTGTTGATGATGTGGCAGGCAGTATCAATTGCATCAATCCAAAAACGCTGAGGCGTTTTGTATTCATCAAGCAAAGTGCGAGCCATCTCAACAAGAGTTCTGTTCTTGCGCTCCACGACGCCATTCTGCTGAGGAGTATAGGGAGCAGATAATTCATGAGTAATACCAAGTTCATCAAGATAGGCATCAAGACCAGAATTCTTGAACTCAGTTCCATTGTCACTTCTGATATGTTTGATCTTCACACCAAAGTTGGTTGAAGCCCTCGAGGAAAATCGTTTGAAGACTTCCTGCACTTCATGTTTGTAAGTAACAATGTGTACCCATGTATATCGAGAATAATCATCAACAATGACAAAACCATATAAAGATGCATCATTAGTGACTGCTGAATAATGGTTAGGTCCAAAGAGGTCCATGTGAAGCAATTCGAATGGACGTGTAGTGGTCATGATAGTCTTCGCTGGATGCTTGGCCTTGGTCATTTTTCCGGCTTCACATGCTCCGCATAAGTGAACCTTGAGGAATTTGACATTCTCAATGCCAATGACATGCTTCTTCTTTGCAAGCGTGTTCAAATTCCTCATGCCTGCATGACCAAGTCGTCGATGCCATAGCCAGCCTTCTGAAGCTTTTGCGAGTAGACACACGGCTGGTTGTGGTCCTGTAGAGAAATCAACAATATACAGATCTCCTCTCCTAAAGCCTTCGAAGACTTTGGAATTGTCAGCTTCCATAATCACAACACAGCGATATTTGCCGAAGACGACAGCCATATCAAGATCACAAAGCATTGAGACTGACATGAGATTGTATCCTAAGGACTCAACAAGCATGACTTTGTCCATGTGCTTATCCTTAGAGATAGCAACCTTACCAAGACCCAATACCCGACTTTTGCCTTTGTCAGCAAAGATGATATGCTTCAGAGGTGACGGTGATAAGGGAGCATCCATCAATAGATTCTTGTCACTAGTCATGTGATTTGTACATCCACTATCGAGGACCCATTCAGTGGTTTTGGTTTGATCATCCTGCAGATGAATTAGTGCAGCTTACAATCTCATATGCTTCATCAGTGAAGAATATGATATCAAGTTCATCAGATGAATTTCATCAAGCAGTAAACAGATACAGCAGTATGAGGACGTGTGAAATGAAAGTTCATTTCATCATGATTCGCCTGCGTCCTTTCAGGCATTTTTGTCAGGTCCCCAGCAAATTCTTCAGACGTTAGAGCACGTCTGGAGACCTAACCCTGCAGAAGAGATTAGTTCTTTTTCTTCACCACCCACATCTGAAGGGGTGGCGAAGAGTTCATCATCCTGCGAGCACCATGTGAGAAAGGTGGCAAAGATGCCAAACCATTTCGCTTAGCATAGGAGGGGTTAGGGTATGCATATGAATAGGCAGAGTAATTCTTCGAGGACTTATGAACATAATGATTTGAAGAATAATGCGCATATTCATAGCCCTGAGCTCTACCCTGCGAGACAGAATTGTTAGCACGATGATAATCATATGAGGACTTTGATCCAGTTGAGGAATTTGATCCTCGTGAAGAATTTGGTCCATATGAGGACTTGGATCCATGTGAAGAGTTTGGTCCATATGGAGAATTTGATCTGGGGTTCCTGTTCTTCACAGGTGGTGTCATGAGGACATTCACCTGAAGACTTTCAACACAGCTTTTGGGAACCCAGATTTTCTTCATAGGGGAACCGTTCCTGTAGTTAGTGCCAACATATCTAGCAAATACTTCACCATTCTGATTTTTGAACAGTTTATAGTTGGAGTCAAATGACTCATCAGAGGAATGAGAAGATTCACACGTAAAGCCAGATAAGTTAGATGGATCAACTGGAGGTCCCTTTGCAGCAACCCATGAGGTTTTGGGATACTGCTCAGGCTTCCAATATGTTCCATCGGCATTGAGTTTCCTCTCAAAGGCAATACCCTCTTTCCTAGGGTTTCTGTTGAGGATCTGCTTTTTGAGCACATCACAAAGTGTCTGATGCCCTTTGAGGCTTTTGTACATGCCTGTCATGTACAATTCCTTCAGCCCTGCATTGTCAGTGATACTAGCAATGTCCTCAGATGAGGAATTAGTGATAGCAGAGGCAGATGAAGAATTTGTAACAATTGAAGCATTTGAACATTCAGGTGAAGAATCAGCAGATTCACGTTCAATGCACTTTAAGCATGGAGGAACAAATTCTTCCTGAGAAGCGCTGATTTGTTGAGCTAGTAATGAATCGCGCTCCTTCTGAAGATCTTCATAACACACTCTTAGCTTTTCAAGATCTTCCTTTCTTTGAATAGCTTCAAGAGAAAGCTTCTCATGATCTTGCTTTTCTTGAAGAAATTCATAAGAAAGTTTCTCATGATCAGACAAGAGAGAGTTATGATGACCTTGAAGGTTATCATACTTAGACTGAAGTCTCTGAAGATTTTCAGTCAGGGCTTTAGTGCGATTCATTTCTTCACCCAACATATCATCACTTTTATCTAGCATGTTTTGAACCTTTTCAAGAGCCCGTTGTTGTTTCACAGCAATTTTAGCAAGTTTAGAGTAGCTGGGCTTGAGATCCTCATCAGATTCATTTTCACTAGAGTCAGAGGAGTTGTATTTGAGTACCTTAGCTCCTTTTGCCATGAAGCAATAGGTGGGAGCGTAGCCATCATTATCTTCATTAGGCTTGTCGGTGGAGTCAGTTTCTTCGATGTTGAAGATGGACTTGCTGACGAAAGCAGTAGCAACGGCCAGACTCGCCACACCAGACTCAGATGCTTCAGACTCCTCCTCTTCATCATTTTCCTCAGATTCAGCTTCAGAGTCCATTTCCTTGCCAATGAATGCCCGAGCTTTCTTGGAGCTGCCCTTCTTGTGAGATGAAGACTTTGAGGGTTTTGATGACGAAGATTTTGACGATTTCTTCTTCTTCATTTCCTTTTCCCACTGAGGACAATCTTGAATATAGTGACCAGGCTTCTTGCATTTGTGGCAAAGTCTTCTCTTGTAGTCACTGGATGAGGAATCATTTCCTCTTGAGGGTTTTCCAAAGCGACCACGTCTTGTGAATTTCTGGAATTTCTTCACAAGCAGAGCTAGATCCTGGCTCAGTTCTTCAGGATCACCAAGGCTACTACCAGAATCCTCACATCCAGAGTCAGACACAACCTTAGCCTTCAGGGCACGTGGTTTGCCATAGTTTGAGCCATAGAGATCTCTCTTTTCAGCAAGCTGGAACTCGTGAGTGTTTAGCCTTTCGAGGATATCAACAGGATCAAGCGACTTGTAGTCAGCACGTTCTTGTATCATCAGTCCCAGAGTATCAAATGAGGAATCAAGCGATCTCAGCAGTTTCTTCACAACTTCATGATCAGTGATGTCAGTGGCACCGAGGGCTTGAAGCTCATTTGAGATGTCAGTGAGGCGATCAAAGATTTGTTGGACATTCTCATTGTCGAGTCTTTTGAAGCGGTTGAAGAGATTCCGAAGAACATCGACTCGAGAGTCACGTTGAGTTGAAACTCCTTCATTTACTTTGGACAGCCTATCCCAGATAAGCTTAGCAGTTTCCAAAGCACTCACTCTTCCATACTGTCCTTTGCTCAGATGGCCACAGATGATATTCTTCGCTTGAGAATCGAGTTGTTTGAATCTCTTCACATCGGTAGCGGTCAGTGTTTCAGTGATAGAGGGGACACCATTTTCCACAACATACCAGAGATCATTGTCAATTGCCTCAAGATGCATTCGCATCTTGTTCTTCCAGTAGGGGTAGTCCGTTCCATCAAAGGTAGGACACCCAGCCGAGACCTTGATCATACCTGCGGTCGACATAACTAAAACTCCAGGCGGTTAAACCAAAATCACACAGAACAAGGGAGTACCTCGCTCTGATACCAATTGAAAGTGCGTTATATCGACTAGAGGGGGGGTGAATAGGCGATTTTTAAGAATTCTTCACTGAGGAATTTGCTGGTGAGGAAATTCCTTAGCGAAGAACTACTTGCAGCGGAATATGTACTCAGGAGTAAACATAACAGGATACACACATAGTCAGCATGATGAAATGAAGACTAAAAACAGAGTACGGAAAGCGTAAACACAGGATAGCAAGATGAAGACAAACAGACTGAAGAAATTGAACTGAGGAATTTGTGAAAGTCTTCAGTCAAAGTCTTCAAGCACAGATATGAACAACATTCACCACAGAATGAGGAAATGGAAGAGTTGAAGAAATAGAACCAGTCAGTTGGTGAAGACAATGATTTGGTAAACCAGTTCCAACTGCTGTCTCAGTTGTACGTCTGGTTGGAGCGGCTGAGTATTTAAACTCGAGGACACATAGTCCCGGACACCCAATCTCTGAGCCGCAACTCAGGACACCCAGTCCTCACCGTATTCTCCTTGAACTAAGACCACGCAGGCCTCGTCCAATCACTCGTGGTAAGTCTTCAGGTGACTTCCAAACCTTCACAGACTTGGTCACTCAGCGATCCACAATTCCTCTTGGATGCTCTAGACCTTGACGCCTAACCGTCTGGAAGAAGCACAGTCTTCAAAGGTAACAAGCGTCAGATCCACGCAGGATCAATTTCTTCAGTGATGCTCAATCACTTTGGGTTTGTGGGGGTTTGGTTTTGGGATTTTCCTCACTTGATGATTTTTGCTCAAAGTCCTCGGAGGATGGGTTGCTCTCAAATGACAAGTGTCAAGTTCTCTCGGAGCAGCCAACCAGCTAGTGGTTGTAGGGGGCGGCTATTTATAGCCTAGGGAGCAGCCCGACATGATAAGATATAAATGCCCTTCAATGATATGACCGTTAGATGGATAAGATATTTTTGGACAGCCGACGCGCAGCACAGCAACGGTCGGAAATTTGACTCTCAAATTCCTCAGGGCTATCATGTTCCTCACTGTGTAGGCAATTCGCACTGGCGAATTCCTAACTCCTCAGTCAGAGCAAAGTCCTCGGTGAACAGAAGAACTGCGTCTCTGTCACTGATGAATTTGACTGAACTGTATGAGATTTCCAATGGCTTCACTCGAAGGGATTGGTAGGTGTAGGATTTTGAGTTGAGCATCATATGGAAATTTTTCCTTAGTATTTCCTCGACCCCCTTTAACAGTACGGTGTTTCCTATGACTCAAGAAAGAGAAAAACGAAACTACGAAAACAAAGGTCTTCACGCTTCATATTCCTCAAATGAATACCAAGTCTTCAAGGTCACACCAATTTCTTCACTTTCAAAGTCTTCAGAAAGTCTTCAGAATATCAAAGTCTTCAGTTGAAGAACTTCATTTTTAGGGGTCGACTTTCTCTGTAAATATCAAACTCCTCATAGACTTATAGACCTGTGTACACTCACAAACGCATCAGTTACTAACCTATAAGTCTTCAATACACCAAAATCACTAAGGGGCACTAGATGCACTTACAGGCTCTATCTCGGCATTGGTTGGGTGGCATCCTTGTCCCGCTTGGGCGGTGGGGGTGTCGGCTCGGTCGATGCGCCCCAAGGGGGCGGTCTAACTTTATGTCGGGGCGGCGGCCCCGGATGTGGTGCGATGTTCGTGGTCTGCGAGCGGTTACCCTGAGCAGCGTGGGTTGCGGGCAGCAGGGTTGTGCGGCGTTGCTGCTCAAGGGGAGCGGTGGTATGTCGGGGCGGCGGCCCCGGAAGGCGGTGCTGGTGGAGTGCGCTGGGCGCGACGGAGCGTTGGATGTCGGGGCGGCGGCCTCGAGAGGATCATTGTGGTGGCGAGCCTTCTGCGACAACGATGATGGTGGGAGCGATGTCGGCGACGCGGCAAAGGTTGCGGTAGTCGGCTCTTCTTCGGCGTGTCCGCGGTTTTGCCTCGGTTTGTTTGTTGCTGTGGAGTCGAAGCTGCAGCAGCGGGGCCCTGTGGTATACGATGATTGGCAACAAGTGGCCCGTTCGGCGATCTTCCGTGGCACCAGCTTTCGCCTGGTTTTGTTCTTCTGAGTTCTCCGTCAGAGTCGGAGCTGCGTTGTCTGGCTGCAGGTCGACATGTTGTCGATGAGGGTGGGTTTTGCCCTGTGTGTGTCAGTCTTTGGAGTGGGTTTGATCCTTGTTGTTCCGGTTTTTGCCCGGTTTTTCGTAATTAACTGGACAATTCTCTCCTGCTTAATTAATAGATGAGGCAATCTTTGCCTCTGTTTCGGAAAAAAAAGAGGTAAGAAGTTTTTTTTTCAAAAAAAAAGGTGAAACCTTTTGAAAAAAAATATAATATCCGCTCAAACCATTTGAAAAAGAAGCTTTTTTTCTTGATGCTAGCGAACATGCTCAATCCTACAAAATCGAATGAACATGATATTTCAATCACATGTTTTCTTATTCATGCATATTCATAATCCCGCAGAACCTAAGAGCATCTATAGGAGGACGCCTTAAACCATCTCTCATACGGCTGTGGACGCGCCCGCTCAGTGACCGGACAGGAGAGAGAAGAAAAAAGTGACCTAACAAAACCTCTCATATCATCCCTATACGTCCGAGCTGTCTGCAAACCCTCATATCAATCTCAAATATGGAGAGGGAGGGCTCGTGGACGCACCCGGGCGCGCCTGGTTAGTCCGCCAGGTAGAAGGCGACCCCACCCCTAACCACATTTTCTCTTTCTTTATTCATTCTTTTGTTTCCCTCTTTTTATCTACACCAATCATGTACAAGTGACCGTAGATATGAGGAAAAAAATAAAGAGTGTGGCTGCACGGACGGACAAATAGTGACCTAAAACGAACACGTCCGGTCACTGATCAGGCGTATCCGCGGGCGTTTAAGGGGTCATATTTGCTATGTGCGGACCTAGTAGTTATCCTCCGGCTGAGCGGTGCTTTGGGATTTCGCTGGTGCAAGAGGTCAACGCCGCCTCGATCCAATCATGGACACAACGAAAGAGAAAGGGAATCAATTCAACGAGAGGAAATTGATCGCTTTCGTCGGGTCACGCAGGTCGCAACTTGCAAGCTAGTCCCGGTTTATTATTTTGCTACTCCGGCTGGCTAGGTAGGCCGCCATGTCATGTCACCACACCACACCACACCACATGGCCGCTTTCCTGGCCGACGCTGCACCGAGTGGCGCCGGCCCCGGGGACGCGCGGGCGCGCCCGTGACGGCAGCGGCATCATCGCATATATCGGGACTCGACGCCGCCGGACCGGACCGGTTTCCGTTGGCATGCAGTAGCCAAGCGGCTATGGGCTAGGCTAGCCAGGCATCGGAACTCGCAAGTTTCGCCGCTAGCTAGCTAGCCAGCGCTGGTTAATTGCACCCTACTGCCCATCGGGCATCTCCGTGTCGTTGCCTTTGTAGCGTAGGGGGTGGCGCTCGATCCAGAGCGCGCAGCACGCCATGGAGGATGCATGCATGGCAGCGGAACTGGATGCTAAGGCCAACTCCACCGCGCTGACCCCAAACGGACGTCCGTTTTATCCGGTTTCGGTCCGTTTGGGTAGGGGTTTGGGGTCGTGTTCGGGCCTGTCCTGAGATGCGGTAGCCGTGCGCCCAACGCGCGGCCGCATCCATTTGCCCCATCCTGTCCGCGTATATTTCTTTGCAAGTCCTTAAACTTTTTTTATCATTCATTTTCGGTACATGACAATACATCATCACATTTTGACTTTTTGACTAGTAAAACAAGGCCAAAGAAAATAAGAACCACAAGAATACATTTGAGAAGATACCCAACTTCCATAACTGCTCCCTTGAGTTGGGTTAGCGCCTTCTCGATGCACTCATTGTTGATCTGTGGAGGAGGCACAACGTTGCCCCTCCTTTCTTCTTCAAGCCAGAAGTCGACGTTGCTTCCTCACACGTAGTATTGTGCCTTGTTGCTTCTTCGCACGTAGTATCGTGCCTAGACTCTAATCTAGCAACAAGTGCACTTGTCTCATCTAAAGCCTCTAGGCTAGCTAAAAGTGCACGAACATGCACTACATTTCGCTCTATCAACATATCGATGTACTCTTCTTCCCAATACCAAAACTTGCATCCGGTCTACACAATAAAACTTAAAGTTAGCACCACTAGTCTAATCCAAGAGCACAAACATGCACCGAAGCTAAAAGAGCACATACCCCATCGTTTAAGCACTTGATGAACACCCATCCGGGATGCTCCGGCGTTGTAGACACGCGGCGCACGACCACCCTTGGGCAGTGGTCGCACTTGATGAGGGGCAACGGTGCGCCGACGAGCTTTTGAGCAAGCTCCGAGCCCGGCCGGCCGCCATTCACGTATCTGCCGGCGGACCACCGACGGTGCAGATCCGAGCGGCTACAGGACGAGCCACTGCCTGCATGTGGCCTTGCGGCCCTGCCAGGGCCTTCCGGCAAGGTGCCCGGCCAGTCCATGGCGCGGCCCGGCCTCCCACAGCCGGGCGAGCTCAAGACCGACCGGATCCGCCCCAAATCCGGCCGGCGGGTGCGCAAACAAGGTGGCCGTGCTTGGGTAGCTCGGCGGCGACGAGAGGAAGGGGCTGGGCAAGCGCGCGTCCGAGGTGCACGGCTGCAATGGCAGCGGGCGGCCGGCGGCGGCGAGAGGAAGAGAGGGGAAGAGTGTGGAAGAGTGGAGTGGATGCGGCCGGAGGGAGGAGGGGGAAGGATAGAAAAAGGCCCGTCCTATGCCACCGACGGGCGGGCCAGGGGAGAACACGCGCAGACGACCCACGCGTCCGCGTGGTGTCCGTTTCACCCCAAAAGCAGCGCAAACTTGGACCACGGATGGGTCGAAAGCGGACACAAAACGGACAAAAGTCCGTTTGCGCCCGTGCGCTGGGCCGCCTCCTTTGTCCTGTTTACCCCAAACGGACCGGGACGGACAGGATAGGGTCGCGCGGTGGAGTTGGCCTAATCCACGACAGTCGTCTGCGCTCGGCGCACACGTGGGCGAGGATCCAGCAGCATATCCGCTCGAAAAACACGTACGTAAAAGCAGCGGCGCAGTAGCCACGGCGCAGCGATTCTCCGATCGCGGCCAGATTCTTCCAGGTTTGTCCGTTTGCAGCATCAAGGGAAGGGCCCCGTGGACGTGGGCCTCGCTAAAGCTACCGCTCCTCTTCTCTTCTCTTCTCATCTCCGGTCCTCTCGTTTTCGACCAGAGAGACGCGTACGCTACGTTGACAGCACGAGACATGCGCGACTTCTCTCCCACGATCGCACGTCACCAGCCCATGCACCCCACGCAACACGCACACACACACCGTCTCACGCGTGCCTACTGACATTGGCGTCACACATTGAGCCACGCACGGGTTTTCCAAGTTGATCTCGACCGTGGCTCTCGCTGACGCCGGAGCCCCGGCCGTGCATGATTGAAGGCGACGACACAACAGTTGCCATCAGGCCTTCACTGCGTCCGCAAAATCTCGTGTGCAGTAGAGTGGAGTACATGGGGGAGGCTCCTTCTGGAAGACGGATTGCATGCGTACACGGGGGAGGTCGATCGCCATTAAGCCATGATCTATGGCTTAATGGCCGGTAAAAAAAAACCAGCTTCTGCCCCGGCCGTGGCGTTCTGGGGTAGCAGTAGCACGAGTTAGGGAATGCAAGCTAATGTAAAAATACATCAGAATCGAATCTTGTACAGTACACTTCAGTATATATATTTAGCACCGTGTCAGCCATAACTGAGCCTGAGTGGACTGTCTGACTGACTGCCGATCGAATCACTGTCAGCCACTCACTCAGTCTGTGAGAAGGAGAATTCACCACGTAGTATGCCTCGGAGTAGAATAATCTGCGGGCATACTAAAACCCTTTTCTTTGTGCACAAAAATTGCACGTACGTACGTACTTATCCAACTAATCTGCGGGCCTAGCTACCAGCCAAATACTACAAGGCAGAGAGATCGGCACTGCGGTGCGGTAGCGGCAGCTGTTGCTTACATTCCGATCATCTTAAACGACAAGAAACACCAACAACAGAGTAGAAGCTATGCTAACACGGCTGCCGCTGCTAGCGCGATGCGACCGAGAGAAACGCAATGAGATTTACAAGCAAGATCAAGAGTCCGGGACCGAAAGCAACGTGGATGCGTGCACGCGGAGCTGCGGCGCCGGCGGGATCGTGCGTGTCTCATCGCTCGGCCGGAGGCGGGTGGTGGTGGTGGGGGCTGGTCCCGAGGCGGCGGCACGCGCCGGAGGCGAAGAGGGAGAGCCAGGCGACGAGCGGCGTGCCGAGGAGGACGAGCCCCACGGGCACCATCCAGAGCTGCTCCCGCGCCGGGTGGAACGCCACCGCCCACCACACCAGCACGCCGGCCCCCGCCAGCCCCACCGCCGCCACGCCGGCCGCCACGGCGCAGCACGCCCACGACCACGCCCATCCCGCCTCCGTCGACCGCCGCCCTCCTCCTCGGCCCGTCTCCATGGCCGCCATGACGGCTCCGTCGGCGGCCTTGGAGCCATGCGACGATCCTTGCTGCGGCGCCATTGCGGGGTCAGCTAGCTAGCTGGTCTGCTCCTCCTATGCGCGCGCGCGCGTTGGGGGGCGGAGGAAGGAGAGCGCGGCGGGTGAATATACTGGCGCGGCGCGGGCGGGGGAGGGGGGAAGTGGGCGGCAGAGGCCCAGGCGGGGTTATCTGGTGATGGCGACTCCGAGGGCCGGAAAGGCGCCCGATTCCTTCTCTTTCACGACGCGTTGTATTTATTTACTGCTCTCCACGTCGGAATTAACCGGAAACCCATCGCATGCTCGCCAGCTGCCCGGGCCGTGGCCGTGGCCGTTTCCGGTCGGTGAGCACACGCTCCAGCTCTCCGAAGCGAAAGCTCAGCGCCCGCTGTTTCCGGCTAATAATCCTGCCGTGTTGCTTGCTTTCCTAGGACCGGGACCTGGGGGCGACGACGACGACGATGACCTCGGTTTGCCCGGTCGTCGGTCCAGCCAGGCCAGGTGTCCGGCGGGCCGGCGCCATGAAGCATGGCTGGGCCAGGACGGACGCTTGTCGTGCCGTGTCGGATGCGTCCCGCACAATACATGATGGTGGGTGGTGTGCCAGTGCCACTGCCAGGTCCGTCCGTATCACCCGGAGGTGCAGGCGTGTGTTCGTGCGTCTCTAGATTTTGCATCGCATCCATAATCCGTCAGTACAGTAGAAGTATTCCCGATCGCGACCCTCATCAAAGAAAACAAAAACCCTGGCGTCGCCGCGGGTCCCTGGACTAATCCTCGGAATCAAAGTTGGCCAGCTCTCTGTCCTATCCGCCGAGAATCCCAGCCGGGCCGGGCCGGGCCTACCCCCGTTTGTCATGGGAATATTTTCTTCAAGAACGCGCCGCACTGTGCGAGTCAACATAAGTGGCGATCCATGCCCCCATCCCAAAAGGCTGCTCAAATGAGACGCATGTGCTCCTCTCCATGCCTCCTTTCCCACGTCTCTGGCTGCAACAACGCCTATCCCTGGGACTCGATCCGTGTCCAGATATACCTCGATGGATACTCGCACAGGCTTCACGCTGAAGCCGGCATCCGCACCCTGATTCTCCAAGGTGTCATCAGGCCCATCACCGTCTGAAATCTCATCTTCACAGTTTTTTCCACGGCATGGTTCTCTCTCTCTCTCTCTCTCTCTCTCTCTCGTAGAGTAATTATTTCCCCAGCTGCTTCACAGAGAAGCAGATCGTAAGATTCACCGGCTGATAGCACGACCGCACACAAACTTCCTCACCGACAATGATGCTGTCGCCCGTACTGACGACGAACGTTCAACCATCAGAAAACTGCAGAGCACATCCTCCTGTGGGCGAACGGAACGGCTAAACGAGCACGCAAGATGTTGCTGGTACTCCAAGGGATTCTCGTACCAGATGAACATGAAGTGTCCTTCAGGGATCAGGAGCCACCGTCGAAAGGGATCTTGCAACGGTGCTGCTGGAGACATCGGCCACGGATACTGACAAGCTGGTGATCGTTACAGTAGTACCCGCAGCAGTTTCCCCCAGATTTGAAATAGCATCCAGAGTACAGTACCTATCAACAAACTGTTGTTCGTATTGGCTACGGAGGTGGCCAGGACTGGTTGATCAGGACATACCTACCAAACGAATAGTGTGGACGGACGGCTGCTTCTACCATGCGGGAGTAGGGGTGGACACTTTGAAACCGAAAACCAAAAAACCAAACCGAACCGAACCTTTTTAACCGATTTGTCGGTTTATTCGGTGTTCGGTTTTATGGTTCGGTGTGAAAGCCGACCACTGTAAGGTTTTTGGTGTCGTGTTCGGTTTTGATCGCTAACAAACCGAATTCACCGAAGAAACCGATCTGCATGTATCCTGGTTAGTATGTTCCTTTTTTAGGGGAAGGTTAGTATGTTCCTGTAGTGCAAGCCCAACAGCCGGCAGGCCAATTTGCGATCGGCCCAACCCAATGGTTGCTGCACAATTATTTTTCTCAAAAATCTACTCTGTAATGTATCGGTGCTGCCACATCTAGCTGGCCGGCTGCTCAAAGGTACTTCGCTAGTGGCCTCTTCAAGTTCTGGTGTCTCGGTGCATTCTTAAAAAAACTCTAATCTCTAATATAAGTAGTGCGTAAGGCCATGCTAATACGTATTACTATGCTAATGATTAGTCCTTAATGTATTCCATTGGAATATTTTACTATTCTTTTGCATGCACGGCTAGCGTTGATGGAACTAATTGTTACGTGCATTTTGTACAAAATCCACCCCTTCTCATTAGTCGTGACACTTTGACTGGTGGCTGCATGTAATTCGGTTTTTTGGTTAACCGAACAAACCGAACCGATATATTTTGGTTAATATGGTTCGGTGTCTGAATTTTGTGTACTTATTTCGGTGGCAATTTCTTCAAAACCGAAATTCAAGCAAACCGAATAACCCGAACCATATTAACCATAAAAACTAAACGCCCAGCCCTATGCGGGAGGGACGTTTTGGCTCCGGCAGCATATAACAATAAATTCAAAAATAAAAATTGAAAAATTCTGATTTTTTTATAGATGTTCATGCTAGTGTCACAAGCATGCTTGACAAATTTCATGCGAAACAGAGCACCAGTGTTTCGTCGGTAAAAAAACAAATTTGTGTCATTTGGTTTTCAATTTTTTTCTGCACATGCCAAAATGCTTATCCTTTTTGCCTCAACATTTGCAGGTAGCATTTGGATGTAACTAAGACCAGCTAAGATTGTTGTCTTGATTTTTTGACTTTTAAAAAATTATTTTTGGGCCCAGGAGCCAAATTGAATTTCCGCCTACAAACTACTCCTACATTGCTTCATCAGGGAGCACCCCACACACATCATCAGATGTGGTGGCACAAAAAATACAATAGTTGACTAGAGATAGTAAGAGACCATCTTGACTGTGATGCCACAAAATTACCCGACCACGTTTCTTAATTTAATAATGCGATGAGGCAAAGCTTTTGCCTCTTTTTCGAAGAATTTTTTTTTACCATGGGAGAAATGAAAAAGGTCCTTCATACACAATACTAGACCAGCTTACTCGCAAAAAAGAAAAAAAAATACTAGACCAGCTTGAATGGCCTCCTTGTGAAATAATGCGACGAATTCCTAGATCATGCGCTTGTTCATACTTACCATATTAGGACAGATGTGATGGATCACACCTTCAGCTGCACCACGGAGGTGTATCAGCTCGTGTATCAGCTACAGCTAGTACATGAGCTGAAGTTTTCTTTTCTTTTTTTTGGAAACAAGAGCTGAAGTTATTTTAAACATAGTTGACACAATGTATTGACCAAATGGTCAACTTATGTCATATATTGCCATAGCATGAGCACCGACAAATTCTTACTTATAAGCTGACATGGATTATGCTACAGCAAATAAATTGAGGGTATATCTTGATTCTCCAACGTGCTATCACCGTCTGAAATCTGATGTTCACAGTTTTTTCCTCGGCATGGTTCTCCCTCTCGCAGAGTAATTTTGTCACCAGCCGCTTCACAGAGAAGCTGATCGTAAGATTCCCCGGCTGATAGCACGACCGCACACAAACTTCCTCACCGACAGTGATGCTGTCGCTCGTACTGACAACGAACGTTCAGCCATCAGAAGAACTGCACAACACATTCTCTTGTGGACGAATGGAACGGGTAAACGAGCACGCAAGATGCTCCTGATACCACCAAACGGATACTTACTTCCCAGTCTACTGGAGGTCGTTCCCATGTCGACGGCGCACCTGACGAAGGATTGATTCTCGTACCGGATGAACATGAACTGTCCTTCAGGTGCCACTGTGGAAAGGGATCATTACAGATTAGCTAATGATCATTACAGAGTACGTACTCAACAAACTGTTGTTCGTATTGGCCACGGAGGTGCCACGGCCAGGACTGGTTGATCAGGACGGTACATACAAAACGAATAATGTGGATCCCTACAGGTGTGTATCAGTTACAGTTAGTAGATGAGCTGAAGTTCTTACAAAACATAATTGACAGTGTATTGACCAAATGGTCAATATCTTGGCATAGCATTACCACAGACGAATTCTCACTTGTAAGCTGACATGAATTATGGTACAGCAAACACTCTGGCAGAAAATTTATCGCTTACTCAGAGTTCAATTTGTTCACAACGCTGGACGAGGATAAAACACCAAGAATGATCAGACTGGCACTTGCAAACACCTAACACTAACATGTGTCTAGATACATCTGTATCTAGACAAATCTAAGACGGATGTTTTTTTTTTAGAATCACTTGCAAACAACTATGGATAAAGCTCCCAAGTCAAAAAGTTGAGTGCAGAGAAGTAAACAAAAAAAAGGTGTCCAAAATCTCGCAAATCTAAATAATTATACCAGCAAAAAATTCAGTAACATTTACCTCCAAAGCCAGGGCTATAAAAAATAAGCACTACAAAATTTAGCAAAAACAAGCCATCGAATTTATCTTTATTGTCAGCAATGATTACTCATTATGCTCTATTACCACTCTTACCAGGAAGCAAGTTGCTGAATAAACTTTTTTTTTCTTCGAAACGGAGGCAAATGATTTGCCTCATCCATTAAATAAGAGGAGAATAGAGTTTAGAGTTTTTACAAGCGCCCTTGCAAAACGGCATGGCAATTACTCTCGTACAACAATACGCCCTAGTTTCTTAGCACCTGCCGTAACCCATAGTTTTGCCTCGAGCACGATATTTTGGAGCAGGATAGGTGGCGGCGCACTCTTGTTGCAAAACACCCGCGCGTTTCTATCGTTCCAAATAGTCCAAGAGACGAGCATGGTGAGGGAGGCCATCGCTTGTCTATTGGGGTTTCGCATGTCGGTCCTTCTATCCCACCATTGCATGAGGGAATCCTCAAGGTGCCAATTGGAGGTGTCCATGTGCACAAGACCAAACTTGTCGATGACCGATCGCCAGAGCCTAATGGAGAACCGGCACTTGACGAAGAGGTGGATGCCCGATTCTTGCTCACGTTTGCAAAGCGGGCAAAGCCCACAATTATCCCAACCACGCCGCTCCAACCGGTCGGCGGTCCAGTTCCGGTCTTGCAAGGTCAACCAGGCAAAGAATTTAACCTTAGGGGGGGGGGGGCCAAGCTCTCCAAACCATGTGGTGAATGGGCGAGTGCGTCAGGCCAAGGAATTGCGCCTTATATGCTGTGGCCGCCGAGTACTGCCCATCATCAGCATGTTTCCAAACAATGTCGTCCTCAACGTGATCGTCAAGCTGGAAGTCATGCACAAGAGCCCAAAGCGAGAAAAGTTCCCGGATGTGTGCGACGGAGACAATAGTGTCATGCTTGATGTGGGTCATCCAAGCGTTCCCTCGAAGGGCCTGACGAAGCGTCGATCTCTTCCTTTTTGAGGCTTGAAAAATAAGAGGGGCAATATCCTTGGGCTTGCGACCAAGCAACCACGGGGAGTCCCAGAACGGTGTTTTTGCACCATTGCCAACGATGATTGTGGTGGAGGCATAGAAGAAATCCATATCTTCCTTGGTGCACGGGTTGCCCAAGCCAACCCAAAGCTTGGTAGGCTCCTTCCAACTTTTTGCACCATTGCCAACGATGATTGTGGTGGAGGCATAGAAGAAATCCATATCTTCCTCGGTGCACGGGTTGCCCAAGCCAACCCAAAGCTTGGTAGGCTCCTTCCATTCGTACCATGGCCACCTTAGTCGCAAGGCCCGAGCAAACTTGTCGGTGTTGAGGATGCCCAGGCCTCCATAGATCGTAGGCCTGCAGACCATGTCCCAATTGACCTTACATTTTGCACCGGTCGTCTTGTCCGACCCTGACCAGAGGAAGGCCCTCTCAATCTTGTTGATATTATGAAGTGTGCCCTGTGGCACAATGAGAGATGTGATGGAGAAGACCGCTTGAGAGGTGATGACCGATCTGAATAAACTTAGAAAAGCGTCAATTTTGACGAATGCCATGAAACATGGTAATTTGACCACACATGAACTTCCTCACTGACAATGATGCTGTCGCTCATACTGATGACGAAACTTCACCTATCAGCAAACCGCGGAACACATTCTCCTGTAGATGAATGGAATGGCTAAACAACCACGCAAGATGTTGATACGAAAACATATTTTGCTGTCTCAGGGAGGCGTGGCGAATGCAAAGCTGCTGTCGATGGTGCATCTGACGAATGATTCTTGTACCAGAGCAACATGAGCAGTCCTTCAGGAGCCACTGTGGAAAGGGGTCTTGTAATGCTAAATACACATGCTAACACAAAGGCCCAGCAACTGAAAAGCTAATGATCGTTACAGCAGTACCAACAGCAGTTTTCCCAGATTTGAAATACATCCAGAATATCTATCAAACTGTTGTTCGTACTGGCTATGGCTAGGGCTGATCAGGACATACCTAGCAAATGCTGGACAGATGACTGCTTCTACCATAAACTTGAATGGTTTCATCATGGAAAACCCTACACAGTGTCAGAAGATGGCACCAGAGACAATAGACAAACTAGAAATAGTAAGTGATCAACTTAACTGTGATGTCACAAATTTACAACAGGAGAAATGCAAAGAACAAAAAAGATCCACCGATAATGCTACAACAGTTTGAATGCCCTCCCCGTGAAACCAAAGCAAGCAACTCTTAGATCGTGTGCTCACTTCTTACTTGCAAATTACAGATTGGGTGGTGTATCTCAAACCGTACTAGTGTACATGTTAGTGGATGAGCTGAGACCAACTGCACACATTATTTTCGGATATTTAGCATTGCATCAGGATGAGCACACATCCACTGGAAATATAGGAATAAGCTCGCAAAATTTATGTCCCAGCTAACACTCTGGAAGCAACTCCCAATCAATCAGAGTTCAATTTCTCCTCAATACTTGATTTGCTGAGGATGAACACACCAAGAATGATCAGACTGGCACCTGCAAACCACTGTACGGACAAAGCTCCAAGTTAAAATGCTGAGTGCAATAAGTGTACAAACAGTTTCGAAATATAGCAAAATTAGGTTATTGAATCTGTCAAAATTCAGCAACATTCATGTACGCAGTCAGTAGGGACTACACCACGATGAAGCAAAATTAGGTCATCAACACTGATTTTTTTATCTTCATGTTATGGAATGCCTAACCCCTATTGAGCAAGAAGCAAGTTGTTCAACAAACTTAGGGAAGTGCCAATTCTGACCGAGATAACAAACCAACGAAAATCAAATTAAAAGCTTCCTTAACATGCACTACTGCTGTTACAGAAATGTGAAAAATGCAAAATTGTTAAATTAGTACCTTAGAAGGCAGAGGCTCCTGAAACAGGAAATACCCTGCAAGGCCCGACGAGATGAAATTGGCGGCGAAGTTGGTGACTGTTGCCTGTAGGGACGACAAAGCTTTGAGGCTGTTCACGTAGCACCCCCACATTGTCACGTTGAAAAGTATCACCATGCCGTATTTGAGCAACTGAGGAAGGCAAGATCATAGTCAGTGACAGTCATTGTCAACCCTGTGTTCCGAAGCAGGGGAAATTTTGTCAAAAAAATTTCAAGCAGGCAGCACTGATCTCAATCCAGGAGAAACTGAACCCTTTTAAGTGCTGATCCCAATCTACTGTACCCTTCATGTTATGCTAGTCAACACTGATGAGTGTTCTCTTCATTTCTTGAGAGACAGGGAGTAATTTCACCATGAAATAAATCGCGATTTCAACTTGAATTCAGTCTTGCTTCTACCAGTTATAAGGTCACAGCCTACATCCGCTATCGAATTCGCTAACTGAGTAACTCGGGACAGCCATTTCGGAGATTCATGTACCATCCGGGTGCTGGAGCAACCCAAATTAAGGGGGCTGCAGACTCGCTGGTAAGGGGAGAAGAAGTTCAGATCGGAGGGGAAGGAGAGAGCGTTGGTTCGGTACCATGGGAGCGAAGAACTTGGCGGAGATGGCGGCGAGCGCGGCGTTGAGGCCCGCCGCGAGGGCCCAGGCGTATCCGCCTCCGCTCGCCATCGGAGCTCGTCTCGTGCTCGCCGGAGATCCACTCCCCACGCTGCAGTAAACTAGCGAAGTGGTCGTCGATGCAGCGAAGGGGGAGGCCGGCCACAGCCCGGACGTGCATATGGACCCACAAGGCTTTTTTTTTCTTCTTTTCAATCGTTCTAACGCGACCAGGCCTTCTCGCAGCAATTACATGGGCCATGGGCCGGAGTTTAGTTCGTCCCCCATCTCTCTCGTACACAGCGCTAGTATTTGTTTTTTTAGAGGTACACAGCGCTAGTAAGAACTACTCCCTCCGTTCCGATTTACTTGTCGTGGTTTTAGTTCAACTAGCACATATGCCCGTGCGTTGCAATGGAAAAAATTTATGTTTTGTGCAGGCATAATGTCCCACAACACCGGATGCACTATGAAAAACATGCTGCAACACAACATCTTTCTACAAAATGAACATAAAAAAGTACGATGCAATTTAGCCGTGTTCATATTTTCTTTGACGGGAATAATCCACGACTGATTCCATTTAAGTATAATCCTTCCTTACCATGACGTCATTGATGTCTACTACACAACCTTCTTCTCGTAGACGTTGTTGGGAATGCAAGTGCACAGGTTTGTAGGACAGTAGCAAATTTCCCTCAAGTGGATGACCTAAGATTTATCAATCCGTAGGAGGCGTAGGATGAAGATGGTCTCTCTCAAACAACCCTGCAACCAAATAACAAAGAGTCTCTTGTGTCCCTAACACACCTAATACAATGGTAAATTGTATAGGTGCACTAGTTCGGCGAAGAGATGGTGGTACAAGTGCAAAATGGATAGTAGATATAGGTTTTTGTAATCTGAAATAATAAAAACAGCAAGGTAACTAACGGTAAAAGTGAGCGTAAATGATATTGTAATGATAGGAAACAAGGCCTAGGGGTCATACTTTCACTAGTGCAAGTTCTCTCAACAATAATAACATAGATAGATCATATAACAATCCCTCAACATGCAACAAAGAGTCACTCCAAAGCCACTAATAGCGGAGAACAAACGAAGAGATTATGGTAGGGTACGAAACCACCTCAAAGTTATTCTTTCCGTTCAATCTATTCAAGAGTTCGTACTAGAATAACACCTTAAGACACAAATCAACCAAAACCCTAATGTCACCTAGATACTCCATTGTCACCTCAAGTATCCGTGGGCCTAATTATACGATATGCATCACACAATCTCAGATTCATCCAACCAACATAAAGTACTTCAAAGAGTGCCCCAAAGTTTCTACCGGAGAGTCAAGAACGTGTGCCAACCCCTATGCGTAGGTTCCCAATGTCACGAAACCCGCAAGTTGATCACCAAAACATACATCAAGTGGCACATGATATCCCATTGTCACCACAGATAATCACGGCAAGACATACATCAAGTGTTCTCATAAAGACTCAATCCGATAAGATAACTTTAAAGGGGAAACTCAATTCATCACAAGAGAGTAGAGGGGGAGAAACGTCATAAGATCCAACTACAATAGCAAAGCTCGGGATACATCAAGATCGTGCCATAGATGGAACACGAGAGAGACCATGGGAGAGAGAGATCAAACACATAGCTACTGGTACATACCCTCAGCCCCGAGGGTGAACTACTCACTCCTCGTCATGGATAGCGCCGGGATGATGAAGATGGCCACCGGTGATGGGTTCACCCTCCGGCAGGGTGCCGGAAAAGGCTTTCGAGAGGTTTTTGGTGGCTACAGAGGCTTGCTGCGGCGGAAATCCCGATCTATCTTCTGTTTTGGAAGTTTTAGGGTACGTAGGTATATATGGGTGCAGGGGGTACGTCGGTGGAGCTACGGGGGGCCCACGAGGTAGGGGGCGCCCCCCTGGGGGGTGGGCGCGTTCCCCACCCTCGTGGGCCGCCCGTATCTCCCCTGACGTGCACTCCAAGTTCCCTGGGTTGCTTTCCTTCCAAAAATAACTTCTCCAGTTGATTTCATTCCGTTTTGACTCCGTCTGATATTCCTTTTGCTCGAAACACTGAAATAGGCATAAAACAGCAAATCTGGGCTGGGCCTCCAGTTAATAGGTTAGTCCCAAAAATAATATAAAAGTGGATAATAAAGCCCAATATTGCCTAAAACAATAGATAAAGTAGCATGGAGCAATCAAAAATTATAGATACGCTGGAGACGTATCAAGCATCCCGAAGCTTAATTCCTGCTCGTCCTTGAGTAGGTAAATGATAAAAAAGAATTTTTGATGTGGAGTGTTACTTTGGCATAATTTCAATGTAAATCTTCTTAATTGTGGCATGAATATTCAGATCCGAAAGATTCAAGACAAAAGTTCATATTGACATAAAAAATAATAATACTTCAAGCATACTAATCAAAGCAATCATGTCTTCTCAAAATAGCATGGCAAAAGAAAGTTCATCCCTACAAAATGATATAGTTAGGCTATGCTCCATTTTCGTCACACAAAGATGTTCCCAACTTCTATACCCCCGATGACAAGACAAGCAATTGTTTCATACTCAAATAATCTCAAACTTTTTCAACCTTCACGCAATACATGAGCGTGAGCCATGGATATAGCACTATGGGTGGAATAGAATATGATGATGGGGATTGTGTGGAGAAGACAAAAAAGAAGAAAGTCTCACATTGACGAGGATAATCAACAGGCTATGGAGATGCACATTAATTGATGTCAACATGAGGAGTAGGGATTGCCATGCAACGGATGCACTAGAGCTATGAATGCTCAACAAAAGAAAACTAGTGGGTGTGCATCCAACTCGCTTGCTCATGAAGACCTAGGGCATTTGAGGAAGCCCATCGTAGGAATATACAAGCCAAGTTCTATAATAAAAAATTCCCACTAGTATCAAAAGACAACTTATGAGACTCACTACATGAAGAACAAGGTGCTACTTTCAAGCACAATATATGAGACTCACTACATGAAGAACAAGGTGCTACTTTGAAGCACAAGTGTGAAAAAAGAGATAGTAGCATTGCCCTTTTTATTTATTTTCTTTTTTTGGGCCCCCCTTTTTTTTGGCCTTTCTCTTTTTTTGGGCAATGCTCTAATAATGATGATCATCACACTTCTATTGATTACAACATAAGGATTACAACTCGAAACTTAGAACAAGATATGACTCTATATGAATGCCTCCGGCGGTGTACCGCGATGGTGCAATCAATCAAGAGTGGCATGTATGAAAAATAATGCATGGTGGCTTTGCCACAAATACGATGTCAACTACATGATCATGCAATGGCAATATGACCAAAGTAATGTATGTCATGATGATGATGGAAGTTGCATGGCAATATATCTCGGAATGGCTATGGAAATGCCATGATAGGTAGGTATGGTGGCTGTTTTGAGGAAGATATAAGGAGGTTTATGTGTGATAGAGCGTATCGTATCACGGGGTTTGGATGCACCGGCGAAGTTTGCACCAACTCTCAAGGTGAGAAAGGGCAATGCACGGTACCGAAGAGGCTAGCAAAGGCGGAAAGGTGAGAGTGTGTATAATCCATGGACTCAACATTAGTCAAAAGAACTCATATACTTATTGCAAAAATTTAGAAGTCATCAAAAATCAAGTACTACACGCATGCTCCTAGGGGGATAGATTGGTAGGAAAAGACCATCGCTCGTCCCCGACCGCCACTCATAAGGATGCACAAGCCAGGTACACTTCATGTTTCAAATTTGTTACACAACTTTAACCATACGTGCATGCTACAGGACTTGCAAACTTCAACACAAGCATTCTTTGAATTCATAATCACCCAACTAGCACGACTTTGATATTATCACCTCCATATCTCAGAACAATTATCAAGCATCAAACTTATCTTAGTATTCAATTCACTCAAAAGAAAGTTTCACATATCTTGAATACCAAGTATATTAACATTAAGAAAATTACCATGCTGTTTAAGACTCTCAAAATAATATAAGTCAAGCATGAGAGTTCATCTATTTCTTCAAAATAAAACTACCACCATGCTCTAAAAGATATAAGTGAAGTACTAGAGCAATAACAAAAACTACTCCGAAAGATATAAGTGAAGATCAATGAGTAGCTAAATAATTATGCAACTATGCGAAGACTCTCTCTCATTTAATAATTTCATATCTTGATACTTTATTCAAACAGCAAGCAAAAACTAACAAAAGAAAATGACGCTCCAAGCAAAACACATATCATGTGGTGAATAAAAATATAGCTCCAAGTAAAGTTACCGATGAACAAAGATGAAAGAGGGGATGCCTTCTGGGGCATCCCCAAGCTTAGGCCCTTGGTTATCCTTGAATATTACCTTGGGGTGCCTTGGGCATCCCTAAGCTTAGGCTCTTGCCACTCCTTATTCCATAGTCCATCGAATCTTTACCCAAAACTTGAAAACTTCACAACACAAAACTCAACAGGAAATCTTATAAGCTCCGTTAGTGAAAGAAAACAAAACCACCACAGTGGTACTGTAATTAACTCATTCTAAATTCATATTGGTGTAATATCTACTTTACTCAAACTTATCTATGGCTCATACCCTCCGATACTACTCATAGATTCATCAAAATAAGTAAACAACACATAGGAAACAGAATCTGTCAAAAACAGAACAGTCTGTAGTAATCTGTATCAAACGTATACTTCTGGAACTCCAAAAATCCTACCAAATTAGGAAGTCCTAAGCAATTCGTGTACCAATCCAGAGAAAAATGAATCAGATCATAAGCACTTTTCTGTGAATTAGCAAAACTAATTTACTGTGTGCAAAAGTTTCTGATTTTCAGCAGGATCAACACAACTATCACCGTAAGCCATCCTAAAGGTCTTACTTGGCACTTTATTGAAACAAAAGCTATAAAAAATGATTACTACAGTAGCATAATCATGTGAACACACAAAAACAGTAAGGATAAGTATTGGGTTGTCTCCCGACAAGCGCTTTTCTTTAATGCCTCTCTAGCTAGGCATGACGATGACAATGATGCTCACATAAAAGATAAGAATTATAACGGGAGCATCATGAAGCATATGACTAGCACATTTAAGTCTAACCCACTTCCTATGCATAGGGATTTTGTGAGCAAACAGCTTATGGGAACAATAATCAACTTGCATAGGAAGGTAAAACAAGCATAACTTCAAGATTTTAAGCATATAGAGAGGAAAGTTGACATTATTGCAATTCCTACAAGCATATATTCCCCCCTCATAATAATTTTCAGTAGCATCATGAATGAATTCAATAATATAACCAGCACCTAAAGCATTCTTTTCATGATCTACAAGCATAGAAAATTTACTACTCTCCACATAAGCAAAATTCTTCTCATGAATAGTAGGAGTATCAACACTAAAAATTGTTTCCACATTAAAAGAGTAATGTTCAGAAAAAGGGTAATCATAATCATGACAAGATTTGTAAATATAATCATCACTACTTTTTATAGCATAAGTTTCATCACAGTAATCATCATAAGTAGCAACTTCGTTCTCATCATAATCGATTGAAACCTCTTCTAAGATAGTGGAATCATTACTAAATAAAGTTGACACTCTTCCAAATCCACTTTCATATTCATCACAATAAGATTCAACATCCTCCAAAATAGTGGGATCACTACTTCCTAACGTTGACACTCTTCCAAACCCACTTTCATAAATATAATCATCATAGGTAGAAGGCATGCTATCATCATAACTACTTTGCATATCAAAACTTGAGAGGCTAAAAATATCATCATTATTAAACATAGCATCCCCAAGCTTGGGACAAACATTAATTCCAGCAAATGTATTCTCAAATATTTCATCCTCATCAAACATAGCTTCCCCAAGCTTGGGCCCTTTCATATCATAAGCATAATCACTCTCATCATTAAAAATATGGATAGCACCAATAGTATAGCAATTATCATCATCACAAGTAGTAGTAGGAGCAACATCATTTGGGAGGGATACCTTTTTACCTTTATTGCTCCTTCTTTTCTTTTTCTTCTTCACATTATGTGTATGTTCAACCTTCCTCTTTGAGCTCCTTATTGATGAGAATTGTTGAATAGAAAGCTCCCCCTCGTTACCTGATTCATCATAAGAAATAATAGGAGGATATTGGGAAGTCTCTTCCCTTTCGTTAGTATTCTCTTCATCCTCTATTTGTTTTCTTTTCTTTACGTAATTGACAATATAAGGATTTTCAATGCAATTGACCACACAATACATATAAATCTTCTCTAGATCAAAATCAAGAACTTTATCAAGGGCAAATTTTGGAATATCCTTAGTTATACGTTTCATTTCTTCATAACCCCAAAGAAGGCTAAGCTCTTTATGATGCTCAAGGGTAATCAAATTATCACAACATTTGGAAACGACTTGATCATGAAACAAATAGCATTGGAGCTTTAAATGACCATGTTCATTGCAAAGTTCACAAGGGGCGCGAAAAATATTGAATCTTTCAGCACATTCATCTAGCTCTTCTTGCAACAATTTGGTTTCTAAGTACTTATGCCTCTTGCAATAAATATCTTCTCTATTTGGTGTGTTCATGCAAACATGCACTCCACAAAAGTTGACATGCTCATAAGAGATATTTTCATCATAACTAGTGCAATCATCATTAGCATCATGGATATTCAAAGAATTCATACTAACAACATTGCAATCATGCTCATCATTCAAAGATTTAGTGCCAAACAATTTAGAGATTTCTTCTTCTAGCACTTGAGCACAATTATCCTTTCCATCATACTCACGAAAGATATTAAAAAGGTGAAGCGTATGAGACAAACTCAATTCCATTTTTTTGTAACTTTCTTTTATAGACTAACTAGTGCTAAAACAAGAAACAAAAAGATTCGATTGGAAGATCTAAAGATATACCTTCAAGCGCTAACCTCCCCGGCAACGGCGCCAGAAAAGAGCTTAGTTGACGGGGTGTGAGTTAGTGCCCTTTACCTAGCCTCCTCGGCAACGGCACCAGAAAAGAGCTTGATGTCTACTACACAACCTTCTTCTTGTAGACGTTGTTGGGCCTGCAAGTGCACATGTTTGTAGGACAGTAGCAAATTTCCCTCAAGTGGATGACCTAAGGTTTATCAATCCGTAGGAGGCGTAGGATGAAGATGGTCTCTCTCAAACAACCCTGCAACCAAATAACAAAGAGTCTCTTGTGTCCCCAACACACCCAATACAATGGTAAATTGTATAGGTGCACTAGTTCGGCGAAGAGATAGTGATACAAGTGCAATATGGATGGTAGATATGGATTTTTGTAAACTGAAATAGTGAAAATAGCAAGGTAACTAACGGTAAAAGTGAGCGTAAATGGTATTGTAATGATAGGAAACAAGGCCTAGGGTTCATACTTTCACTAGTGCAAGTTCTCTCAACAATAATAACATAGATAGGTCATATAACAGTCCCTCAACATGCAACAAAGAGTCACTCCAAAGCCACTAATAGCGGAGAACAAACGTAGAGATTATGGTAGGGTACGAAACCACCTCAAAGTTATTCTTTCGGATCAATCTATAAAAGAGTTCGTACTAGAATAACACCTTAAGACACAAATCAACCAAAACCCTAATGTCACCTAGATACTCCATTATCACCTCAAGTATCCGTGGGCATGATTATACGATATGCATCACACAATCTCAGATTCATCCAACCAACACAAAGTACTTCAAAGAGTGCCCCAAAGTTTCTACCGGAGAGTCAAGAACGTGTGCCAACCCCTATGCATAGGTTCCCAATGTCACGAAACCCGCAAGTTGATCACCAAAACATACATCAAGTGGCACATGATATCCCATTGTCACCACAGATAATCACGACAAGACATACATCAAGTGTTCTCATAAAGACTCAATCCAATAAGATAACTTCAAAGGGGAAACTCAATTCATCACAAGAGAGTAGAGGGGGAGAAACATCATAAGATCCAACTACAATAGCAAATCTCGGGATACATCAAGATCGTGCCATAGATTGAACACGAGAGAGACCATGAGAGAGAGATCAAACACATAGCTACTGATACATACCCTCAGCCCCGAGGGTGAACTACTCCCTCCTCGTCATGGATAGCGCCGGGATGATGAAGATGGCCACCGGTGATGGGTTCCCCCTCCGGCAGGGTGCCGGAAAGGGCTCCCGAGAGGTTTTTGGTGCCTACAGAGGCTTGCGGCGGCGGAACTCCCGATCTATCTTCTGTTCTGGAAGTTTTAGGGCACGTAGGTATATATGGGTGCAGGGGGTACGTCGGTGGAGCTACGGGGGCCCCACGAGGTAGGGGGCGCCCCCCGGGGGGGGGGGGGGGGTGGGCGCCCCCCCACCCTCGTGGGCAGCCCGTATCTCCCCTGACGTGCACTCCAAGTTCCCTGGGTTGCTTTCCTTCCAAAAATAACTTCTCCAGTTGATTTCGTTCCGTTTTGACTCCGTCTGATATTCCTTTTCCTCGAAACACTGAAATAGGCATAAAACAACAAATCTGGCTGGGCCTCCGGTGAATAGGTTAGTCCCGAAAATAATATAAAAGTGGATAATAAAGCCCAATATTGCCTAAACAGTAGATAAAGTAGCATGGAGCAATCAAAAATTATAGATACGTTGGAGACGTATCAGTCATCACCCATTTTAGTCAGGAATCAAATCCTTCCTTTTTTAGTTTAGTAGCCCCAACACATTGAAGCCTAAGGATCCTCCTTTTAATTATCCTACCTTTTTACCTTAAGTCCTTCCTTTACTTAGCCTCATCTATTTGAATATCTTATTTATTAAGATCACAATCTTTCTATTAATTAATTCACCGATTTACACATAATCCTTTCTTTAATTAACCACATCCATTTAAATATTTTATTTAAGACCACAATCCTTCCTTTAGTTTGCTCATTTGCTTAATTAGTTACATCGATGATCCAGACAGGAGGTCCTGTGTTCAATTCCCACAATGTTGATTTATTTTGACCCAATTATTTTTCGGGGTCTTTATGAAAGCCCATAAAAGGCCCATCAACATAGAAGTACCTGGCCCAGATTGACCAAACGAAAAAGGCTAAACCAAACCAAGAAAAGGACGCAATCCTTCTTTTAGTTTGCTCATTTGCTTAATTAGTTACATCGAAGATCCAGACAGGAGGTCATGTGTTCAATTCCCACAATGTTGATTTATTTTGACCCAATTATTTTCCGTGGTCTTTATGAAACCCCATAAAAGGCCCATCAACATAGAAATACCTGGCCCAGATTGACCAGACGAAAAGGACTAAACCAAACCAAGAATACCTGTTCCCTTTAATAGTAGGTATAGATATAGATTTTGAACTGAAACCATGAAGAGTAAATCTGAACGGAGGGAGTAGATGATACCCCACAGCCACACGTTGTTGTGGAAGT
Source organism: Triticum timopheevii (assembly GCA_963921465.1). Taxonomy (NCBI): domain Eukaryota; kingdom Viridiplantae; phylum Streptophyta; class Magnoliopsida; order Poales; family Poaceae; genus Triticum; species Triticum timopheevii. The sequence continues at coordinate 577,864,317 of OY997268.1, forward strand.
ATTTTATAACATATTTCGATGTGATCCATTGTATGAACATGAATATTTGAAGTATATAAAAGGTAAAACTGAAAATACATATAATTTATTATGTTTGATTACTATATAGTTGTAATATATTTATTAAAAATTAATAGAATGAAAATTCTTGTGTATGTTTGCATGTTGAGATGAGTCTTTTTCCATGCATGTGTCATAATGAAGTGGCATGCTTGTATGTTGAGAGACAAATGATAGTGGGTCTTTTTCTCATGCATGTTGTGTGATGATGTGACATACTTGCATGTGGAGAGAAATAATTAGTGAGGACTAGCCATTTAGTTATAGAAGATGTGCAAAACCCCTAAAAGAAAGTAAGAATGTGCAAAATTCCAAGGCAGCTAGTATGTGCTATGTGCCACCCGGAAAACATGCAAAGACATCCAAGAAGGAATATGAGATCCTGCATCTATCACTAGTTTTTCTCAAAATAAAAATAAAAATCTATTACTAGTCTTAATTACGATATAGAGCCTTCCCACTGACCTCTTTAGATTCTTATCAAAGTGCCTGGAGCCACCAAATAATACATTTGATCAAAAGAGTGCATGATCGGACAAATACGGCGAATATGATTGCAAGAGTGGTATATGTTTGTTTATATAGAAATAACAATTAAAAGCACTGTAAATTTTAGAAATGAAGGAGGTATCATGTGTCTTCATATTGCTAATTACACTATGCACCTTCCCTTTCGTGCATTTGCTATTCATCTCTTGCCTTAAAATCCAAACTTTAACGGAAATACTATTTGGCGAACGATCGCCGGGAGGCTGATTTTGGCGAACGCTCTTCCCACCGTCTGATCTAGCCACATGGATCTTGGGACAAATCCGATGCCACGTCAGGTCTCTGAAAGAGCTCGCTATAACTGACCTTTTATGTATGTAAGTTATATTTGTGAACACTTTGAGCACTCAACACCTTTTATGTATCCAAGTTAATTTGTTTTTAAGATAGTTTTTTCATTTGAAAAAAACCCAAAATTTTCCCATTTTTAAAGAAAAATCCCTAATTTTTAGCGGATTTTTTTTCTAAACTTGTCATGTGCATTTTTTTATTATATGTAGCATGGAAATTTCTATGTATTTTTAATGCCCCCACGATATTTTCTTATTGAGACCATGACATTTTAATAATTACTCCCTCTGTGCCATATAATTGTGGCTCAAAAAGATATATATTTAGCTGTATTTTAGTGCTAGATACATCTGTTTTAGTGACAATTAATATAGGACAGAGGGAGTATAAACAAGTTATTTTTATTAGTAAGAGGATGGCTGTTTTATTATTAAGAGCAACAACATTTTTATTTAGTAGTAAGATATTTTTTATTTGTCAATAGGATGGCATTTTTATGATATGATATTTTCATTATTAAGAGCTTGGCATTTTTCTTATTAGGAGGATGGTGGTTTTATTATTGACCAGGTGGCAATTTTGTTATTGAGAGCATGCCACTTTATTATTGTTGACATGACATTTGTATTATAAGGAGGATGTCATTAACTATTTTTAATTGCATTGCAGTATTTTTGCGGGATTATATATAAAAAATGTTTTATCTAGAGGATGTCAATTTTATAGAGTAGCATGACACTTTTCATATTTTTTCAAAGCATGGCACTTTAAATTTGTGCGTATTTTTTTGTTCATGGCAAATTTTATCTAGAGAATGGAAGTTTTAAAGTTCAGCATGGCAAAAAAAACCCTCTAGATCACTCGTTTTTTTTGTTTTGAAGATTTAACACGGCAATTTTGAAAGGAAAAAAGTTAACAACGACTATTGGGAGCAAAGAGCAGCTTCCTGGCGATCGAATACCAGCTATTTGTGTCCATTTTTAATTTGCGGTGTTGCATAAAGCCTCGAGGTGGAGACGGGGAGGCTGCATCGAGTGACAACGAGGGGGAACGTATCCGGTGTGCCGGGGTTTGTGGTGCTACCGGTGCACTGGACCTCCAAGCACATTTTAAATGTTTTAAAAATATGAATAGAATTGAGCACATTCACACAACATCAGTGTTTGTTGTCGCAAAAATTCAAAACATTTCTCGAGATACAAAAATGACAAAGTTGACGTCAATGTGATAATGGGTCAAATCTAAAGCTCAACTTATATTACATACTATTCAGTGTTAAATTTGACATTTTTGCATCTCGAGCAATGTTTCAAATTTTGATTTGAACTTTTGCGACAACAAAATTAATGTTGTGTGAATGTGTTCAATTTTGTCCATTTTTTGGAACATTTTAAAATGTGATACGGAGGTCCGGTGCACCGGTAGCACAACACAAACACCGGTGCATTAGCACAGGGGGACACTGACGAGCCCGTGGCGCGACAACAGCGGTGGAGGGCAGTCGAAGGTTGATGGGTTCAGTTAGAGGTAGGCCGAGGACAGAGGCAACATGGCGGGGACATTTCGGGTCGGACAGGGCGCGATGGCGCATGGTAGTGGTTGCCGGCCATGGTGGCCGGGAGCGGGTCTATGGGAGGAAGATACGTGAGGAAGAAGAGTGGGTGCTCGAGGATGGTAGCCGGTGGATTCGCATAGTAAGGCTTAGACATAATTGAGGTAGCTAGCGTGCTATGTACCACCCAACTTGGGGAGGGAGCCATTGACAATGAGACAAGTTATCCATCATCTGAAAAACATGAATGCGGATATCAAGCACATAGCGATGCCATGCATCTTATGACTTTGCACAGGCACAGATATAAAGTTACAAACATCACATTTGGGGACATATATAAAAGAAGAAGTAGAGAAGAAAAGGGACAACAAATTATGAACTTTCAGCTATAACCATATATCATGGATAATCCACGCATCCCGTACGATCGACACGGCCCTTTCTTCATCATTTATCAAACACGCAGATCCCGAGGTCGCTGTCGACGCCGGCGCCGGCCGAGCCGAGCAGCCCCGTCCACCTCTCCATCTCATCCCTCCCGTCGCTGTTGAGGAACAGTAATGCGGCCATATCGTCCTCGTCGCGGTCCAGCTGCGCCTGCGCCTGCGAGCTCGCACCGGCTGCCGCAGCCGCCGTGGTCGCCGCCCTTGCCTCCAGAACGTCGCCGCCGGGGCTGAGCTGCGACGCCACGAACTTGTCCAGCGCCCTCCAGTCCGTGGTTGCCGCATTGTCGGCCTGAGCGTGCTTGCGAGGCCGACGCCTGCTGCCACCGGAGGCGGCGTCTTCCTCCTCCTCGGGCGCCCTGGCCTTCTTCCTTGGGAGCGGAGCGGACGGGCTCTCGAGCTGCGGCAGCTCGACGAGGTGGCTGGAGGTGTATCGCAGCAGGGCGGCGGCCCCGTCCAGCTGCTCCGCCTCCTCCTTGAAGCTCGCGCCCCTGCCCATGTGCGCCGCTGCCGCGTACGTCGACGCCATGTTCGGGTCCGCGAACGGCGCGCCAGACATGGCATTGACCTCGTTGTAGGAGTAGTTTGAGCCCCATCTCTCCATCATGCCCCGGTTCGGGTACGCCGTCCTCTTCTTGAACGCCCTGCACACCACCCATCCTTCTTCCTGCACACACACATATGGACACTACCAAGTTAGCTAGATGTGAAAGAGATCTGCAAGCTTCTCAAAATATTTGCAAGTGAAAGGAATCTACTACTAAAGTTAGCTACCTCTCCACTGTGTAGTGGAGTCCTGAAACTTTGGTTTTCTCTGCTAGTGATTGTGGCATTCTACAATGCATTTCATGAGTAGTGCTAGTCCTAGGCTCCTAGCTAGTTGCAGACAGCATGTAAACAATGGCACGAGCGTGCTAGAATGTTCACAGTGGGAAACCCTAGAGCAATACATGCATGCAGCATGCGCATGCATTTCTCAAGGAGAACTCCAAAAAGGTGTTTGCAAGTGGCATGGTCAGGATGGCAACACCGAATACATGCTGGCTGCATCCCTAGCTTTATCAGGAAGAGTAGAAGACTTTGGAAGACTCGCAAAAAAGGAGCTTATCTTGCTGCCGGTGCTTTGCTACCAGTGATGTGTTTGTCTCTATGGTCCATTAGTGGTGCTGCGCTTGAGTTAGAGTGCATGCATGCGCCTGGGCAGACTTGTGAGTGCTACTTTATAGCAATAAAAATCCTTGTCTACGAGGTTATTAAGCATCAAGATTTAAGATGTGTCCTTTTGTTCCTAGGGCTGGTTGAGCTGTGCCCTCAGCATTAACCCTCCTGCTACCTTATTTGTGTGTGTGACTTTGGGTGTGTGTGTGTGTGTGTGTGTGAACCTTGTTGGGTGTTTGGCTCGGGCGGTTTGCTTTATATATAAAGCGGGGCGAAAGTCTTTTTTGGCAAGATTTAAGATGTGTTTTCTTTTGTATGTGCTTATTCTTTTTTCCCACGAGTATGGGGTATTTAAATCAATTGTCGTAGAATTTCATGTTAAGAGTAAAAAAAATTCTTAAAAAGTCAAAAGTAAAATGCATGAGTGCAAAATTTTATTTTACATTAAAAATATCAGACATTTTTTCCTTCTGAAAAGCATGAAAAACAACAACTTTGGTGAGTGTAATATCTGTCCCCAACCATGTATGTAAAATTATAAATTGATTACTGACTTCAGAGGCTAAGACCAAAAGTATCCCAACCCAAGTTCTTTTTCTTATTTGTTTATGTATATGTATGGTTTCTTTAGGTAATTAAGGAAGAAAATCTGTTTATTTGTAGGCTAGAATCTAAACTACAGTACTCAATCCGCTCCAAATTACTAGAAACTCAAACTTTGATCTAGGTCAAACTTTTTAAAGTTTGATCAAGTAATTTATACAAAAAATGCTAATTAATATCTACAAGATTAAACATATAGTATAGAAATATATTATATGATGAATCTAATGAAACTAATTGTCCATGTAAATGTTGATATATTTTTATATAGACTTGGTCAAACTTAAAGAAGCTTGACTTAAGACAAACATAGAGTTTCAAATATTTTGGAATAGAGGGAGCAGCACCTAATTAATTAAGTGACATTCATATATTGGTTGGTTGCCCCTGGACCTATACCAACTTCTTAATGTGGTAAACTAGTTGAAATACCATTTGGTTGGGAATGTGAAAGCTAATTTACACTCTACATTTCCTTGATCAAAACGAGCGTTGGAAATGGTAACAGGAGTAGAAAGCTTGTAGCTTGCCTGCGGTGGCGCGTTCTCGTCAGTCTCGAGGCGGTACTCGTGCATGATCCAGTCGGTCTTCTGTCCGTTGGGCGCCCTGCCCTTGTAGAAGACGAGGGTCTTCCTCATGCCGATGAGCCTGCTCCTCTCGTGCACCGCCTTGTCCCTCCCCGTCGCCTTCCAGAACCCTGCCATGGTCGCCCTGTTCGTCCTCGTTCCCGTTGGGTACTTGCGGTCCTTGAAGCTGAAGAAGTACCACTCGTTCTGCTCCTCGTACCCGATGCCACAGTGCTCTTCAATACATTCAGATAGATTTGAGCAAAAAATTAGGACTAAGAACTGTGAACCAATGTGCATGCATGACATATGTCAGGTCATATATAAAAGAGTTGTAGAGACAAGGTACCTGTGAGATCCCATGGCTCGATGCGGTAGAGATCGATGTCGCGGATGACGTCGAGGTCGATCTTTTGGGAGGCCACCTTCTTGCGGAGGTAGTAGCCGACGAGCTCCTCGTCGGTGGGGTGGAACCTGAACCCTGGAGGGACGCATGATTCCATGGAGTCCATATGATCAACACCACCACTACTACCTGCGCGCATAGGTTGGATGTGCATAAAATTCAGCAACTCCTCGATCGGCCTACGAATGATATAGCTCGCGAGTACTAGTAGTACTGGCACTAGTAGTAAACAAAGAAGCATGCAAGTGCTCGCGTGAATCATTCGATGCTATGCAAGCCTGCATTTCTTTATACTCCTACTGCAAAGGTGACTGCAGATAGGGGGAGGTTCAGTTGCAGCAGAAGGGAACAGTGGTGTTGACAGTTGGTTGGGTGTGGATCGGTACTGAATGAGTAGCATACAGACTGAAGTATAGTATAGTATTCCTATGTGGGTGTGAGTGTGTATGGGTTTCAGTGTTTTGGTAAATTTTAATCGAGCCATGTTGGGGTTCTGCACTCCAGCTTATCGTATGATGATATACTAGTACTCGTAGGGCAAAGCCTGAGCATGCAAGGGGCAGCATGCAGGGAGGGTTCAGACAAACGTGGGAAAGTTACAGGCCTGTGAATGATACTGTCGACTGTTGGAGTGTGGAATGAGAGGGCATGTGGGCTATAGTCAGCAGCGAATTATAGCAGCAGCAGGATATGGTCGATCAGGTCTGGTGTAACTTAACCGGGCCGGAGTTGGGGCGAGTGAAAAAACTGAAATGTGTATATATCAATATAGTACTAGTATATCACATCAACATAGTATATTGCCCAAGACAAATAGCTAATTGGCTAGTTAGGAGCAAGTGTTAATGATTCCCTACTCATCCTGATCGATCATAAAGCCCTCATGAAATGCAATGCACACAACTCAAGCGCAATGCAGAGCGAGAGGCCGCCCTGTATAGAAATGGTACATATATCCTGCTTTCAGTTTTCACAGGCCGGGTTTGCAATTTTGCACACAGCTGCTGAGTGACAACAATCTTTTTTTCTGAAAAGAGAAAACTCCCCGGCCTCTGCATCAGAATGATGCATACGGCCAACTTTATAAATAAGCAAATAGGTTCAACAAGGTCTTAAAAGTAAATCACTAACGAGAACAATCTAAATCACTATCGAGAACTGCCGAGAACAGGCTGGTTGAAATGAAACATCTAGAGTTCTAGACTAGTGCAAATACAGAGGAACGAGAGCGACGGAGACATACAAAACAGGCTAGCTTCCTCTTTCCAAACCAGTTATCAGTGTACGATTGAGTAGCCAGTTTGCTCTGATCAAGAGCAATTGCTATATAATAATGGTGCAACAAAGCACAACCAACTACTCCCTCCGTTCCCAAATACTTGTCTTTCTAGTCATTTCAAATGGACTCAACATACGGATGTATGTAGACATATTTTAAAGTGTAGATTCACTCATTTTGCGCCGTATGTAGTCACTTGTTGAAATCTCTAGAAAGACAAGTATTTAGGAACGGAGGGAGTAGCTAAGATGGTGCATGCATGGCTAGTTCGTTCTCAACCAGAGCCTAGCACACAACAGGCCGGAGCGCACGCGAATTGGGCAAATGTGCAGTACTAAATCTTGGCACGCCGAGGTGTGGGACTGGAAATTGATCAGAAAAAGCAGGGCCAGGAATAAAAACGTGAGGATCGGAGAAGAAGAGAGGTCCAGAAGGAGGAGAGGCAATGAAGGCTCTTTCTCGGATCAGGCCTGCAAAGTGCAAAGGAGAAGCGGCTAAAAAGCCACTCACTGGAGTGGAGTGGACAGTGGAGTGCTCCGGCTGATAGCCAAAGCATGCGAACGCAAAGAGAGCGGAGGAAAAGGGGGCAGCGGCCAGGGGGCGCACACGACCATCGGTTGGCTCCGGCCCTTGCACCGTAGCACGGCCTCTGACCGCCCTGTCCCTTTGTCGAGGAATTCCACGGCACACCCAGCGCGCGGTGACCCTTCTGCTGCCCAGATGCGCTCATATTCGCTGTTGCAGCTTCTTGCAACTTGCGGCTCAACAGTTGTCTGCAGTGCCCACCGTACCGGACTACCGGCCGGGAGACTTTGTGCTGGCTAGGTAGGGCTAGGGCATGCATGAACGCATGGTACCTTCCCTCCCTAGTGTGGGGTGGATCAAGAAGAACGAGGTCCAGGGAGGGAGATCAATCATTCCCTGTGTTTCGCCTTTGGCCTCTTGTGGGGTGCATCACTCACTGTCGCATCGATCTTGCATATGAGCATCAGAGACAGAGAGGAAGGAAGGGTCATCACTACCGGATCTCCTTCTATATTTTCTGTCCCTCTGAATTGAGGAAAAACTAGTCCAGCGGGGGACGAGCCCCGTAGAATTTTAGTTTAGATTGAAACGACTGCGAAATAACATGATTTGCTACTACTAACTAGAGTCAGCAAGGACGTATGCAACCACCAAGTCCTTACACCGGGCTGCAAACCAATTCTCAAATCAAGACAAAACAAAGAAAAATGAGAAAACAATCTATGAAAGAAATTGGATGGAACATAAGAATTTCAATATGAACACTTTCATTCTTTTCGGAACTCGTGGAAATCCCTATGTTCCGAGCAGGACTTTAGGTTGTAGAGTTCAGGAGCAAAAAAATTTCATTCTTCACCAAAATTAACATAAGCTGCATTTTTGTGTGCGTGGCAACAAAAATTCCCGTAACAAATGGGGCAAGAATTGGCAACAATTTTTTTTTATCCGTGGCACGCGGAGCATATAATATGTTCTATAAGAAGTGTACCACACCAATAATCTCATAAAACATCAAAATTAGCCTAACGGCATAAGACATGTCTAATTGATGTTTGGAAAATTGCGGCAACCAACCAAACATGTATATACTACTCCATCCGATCCAAAATAAGTGTCGTGGCTTTGAACTAACCTTAGTTCAAAGCTTGGACACTTTTTTTGGATCGGAGGGAGTAACTTATTATGAGGATGTTGCAAAGTAACTTTAACATTCACCACCTTAAAGAGAATCTAAGTTGGGCTGCGGAGCAAAGATGCGTGTGTTGCTTCCTTAAGTATGTGCAATGATTCATGTTTGAAAGTGTGCTAGATGTGTGGTTAAATGCTTGTGTGTATGCTGAAAAATGATTTATCATCCTTTTCATGTGAAAAAAATTGAATTCATTTAGTACATGTACTCCCTCCGTTCCTAAATGTAAGTCTTTAATTTGTAAAGATTTCATTGTAAACCGCATACGGATGTATATAGATGCATCTTAAGTTTAGATTCATTCATTTTGCTCTGTATGTAGTCCACCTAGTGGAATGTCTACAAAGACTTATATTTAGGAACGGAGGGAGTATATGATAAGTTGTCAGGCTATATATGTTGTCAACTTTAGGTATGCATATTTAAATTTAAAAGGTTAGGTGTGTCCTTCTATACATTTTTATTTGGCATTAAAAAAAAGGGATGCTTGGTTGAATCAAAATGCTGGCACACTCTCCATAGATGGAATGTTTGGAAATTTTATGCAGTTGAAGTAATCGCATGAAGCAAACATTCTCCAATTCTAATTTGAAATGTATGCTATATAAAGACCAATTTTAGTTTAACATAAGATTTTTTTAATTTAAAACACATGATTTTTTCTTGGATCATTAGTATGACCTCAATCCATAGACCTTCAAGAGTGACTGCCCATCCTAACAGAATAGCCTTTTCTCATTCAAGAATAAAAGAACAGGTATATCATGGTCAATGCATACAGATTGTGCAATATATATACTAAATTCCGGTTCAGTAAAAAGTATATGTTTGCACATCAATTAGACCACCTTGTATAATGAAGGATCTAGGGGGGAAGGGGGCACCTTGTCAGGACTAATTTCTAATTTCGAAGAATAAGACACCTAGGTTGCAACCACGGAGGACTGGACCTAGTGGGCTGGCTGCATACCTCGTAACTCTACAGCCGGATCTATTGGTTCTGAGAGTATATTAGTTTTAGTATGACAAATAACCTTCAGAAGTGCCAAGTTGTAGGAAAAATTGTAAAACCTTCAGTTGATGATGGGAAAACTATGGGTATAATGTAGGGAGCAACATGTTTTGTGAAATTGTGCAACACTAATCATATGGAACTACCTCAAAAATTCCAAATAGCATGTATGTGCAAATTCAGTACTATTTAACTGCCCTGCCCAAATACCCCGTGTTTCTTCAGACCAGAATGCAGTTTTTTTGAAGATTAACGCCCATGATATAAGTTGAAGCTTTTGGATCCATACACACCAAGACCCACTGCAGCGAGATATGTGTATACCTTGGACGACATATGCATATGATATGAAAACGAATACGAAGAAAATCGATTAGCCCCAAGTGAAGAGGAAAGTGGCAAGGGAAGAGAGGGTAATTAAAGACACCACACACATCAGTACGTATACCGGCACCGAAATTTATGAAAAGAAGAAACAAAGATTGGAGATCGACGAACTATGAACACACAAAGTAGCTGGATTGATCAATCAGTAGCTTGATATGTATGCACACTCACCTCAGACGATCAGCTACGCGCTCTAGATCACAGAGATCGATCAGACCTCGATCTCTTCTCCTAGCTAGCTTGGGTCGATGTGCTATATCTTCTTGATCATCGGCGAGAGCAGGATATAGCTTGTGTATGTAGGGAAGAAGACGAAGAAGAATGAACAGGTTGACGAGATCGAGGTGCGGTGAGGGAGAGGCGAGGAGGGCTCGCAGGTATATACAGGCAGGATGAGAGAATGGAGAAAGGAGGGGGAGAAGGTGGCGAGTATAAAAAAGGGAGGTCGGGCTTCCCTTTCCGTCGCGCGTGGGCGAGGGGAATGAGCGCCTGTGGGACCCGCAAGGCCCCACCGCTGACGTCACGGACCCTTCTTTGCTACTCGATCTCATTCTCCCGGCACTGCGTACTGTAGAGTGCAGTACAAAAGGAACAGAATGAGCTTAGCCGTAGCTTTGTCTCTTTGTCTTCGAGCCATTGGCATGATAGATCCACTGTACCTTACCTATAGCTCGTTGGGAACCATGGACTGTGGTGACGGGCTAATGGCCAGCAGTTGTCCACGTCCACGTCCACTTTAGAAAAAATATACATATACATATTGTATTTGTTTGATAGTTTTTGAAAACTCTTTGATACAGTTTCCATGGGGTTTTCACAATTTGGTTTCCGCTAGATACTTTCTCTTGGCACGCTAATTTGCACATTAATTGGTTACAGGTTTTAATCGGTGGTTGCGCACGCCCTAAATTTAGTGAGAGGAAGTGCGACGTGTTGGTTAATTTGGCTATCTTCTTGTCATTCAATCGTTTGCAACCTTGGTCTACCTATGCTTCAGCGGTCAAAGGTCAAGACTCAACAAGCTAATGGTCGGGGATAGTCTCTCTCTCTCTCTCTCTCTCTCTCTCTCTCTCTCTCTCTCTCTCTCTCTCTCTCTCTCTCTCTCTCTCTCTCTCTCTCTCCGCGGGAATGGTCGGGGATAGTCGACAACTGCAAATATTGTTGGAGAATTTATGGTCGCGGATAGTCGACGACTGCAAATATTGTTGGAGCGTTTATGCCTCGACATGGATGTGCTTGTGCCAAACTGTCAAGGTGGTGTGCTATATGCAATCACTTTTTGGGTACCATGGCATGAGTTCTAGCTTTGTAATTTTCTAGGAAATGTGCCTTATTTTTGGGTACCAGGTGGCATGAGATCTGAAGGCAATAGTTTTTTTTTTTACTTTATCTAATTACTACCTCCGTCCCGGTGTATAAGTCATTCGCGTAGTTCTAGGTTGACAATTTAACTATCTAAATATGTATTATATGTGACAAAAAATATATATTTAGAAACTACATCTGTGTAGAAATCTAGTGATATACTTTTCATGACATATAGCACATATTTAATTCCTCAAATCGATGACCTAGAACTACGCGAATGACTTATACACCGAGACGGAGGTAGTAGGAAACTGCAGGAATTAATTGGCTCGGCTTGTTTGAAATGCTAACATTTTTGCAAGACACCATCTAAAACCGAGACCATTTTAGGGTTCAAGTACCATTTTCGGGTTAAAGTACCATAACTGAGGCTTAATTGAGGGTTCAAAATAGACTTGCATTAGACTCCTGAAAAAATTGACCAACTTATCACATGTGCTAATGATGTTATGTATCTTTATATTTAAGTGCCCACATATAGTCCTCTTGCATTGCACATGCTCTTTATTATTTTGGGTGCGTGAAAAACCTTGAGACAAGTCAAATGCATGCATGAGTACCGACCCTACGGCAGGCTGGACTTTTTAGCAGAGGTGGGGACATGCATAGGGTGTTATAGCATGTGGTAAAATGCTTTTCATCTGTTTGGTTAGGTTGGGTTTTGCTGCGGTCAAAGTGTATGTTCTTACCAATGGTACCACACTGTGTGTGCTTTCAGCTGTCTATAGGACCATGCTGCCCAATCGACAGATGAACAAGTTACTCGCTGTGTAGAGCCGTACAGTTGTCCAGGTATGATGATAAGTCCTTTGTATCATTGCACTAGATTTCTCTGGTAAAAGATCACACTGCACTTCCATCAATTCTGTGGAAGATTTTGAGATGTAGAAGTTTGATTTGATGTGAGTATCACAACCACCGCAGCATAGCTACCTAGCTATATATAGCTAGCAATTTCACATCAAAGTCCAGTAAATTTCACTTCATGTGTCAAGTGCAACGCAAACCGGCCGATCGATCTCATTAATCTCTTGATTACCATTCGTGTCCTACCTAGAAATTCGTGCTGTCAGCGTCGACAGAGCATGCATGCACCAAACTGATGAGGGACTAATGGCATCCGTTAGCCTTTGCCATTATCATTCAGTTGATTATTTCCAGAAGCATGATCAGTAGGAATTATGATGTCGATCAACACTGGGGCGTAGGCATGCATTACAATACATGTGCTTGTGCTAAGTATGATACCACCTACTAATGTTAGGGCAACACCAAATCCATCCCTCATAAGGATGAATAAAATTTGGGTGCCCTGACATCATTTCGGTTCTCATTGCTTCCCAGTTGCTGATAAATATGTTACTAGATTATTGTGCATGTATGAATCGAATAGAGTTTGCTCAGCTTATTAGAGAAAACCAAGCGATAAAGGACATGTGCACACTTATTTTATTGACCCAGTCTTCTTTCTATTTGTATTAGATACTAGAAAGTTAAAAAGGTTGGTAACAAGGACAGCCCCAAAACTTTCTACGTGATCTGAACAACTTTACACCAAAATCCAACTACAACTAACGGTATCATGAGCCAAGTCAATGAAATCTACAGAGTAGCTAGTGTGATATGTTGATCGATGATTAATAAAAATGAGTCTAATTAAGTCAAAAGGTCGCACATGGATAAAGCAAGGTTTTTGTTTTGTCAAGCAAATAATGTTTATTTTTATATTCCTAATAAAACATATCAAGAATATACTCCATTGAACTGTTCTCGCAACACACTAGGTACTACTAGTAAAATGCCCATGCGTTGCTATGGGCCTTTTGTTGTATAAAACGCAGTTAGTTTTTGTCGCTTCTATCGACACCGCTTCAACACCCTTGTCGATAGATTCTTTTTGAAGGTCTAAATAATCCGTCTCAATCTCTCTCATACTTTGCAAACATAAATAATATAGAAACACACCTTATGTGTTATCATGCACAACAAATACATAAAGGATAATTATTCATATGCATCTCTTTTGATTGTGTAAAACTCGGTGATTTTTCAGTCCGATCCATCATAAAGCTTTGTCAATCGACATTTCAAAACATCAGCGCAGGCCATCAGTTTTTATCTCTGATCTACAAAGTGAACATATAAAAGAAATAAATAAATAAAAATAATCTCATATACAATATATATTCGTTGGTCAGATGCTAAATGCGAGTGAACTTCAAATGCGAGTAGGTGACCATTTTTAGTCGGAGTGGGTGGTATCGTGCTTTTTAATAGAGTGAGTGGTATTCCAATTTTAATAAATCGTAATCTCACATGTAAATCATTTTTTGTATTTTTTCTTCATAGATGAATTGTTAGGGTGTCTGATAGACACACCTTTCTTATTAAAAAAATGTAATTCATCTCTCATTCTTTCGCCGCATGACACAACTACTCTCCTCGTTGACGTCATTGCCATCTCTCCACCACGGCAGTTCCTTACCTCCACTCATCTTGGAGCATCTCCAGCCATTGGCCCCCCAGGCGGCTCGAAAAATCGCCGCCTGGGGGCGAACCGGCACTAAAAATCGGCCTGGGGGCGATTTGGTTCCCAGCCGACGCCCCCAGGGTCGGCCCCAGGTGGTTGTTTTTAATTTTTTTAGCAGTTACATGTCTAAAATTCAGCGAACGGGGCCGGGACTACATGCCGAAAAACGTGCTGAGAGAGGCAAGGTCGCCGTCGTCGTCGTCGTCCTTTTCCCCCTTCATGCAGACGCCACTGCTGGACCCCTGCCCGGGGTCGCCCTGGCGGACCGGTGGAGGCGGCGCGTCGTCGTCGCTGTCGTCGTCAAGGAAGAAGATGCCTCCCTCGTCGCGGCCACGGCGCCGAGCGGCGAAGTGCTCGAAGGCGCGGCGCTGGCGCTCCAGCTCCGTCTGTGCCCAGTCTTCGCGCGCCCACTTCAAGACCACCGCGTCGTCGAGCCCTGGCTCCGCCTTCACGTCGGCGAGCCCTGGCTCCGTCTTCACGACGGCGAGGCCCAGCTTCGTCTTCGGCTTGACGAAGCGGGGAGGAGCCAAGGAGGAGGAGGCGCACCCGCCCTCGTTGATGACAATGTCGGCGCTGCGGGTGCGCCGGCCGAGCAGCGTCTCGGCGGTCTCCGCGGGCTCGGCCTTGACGCCAAGCAACGCAGAGGAGCCGGAGGAGCGGGAGGAGGAAGAGGAGGAGACAGTCCGACGCGGCATCCATTGGGCGCCGCTTCGACGGGGTACCGGGGCGGCAGGGTACGTCAATTGCGGGTCGTTCCCGCCCTCGAGGTGCTGGAGGACAGCGTGGAGAGTCCGGACGGGGGAACCCCACCACAGGTGGCGGCCCTCGCTGTTCTTCGACCCCCGCACCACCGGCACCCCGTTGGTGCAGGCCAGCCACTGCGCCTGCCGGTGCTGGATGTACGCCGCCCAGGCCTCGTGGTTGCCGGCGGCATGCTGCGGGAGGGCTAGCTGTTCCTCCGTCAATGACGCCCGCACGCGGGTGACCTCGTCGGCGAAGTAGTCGGGGCGCACGTCGACATCGGGCAGCGGAGGGATGGGGACGCCACCGGCGCTGAGGCTCCACCGCCCCGGCGCGCGCATGTCTGTGATACATCCATTATGCATCATGCTTTTATATCCATATTTATTGCATTATGGGCTGTTATTACACGTTATGTCACAATACTTATGGATATTCTCTCTTATTTTATAAGGTTTATCATAAAGAGGGAGAATGCCGGCAGCTGGAATTCTGGCTGGAAAAGGAGCAAATATTGGAAACCTATTCTGCACAGCTTCAAAAGTCCTGAAACTCCACGGAAGTCATTTTTGGAAGTAATAAGAAAGCAAAGAAAGTACCAGAGGGGGCCCACACCCTGGCCACGAGGGTGGGGGCGCGCCCCCTTACTGTGCACGCCCCCTGTCTCGTGGGCCCCCTAGTGGCCCTCCGGTGCCCATCTTCTGCTATATGAAGGCTTTTACCCTGGAAAAAAAATCATAAGCAAGCTTACGGGACGAAACTCCGCCGCCACGAGGCAGAACCTTGGCGGAACCAATCTAGGGCTCCGGCGGAGCTGTTCTGCCGGGGAAACTTCCCTCCGGGAGGGGGAAATCATCACCAACGATCCTCTCATCGGGAGGGGGTCAATCTCCATCAACATCTTCACCAGCACCATCTCCTCTCAAAACCCTAGTTCATCTCTTGTATCCAATCTTGTATCAAAATCACAAATTGGTACCTGTGGGTTGCTAGTAGTGTTGATTACTCCTTGTAGTTGATGCTAATTGGTTTACTTGGTGGAAGATCATATGTTCAGATCCTTAATGCATATTAATACTCCTCTGATCATGAACATGAATATGCTTTGTGAGTAGTTACATTTGTTCCTGAGGACATGGGTGAAGTCTTGCTATTAGTAGTCATGTGAATTTGGTATTCGTTTGATATTTTGATGAGATGTATGTTGTCTCTCCTCTAGTGGTGTTATGTGAATGTCGACTACATGACACTTCACCATTATTTGGGCCTAGAGGAAGGCATTGGGAAGTAATAAGTAGATGATGGGTTGCTAGAGTGACAGAAGCTTAAACCCTAGTTTATGCGTTGCTTCGTAAGGGGCTGATTTGGATCCATATGTTTCATGCTATGGTTAGGTTTACCTTAATACTTCTTTTGTAGTTGTGGATGCTTGCAATAGGGGTTAATCATAAGTGGGATGCTTGTCCAAGAAAGGGCAGTACCCAAGCACCGGTCCACCCACATATCAAATTATCAAAGTAACGAACGCGAATCATATGAGCGTGATGAAAACTGGCTTGACGATAATTCCTATGTGTCCTCGGGAGCGCTTTTCTCATTAAGAAATTGTCCAGGCTTGTCCTTTGCTACAAAAAGGATTGGGCCATCTTGCTGCACCTTATTTACTTTCATTGCTTGTTACCCGTTACGAATTATCTTATCACAAAACTATCTGTTACCTACAATTTCAGTGCTTGCAGAGAATACCTTACTGAAAACCGCTTGTCATTTCCTTATGCTCCTCATTGCGTTCGACACTCTTACTTATCGAAAGGACTATGATAGATCCCCTATACTTGTGGGTCATCAAAACTCTTTTCTGGCGCCGTTGCCGGGGAGTGAAGCGCCTTTGGTGAGTGGAACTTGGTAAGGAAACATTTATATAGTGTGCTGAAATTTTCTGTCACTTGTTACTATGGAAACTAATCCTTTGAGGGGCTTGTTTGGGGCATCTTCGCCCCGACCAGTAGAGCAAAGAGTTGCTCCTCAACCTACTGAACCTACTGAAAATGTTTACTTTGAGATTCCTTCGGGTATGATAGAGAAACTGCTAGTTAATCCCTTTGTAGGAGATGGAACATTGCATCCTGATTTACACCTTATCTATGTGGATGAAGTTTGTGGATTATTTAAGCTTGTAGGTATACCCGATGATGTTTTCAAGAGGAAGGTCTTCTCTTTATCTTTGAAGGGAGATGCATTGACATGGTATAGGCTATGTGATGATACGGGATCTTGGAACTATAAACTATTGAAGTTGGAATTTCACCAGAAGTTCTATCCTATGCATCTTGTTCATCGTGATCGTAATTACATATATAATTTCTGGCCTTGCGAAGGAGAAAGTATCGCTCAAGCTTGGGGCAGGCTTAAGTCAATGTTATATTCATGCCCCAATCATGAGCTCTCAAGAGAAATGATTATTCAAAAATTTTATGCTCTGCTTTCTCTCAATGATCACACCATGCTTGATATTTCCTGTGCTGGTTCTTATATGCTGAAGACTACTGAATTCAAGTGGGATTTACTAGAAAGAATTAAATGCAACTCTAAAGATTGGGGTTCCGACAATGGTAAGGAGTCAGGTATGGCACCTAAGTTTAATTGTGTTAAATATTTTATGGATACCGATGCTTTTCGTGGATTTAGCGCTAAATATGGACTTGACTCTGAGATAGTAGCTTCTTTCTGTGAATCATTTGCTGCTCACGTTGATCTCCCTAAGGAGAAGTGGTTTAAATATAATCCTCCCACTGAAGTAAAAGTAGTTGCACCATATTACAGTTGAAGAGAAGACTATCACTTATAATGATCCTATTGTTCCTACTACTTATGTTGAGAAACCACCTTTTCCTGTTAGAATAAAGGATCATGCTAAAGCTTCAACTGTGGTCCGTAAGAGTAATACTAGAACATATACACCTCCTGAGAAAATTAAAGTTGAACCTAGTATTGTTATGGTTAAAGATCTCTTGGATGATAATATAGATGGGCATGTTATTTACTTCTGTGGTGAAACTGCTAATATTGCTAGACCAAATGCTAAGATACATAGACCTGTTGTAGGCATGCCTGTTATTTCTGTTAAAATAGGAGATCATTGTTATCATGGCTTATGTGATATGGGTGCTAGTGCTAGTGCAATACCTTTTTCCTTATATGAAGGAATTATGCATGATATTGCACCCGATGAGTTAGCAGATATTGATGTTACAATTAAGCTTGCCAATAGAGATACTATTACGCCATTTGGGATTGTTAGAGATGTATAAGTCTTGTGTGGGAAGGTTAAATATCCTGCTGATTTTCTTGTTCTTGGTTCCCCACAAGATAGCTTTTGTCCCATTATTTTTGGTAGACCCTTCTTGAATACTGTCAATGCTAAGATTGATTGTGAAAAGGACGTTGTTACAATTGGCTTAGGGGATATGAAACATGAGTTTAATTTTGCTAAGTTCCATAGACAACCCCATGATAAAGAATTGCCTAGTAAGGTGAAATTATTGGTCTTGCTTCTGTTGCCGTGCCTCCTATTGATCCGTTAGAACAATACTTGCTAGACCATGAAAATGATATGTTTATGAATGAAAGAAGGGAAATAGATGAAGTATTCCTTAAACAGGGTCCTATTCTGAAACACAACTTGTGTTGGGGAACGTTGCAGAAAATAAAAAAATTCTACGCATCACCAAGATCAATCTATGGAGTCATCTAGCAATGAGAGAGAGGAGTGCATCTACATATCCTTGTAGATCGCGAGCGGAAGCGTTCAAGAGAATGGGGTTGATGGAGTCGTACTCGTCGTGATCCAAATCATCGATGATCCTAGCGCCGAACGGACGGCACCTCCGCGTTCAACACACGTACGGTTGGGAGAGACGTCTCCTCCTTCTTGATCCAGCAAGGGGGAAGGAGAGTTTGATGGAGATCCAACAGCATGACGGCGTGGTTGTGGAAGCAGCGGGGATCTCGGCAGGGCTTCGCCAAGCTCAGCGAGAGGGAGAGGTGTTACGGAGGGAGAGGAAGGCGCCAGGGGCTTGGGTGCGCAGCCCTCCCCCCCTCTTTATATAGGGGCCCTGGGGGGCGCCGCCCCCCTAGAGATCCAATCTCACCGGGGGGGGGGGCCAAAGGGGGGGACTTGCCCCCGAGTCAGGTGGGGCGCCCCCCACCCCCAGGGTTTCCAACCCTAGGCGCAGGGGGGGAAGCCCAAGGGGGGTGCACCAGCCCACCAGGGGCTGGTTCCCTTCCCACTTCAGCCCATGGGGCCCTCCGGGATAGGTGGCCCCACCCGGTGGACCCCCAGGGACCCTTCCGGTGGTCCCGATACAATACCGGTGACCCCCGAAACTTTCCCGGTGGCCGAAACTGGACTTCCTATATACAAATCTTTACCTCCGGACCATTCCGGAACTCCTCGTGACGTCCGGAATCTCATACGGGACTCCGAACAACTTTCGGGTTACCGCATACTAATATCTCTACAACCCTAGCATCACCGAACCTTAAGTGTGTAGACCCTACGGATTCGGGAATCACGCAGACATGACCGAGATAGCTCTCCGGCCAATAACCAACAGCGGGATCTGGATACCCATGTTGGCTCCCACATGTTCCACGATGATCTCATCGAATGAACCACGCTGTCGAGGATTCAACTAATCCCGTATACAAATTCCCTTTGTCAATCGGTACGTTACTTGCCCGAGATTCGATCGTCGGTATCCCAATACCTCGTTCAATCTTGTTATCGGCAAGTCACTTTACTCGTACCGTAATGCATGATCCCGTGACCAACCAGTTGGTCACATTGAGCTCATTATGATGATGCATTACCGAGTGGGCACAGAGATACCTCTCCGTCATACGGAGTGACAAATCCCAGTCTCGATTCGTGTCAACCCAACAGACACTTTCGGAGATACCTGTAGTATACCTTTATAGCCACCCAGTTACGTTGTGACGTTTGGTACACCCAAAGCACTCTTACGGTATTCGTGAGTTACACGATCTCATGGTCTAAGGAAATGATACTTGACATTAGAAAAGCTCTAGCAAACGAACTACACGATCTTGTGCTATGCTTAGGATTGGGTCTTGTCCATCACATCATTCTCCCAATGATGTGATGCCGTTATCAGTGACATCCAATGTCATGGTCAGGAAACCGTAACCATCCATTGATTAACGAGCTAGTTAACTAGAGGCTCACTAGGGAGATATTGTGGTCTATGTATTCACACATGTATTACGATTTCCGGATAACACAATTATAGCATGAACAATAGACAATTATCATGAACAAGGAAATATAATAATAACCATTTTATTATTGCCTCTAGGGCATATTTCCAACAGTCTCCCACTTGCACTAGAGTCAATAATCTAGTTACATTGTGATGAATCGAACACCCATAGAGTTCTGGTGTTGATCATGTTTTGCTCGCGGAAGAGGTTTAGTCAACGGATCTGCGACAGTCAGATCTATGTGCACTTTACAAATATCTATGTCTCCATCTTGAACATTTTCACGAATGGAGTTGAAGCGACGCTTGATGTGCCTAGTCTTCTTGTGAAACCTCGGCTCCTTGGCAAGGGCAATGGCTCCAGTGTTGTCAAAGAAGAGAGTCATAGCCCCGACGCATTGGGAATAACTCCTAGGTTGGTAATGAACTCCTTCATCCAGATTGCTTCATGTGCTGCCTCCGAGGCTGCCATGTACTCCGCTTCACATGTAGATCCTGCCACGACGCTTTGCTTGCAACTGCACCAGCTTACTGCCCCACCATTCAAAATATACACGTATCCGGTTTGTGACTTAGAGTCATCCAGATCTGTGTCGAAGCTAGCGTCGACGTAACCCTTTACGACGAGCTCTTCGTCACCTCCATATACAAGAAACATATCCTTAGTCCTTTTCAGGTACTTCAGGATATTCTTGACCGCTATCCAGTGTTCCATGTCGGGATTACTTTGGTACCTTCCTACCAAACTTATGGCAAGGTTTACATCAGGTCTGGTACACAGCATGACATACATGATAGACCCTATGGCCGAGGCATAGGGGACGACACTCATCTTTTCTCTATCTTCTGTCGTGGTCGGACATTGAGCCGAGCTCAATTTCACACCTTGCAGGCAAGAACCCCTTCTTGGACTGATCCATATTGAACTTCTTCAATATCTTATCAAGGTATGTGCTTTGTGAAAGACCTATGAGGCGTCTCGATCTATCTCTGTAGATCTTGATGCCTAATATGTAAGCAGCTTCTCCAAGGTCCTTCATTGAAAAACACTTATTCAAGTAGGCCCTTATGCTCTCCAAAAGTTCTATATCATTTCCCATCAAAAGTATGTCATCTACATATAATATGAGAAATGCTACAGAGCTCCCACTCACTTTCTTGTAAACGCAGGCTTCTCCATAAGTCTGCATAAACCCAAACGCTTTGATCATTTCATCAAAGCGAATGTTCCAACTCCGAGATGCTTGCACCAACCCATAGATGGAGCACTGGAGCTTGCATACCTTGTTAGCATTCTTAGGATCAACAAAACCTTCCGGCTGCATCATATACAATTCCTCCTTAAGGAAGCCGTTAAGTAATGCCGTTTTGACGTCCATTTGCCATATCTCATAATCGTAGAATGCGGCAATTGCTAACATGATTCGAACGGACTTCAGCTTCGCTACAGGTGAGAAGGTCTCATCGTAGTCAACCCCTTGAACTTGTCGATAACCCTTAGCGACAAGTCGAGCTTTATAGATGGTAACAATACCATCCGCGTCCGTCTTCTTCTTAAAGATCCATTTATTTTCTATCGCTCGCCGATCATCGGGCAAGTCTGTCAAAGTCCATACTTTGTTTTCATACATGGATCCTATCTCGGATTGCATGGCTTCAAGCCATTTGTTGGAATCTGGGCCCGCCATCGCTTCTTCATAGTTCAAAGGTTCACCGTTGTCTAACAACATGATTTCTAGGACAGGGTTGCCATACCATTCTGGTGTGGAACGTGTCCTTGTGGACCTACGAAGTTCAGTAGAAACTTGATCCGAAGTACCTTGATCATCATCATTAACTTACTCTCTAGTCGGTGCAGGCACCACAGGAACATCTTCCTGAGCTGCGCTACTTTCCAGTTCAAGAGGCAGTACTTCATCGAGTTCTACTTTCCTCCCACTTATTTCTTTCGAGAGAAACTCTTTCTCCAGAAAGGACCCGTTCTTGGCAACGAAGATCTTGCCTTCGGATCTAAGGTAGAAGGTATACCCAATGGTTTCCTTAGGGTATCCTATGAAGACGCATTTTTCTGACTTGGGTTCGAGCTTTTCAGGTTGAAGTTTCTTGACATAAGCATCACATCCCCAAACTTTTAGAAGCGACATCTTAGGTTTCTTCCCAAACCATAATTCATACGGTGTCGTCTCAATGGATTTAGACGGTGCCCTATTTAAAGTGAATGTAGCTGTCTCTAGTGCGTATCCCCAAAATGATAGCGGTAAATCAGTGAGTGACATCATAGATCGTACCATATCCAATAGAGTGCGATTATGACGTTCGGACACACCGTTACGCTGAGGTGTTCCAGGCGGCGTGAGTTGTGAAACGATTCCACATTTCCTCAAGTGCATACCAAATTCGTGACTTAAATATTCTCCCCCACGATCTGATCGTAAGAACTTTATTTTTCGGTCACGCTGATTCTCTACCTCATTCTGAAATTCCTTGAACTTTTCAAAGGTCTTAGACTTGTGTTTCATCAAGTAGACATACCCATATCTACTTAAGTCATCAGTGAGAGTGAGAACAAAACGATAGCCTCCGCGAGCCTCAACGCTCATTGGACCGCACACATCAGTATGTATGATTTCCAATAAGTTGGTTGCTCGCTCCATTGTTCCGGAGAACAGAGTCTTGGTCATTTTGCCCATGAGGCATGGTTCGCATGTGTAAAATGATTCGTAATCAAGAGACTCCAATAGTCCATCAGCACGGAGCTTCTTCATGCGTTTGACACCAATGTGACCAAGGCGGTAGTGCCACAAGTATGTGGGACTATCGTTATCGACCTTACATCTTTTGGTATTCACACTATGAATATGTGTAACATCACGTCCGAGATTCATTAAGAATAAACCATTGACCAGCGGGGCATGACCATAAAACATATCTCTCATACAAATAGAACAACCATTATTCTCGGATTTAAATGAGTAGCCATCTCATATTAAACGAGATCCAGATACAATGTTCATGCTCAAACCTGGCACTAAATAACAATTATTGAGGTTTAAAACTAATCCCGTTGGTAAATGTAGAGGTAGCGTGCCGACGGCGATCACATCGACCTTGGAACCATTCCTGACGCGCATCGTCACCTCGTCCTTCGCCAGTCTCTGCTTATTCCGCAGCTCCTGTTTTGGGTTACAAATATGAGCAACCGCACTGGTATCGAATACCTAGGAGCTACTACGAGTACTGGTAAGGTACACATCAATTACATGTATATCACATATACCTTTGGTGTTGCCGGCCTTCTTGTCCGCTAAGTACTTGGGGCAGTTCTGCTTCTAGTGTCCGCTTCCCTTGCAATAAAAGCACTCAGTCTCAGGTTTGGGTCCATGCTTTGCCTTCTTCCCGGCAACTGGCTTACCGGGCGCGGCAACTCCCTTGCCGTCTGATACGTCTCCAACGTATATATAATTTTTGATTGTTCCATGCTATTATATTACCCCTTTTGTATGTTTATGGGCTTTATTTTACACATTTATATCATTTTTGGGACTAACCTACTAACCGGAGGCCCAGCCCATATTGTTGTTTTTTTGCCTATTTCAGTATTTGGGAGTCCAAACGGAATGAAACCTTCGGGAGTGTGATTTTTGGAACGAACGTGATCCGGAGAGCATGGAGTGCAAGTCAAGAAGCTTCCGAGGGCCCCACGAGATAGGGGGCCGCGCCCCCTGTAGGGTGTGCCCCCCTGTCTCGTGGGCCCCTCGGGCGGCCACCGACGTACTTCTTCCTCCTATATATACCTATGTACCCCGAAAACATCCAGGAGCACCACGAAACACAATTTCCACCGCCGTAACCTTCTGTATCCGCGAGATCTCATCTTGGAGCCTTCGCCGGCACTCTGCCGGAGGGGGAATCAACCACGGATGGCTTCTACATCAACATCCTTGCCCCTCCGATGAGTTGTGAGTAGTTTACCACAGACCTACGGGTCCATAATTATTAGCTAGATGGCTTCTTCTCTCTTTTTGGATCTCAATACAATGTTCTCCCCCTCTCTTGTGGAGATCTATTCGATGTAAACTCTTTTTGTGGTGTGTTTATCGAGATCCGATGAATTGTGGGTTTATGATCAAGTTTATCTATGAATAATATTTGAATATTCTGTGAATTCTTTTATGTATGATTGAGTTATCTTTGCAAGTCTCTTCGAATTATCAGTTTGGTTTGGCCTACTAGATTGGTCTTTCTTGCCATGGGAGAAGTGCTTAGCTTTGGGTTCAATCTTGCGGTGTCCTTACCCAGTGACAGAAAGGGTTGCAAGGCACGTATTGTATTGTTGCCATCGAGGATAACAAGATGGGGTTTATATCATATTGCATGAGTTTATCCCTCTACATCATGTCATCTTGCTTAATGCGTTGCTCTGTTCTTATGAACTTAATACTCTAGATGCAGGCAGGAGTCGGTCGATGTGTGGAGTAATAGTAGTAGATGTAGGCAGGAGTCGGTCTACTTGTTATGGACGTGATGCCTATATACATGATCATGCCTAGATAATCTCATAACTATGCGCTTTTCTATCAATTGCTCGACAGTAATTTGTTCACCCACCGTAATACTTATGCTATCTTGAGAGAAGCCTCTAGTGAATCCTATGGCCCCCGGGTCTATCTCTTATCATATTTGCTTTCAACCTACCTTTATTTGCATCTTTACTTTTTGCATCTATATTATAAAATACCAAAAATATATTTATCTTATCTTACTATCTTTATTAGATCTCACTTTCGCAAGTGGCCGTGAAGGGATTGACAACCCCTTTATTTCGTTGGTTGCGAGTTCTCAGTTTGTTTGTGTAAGTGTGTGGGACTTTTGAGGAGCCTCCTACTGGATTGATACCTTGGTTCTCAAAACTGAGGGAAATACTTACGCTACACTTTGCTGCATCACCCTCTCCTCTTCGAGGAAAACCAACGCAAGCTCAAGACGTAGCAAGAAGGATTTCTGGCGCCGTTGCCGGGGATGTCTTCACTCAAGTCAAGACATACCAAGTACCCATCACAAACTCATCTCCCTCGCATTTACATTATTTGCCATTTGCCTCTTGTTTTCCTCTCTGAGGGAGTCCTGGACTAGGGGGTGTCCGGATAGCTGAACTATCACTGTCGGCCGGACTCCAAGACTATGAAGATACAAGATTGAAGACTTCGTCCCGTGTCCGGATGGGACTTTCCTTGGCGTGGAAGGCAAGCTTGGTGATACGGATATGTATATCTCCTACCATTGTAACGACTTTGTGTAACCCTAGCCCTCTCCGGTGTCTATATAAACCAGAGGGTTTTAGTCCGTAGGACGAACAACAATCATACCATAGGCTAGCTTCTAGGGTTTAGCCTGCTTGATCTCGTGGTAGATCTACTCTTGTACTACCCATATCATCAATATTAATCAAGCAGGAGTAGGGTTTTACCTCCACCAGGAGGGCCCGAACCTGGGTAAAAACATTGTGTCCCTTGTCTCCTGTTACCATCCGCCTAGACGCACAGTTCGGGACCCCCTACCCGAGATCTGCCGGTTTTGACACCGACATTGGTGCTTTCATTGAGAGTTCCTCTGTGCTGTCGCCATCAGGAAGGATGCCTTGTCCCGTCTTTAAAGACGGCACCGTAGCTAAAGGAGCTTTGGACATCGGCCAAACTCTTCGGCTAGGCAGTTTTCTCATGACCGCCTGTTCGGCCGCCGCGCCGACGATGACTTCTCGGGTCATCAAAAGCAATCTTCACGTCAACTCGGAACTCGCCGAGCAGCTAGATCCAATGGAGCTCTCCTCCTTAAACGAGCTCTTGGATCGCATCGCCGCCCTGGGAGTCGCTACAGACTACGATCAGATCGGGCCTAAAACCGATCTGAGGGAGATCAACTCTCCCCAGGCTACCCACCACATCGCTGTGGTGGAGGAACAGTACGGCGACTCTTATTCTATATTAAGGACTAGTTATGTCCGGATTCCTCATCCCTCCATGCCGGATTCCCGCGGAGGGACGGACGTCGATCAAATCCTGAACCTAAAGTCAGGTAGCGGGCGGGATTCATTGGACAATACCCAAAAACCCAAGCTTCCAGGTTTGGAAACTTTTCGGCCCTTAAGTCTTAGATTGGACGGGGTTCTGAATTTAAATCCACCCACCCACCCAAACATAAGCGATTTATCCCAAATCCGGCAAGAGCCCGCTGAAACAGTACACCATTACTGGGCCAGATTCCCCCTGGTCATGGACAGGATAAAGGACTGCCGTGAGGAAAGCGCAATTTCAATTTTCTGCAATAATTGCACGGACAAGGGAATCATGAACGCCATAAGTCGTCGTGAAATTACACGCTTTGCCGACTTGGCGTCCATAGTACGAAAGTACTGTGCGATGGAGAGTGCCTGGAAAATCGAAACCAAATTTTGGGACAATCTGGCTCCGAATACAACCCTAGTCCGAAATAAAAGGGTGCATCATATTCAGGCACCTGGGTTAAAAACCAAAAAGCAAGAACCCCCTAAAGGGCACGGAACCGTATTGGAGGGATGGCTCAGCGGACCCTGCAAAATCCATAGTACAGAGGGCGCCACTCCAACACATAGCCTTCGAGCATGTTGGATACTATGGCAGGTGGCCAAAAGTGGCGAAGAGCTTCTAGCTCCAGAGAACCAGCCCAGCAATACCAGTACGGTATTAACAGTCTTCGAGACTTTCGCATCAAATAATATGCGGAAACGAACACTCAGCAGCCTCGCCGAAGTCTACCAAGTAGCAACAATAAATCCATGGAGTGACACGGCTATTACCTTTAACGCCAGTGACGAACCTAAATTCCGAACAGCCCGAGCACCAGCCGCATTGGTCCTCAGTCCAATAGTGGACGGCTTTCGCCTTACTAAGGTACTCATGGATGGCGGCAGCGGATTAAACCTCATTTACGATGAAACCCTCCGAAAAATGGAAATAGACTGGAGCCGCCTTGAGCGAAGAAGCACAACCTTCAGAGGAATAATCCCTAGTCGGGAAGCATGCTGCACAGGAAAAATCACACTGGATGTGGTGTTCGGCTCGCCGGACAACTACAGGTCTGAGGAGGTCACGTTCCATGTGGCCCCGTTCAGCAGCGGATATCACGCCTTATTAGGACGAGAGGCATTCACAATTTTTCAAGCTATACCCCATTACGGGTACATGAAGCTCAAAATGCCCGGGCCCAACGGAATCATCACCCTTGCCAGTGATCCGGACGTAGCGCTCCGCGCCGAAAATAAGACAGCCGCACTAGCCCTAGAGGCGCTATCTGAAGCCCTAGCGGCCGAGGAACTCACAGCGCTGCGCTCCATGGTGAACAGGGACGACGTGATACTTGACAAAAGATCCAAGTCCACCTCTTTTAAGCCAGCGGACGAAATAGTCAAATTCCAAGTCCATCCAACGGACCCTACAAAGACGGCCTCCATTGGGGCACAATTAAACCCTGATGTAGACGCCGCATTACGAGAATTCCTACGGGAAAATTGGGACATTTTTGCCTGGCACCCTTCAGACATGCCAGGAACCCCACGACGGCTGGCCGAGCACAGCCTAAATATCCTCAAAGGATTCAAGCCAGTCAAGCAGACTCTTCGGCGATTTTCTGAACCCAAGAGACAGGCAATGGGAGAGGAGCTAGCCAAACTATTGGAAGCCGGATTCATCAGAGACATAAAACATCCGGACTGGCTAGCAAACCTGGTGATGGTACCAACGAAGGATAAATCATGGCGCCTATGTGTTGACTTCAAAGACCTTAACAAGGCTTTCCCAAAGGATCCATTCCCCCTCCCATGCATCGATCAAATCATCGACGCTACCGTAGGGCACGATTCATTGTGTTTCCTCGACGCATACTCCGGCTACCACCAAATCAAGATGGCGGGGCCAGACCAAGCCGCAACGGCATTCATCACTCCATATGGACCATTCTGCTTCAACACAATGCCCTTCGGGCTCAAAAACGCCGGCGCAACATATCAGCGCATGATTCAGACATGTCTGGCAAACCAGATCGGCAAGACAATGGAGGCATATGTAGATCATGTGGTCGTCAAATCCAAGCATGTTTAAACTCTAGTAGACGACTTGCGACTCACATTCGACAATCTCCGAACATACGACATTAAGCTCAACCCGGAAAAATGCGTTTTCGGCGTACCAGCCGGAAAGCTCTTGGGCTTCATTGTATCCGGTAGAGGAATAGAAGCAAACCCAGCCAAGATACGACCTCTGTCACATTGGATATCCCAAAAGACCTCAAACAAATACAAAAATTGACTGGATGCATGGCGGCTTTAAGCCGCTTTATCTCCCGCTTATGAGAAAAGGCATTACCCCTTTATCGCCTCCTCCGGCGCTCCGAACACTTCGAGTGGACGGATGCCGCCACGACTGGACTCGAAGAAATCAAAGCCATATTGGCAACAAATCCGGTCCTGGCCGCGCCCAATGTGGGCGAACCGATGTTATTATATATTGCAGCAACACATCAAGTTGTAAGCGCGGTGCTCGTCATCGAACGAGAAACAGAGGAACACAAGTTCCCTCTTCAAAAGCCAGTCTACTACGTGTCCACTGTCTTAACTCCATGCAAGTCTCGGTACCCACATTATCAAAAGATAGCATACGCGGTGTTCATGGCATCCCGGAAGCTGTGACACTACTTTCAAGAGTGCTCGATAATGGTAGCCTCCGAAGTACCCCTTAATGACATCATAAACAACCGCGACGCGACTGGCCAAATTGCAAAATTGGCCATCGAGCTCCTCCCATTTGACATAACCTATAAGCCACAGCGAGCTATCAAGTCGCAAGTTTTGGCTAACTTCATCGCTGAATGGACTGAAGCCGAACTCCCTAAAGAGTACGGCGCATATTCCAATTGGATCATGCACTTCGACGGCTCCAAAATGCTGGCCGGCCTAGGCGCTGGAGTCGTCCTGACGTCCCCAACCAAAGACACGGTCCAATACATACTACAGATTATGTACATGGACTCCAAGAACGCAGCTGAATACGAGGCCCTTCTACATGGTCTCCGGATGGCAGTCTCCATGGGCATCCAGCGCCTAGAGGTCCGCGGGTATTCAAACCTCGCAATATCCTAAATAAATGGAGACTTTGATGCCAAGGATCCGAAAATGGCAGCTTACCGCAACACCGTCTTAAAAATGTTAGCTCGGTTCGAAGGGCTTGAATTTCATCATATAGCCCGGGATAATAACCAGGCGGCGGATGTCTTGGCACGCATCGGCGCAAAGCACGATGCTGTCCCTCCCAACATCTTCCTGGAGCGGCTTTTCAAGCCATCCATACTATGGGAAGGGGAGTCCGGAAGCAACAATCCGGACCCAACCGCACCGCTCGACACCGAACATTCTGACACAATCGGTGGTTCTGCCAACGAAATAACACCTTCAGCCCACGAAGTAATGGCAGTCATTGCCCCGTGGACCAAGCCATTACTAGCCTACTTAACTAGGCAGGAACTTCCTGAGGACCAAAACAAGGCCCGCTGCATAGTACGGCGATCTAAAGCCTATAAGGTCCATGAGGGAGAGCTTTATAAGAAAAGCACAACCGGAGTCCTTCAAAGGTGTATCTCCGAAGAGGAAGGGAGAAATCTTCTGGCCGAAATTCATGCCAGACTCGGTGGGCACCATGCTGCAGCCCGGGCCCTTGTAGGCAAGGCCTTCCGCACAGGATTTTATTGGCCGACGGCCCGGACAGATGCGTAGGACCTGGTCCAACGATGCGTCGGTTGCCAGCTCTTTGCTAATCAAAGCAACATGCCACCCACCGCCCTCAAAACTATACCCATCACCTGGCCGTTTGTGGTCTGGGGGCTTGACATGGTTGGACCCCTTAAAGGGGGAACCCACAAGCAAAAATACATGTTGGTCATGGTGGATAAATTCACCAAATGGATAGAGGCCAAGCCAGTTAAGACGGCCGAATCCGGACCCGTGATAGACTTCATATCGGGGATAGTACACCGATACGACGTCCCCCACAGCATCATCACTGATAATGGCACGAACTTCACGGCCGACGAGGTTAAACTCTGGTGCAAAAACATGGGCATCAAGCTCAACTACGCTTCGGTCTATCACCCTCAAACCAACGGTCAAGTGGAGCGCGCAAATGGTCTTATCATGAGCGGCATCAAACCCAGACTAGTGCGGTCCCTTAAGGAATCTAACACGCACTGGGTAGAGGAGCTCGACTCCATACTCTGGGGGATGTGGACCACGCCAAATCGCATGACCGGATTCACACCATTTTTTATGGTATACGGCGCAGAGGCAGTCTTGCCCTGCAACATAATTCATGACTCACCTCGCGTGCGCATGTATGAAGAACGAGAAGCCGAGCTGGATCGGCAGGACAGATTGGACGCCTTAGAGGAGGAGCGCGACGTGGCAAAAGCTTGTTCCGCATTCTATCAATAGCAGGCCTGAAGATATCAAAGCAGAGAGGTGCGGGCCAAAACTTACAATGTTGGCGAACTAGTTCTACGCCTGCCGGACAAGAAAAAGGACAAACTCAAGCCCAAATGGGAAGGTCCCTTCATCATCGACCAAGTCCTGGCCGGCAGAGCGTACCGCCTGCGAAACGCATCGGATAACCGACTCGAGCCAAACCCATGGAACGCAGCCCGTCTCCGAAAATTCTACGCCTAGCGCCGGACTCTGAGTTTGTCTCCTTCCCCCGTCCATACTTTATACTTTAACTGTCTTTCACTTCTCCCCCCCTTTTTCCCCTTTTTTTCTCACAAGCCTTTGGAGGCTCGCCTGCGCATTGTTTGCACACACTTGATGTGCTACTAGCACTCATTATAACTGGGGGCTTCTCTAACAGAAGCTTATTTATACGGGCTTTGTGCCCAACACATGCGTCACACTTCTGCATGTACCTTTTAACCACCATTATATGCATCGATATGACTTAAGTTTTGGCCAAGCTGGATTGCCTGGCTCCTGTGCTTACCCCTACGTTCCCGATTGTTCGGCTAGGAGGTAAAGGGAGCACCTCTGCGATTGTTACTGTTGGGTCAGCCGGATGTGTACCTCAGACTGGGTGAAGCCGAAAGCTAGCGTTCTTAAGAGAATATTCGGTTGGTGAATTGAAAGATGATTTTTTACCTATCTATTTATTTGCCCCCAGATGCTTTCCTGCTTTTTTTAGTAGTCCGGACATGCACTTTAGGGCATGCCTCCCAGGGAAAGGAACCCCTAATGGAACTATTCTCCTTGGAAGATGTTTCTTACTAACCATGTAATATAACATAACTAGTTGGGCACTTGTCTGATAAAGCACTAATGACCCCTACACCTGGTCTCCATGCATGCCCCGGTTTTTTACATAACCGTGAGGGTATTCGGACACACTCCGGACTGTCGGGTCCCGAGATTGAAGCGAAAAGGTCCGCAGCGACAAACAATCTACAATCCGGCTAGAAGGCATTTTACATGTCATTTTAAATTACATAGTCAAGCTGACTAATGGTATTCCTCTTCGATACCATCTAATAAATTGTCTAGTTTACAGTCCCGCTGTGAATACTTTGCGGCCAACTCTACTTGGTCGTACACTAAGCTCACAGGGATCTCCTTCCCATCGGGCCCCACAGGCCCGACCTCGGCCATGTGGTTTGGGTCAGCCTTCGCATACCGTGTCTTCACCATGGCCCAGGCCTCCCTGGCGCCTTGACGGCAGGCTGATATCTTCCATAACCGGAAGCGCCGCCGTGCTCCCTAAAGCTTCTCCGCAAGCTCTCCAAGACCTTCGGGTAGGGACATGGATGGCCACAAGGCCTGGGCGACTTCGCTCATCACCTGCCGAACTCGTTCGTGCAGTTGCAGCAGCTCGGGAAGTAGGTCACCCATTGAACCGGGCATTTCCTCCGTAGGACAACCTACGAGCATGCCTACAGACATATTTCTGTCAATCGACTTCCTCGCCGAACTCTTCTTTTCAAAAGTTCGCTCAAGAACTTACCATAAATGCCATGACAAAGCCGCCGATTCTCCTTCACGGAGTCAGACAGCTGGGCCCGAACATCTTTTAGTTCCTCGCCCAGCTGGGTGTTGGCATCTTGGAGCTTATTTTTCTCCTGCCGCACCATTGTAAGCACCTTCTCGCCGGCCTTTAGCTGGCGTACTAGGTGTAGCTTGTCCGGATCTAGTCCGGCGCCATCTGCAATATTATTGTCAGACCTACACACGCCGCACTTCACAAACTACTTATATTTCGAAGTATATATTACCGGCGGGGGTCTCTGTGGCTCCCCCTGTGGCGGCTAGTGTGGCCTCAAGTTGGGCCTTGCAGTCTTGAAGCTCCTAGGAAAGTTGGGTATTCTTTCCTGAAAGATCCTGCATAACAAATGATCCTTAAATCAGTTATTCTAACTATTTTAAGGCTCGGGGGCTACTGGCATATATAACTGTCAAAATTCACTCACCCGCATGTCTTTCACATACTGCTCCGTGGCTCTGGCTAGACCATCTTGACCGACACGGAGGTGCGCATCTCCCGCATTGAAGGCATTCAATGCCTCCGGGGAGAAACACACGTCACGAAGAACTGTCCGGGGGCGCCTGTGATTCATGGCACTCTCCACCTCAGATCTGATGGCGGACAGCCTGTCGGCATCCTCCGTTGGAGGAGCATCCGGCGCATGCCTTGTTTTCGCCTCCCCCTCCGGACCTGGCACTGGAGCCTGGCTCGCGTTGGCTCGATCGGCAACCTCTCCGGACACAGTCCGGCGAGCGCTCTTTCTCCTGGAAAAATCACGAGCGTTAATATGCCTCCCAGGAATCTTTCCTTTAAACACGGTGGCACGCCATACCGTTGCGGTGACGTCTCGATTCGCACCGCACTTTTTTTACGCCTGCTGGGCCGAGCTGCTCCTTGCTGGACGGCCGCCGCAGGGTCGGCTTCCCGCCTCACTGGCACCTCCTGCGGAACACCATTGGTATACGGTGATCAGAGATAAGCATGGATGGGTAATGGTATCAGGACTCCGGTCACAGTTACCTGGGAAACCGGAGATATTCCGGGGTAGTCGGCCGTAATGGCGATCAAAGCATTGTCGATGCTAAGTTGGTGGAACACCCCATCGATCAGCTCCACCTTTATGTCTGGATCCTCTTAGAAGGCCGGATCAAGGGACCGTTCCGGATCCTCGGGTTGTGGAGCCGGGCTGTGTATATCCTCTACGGCTCGGCGCAGTTCCTGCGTCGAAATCACAAAGTGAGACACTTAACTTTGGGAATATGGATCGGATAGACAAACGTCCGCTTACCCAGCTTCGAGGGTTGTTCATGGAAAATCCATTCAATGGACTAGCACGGAGGAAGCCCTCCTTCTCCCCTTTGTACAGGCCGGACAGGATCTTCACCAGATCGGCGACCGATCCCGGCCCCTTGCGGCCATGACGGGTGGCATCATCCTCCCCGTTGAAATCCCACATGGGATGGACCCTATACTGGAGCGGCTGCACCCCTCGCATAATGCATGTGGCCATGACCCCAATCATGGTCAATCCGGAATGAGCCAATAACCTTATTCGGCCCATCAGGTATTGGACGTCCCTATCATTCTCCCGTTGAGGGCTCCACGGGCGCCAACTTAGGCGTTTCTTCGGAGGAGCGTTGCTGAACTCCGGGAGGCCGATCCGAACTGGATCCGGTAGCGAGGCGTCTTCCATATAAAACCATTCTGAAGGCTAGTCTTCGGACGCCTTCTCCGGGGTTCCGGATAGATATCCCGGCGATGCGCCATAGTTCGGCTCCGCCCACTTGATATATCGACCCCTCATGAGAACGGGGTACGAGGCAGAATAATCTCTTCCACAGCGCAAAATGGGCCTCGACACCCAAGAACAGCTCGCAAAGGGCCACGAAGCCCGCGATGTGCAGGATGGAGGCAGGCGTAAGATGGTGAAGCTGGAGCCCATAGAACTCTAGGAGCCCCCGGAGAAAAGGATGTATGGGAAATCCGAGTCCTCTTATTAGATAAGGGACAAAGCATACCCGCTCTCCTATGGAGGGGTTGGGGACGCTCTCCGCCTGCTTTCCGCCCTTGTAGGTGGCGAGTCCGGCTCGAACCGGAATCATAAAGGCTGGGGGAAGAAATCCCTCGGCTTGGAGCATCACTAGCTCACTATGCAGGACCGAGCATCTCCCCCAATCTCCTGGCTGAGGGCTGGGAGCGCGAGAGGAGGAGCTGCGTCGACTGTCCATGATGGAATGGATTTTTGTCAGAGGCGCTCCGATGAATACTCGCGGAAGGAGGATGGTGTGATTCGGATCTAGATCCTCGCCTTTCTTTATAGGCAGCTCATTCGCGCAGTTAGGGGGTAAAATGTAAAAATACCATGGCTTTTCGCATTCGTACGACACGTGGAAGATGGCCATTATTGGACGTGGAAGCCAAGAAGCGCAGCATTTATAAGAAGCCGGACACCATTCGGCAAGTACATGGAATTTGGAGAAGAACCCGCCTTGCAATGCCGAAGACAATATGCGCGCCGGACTCGTCGTCATTGAAGCCTGGTTCGGGGGCTACTGAGGGAGTCCTGGACTAGGGGGTGTCCGGATAGCCGAACTATCACCGTCGGCCGGACTCCAAGACTATGAAGATACAAGATTGAAGACTTCGTCCCGTGTCCGGATGGGACTTTCCTTGGCGTGGAAGGCAAGCTTGGCGATACGGATATGTAGATCTCCTACCATTGTAACCGACTCTGTGTAACCCTAGCCCTCTCCGGTGTCTATATAAACCGGAGGGTTTTAGTCCATAGGACGAACAACAATCATACCATAGGCTAGCTTCTAGGGTTTAGCCTCCTTGATCTCGTGGTAGATCTACTCTTGTACTACCCATATCATCAATATTAATCAAGCAGGAGTAGGGTTTTACCTCCACCGAGAGGGCCCGAACCTGGGTAAAAACATTGTGTCCCTTGTCTCCTGTTACTATCCGCCTAGACACACAGTTCGGGACCCCCTACCCGAGATTCGCCGGTTTTGACACCGACACTCTCCCCCACTTCACCCTTGCCGTTTTATTCACCCTCTCTTTCCCAATCTCCTCCTCTCTTTTCGCTTGCCCTTTTTCTGTTTGCTCGTGTGTTAGTTCGTTTACCTTGTTGTCATGGCTAGTCCTCCTATCCTTATTCTCACTCCCGAACAACAAATTCACAATTTTAAGCAAAGGGAGAGGGAAAGTTTAAAAGATGCTTGGCAGAGAATTTGCCATGCCCATAAAGCTACTAGGAAGCTTGCTACTTCTGTTCTTCTCTGAAATTTTTATGTAGGCATTACTCCTTGGAATAGATGTGTTCTCGATATTGCTGCCGGAGGTGATTTTATGAGTAGCCATACTTTTGATGCTTATAATGCTATGATAGATTTGTTTGGGCCACCACCTCTTTTGGTTAATGGAATGGTTTTAACTCTAGAACATGTGATGCAACGGCTTGATATTATTGAAAATAAAATTGCCATTGTTGAGTTGATTGAAAATTTGGATAAAAAGATTCATAATCACATCACCCAATTTGGATCTAGGGTTAAAGTTACTTTGAAAAATCTTAAAGCAAAAGAACCTATAATCAATGAAAAATAGATCTATACTCTCCTAGAATCGGTAAACTTGAGGATATCATTACAAACTTAGGTTCCGCGTTTCCCCCCATGAAAAACACTCCAAAACCCCCTACTAAAACTGCCAAGTTTATTTATGTTCCTAAAAATAAGGGTGAATCTTCTAGTAAGGGAAACGCAGATCTCAAATCCATAAGTGTTCTTCCTAATTGTCTCTCTATCGTTAAGGAACCTTTTGCTACCAATGAATTTCTTAATTTTTTGCCTAAAAGTGTAGCCATTGCTAAAAAGTGAGAAACCCCTAAAGATTATAAGTGCTCTACTTATGAATTTAGTGCCAAAGATGGCACTCATTAGATCTATCCTTGCTTTTATGCCTAGCTAGGGGCGTTAAACGATAGCGCTAGTTGGGAGGCAACCCAATTTTCTTTATGTTTTTTGTTTTTGCTCCTGTTTAGTAATAAATCTTGCATCTACCTTATGTTTAGATGTGTTTTTATCTTTTAATTAGTGTTTGTGCCAAGTAGAACCTATAGGATAACCTACGATGATAGTTGATTTGATTCTGCTGAAAAACAGAAACTTTGCATGCACGAATATAATTTTTTTAAATCACAGGAACGTGCTTTTGCATTGATTCTTTTTTCTTCTGTTCAATAAACAAATTTTCTAGGACTTCCTATTTTGGTAGGATTTTTAGAGTTCCATAAGTTAATGTTAGTTACAGATTGCTACAGACTGTTCTGTTTTTGATAGATTCTGTTTTTCGTGTGTTGTTTGCTTGTTTCAATGCATCTATGGCTAGTAAATTAGTTTATAAATCATAAGAAAGTTGGAATACAGTAGGTTTAACACCAATTTAAATAAAGAATGAGTTCATTACAGTACCTTATGTGGTGGTTTTGTTTTCTTTCACTAACGGAGCTTATAAGATTTCCTGTTGAGTTTTGTGTTGTGAAGTTTTCAAGTTTTGGGTAAAGCTTTTATGGACTATGGAATAAAGGGTGGCAAGAGCCTAAGCTTGGTGATTCTTATGGAACCCTAAGATATTCAAGAATAGCCAAAAGCCTAAGCTTGGGGATGCCCCGGGAAGGCATCCCCTCTTTCGTCTTCGTTCATTGGTAACTTACTTGGAGCTATATTTTTATTCGCTACATGATATGTGTTTTGCTTGGAGCATCGTGTATTATATTAGTCTTTGTTTTTTAGTTTACCACAATCATCCTTGCTGTACACACCTTTTGGGAGAAGCCTATTTGATTACAATTTGCTAGAATACTCTATGTGCTTCACTTATATCTTTTGAGCTTCATAGTTTTTGCTCTAGTGCTTCACTTATATCTTTTAGAGCACGGTGGTGTCTTAATTTTGAAGAAATTGCTAGTCTCTCATGCTTCACTTATATTATTTTGAGAGTCTTTTAGAACAGCATGGTATTTTATATGGTCATAAAGTTGGTCCTATAATGATGAGCATCCAAGTTGGGTATAATAAAAACTATCATAGGAAGTGAATTGGATGCTATGATCAACTTGATACTTGATAATTGTTTTGAGATATGGAGGTAGTGATATTAAAGTCATGCTAGTTTCCCCCCGCAAAAAAAGTCATGCTAGTTGGGTGATTATGAATTTAAAGAATGCTTGTGTTGAAGTTAGCAAGTCCCTTAGCATGCACGTATGGTTAAAGTTGTGTAACAAATTTGAAACATGAAGTGTACCTGGCTTGTGCATCCTTATGAGTGGCGGTCAGGGACGAGAGATGGTCTTTTCCTACCAATCTATCCCCCTAGGAGCATGCGCGTAGTACTTGGTTTTTGATGACTTCTAAATTTTTGCAATAAGTATATGAGTTCTTTTGACTAATGTTGAGTCCATGGATTATACGCACTTTTACCTTTCCGCCTTTGCTAGCCTCTTCGGTACCGTGCATTGCCCTTTCTCACCTTGAGAGTTGGTGCAAACTTCGTCGGTGCATCCAAACCCCGTGATACGATACGCCCTACCACACATAAACCTCCTTATATCTTCCTCAAAAGAGCCACCATACCTACCTATTATGGCATTTCCATAGCCATTCCGAGATATATTGCCATGCAACTTTCCACCGTTCCGTTCTTCATCATCATGACATACTTTACTTTGTCATATTTCCATTGCATGATCATGTAGTTGACATCGTATTTGTGGCAAAGCCACCATGCATTATTTTTCATACATGCCACTCTTGATTCATTGCACCATCCCAGTACACCGCCGGAGGCATTCATATAGAGTCATATCTTGTTCTAGTTTCGAGTTGTAATCCGTATGTTGTAATCAATAGAAGTGTGATGATCATCATTATTAGAACATTGCCCAAAGAAAAAAAAGAAAAAAAAGGAAAGGCCAAAAAAAAAGAAAGGCCCAAAAAAAGAAAAAAAAGAAAAAAAAGAAAAAGAAAAAAAGAAAATAAATAAATAAAAAGGGCAATGTTACTATCTCTTTTTCCACACTTGTGCTTCAAAGTAGCACCTTGTTCTTCATGTAGTGAGTCTCATATATTGTGCTTCAAAGTAGCACCATGTTTTTCATATAGTGAGTCTCATAAGTTGTCTTTCTCATACTAGTGGGAATTTTTCATTATAGAACTTGGCCTGTATATTCCTACGATGGGCTTCCTCAAATGCCCTAGGTCTTCGTGAGCAAGAAAGTTGGATGCACACCCACTAGTTTTCTTTTGTTGAGCATTCATTTATAGCTCTAGTGCATCCGTTGCATGGCAATCCCTACTCCTCATGTTGACATCAATTGATGGGCATCTCCATAGCCCGTTGATTATCCTCGTCAATGTGAGACTTTCTCCTTTTTTTTTGTCTTCTCCACACAATCCCCATTATCGTATTCTATTCCACCCATAGTGCTATATCCATGGCTCACGCTCATGTATTGCGTGAAGGTTGAAAAAGTTTGAGATTATTTAAGTATGAAACAATTGCTTGGCTTTTTATCGGGGGTATAGAAGTTGGAACATCTTTGTGTGACGAAAATGAAGCATAGCCTAACCATATGATTTTGTAGGGATGAACTTTCTTTTGCCATGTTATTTCGAGAAGACATGATTACTTTGATTAGTATGCTTGAAGTGTTACTATTTCTTTTATCAATATGAACTTTTATTTTGTATTCATTTGGATCTGAACATTCATGCCACAATAAAGAAAATTACATTATAAATTATGCTAGGTAGCATTCCACATCAAAAATTCTCTTTTTTTATCATTTACCTATTCGAGGACGAGCAGGAATTAAGCTTGGGGATGCTTGATACGTCTCCAACGTATCTGTAATTTTTGATTGTTCCATGCTATTATATTACCCCTTTTGGATGTTTATGGGATTTATTTTACACATTTATATCATTTTTGGGACTAACCTACTAACCGGAGGCCCAGCC
Source organism: Triticum timopheevii (assembly GCA_963921465.1). Taxonomy (NCBI): domain Eukaryota; kingdom Viridiplantae; phylum Streptophyta; class Magnoliopsida; order Poales; family Poaceae; genus Triticum; species Triticum timopheevii. Next base: position 577,903,369 of record OY997268.1, read on the forward strand.
CATATTGCTGTTTTTTTGCCTATTTTGGTATTTCGAAGAAAAGGAATATCAAACGGAGTCCAAACGGAATGAAACCTTCAGGAGCGTGATTTTTGGAACGAACGTGATCCGGAGAGCCTGGAGTGCAAGTCAAGAAGCTTCTGAGGGCCCCACGAGATAGGGGGCCGCGCCCCTTGTAGGGCGCGCACCCCTGTCTCGTGGGCCCCTCGGGCGGCCACCGACGTACTTCTTCCTCCTATATATACCTACGTACCCCGAAAACATTCAGGAGCACCACGAAACACAATTTCCACCGCCGTAACCTTCTGTATCCGCGAGATCTCATCTTGGAGCCTTCGCCGGCACTCTGCCGGAGGGGGAATCAACCACGCAGGGCTTCTACATCAACATCCTTGCCCCTCCGAGGAGTTTTGAGTAGTTTACCACAGACCTACAGATCCATAGTTATTAGCTAGATGGCTTCTTCTCTCTTTTTGGATCTCAATACAATGTTCTCCCCCTCTCTTGTGGAGATCTATTCGATGTAAACTCTTTTTGCAGTGTGTTTGTCGAGATCCGATGAATTGTGGGTTTATGATCAAGTTTATCTATGAATAATATTTGAATCTTCTCTGAATTCTCTTATGTATGATTGAGTTATCTTTGCAAGTCTCTTCGAATTATCAGTTTGGTTTGGCCTACTAGATTGGTCTTTCTTGCCATGGGGGAAGTGCTTAGCTTTGGGTTCAATCTTGCGGTGTCCTTACCCAGTGACAGAAAGTGTTGCAAGGCACGTATTGTATTGTTGCCATCGAGGATAACAAGATGGGGTTTATATTATATTGCATGAGTTTATCCCTCTACATCATGTCATCTTGCTTAATGTGTTGCTCTGTTCTTATGAACTTAATACTCTAGATGCAGGCAGGAGTTGGTCGATGTGTGGAGTAATAGTAGTAGATGCAGGCAGGAGTTGGTCTACTTGTTATGGACGTGATGCCTATATACATGATCATGCCTAGATAATCTCATAACTATGCGCTTTTCTATCAATTGCTCGACAGTAATTTGTTCATCCACCGTAATACTTATGCTATCTTGAGAGAAGCCTCTAGTGAAACATATGGCCCCCGGGTCTATCTCTTATCATACTTGCTTTCAATCTACCTTTATTTGCATCTTTACTTTTTGCATCTATATTATAAAATACCAAAAATATATTTATCTTATCTTACTATCTTTATTAGATCTCACTTTCGCAAGTGGCCGTGAAGGGATTGACAACCCCTTTATTGCGTTGGTTGCGAGTTCTCAGTTTGTTTGTGTAGGTGCGTGGGACTTTTGAGGAGCCTCCTACTGGATTGATACCTTGGTTCTCAAAACTGAGGGAAATACTTACGCTACACTTTGCTGCATCACCCTCTCCTCTTCGAGGAAAACCAACGCAAGCTCAAGACGTAGAACCGTACTTCTTGAAGTTCTTCTTACCCTTGCCTTTCTTGAAACTAGTGGTTTTATTGACCATCAACACTTGATGTTCCCTTTTGATCTCCACCTCCGCTGATTTCAGCATTGAATATACCTCAGGAATGGTTTTCACCATCCCCTGCATATTGAAATTCATTACAAAGCTCTTGTAGCTAGGTGGGAGCGACTAGAGGATTCTGTCGACCACCGCGTCATCCGGGAGATTAACTCCCAGTTGAGATAAGCGGTTGTGCAACCCAGACATTTTGAGTATGTGCTCGCTGACAGAACCATTCTCCTCTATCTTACAACTGTAGAACTTGTCGGAGACTTCATATCTCTCGACCCGGGCATGAGCTTGGAAAACCATTTTCGCTCTTGCAACATCTCATATGCTCCGTGCTGCTCAAAACGCTTTTGGAGCCCCAGTTCTAAGCTGTAAAGCATGCCGCACTGAATCAGGGAGTAATCATCACTACGCGACTGCCAGGCGTTCATAACGTCTTGAGTTGCTAGGGAAACGGGTGCTTCACCTAGCGGTGCATCTAGGGCATATGCTTTCTTGGCAGCTATGAGGATGATCCTCAAGTTCCGGACCCAGTCCGTATAGTTGCTGCCATCGTCTTTCAGCTTGGTTTTCTCTAGGAACGCGTTGAAGTTGAGGGCAACATTAGCGTGGGCCATTTGATCTACAAGATATATTGCAAAGATTTTAGACTAAGTTCATGATAATTAAGTTCATCTAATCAAATTATATAATGAACTCCCACTCAGATAGACATCCCTCTAGTCATCTAAGTGATCCATGATCCGAGTCAACTAGGCCGTGTCCGATCATCACGTGAGACGGACTAGTCATCATCGGTGAACATCTTTATGTTGATCGTATCTTCTAAACGACTCATGTTCGACCTTTCGGTCACTTGTGTTCCGAGGCCATGTCTGTACATGCTAGGCTCGTCAAGTCAACCTAAGTGTTTTTGCATGTGTAAAACTGTCTTACACCCGTTGTATGTGAATGTTAGAATCTATCACACCCGATCATCACGTGGTGCTTCGAAACAACGAACTTTCGCAACGGCGCACAGTTAGGGGGAACACTTTCTTGAAATTATTACGAGGGATCATCTTATTTACTACCGTCGTTCATAAGCAAATAAGATGCAAAAACATGATAAACATCTCATGCAATCAAATAGTGACATGATATGGCCAATATCATTTTGCTCCTTTTGATCTCCATCTTCGGGGCGCCATGATCATCATCGTCACCGGCATGACACCATGATCTCCATCATCATGATCTCCATCATCGTGTCTTCATGAAGTTGTCACGCCAACGATTACTTCTACTTCTATGGCTAACGGTTTAGCAATAAAGTAAAGTAATTACATGGCGTTATTCAATGACACGCAGGTCATACAAAAAATAAAGACAACTCCTATGGCTCTTGCCGGTTGTCATACTCATCGACATGCAAGTCATGATTCCTATTATAAGAACATAATCAATCTCATACATCACATATATTTCATTCCTCACATCCTTTTTGCCATATCACATCACAATGCATATACTGCAAAAACAAGTTAGACGTCCTCTAATTGTTGTTGCATGTTTTTATGTGGCTGCTATAGGTTTCCAGCAAGAATGTTTCTTACCTACGCCAAAACCACAACGTGATATGCCAATTTCTATTTACCCTTCATAAGGACCCTTTTCATCGAATCCGATCCGACTAAAGTGGGGGAGACAGACACCCGCTAGCCACCTTATGCAACTAGTGCATGTCAGTCTGTGGAACCTGTCTCACGTAAGAGTATGTGTAAGGTCGGTCCGGGCCGCTTCATCCCACGATGCCGCCGAAACAAGGTAAGACTAGTAGTGGCAAGTAAATTGACAAAATCGAGCCCACAACAATATTGTGTTCTACTCGTGCATAGAAACTACGCATAGACCTAGCTCATGATGCCACTGTTGGGGAACGTTGCAGAAAAAAAATCTAAGCATCACCAAGATCAATGTATGGAGTCATCTAGCAACGAGAGAGAGGAGTGCATCTACATACCCTTGTAGATCGCGAGCGGAAGCGTTCAAGAGAACGGGGTTGATGGAGTCGTATTCGTCGTGATCCAAATCACCGATGATCCTAGCACCGAACGGACGGCACCTCCGCGTCAACACACGTACGGTTGGGAGAGACGTCTCCTACTTCTTGATCCAGCAAGGGGGAAGGAGAGGTTGATGGAGATCCAGTAGCACGACAGCGTGGTGGTGGAAGCAATGGGGATCTCGGCAGGGCTTCGCCAAGCTCAGCGAGAGGGAGAGGTGTTACGGAGGTAGAGGGAGGCGCCAGGGGCTTGGGTGCGCAACCCTCCCTCCCCCCTCTTTATATAGGGGCCCTGGGGGGCGCCGGCCCCCTAGAGATCCAATCTCAAGGGGGGGCGGCGGCCAAAGGGGGGGGACTTTCCCCCCAAGTCAGGTGGGGCGCCCCCCACCCCCAGGGTTTCCAACCCTAGGCGCAGGGGGAGGCCCAAGGGGGGCGCACCAGCCCACCAGGGGCTGGTTCCCTTCCCACTTCAGCCCATGGGGCCCTCCGGGATAGGTGGCCCCACCCAGTGGACCCCCAGGGACCCTTCCGGTGGTCCCGGTACAATACCGGTGACCCCCAAAACTTTCCCGGTGGCCGAAACTGGACTTCCTATATACAAATCTTTACCTCCGGACCATTCCGGAACTCCTCGTGACGCCCGGGATCTCATCCGGGACTCCGAACAACTTTCGGGTTACCGCATACTAATATCTCTATAACCCTAGCATCACCGAACATTAAGTGTGTAGACCCTACGGGTTCGGGAATCACGCAGACATGACCGAGATAGCTCTCCGGCCAATAACCAACAGCGGGATCTGGATACCCATGTTGGCTCCTGCATGTTGCACGATGATCTCATCGAATGAACCACTATGTCGAGGATTCAAGTAATCCCGTATACAATTCCCTTTGTCAATCGGTACGTTACTTGCCCGAGATTCGATCGTCGGTATCCCAATACCTCGTTCAATCTCGTTACCGGCAAGTCACTTTACTCGTACCGTAATGCATGATCCCATGACCAACCACTTGGTCACATTGAGCTCATTATGATGATGCATTACCGAGTGGGCCCAGAGATACCTCTCCGTCATACGGAGTGACAAATCCCAGTCTCGATTCGTGTCAACCCAACAGACACTTTCGGAGATACCTGTAGTATACCTTTATAGCCACCCAGTTACGTTGTGACGTTTGGTACACCCAAAGCACTCTTACGGTATCCGGTATTTACACGATCTCATGGTCTAAGGAAATGATACTTGACATTAGAAAAGCTCTAGCAAACAAACTACACGATCTTGTGCTATGCTTAGGATTGGGTCTTGTCCATCACATCATTCTCCCAATGATGTGATCCCGTTATCAATGACATCCAATGTCATGGTCAGGAAACCGTAACCATCCATTGATCAATGAGCTAGTTAACTAGAGGCTCACTAGGGACATATTGTGGTCTATGTATTCACACATGTATTACGATTTCCGGATAACACAATTATAGCATGAACAATAGACAATTATCATGAACAAGGAAATATAATAATAACCATTTTATTATTGCCTCTAGGGCATATTTCCAACAACTTGCCTGTTGAAATCCTAGGGGACCCCCCTCCACCCAAGGGTGATCCTGTGTTTGAGCTCAAACCTTTACCTGATAATCTTAAATATGCTTATCTTGATGAAAAGAAGATATATCCTGTTATTATTAGTGCTAACCTTTCAGAGCAGGAAGAGGAAAGATTATTGAAAACTCTGAAGAAGCACCGTGCTGCTATTGGATATACTCTGGATGATCTTAAGGGCATTAGTCCCACTCTATGCCAACACAAAATTAAATTGGACGAAGGTTCCAAACCAGTTAGAGATCATCAACGACGTTTAAACCCGAAGAAGAAAGAAGTGGTAAGAAAGGAGATACTAAAACTCCTTGAGGCAGGTATAATTTATCCCATTACTGCTAGTGATTGGGTAAGTCCTGTCCATTGTGTCCCTAAGAAGGGAGGTATTACTGTTGTTCCTAATGATAAAGATGAATTGATCCCGCAAAGATGTATTACAGTTTATAGGATGGTAATTGATTTTTGTAAATTAAATAAAGCTACTAAGAAAGATCATTACCCTTTACCTTTTATTGATCAAATGCTAGAAAGACTATCCAAACATACACATTTTTGCTTTCTAGATGGTTATTCTGGCTTCTCTCAAATACATGTGTCAGCGGAGGATCAATCAAAAACTACTTTTACTTTCCCTTTCAGTACTTTTGCTTATAGACGTATGCCTTTTGGTTTATGTAATGCACCTGCTACCTTTCAAAGATGCATGATGGCTATATTCTCTGACTTTTGTGAAAAGATTTGTGAGGTATTCATGGATGATTTCTCCGTTTATGGATCCTCTTTTGATGATTGCTTGAGCAACCTTGATCGAGTTTTGCAGAGGTTTGAAGACACTAGTCTTGTCTTGAATTGGGAAAAGTGCCACTTTATGGTTAATGAAGGCATTGTCTTGGGGCATAAAATTTCTGAAAGAGGTATTGAAGTCGATAAAGTTAAAGTTTATGCTATTGAAAAGATGCCATGTCCCAATGGCATTAAAGGTATAAGAAGTTTCCTTGGTCATGCCGGTTTTTATAGGAGGTTTATTAAGGACTTTTCTAAAATCTCTAGGCCTCTGACTAATTTATTGCAAAAAGATATTCCTTTTGTCTTTGATAATGATTGTGTAGAAGCATTTGAAATACTTCAGAAAGCTTTGATCACTGCACCTATTGTTCAGCCACCTAATTGGAATTTACCCTTTAAAATTATGTGTGATGCTAGTGATTATGCTGTAGGTGTTGTTCTAGGGCAAAGAGTTGATAAGAAATTAAATGTTATCCAGTATGCTAGTAAAACTCTTGATACTGCTGTCGGTGTCAAAACCGGCGGATCTTGGGTAGGGGGTCCCAAACTGTGCGTCTAGGCGGATGGTAACAGGAGACGAGGGACACGATGTTTTACCCAGGTTCGGGCCCTCTCGATGAAGGTAAAACCCTACGTCCTGCTTGATTAATATTGATGATATGGGTAGTACAAGAGTGGATCTACCACGAGATCAAGGAGGCTAAACCCTAAAACTAGCCTATGGTATGATTGTTGTAATGTATGTTGTCCTACGGACTAAATCCCTCCGGTTTATATAGACACCGGAGGAGGCTAGGGTTACACAGAGTCGGTTACAATGGTAGGAGATCTACATATCCGTATTGCCAAGCTTGCCTTCCACGCCAAGGAAAGTCCCACCCGGACACGGGACGGAGTCTTCAATCTTGTATCTTCGTAGTCTTGGAGTCTGGCGGACGATGATAGTCCGGCTGTCCGGACACCCCCTAGTCCAGGACTCCCTCAGTAGCCCCTGAACCAGGCTTCAATGACGATAAGTCCGGCGCGCATAATGTTCGGCATTGCAAGGCGGGTTCCTCCCTTGAATAATCCAGAGAAGATCATGAACACCAGGATAGTGTCCGGCTCTGCAAAATAAATTCCACATTCCACCGTAGAGAGAATAAAATGTACACCAGTCCAATCTGCTGACGTATTATGCGGCGTGACATCACACCACTACCAAGCCTTGGTTTGAATCGTTTTTTACTATACCACCTCAGCACGTTTAGCGAAGCGGTTTCCTTGGCACGTCTTGTCGAAGCAGAGATCGTGTTCCCCTTATTCCGGGATTCTCATCAATACGTGCGTGGGTAACCCAACCGTGCCCGTCGCCACGCCTCCTCCATCGAAGGTGAATCCCGAACGGTCACGGAGACGACCCTTGGTATTTTTCCCCTTTATAAGAGGACCAAGGACCGTTCCTTTTCTTCAATCTCGCATCGAATCTCCTTCTTGCTCCTAGTTCCAGCACCCAGAGCCCCAGATTCGAGCACTTCGGATTCTCAATCATGTCCAGCTCCGACCTCCATGGTCGGTGGATGCCCTCCTCCGTCACGGAGGAGGACGTGTCAAAGCTGCGGGAGGCCAAGTACCTGTCCTACGAGATTTCGCACAGGTTGCCTGCCCAAGGGCAGGCCGTGCTCGCCCCCGAGCCCGGTGAGTACGTTGTCTTCGTACCCCACCTCCGTCGGGGTTTAGGCTTCCCGACGGACCCCTTCGTGAGAGGGCTCATGTTCTACTACGGGCTGGATTTTCACGACTTGGCTCCGGAGTCCATCCTCCATGTCTCCGCATTCATTATCGTCTGCGAGGCCTTCCTCCGTGTCACCCCCACTCCGGCCTGTGGCTGAAAACCTTCAATGTGGAGCCGAAGATGATCGGGGGGCGTCAAGCGGAGTGCGGCGGGGCGGCCATAAGCATAAGGGCCGATGCCCCGTGGCCTGAGGGTTCCTTCCAAGAGGAACTCGGACTGTGGCAACAGGAGTGGTTCTATATCACCGCTCCGAAGGGCAGCAAGCAAAAGCCGCCACCTTCATTCCGCCCGGGACCTCCACGCCAACTGATGTCGTGGGTCAACCAAGGGCTCAATTGGGGGCCGTCCGAAGACGTGCCCTCACTGCAGGGACGGATTCGAGACCTCCAAGCGAGGGAGATCAATCTGGTCGTGGTGATGCAGGTAATGCTAACCAGGCGTCTCCTGCCCTGCAAACTCCGTCCTCTCCGTCTATGGGAGTTCAACCCGGAGGGACCTCGAATTCTCCAACACTTCATGGGTGCAACACCCGTGGAGATGTACAAGTTGTTCTTCGGACCGCAGGTGGCGTGTCCGGAATTGACCGAGGACGCAGGCCTAAGCTGCAATCGCCCGGATACTCAGGTAAATAGCTCAGAGTCCGGACGTTTTACTTATCTGCTTTTCTAGGGTTCGCCTCCTGACCCATAACTTTTCACAGGAGTGGGTAGCGCGATCGAAGCTGATAAGGTGTCCGGCTCCCCTCCCAGAGACCACACTGGAGCCCGTGCTGGTCAGAATGTTGGAGGTCGCGCCCGTAAAAGGGGGCGATGGGAAAGATAAAGGAGCTATTACTTCGCCCAAAGGGGCGTCTGAAGAGGGGGGAATCAAAAACTCCTCCTTCCAGGGGGAGAAGAGGACCGCCTCCGAAGATCTGGAGGCCAAAGCCCCTAAACGGGGGAAGAGATCTTCACCGGGGGGTCCGGCGTCCGGGGAGAATCAGGACGTACAATAATCACCAAAGGATCAGCCCTCCAACGAGCCGTGAGTATGAAAAGGGGAGTTCATTAGTAAGAAAATACCTCCATTTGTGCTTCTGTGGGTGACCAAAATTTTTATCTTGCAGTTCGGATTTGCAGCCTTCGCAGATGAGTTCGTCTTCGGGGGACCTTCTTCCGGAGATGATGGAGAGCGAAACGCCCCCGTCTGCTGTGCCGTCAGATAGGGCAGACGAGCCTGAAGTATCGTCACGGAGGGTGTCCCCAAGTCCGGAGGGGCCGAGGAGTTCGGCGCCCGCTAGTGTCCGGCCGGGAGAACTGAAGAATCTGCTGGAGAGGGCGTCCATCTCAGAAGATCACCGTGCGTTGATGCGTATGGTGATTGGAAGGATTTTGTCCGCCGAGAGCGGATTGCGTGATGCCGCTACGAGTTTGCTGGCGTGATTTGAGGTACGCGAAAATGGCGCACCCGTTTTTTTTCCATTTTGCACATAAAAGTGCGCCCTGTACAGGTAGTAGCCCCTAAGACTCGGTAGGTTGTCGAAAGCGACAGCGTGCCGAGGATCGAAATCGCAAGTAATGAATGTCGCTGTTCCTATGCAGGTGGCGGATAGTCCGAGGGCTAGCCGGACTAGTGGGGTTGCCGAGTTAATGCGGCAACTCGACGTGGCGGATGCGGACATCGCACTTGTCAACCGGCGACTTGACGAGTCGCAAGGTAAATGAGTTTTCTACAGTCGCTTTATGAAGGGGGTCCAAGCCCTCCTCTGATAAATTAAATGTTGTTATACAGACGGTGCTGCTGCTGTGGAGAGCCTTCAGGCCAAACTTGCTCAAGCTAAGGAGCAAGCCCGAAGGAGTGACGCGGCTGCCTCGAGGGCGGCCGAGGAGTTGAAAGCCGAAAGGGCTGCACACTGCCTAAGCAGGGAAGAGGTGGCCGAATTGGCCGTGAAAGTAAAGGATGCTGCCGACCGCAATGAGGCTCTTGAAAAGGAGCGCTTATCGGAGCGGGAAGACCTGAGGAAGGCCACCGCCGAGGCCAAGGATGCCCGCTCTGCAATGCGGGCCATGAAGGAGGAGCTGCGCCAGGCCAGAGATATCGTGGCTGGCAAGCCTTTTCTGCTGCGTCGCCGGTTTATGGATCAAAAGTATGCTCAATTTGATCGGCTGTGGAGTCCGGAGGATCCGTGTATGGACTTAGCGGCAAGTCCGGCTGATGTCGTTGAGCACTTCCGGAGCCAGAAGGATCACGAGACGGAAGAGCTATTTTCGTCTCAATTCCATAGTCCGGATCGCTCACTTCCGTTGACCGACCGGTTGGCCAATGGGCAGAGCTAAATAGATTATCCGGACTTGCCATGACTGACATTGTGGCTCATGTCTGGCCAGAGAGGCCCAAGGCGACGAGCTACTTCGGCTTACTGCAGCAATTCCTTGGAGCGGTGTCGCATATCAAGGAGATGAAGCGGTCGGCCTGCATCGAAGGCGCGCAGATGGCTCTTGCCCGCGTGAAGGCGCATTGGACAGAGATGGATGCCACCGCTGTTGCTGCCCAGGGTTCGGATGAAAGCCGGCTCCCCGCCGAGCACTATTTCGGGGAAGTTATGCGTGGTGCCCGTGTAATAGAGTCGCAGTGCTCAAAAAATGTCACGTTCAAATGAACGTTTTAGCTTGTAAAACGATGATTATGCTATAACTGCTTTTTATACTTGTGCGTCCCAAGTAGTAAAACTTCTCCTGTGCGGCCGTTTACGTATACATTTGTATAACCTGAAAGATTGCAGTCTTCGGCTTCAGCCCCCACGCACAAGGTGCGGGGGTGTTCGCAAAAATAGCGCGTGTTCACACTTAATCCGACGTCTCGGTCCTATTTAGGAGGTGGTAGCATAGCAAACGAGGCAATCCGGACTATAATGCTTTATCACTTTCACTTAGCCAGTGGAGTTCGAGGGTGGGGCTATGATATAGCCCCTGGGGGCACCGCACTTCTCCGATTTCGGGGTGCGTGTGTGCCTGACCGGGAAACAGTCCTTCGTCAAAGCGGGGAATTCTAAACATTCCAGTAGTCGATCGAGTGGTTGACCAGTCTCTCGCTATATCATGACAGTTAGTTTTCGGCTTTCTCTACTGAGGTGCTCGCCCAGCCGAACTGGGGCACAATCGCAGTAGTTCTCTTGGTGCCGCGTTAGCCGATGATACGGAACGTAAGGCAGCAAAACACAGGAGCCGGGCAAACCCAACATTTGACCAAAGACATGATTCGGAGCTGATGCATATAATGCCTAACTCGAGACGCCGAACACTCCCTAAGGTGTTCGGTCTTTATGATAATGGGCAGAATAATGCCCTAAGCCCCTAGTGTCCAGGTACGAGCATGGTCTTCTGACGCGGTCGATGCCAAAACGTCAGGCTCCGCTTTGGTTATAGGAAGAAACCAAGGGAAAATAACAACAAGAGACAGTAAAAAAGGTTTACGCAGGGTCTTAATCTGAAAGGAATCCTTGCAACGGGTCCCTACTGCACGTCTGCGCCTGTGTCTCCGTTGTGCCGTTATCCTGGACGGGTATGCACGTTGTTCATCTGTAAAAAGGGAGGAACGCTTAGTTTGAAAATAATTCGTGCGAAAAAAAGGTATGTGTGAAAGAAAAAATATGAATAAGCGAAGCGGGGTTTGAATGAACCCGCGGTTGTTTGTGCGCGCAGCCCCTTGTGAAGGGGTGTGCGGCTAGGGAGCCCCTAGCCTACTGATGCCGGACTCGTCTATCCGAGTCCGGGGTCTTTGGGTGACCCTCGCACTAAGATGATGCCACGCGGACCGGGCATCTTGAGTGTAAGAGACGCGTAATGTGGTATGGCGTTGAAACGGACAAAAGCCTTTCGTCCCAAGAGTGCTTGATATCCACTTTTAAATGGGACGATATGAAAAATTAGTTTTTCTTGCCGAAAGTTGTTCGGTGATCTGAACACGACTTCTAGTAATAGGGAGCCTGTGCACTTGGCATAAGGGCCCGGCGTCACTCCTTTGAAGGAAGTGCGGCTGTGTCGAATTTTGGTAGGGTCTATCCCCATCTTGCGGATTGTGTTTGAATATAGCAGGTTTAAGTCGCTGCCTCCGTCCATTAGGACTTTGGTAAATTGTAATCCATCGATTATGGGATTCAATATCAGGGCAGTCCGTCTCGCGTTTCGAAGGCTTCTGGAATAGTCCAGGTGGTCGAAAGTGATTGGTTTTGATATCCAATCTCTATGGTCTGCTGGGTTGGACCGTGCGAGGATCTTCTTAGGAAGTGCCGCCCTATTTTTCCGTATTATCACATGAAGTGAGTTTACTGCTTTGACCTCTTGTGGGAAAGTCTTTTGTTTTCCGGTGCTCTGCTGGTGGGGTTTATCATCTTCGCTTGACACGTCGAGCCCCTTGTGTTCGGCGTTTAGTCGGCCGGACTGTTTGAAAACCCAACAGTCTCGATGGGTATGGTTTGCAGGCCTTCCGGGGGTACTGTGGATTTGACATATCCGACCCAAAATCTTGTTTAAGTTGGACAGCTCATCACCGTCATCCTTAAGAGGCGGTGTTTTGTTGTTTGGCCGCGAGCTTTTGAATCCGGCGTTGACTGCCGTGCTCTTTGGGCTTTTCTCTTGATTTCGGCGCTGCTCTTTTCTGCGCCGTGATTTTCCGTTTCCATCTCTTATCTCGGATGTACTTGGGTCGCTGGTGCTGCATCTTGCTAGCCAGCTATCCTCTCCCGTGCAGAAGCGGGTCATGAGGCTTGTTAGCACGGACATTGTCCTTGGTTTCTCTTGGCCGAGGTGTCTGGCAAGCCATTCGTCTCGGACGTTGTGTTTAAAAGCTGCTAAGGCTTCGGCGTCCGGATAGTCGACTATTTGGTTCTTTTTAGTGAGGAACCTGTTCCAGAATTTGCACGCTGACTCTCCGGGCTGTTGAGTTATGTGACTTAGATCATCTGCATCCGGAGGGCGGACATAAGTCCCTTGAAAATTTGCTCTAAACGCGTCCTCGAGCTCTTCCCAACTTCCCACGGTGTTTTCTGGGAGGCCTTTAAGCCAATGACGGGCTGGCCCTTTGAGATTGAGGGGTAGGTATTTTATGGCGTGGAGATCATCTCCTCTGGCCATGTGTATATGTAGTATATAATCTTCTATCCAGACTCCAGGGTCTGTTGTTCCATCGTAGGCCTCTATGTTTATTGGTTTAAATCCTGCTGGGAATTCATGGTCCAGCACCTTGCGGCGCCCCTGTATTTGGGTGTGCCGCTATCTTCGGACACTTGACGTGTTGCCTTGCTTCCTGGGGCCTTCTTCTTTGGCCCGTAGATGGACCTGGCTGGGCCATCTGTCCTTCCAAGTTCGTTGGTTGGTTTATGTGTGGCGCCGCTTTCAGAATTTGGCTTGTCATCCGGCCGTCTATCCAACCAGGCAGCCTCTTTATTTTTTGACTGTGGGGGCTCTATGGCCTCGTCGTCGAATTCTGGTAGCAGCTTGCGCTTCGGGGAGCTCTTTGATTGGTGGCCATTGCCGTATTTATCCGCGGTCTTGAGTACTTTGCTCCACCTCATTCTGAGTGTGTCTTCCGCTGCTTTGGGCTTCCGCTTTTCCTTCTTCAAGCTTCTTGCAGTGTTGACGAGTCTTTTCCGAAGGTTTTTACCTTCCGGCGGCGTGTCCGGCGTGAGATCGTCCGAATTTTCGCCGGGCCTGGACTGATTATCTGACTCGTCCTGTTCGGACGGTTGCTTATCTGCATGTTCGCCGTCCACTTTTGTGCCCTGCTGTATTGCGGGGTCCTTAGGAGCGTTGTTGTTGTCGAGGCGGGGCTTAGGGCGGCGTCTGCGCCGCCGTTTTGGTTGTTTATCGGCGGGGTTATCTTCTGTCGCGGCCCGTTGGTCCTCGTTATTGCTCTCTTTTGGGGTATCCACCATGTATATGTCGTATGACGAGGTGGTCCTCGCGTGCCCTGTAGGCGCTGTTTCTTGTTCGTCTCCGGCGTCGTCGTCTATACCGTCGATGTCTTCGGAGGCGTAGTCTAGCATATCGGTTAGATCGTCGATAGTGGCTACAAAGTGGGTGGTGGGTGGGCTCTGAATTTCTTCGTTGTCCGTATCCCGACCGTCCCGGCCATAATCTGGCCAGGACTCTCCCGATAACGAGAGATGCTTTAGTGAATTTAGGATGTCGCCAAAGGGCGAGTGTTGGAAGATGTCCGCGGCGGTGAATTCCATGACCGGCGCCCAATCCGAATCGATTGGTAGGGGCGTGGGAGGTTCAGAGTCCGGCAAGGAGTCCGGCGCCTCGGAATCACGAATTTTGCGGGGGACAAGATTGGTGTTCGGCTCCATCGCCGTGGAAGTTGAAGCCCCCGAGGCGGTGTCAATCCACCGATCCTCTATCTGGGCAATCGGCTCCGGACTAATGGCCGGAGCGGATTCGTGTGCGGCCACCAAGGCACTGTTCGGCGGCAGAGCAAGATCATGCCTATCGCAACAGTGCGGCGCGCTTGGCTGTGGCTCGAGTCCGTCAGAGATCAAGTCTCCGCGGACGTCGGTCGTGAAGTTTAGGCTTCCGAATCTGACCTGACGGCCAGGGCGTAGCTTTCGATCTGCTCCAGATGGCCAAGCGAATTAGCCCGCAGTGCGAAGCCGCCGAATACGAAGATCTATCCGGGGAGAAAAGTCTCACCCTGGACAGCGTTGTTGGTTGCAGATGCCATCAAGCCTATCGGTGACGAGACAGAGGAACTCTCAATGAAAGCACCAATGAAAGCACCAATGTCGGTGTCAAAACCGGCGGATCTCGGGTAGGGGGTCCCGAACTGTGCGTCTAGGCGGATGGTAACAGGAGACGAGGGACACGATGTTTTACCCAGGTTCGGGCCCTCTCGATGGAGGTAAAACCCTACGTCCTGCTTGATTAATATTGATGATATGGGTAGTACAAGAGTGGATCTACCACGAGATCAAGGAGGCTAAACCCTAAAGCTAGCCTATGGTATGATTGCTGTAATGTATGTTGTCCTACGGACTAAAGCCCTCCGGTTTATATAGACATCGGAGGAGGCTAGGGTTACACAGAGTCGGTTACAATGGTAGGAGATCTACAAATCCGTATTGCCAAGCTTGCCTTCCACGCCAAGGAAAGTCCCATCCGGACACGGGACGGAGTCTTCAATCTTGTATCTTCGTAGTCTTGGAGTCCGGCGGACGATGATAGTCCGGCTGTCCGGACACCCCCTAGTCCAGGACTCCCTCAGCTGCTCAGAGAAATTATGCTACTACTGAAAAAGAATTTTTAGCAGTTGTATTTGCATGTGATAAGTTCAGACCTTATATTGTTCATTCTAAAGTAACTATTCACACTGATCATGCTGCTATTAAATATCTTATGGAAAGGAAAGATGCTAAACCTAGACTTATTAGATGGGTCCTCTTGCTCCAAGAATTTGATTTGCATATTATTGATAGAAAGGGAGCTGAGAACCCCGTTGCAGACAACTTGTCTAGGTTAGAGAATGTTCTTGGTGACCCACTACCTATTGATGATAGCTTTCCCGATGAACAATTAGCGGTCATTAATGCTTCTCGTACTGCTCCATGGTATGCTAATTATGCTAATTACATTGTTGCTAAATTTATACCACCTAGTTTCACATACCAGCAAAAGAAAAAGTTCTTTTATGATTTAAGACATTACTCTGGGATGACCCACACCTTTATAAAGTAGGAGTAGATCGTGTTATTAGACGTTGTGTACCTGGGCATGAACAGGAACAGATCCTACGCAAGTGTCACTCCGAACCATATGGAGGACACGACGCTGGAGATAGAACTGCACATAAGGTATTGCAATCCGGTTTTTATTGGCCTACTCTCTTCAAAGATGCTCGTAAGTTTGTCTTGTCTTGTGATGGATGTCAAAGAATTGGTAATATTAGTAGATGTCAAGAAATGCCTATGAATTACTCTCTTGTTATTGAACCATTTGATGTTTGGGGATTTGATTATATGGGACCTTTTCCTGTCTCTAATGGATATACACATATTTTAGTTGCTCCTGATTACGTTACTAAGTGGGTAGAAGCTATTCCAACTAGTAGTACTGATCATAACACTTCTATTAAGATGCTTAAGGAAGTTATGTTTCCGAGGTTTGGAGTCCCTAGATATCTCATGACTGATGGTGGTTCACATTTTATTCATGGTGCTTTTCGTAAAATGCTTGCTAAGTATGATGTTAATCATAGAATTGCATCACCTTATCACCCACAGTCTAGTGGTCAAGTCGAGTTGAGTAATAGAGAGCTCAAATTAGTTTTGCAAAAGACTGTTAATAGATCTAGAAAGAATTGGTCCAAGAAACTTGATGATGCATTATGGGCTTGTAGAACTGCATATAAAAATCCTATGGTTATGTCTCCGTATAAGATGGTATACGGAAAAGCATGTCACTTACCTCTCGAACTTGAACATAAAGCATATTGGGCCATTAAAGAGCTCAACTATGACTTCAAACTTGCCGGTGAGAAGAGGTTATTTGATATTAGCTCACTTGATGAATGGAGAACCCAAGCCTATGAGAATGCCAAGCTGTTTAAAGAAGAAGTTAAAAGATGGCATGACAAAAGGATACAAAAGCGTGAGTTTAACGTAGGTGATTATGTGTCGCTATTCAACTCTCGTTTAAGATTTTTTGCAGGAAAACTTCTCTCCAAATGGGAAGGTCCTTACGTTGTCGAGGAGGTCTATCGTTCCGGTGCCATAAAAATCAACAACTTCAAGGGCACAAGTCCAAGGGTGGTGAACAGTCAAAGAATCAAACACTATAGCTCAGGTAATCCTATAAATGTTGAAACCAATATTATTGAAACTGTAACCCCGAAGGAATACATAAGGGACACTTTCCAGAATGTTCCAGACTCCGAAAAGGAATAGGTATGTGGTACGGTAAGTAAACCAACTCCAAAACAATTCTAATGGCAATTTTTCTCCGTTTTGGAATATTTAAGAATTTTGGAAAGCAAGAAGTAATCCGGGAAGGACACGAGGCCTCCACGAGGGTGGAGGGCGAACCCCCCGTTACTGGGCGCGCCTCGCTGCCTCGTGGGCACCTCGTGTGCCTCTTGGACTCTGTTTTCTTGCACGTTACTTCTTTTGGTCGGTAAAAATTCATTATAAAATCTCCCATAAGTTTTGACCACTGTATCACGCAAATATCATATGTTTTCATTTCGAGCTGTTTTTTGACAGATTTAGAGCATCACGACGTCACTCTCCTCCAACAATGAAGACAAGGATGCTTGGCTATTGAAGATAGAGCTGAAAAGAGAAGAACCGGAGGAGATCTACAAGGATGAAGGGATCAAGAAGGCCATGGAGGGTCTTCCGGCGGTAGAAGAAGAAAACATCCCTCAACCTCTACCTAACCTCTTT
The DNA here is from genome assembly GCA_963921465.1 of Triticum timopheevii. Taxonomy (NCBI): domain Eukaryota; kingdom Viridiplantae; phylum Streptophyta; class Magnoliopsida; order Poales; family Poaceae; genus Triticum; species Triticum timopheevii. The sequence goes on from OY997268.1 coordinate 577,920,511, forward strand.
ACCCCAACTGAGATTGAAGCTTTCAAGATGATTGAACTAGCTCGCATACAAAACAAGTATCTCACACAGGAAAATATTTTGTTGAAGGATCATATCGTCGCACTCAAGGGCATTATCCGCAAGTTGGAGGAGCTTTTACGCTCGATGTGCGATTATCCACCATCATCATCACCACCTTCATCACCTCCGAGGATATAATCACATGGGTATGGGAACTCCCCTTGGCAACTGCCAAGCTTGGGGGAGGTGCCCCGGTATCGTATCACCATCACACTCCTATCTTTACCGTTTTACTTAGTTCGATCCTTTTAGTAATATCTTGATCTAGTAGATTGAAGTTTTGGTATGAATTAGTTTTGAGTTTTGCTTTGTGATCCTTCTATGTAATCGAGTCTGTGAGCTATATAATAAAGATTAGTGTTGAGTCAAGGGCTTTGCTATCCTGCTATGATCTTGAGAAAATAGAAAGAATAAAAAGGGAATAAAAGAGTTCATATTGATCTTATGGATAGTAATGACTTCACATATAAAGAGTATGAGACTTAAAAGTTGTTGAAAGCTGACAAACATAGTTTTGGTCATCGTTGCAATTAATAGGAACTCATAAAGAAAGAGAGTTTTTCACATATAAATATACTATCTTGGACATCTTTTATAATTGTGAGCACTCATTAAAGTATGACATGCTAAAGAGTTGATGTTGGACAAGGAAGACAACGTAATGGTTTATGTTTTCTCACATCTCAGTTAAAGTGTATTGTCACGGATCATTCAAACATGTTGAGCTTGCCTTTCCCCCTCATGCTAGCCAAATTCCTTGCACCCAGTAGAGATACTACTTGTGCTTCCAAATATCCTTAAACCCAGTTTTGCCATGAGAGTCCACCATACCTACTTATGGATTGAGTAAGATCCTTCAAGTAAGTTGTCATGTTGCAGGCAATAAAAATTGCTCTCTAAATATGTATGACTTATTAGTGCGGAGAAAATAAGCTTTATATGATTGTGTGATATAGAAATAATAAAAGCGACGGACTGCATAATAAAGGTTCATATCACAAGTGGCAATATAAAGTGACGTTCTTTTGCATTAAGATTTTGTGCATCCAACCCTAAAAGCACATGACAACCTCTGCTTCCCTCTGCAAAGGGCCTATCTTTTACTTTATGTCCTTTACCTTATGCAAGAGTCAAGGTGATCTTCACCTTTCCCTTTTTCATTTTATCCTTTGGCAAGCACCTTGTGTTGGAAAGATCCTGATATATATATATCCAATTGGATGTAAGTTAGCATGAACTATTATTGTTGACATCACCCAAAGGTGAATACGTTGGGAGGCGAAATTATAAGCCCCTATCTTTCTCAGTGTCCGATTAAAACTGCATAGCCATAAGTATTGCGTGAGTGTTAGCAATTGTAGAAGATTATATGATAGTTGAGTATGTGGACTTGCTGAAAAGCTCTATTCTTGACTCTTTTTGATGTTATGATAAACTGCAATTGCTTCAATGACTGAGATTATAGTTTGTTAGTTATCAATGAAGTTTCTGATTCATACTTGACATTGTGAATAGATTGTTACTTGAGCATAAGAAATCATATGACAAAAATCTATATATGTTGCTGTTATAAGAATGATCATGATGCCTTCATGTCCGTATTTTATTTTTATCGACACCTCTATCTCTACACATGTGGACATATTTGCGATATCGGCTTCTGCTTGAGTACAAGCGAGGTCTAAGCGTGGGGGAGTTGATACGTCCATTTTGCATCATGCTTTTATATCGATATTTATTGCATTATGGGCTGTTATTACACGTTATGTCACAATACTTATGGCTATTCTCTCTTAATTTACAAGGTTTATCATAAAGAGGGAGAATGCCGACAGCTGGAATTCTGGCTGGAAAAGGAGCAAATATTGGAAACATATTCTGCACAGCTCCAAAAGTCCTGAAACTCCACAGAAGTCATTTTTGGAATTAATAAGAATTATTGAGCAAACAAAGTACCAGAGGGGGCCCACACCCTAGCCACGAGGGTGGGGGCGCCCCCCTACTGGGCGCCCCCCCTGTCTCGTGGGCCCCCTAGTGGCCCTCCGGTGCCATCTTCTGCTATATGAAGGCTTTTACCCTGGAAAAAAATCATAAGCAAGCTTACGGGGCGAAACTCCACTGCCACAAGGCGGAACCTTGCCGGAACCAATCTAGGGCTCCGGCGGAGCTGTTCTGCCGGGGAAACTTCCCTCCGGGAGGGGGAAATCATCACCATCGTCATCACCAATGATCCTCTCATCGGGAGGGGGTCAATCTCCATCAACATCTTCACCAGCACCATCTCCTCTCAAAACCCTAGTTCAGCTCTTGTATCCAATCTTGTATCAAAACCACAAATTGGTACCTGTGGGTTGCTAGTACTGTTGATTACTCCTTGTAGTTGATGGTAATTGGTTTACTTGGTGGAAGATCATATGTTCAGATCCTTAATGCATATTAATACTCCTCTGATCATGAACATGAATATGCTTTGTGAGTAGTTACTTTTGTTCCTGAGGACATGGGTGAAGTCTTGCTATTAGTAGTCATGTGAATTTGGTATTCGTTCGATATTTTGATGAGATGTATGTTGTCTCTCCTCTAGTGGTGTTATGTGAACGTCGACTACATGACACTTCACCATTATTTGGGCCTAGAGGAAGGCATTGGGAAGTAATAAGTAGATGATGGGTTGCTAGAGTGACAGAAGATTAAACCCTAGTTTATGCGTTGCTTCGTAAGGGGCTGATTTTGATCCATATGTTTCATGCTATGGTTAGGTTTAGCTTAATACTTCTTTTGTAGTTGCGGATGCTTGCAATAGGGGTTAATCATAAGTGGGATGCTTGTCCAAGAAAGGGCAGTACCCAAGCACCGGTCCACCCACATATCAAATTATCAAAGTAACGAACGCGAATCATATGAGCATGATGAAAACTGGCTTGACGATAATTCCCATGTGTCCTCGGGAGCGCTTTTCTCATTATAAGAAATTGTCGAGGCTTGTCCTTTGCTACAAAAAGGATTGGAACATCTTGTTGCACCTTATTTACTTTCATTGCTTGTTACCCGTTACGAATTATCTTATCACAAAACTATCTGTTACCTACAATTTCAGTGCTTGCAGAGAATACCTTACTGAAAACCGCTTGTCATTTCCTTCTGCTCCTCGTTCGGTTCGACACTCTTACTTATCGAAAGGACTACGATAGATCCCCTATACTTGTGGTCATCAGTCCGGCGGCGCCGGCGCGTTGGCCTCGAACAGGAGGTACACCTCTCACTCGTGCAGCGAGCGGCAGCCGAATCCATTGGGCACCGCCCCATCGCCGGGGAACCGCTCGCCCATCACCGTGGCTCGGAAACATGAGAGGGGAGGAACGTTGGCGGCGTCGGCGCGCGGGGAGAAAGCTCGGTGGCTATGGGTGGGGTGCGGCCTCCGGCGAGGGGGACGTTACTTATATAGCGGCCGAGGGGTGGACGTCGTGTGTACGCGCGTGATAACCCACAAGTGTAGGGGGTCACAACAGCTTTCGAGGGTAAAGTATTCAACCCAAATTTATTGATTCGACACAAGGAGAGCCAAAGAATATTATTGAGTATTAGCAGTTGAGTTGTCAATTCAACCACACCTAGATAACTTAGTACCCGCAGCAAAGTGTTTAGTAGCAAAGTAGTATGATAATAAAGGTAACGGTAGCAAAAGTAATATTTTGGGTTTTGTAATGATGGTAACAATAGCAATGAAAAAGTAAATAAGCGAAACACAAGATGTGAAAAGCTCGTAGGCATTGGATCAGTGATGGATAATTATGTCGGATGTGATTCCTCATGTAATAGCTATAACATAGGGTGACACAGAGCTAGCTCCAATTCATCAATGTAATGTAGGCATGTATTCCGAATATAGTCATACGTGCTTATGGTAAAGAACTTGCATGACATCTTTTGTCCTACCATCGAGTGGCAGCAGGGTCCTAGCGGAAACTAAGGGATATTAAGGCCTCCTTTTAATAGAGAAACAGAACAAAGCATTAGCACATAGTGAATACATGAACTCCTCAAACTACGGTCATCACCGAGAAGTATCCCGATTATTATCACTTCGGGGTTGTCGGATCATAACACATAATAGGTGACTATAGACTTGCAAGATAGGATCAAGAACACACATATATTCATGAAAACATAATAGGTTCAGATCTGAAATCATGGCACTCGGGCCCTAGTGACAAGCATTAAGCATAGCAAAGTCATAGCAACATCAATCTCGGAACATAGTGGACACTAGGGATCAAACCCTAACAAAACTAACTTGATTACATGGTAAATCTCATCCAACCGATCATCGTCCAGCAAGCTTACGATGGAATTACTCACGCACGGCGGTGAGCATCATGAAATTGGTGATGGAGGATGGTTGATCATGACGACGGCGACGAACCCCCCTCTCCGGAGCCCCGAATGGACTCCAGATCAGCCCTCCCGAGAGAGATTAGGGCTTGGCGGTGGCTCCATATCGTAAAACGCGATGAAACTTTCTCTTTGATTTTTTCCTCCGTGAAACAGAATATATGGAGTTGGAGTTGAGGTCGGTGGAGCCTCAGGGGGCCCACGAGACAGGGGCGCCCCCCACCCTCGTGGACAGGGTGTGGGCCCCCTGGTCTTGATTCTTTCGCCAGTATTTTTTATATTTCCCAAAAAGTGCCTCCGTGGATTTTCATGTCATTCCGAGAACTTTTGTTTTCTACACATAAAACAACATCATGGTAGTTCTGCTGAAAACAGCGTCAGTCCGGGTTAGTTTCATTCAAATCATGCAAGTTAGAGTCCAAAACAAGGGCAAAAGTGTTTGGAAAAGTAGATACGTTGGAGACGTATCAACTCCCCCAAGCTTAAACCTTTGCTTGTCCTCAAGCAATTAAGTTGATAAACTGAAAGTGATAAAGAAAAACTTTTACAAACTCTGTTTGCTCTTGTTGTTGTAAACATGTAAAGCTAGCATTCATGTTTTAGAAAATATTATGAACTAACCATACTCACAATAACACCTAGGTCTCACAATTACTCATATCAATGGCATAATCAGCTAGCGAGCCATAATAATAAAACTCGAATGACAACACTTTCTCAAAACAATCATAACATGATATAACAAAATGGTATCTCGCTAGCCCTTTCTGAGACAGCAAAACATAAATGTAGAGCACCTTTAAAGATCATGGACTGACTAGACATTGTAATTCATGGTAAAAGAGATCCAGTCAAGTCATACCCAATATAAACCAATAGTAATGAATCCAAATGACAGTGTGCTCTCCAATGGGTGCTTTTTAATAAGAAGGTGATGACTCAACATAAAAGTAAATAGATAGGCCCTTTGCAGAGGGAAGCAGGGATTTGTAGAGGTGCTAGAGCTCGATTTTAAAATAGAGATTGAATAACATTTTGAGCGGCATACTTTTGCTGTCAACACAACAACTATGAGATGGATGTATCTTCCATACTACATGCATTATAGGCAGTTCCCAAATAGAATGGTAAAGGTTTATATTCCCCCAACCACCAACAAGCATCAATCCATGGCTTGCTCGAAACAACGAGTGCCTCCAACTAACAACAGCCATGGGGGAGTTTTGTTTAATTATATTGATTTGCTTTAATCTTTTTGGATCATGAGACTGGGCATCCCGGTTACCGGCCCTTTCTCGTGAATGAGGAGCGGAGTCCACTCCTCTTGAGAATAACCCACCTAGCATCGAAGATATATGCAACCCTAGTTGAAACATGAGCTGCTCGAGCATACAAAACAGAATTTCATTTGAAGGTTTGGAGTTTGGCACATACAAATTTACTTGTAACGGCAGGTAGATACCGCATATAGGAAGGTATGGTGGACTCATATGGAACAACCTTGGGGTTTAAGGAGTTTGGATGCACAAGCAGTATTCCCGCTTAGTACAAGTGAAGGCTAGCAAAAGATTGGGAAGCGACCAACTGAGAGAGCGACAACAGTCATAAACATGCAATAAAATTAATTCACACCGAATACAAGCATGAGTAGGATATAATCTACCATGAACATAAATATCATGAAGGCTATGTTGATTTATTTCAACTACATGCGTGAACATGTGCCAAGTCGAGTCACTCAATTCATTCAAAGGAGGATACCATCCCATCATAATCATTCTAATAGCATGTTGGCACGCAAGGTAAACCATTATAACTCAGAGCTAATCAAGCATGGCACAAGCAACTATAATCTCTAAATGTCATTGCAAATATGTTTACTTCATAATAAGCTAAATCAGGAACGATTAACTCATCATATTTACAAAAACAAGAGAGGTCGAGTTCATACCATCTTTTCTCATCTCAATCAGTCCATTATATATCGTCATTATTGCCTTTCACTTGCACGACCGAACAATGTGTATAATAATAATAGTGCACGTGCATAGGACTAAGCTGGAATCTGCAAGCATTCAACTCAAGAGAGAAGACAAGGTAATATGGGCTCTAAGTTAAATAAACAATCAGGCATATGAGAGCCATTAAACATTTTCAATATGGTCTTCTACTCTCGACCCCCAAAGAAAAGAAAAGAAAATAAAACTATTTACACGGGAAAGCTCCCAACAAGTAAGAAGAAGAACGAGAAATCTTTTTGGGTTTTTCAATTTAATTACTACTACAAGCATGGAAATTAAACTTAACTAAATTTTTTGGTTTTTCTTAAGGTTTATCAAACACACAAGAAGAAAGCTAGAAAAAGAAAATTTAAACTAGCATGGATAATACAATGAAATAGTATGAGCACCGACGACTAGAATAGTGTCTGAACATGAATGTAAAGTCGGTGAGAAATACATACTCCCCCAAGCTTAGGCTTTTGGCCTAAGTTGGTCTAATGCCAAGGACCGCTGCTACTCTCCCCGGTGTACTGGGAGGTGCAATCAGGATACCACTGGCTGGCCATCTCCGGATCCCACTGGTAAGATGATGCACGATAAGGGTCCAGTGCAGGTTCCGACTCAGGCTCAGGTTCTGGAGTGGATGCTTGGCCTCGATGAGCGTACAACGCTTCCGGCATGACAAGAAAATTATCTGCAATCAAATCAAACAGCAGAGGCGCAGGCAAAATAATAGTCTCACTGTATTTCTTATTAAATCTCAGGTTATACAAGAGTATCTTTTCTTTGTTGTCAACAATGAACTCATGTGCTACCATGCTCTTGTAATCTAAAATGTAAGGAGGCAATTTTGTCTCCTCCTTCTCATGGTGCCTAATAGGTATCTCAAAATGTCTAGCAAGACGTGAAGCATAGATACCTCCAAAGATGGGGCCTTTTGTACGATTCAGGCTTAGCCGTTTAGCAATTACGGCACCCATACTAAAACTATTATCTCCAAACAAGGCATGGTGAAGAATGATAATATCAGGAACATTGAAGTTTCCACTATTTCCAAGACCAATCAAGCATCTACTAGCAAATATGGCAAAGTAGCATAAAACAGGAAAGTGTATGCTAGAGATTCTCGCATTGGAACCCTTCTTTGGATCCCCTACAGTGATAGTGTTGACAAAGCCATCCACATCTCTACGATGTGGTTCCTCTAATTTCCCCTCAAATGGTATCCTACATACCGCACAAAAATTACGTAAAGACATTTCCCTGAATTCATCATATAAATGAAATGATACTGAAGGCGGTGACTTCTTAGGATAATAATAAAAGTTTTGCGCAAAAGTATTGGTGAATAAGAGATACTAATCGATCCGGTCGTGGAGGAAATCGGTGAGGCCTACATTCTCGATCAAAGAATAAAAATCTTCATGAATTATAGCTTCTTTCAAGAAATCATCGCATGGCCATTCACATGACCGTACTTCCGCTATACGAGGAAGATTATACTTGGCTTTTTCCTTCTCTTTAGCTTGTTTTTCCTGGGAGCCTTGGCTAGAAGAGCCCCTCAACAATCTCCTTAACATTTTCTGAAAATTTCTGGAATTTTAGTAACTTCAAAATAAAAGTGAATAAAACTAAACAAGATTGGTAGCAACTACTCCTACAAGTGCCTAGAGCCTATATCATGCATTAGAATTACTTGGACCTCATAAATTTAACATGAAAGCTCAAGAACATGGTCACCTATGCAGCAAAAATTTGCAATGAATAAAGCACTAGAACAAAAACTAATTGGACCAATGGAGGAGTCACAACCAAGCAACAATCTCCCAAAGCAGTTTTGTGAATGGAGCTTTGGGCAAGGAGATTGAAAATCGCAGCAAAATGAGCTAGAACTCGTGCTTGAGCTGGATGGGGATTTTTTGGGGAAGAAGATGGAGTGTGTGGGTGCTGGCATAAGTGGAGGGGGGCCACCAGGGGCCCATGAGACAGGGGGGCGCGCCCACGCCCCCCAGGGAAGGTGGGCGTGCCCTCCACTCTCGTGGCCTGGTGCTTGCCCCTCCTGCAGTGATTTCAGTGCCTAAAATCCTCAAATATTCCATAAAAAATCATACTAAATTTGCAGGGCATTTGGAGCACTTTTATTTTTGGGATATTTTTTTATTGCACGGATAATTCAGAAAACAGACGGATAATACTATTTTTGCTTTATTTATTCTAAATAACAGAAAGTAAAAAGAGGGTATAGAAGGTTGTGCCTTCTAGTTTCATCCATCTCATGATCATCAAAATGAATCCACTAACAAGGTTGATCAAGTCTTGTTAACAAACTCATTCCCAATAACACGGAACAGGAGAAATTTCAAATAACACTAAGTTACCTCAACGGGGATATGAACATCCCCAACAATAAGAATATCATACTTTTTCTTGACAGTAGGGAGAGGAAATTCAAAACCTCCAATAATAATAGTTGGAACTTTTCCAATAGAATTGATGCTACGAACTTGAGATTGTTTCCTTGGAAAGTGTACCATATGCTCATTACCATTAACATGAAAAGTGACATTGCCTTTGTTGCAATCAATAACAGCCCCTACAGTATTCAAAAAGGGTCTACCAAGGATAATCGACATACTATCGTCCTCGGGAATATCAAGAATAACAAAGTCCGTTAAGATAGTGACATTTGCAACCACAACAGGCACATCCCCACAAATACCGACAGGTATAGCAGTTGATTTATCAGCCATTTGCAAAGATATTTCAGTAGGTGTCAACTTATTCAATTCAAGTCTACGATATGAAGAGAGAGGCATAACACTAACACCGGCTCCAAGATCACATAAAGCAGTTCTAACATAATTTCTTTTAATGGAGCATGGTATAGTTGGTACCCCCGGATCTCCAAGTTTCTTTGGTATTCCACCCTTAAAAGTGTAATTAGCAAGCATGGTGGAAATTTCAGCTTCTGGTATCTTTCTTTTATTTGTGATGATATCCTTCATATATTTAGCATAAGGATTTACTTTAAGCATATCAGTTAAGCGCATACGTAAGAAGATAGGTCTAATCATTTCAGCAAAGCGCTCAAAATCCTCATCATCCTTTGTCTTGGATTGTTTAGGAAGAAAGGGCATGGGTTTCTGAACCCATGGTTCTCTTTCTCTATCGTGCTTCCTAGCAACAAAATCTCTCTTATCATAACGTTGATTCTTTGATTGTGGGTTATCAAGATCAACAGCAGGTTCAATCTCTACATCATTATTTTTGCTAGGTTGAGCATCAACATGAACATTATCATTAACATTATTACTAGCTTCATGTTCATCACCTGATTGTGTTTCAGCATCAGAGATAGAAATATCATTGACATTCTCAGGTGTGTCTACAGTAGGTTCACTAGAAGCATGCAAAGTCCTATCGTTTTTCTTTTTCTTCTTTTTAGAAGAACTAGGTGCCTCTAAATTGTTTCTCTGAGAATCTTGCTCGATTCTCTTAGGGTGGCCTTCAGGATACATAGGTTCCTGAGTCATTCTACCAGTTCTAGTAGCCAATCTAACAGCAAAGTCATTTTTATTATTTAATTCATCAAGCAAATCATTTTGAGCTTTAAGTACTTTCTCAGCTTGAGTAGCAACCATAGAAGCATATTTGCTAACGATTTTAAGTTCACCTTTAACTCTAGCCATATAATCACTCACGCGTCCTATCTCGAAAACATTATTCTTTAACTCTCTACCAACATAAGCATTAAAACTTTCTTCTAGCCATAAAGTCATCAAATTCATCTAAGCATGGGCTATGAAATTTAGTAGAGGGAATTTCAACTTTATCATATCTATAGAGAGAATTTACCTTTACTACCTGTGTCGGGTTATCAAGACAATGTGGTTCTTCAACAGGCGGTATATTAAGACCATGTATTTCTTCAATAGGTGGTAAATTCTTAACATCTTCAGCTTTTATACCTTTTTCTTTCATTGATTTCTTTGCCTCTTGCATATCTTCAGGACTGAGAAATAAAACACCTCTCTTCTTCGGAGTGGGTTTAGGAATAGGCTCAGGAGTTGGCTTAATTGGTTCAGGAATTGCCTCGGGAATTGGCTCAGGAAGAGTCCAATTATTTTCATTAGTCAACATATTATTCAATAATAATTCAGCTTCGTCGACTGTTCTTTCCTTGAAAACACAACCAGCACAACTATCCAAGTAGTCCTTGGAAGCATCGGTTAGTCCCTTATAAAAGATATCAAGTATTTCATTTTTCTTCAAAGGATGATCAGGCAAAGCATTAAGTAATCGGAGAAGCCTCCCCCAAGCTTGTGGGAGACTCTCTTCTTTGATTTGCATGAAATTATATATTTCTTGCAAGGCAGCTTGTTTCTTATGAGCAGGGAAATATTTAGCAAAGAAGTAATAAATCATATCCTGGGGACTACGCACACAACCAGGATCAAGAGAATTAAACCAAGTCTTAGCATCACCCTTTAATGAGAACGGAAATATCTTAAGGATATAGAAATAGCGAGACTTCTCATCATTAGCAAACAGGGTGGCTATGTCATGGGAAACGAACACCTATGGGGCAGGCCCCCTTTCGGTCCGACAGGGAGCGGAGGTCGCACGAAGAGCGGATCAAGGCGGAACACACGAGCGATTTTACCCAGCTTCGGAGCTCTCCGGAGAGATAATACTCCTACTGCTGCTTTGTGGTTGTATTATGTTCTTGCTCGAGAGCGTGGGAGTGTTCTGATTTCGAATGAGTCGAACCCCTTCTACGTTGCGCATGGGCCTCCTTTTATAGGCTCAAGGGGTCACCGACAGGTGGCAACGCATGCAGGGGTAAAAGTGTAAAAGGAGCTGCGGTTGGTACAACTACCTCCACAGTGCACCCTACCTAACTCTGACGGCTGGGGACAAGAGCATTTAATGCCCGTCCGCGTCGCCCAAACAGTGCAGAAAAGCGACCGTTAGGGGCGCCACCACTTGCCACGATGGCCTTCTCGTCATCTCCGCTCGCCACCTCGCGCCGCTTGGCTGCACGGCCTCCCGCCACGTGCGCTTGGAACGATCCTGTGGCGACACGCCGACGGATGCGCTGGAGCGTGGGCACAGAGTGGTGGCTTCGCCGCAGCAAGCGCCTTGCCGCGGTCGTTGTCTTGTCGCGCCCGGAAGCTTGTCGCTCGCCGGGTCTTGCCGGGACGCGCGGCGCGTCGCGGCAAGTTCCTTGAAATGCCTTGGTTGGCCTTCCTGGCAAGCTCCTCTTGCCGGGGCCTTGTCTTTCCCGGCAAGCTCCTCTTGCCGGGGCCTTGTCCTCTCAGTTAAAACACTTTGTTCTTGAATGGTTCCAATAGGAACTACGGAGGATCTTGGCGGGCACACAACAAGCCTTGCCGCGGGGCGCTGCGACTGCCCGTGCACAAGTTCGGGATACTAAGGTACCCCTACTTTAGTACACCGACAGGAGCCCCCGGTCCTGGGCCACACACGGTGCCGAGCGCTGTTGGGCCAGGCCCAAAATAGGGAGGGGCACACGCAGCCTGGGTCCACACCGTATCTAACTCCGTATCCACCGCGCCCTCCCGTAACGGCACGCGTCGAACGTGGCGTCGTGGGAGAGATCGTGGGTGATTCTTTATTCGGAAAAAGCGTAATGTTCGCCTCCTCCTCTTTATAAGCAGGGGAAACAGGGGCAGTTCCCCCACCTTCGCCACTTGCGGTTCCAATCTCAGAAATCTCCGCCGCTCCCCTCCGCTTCCCAAAGCCGAAAGAGAGCAGCGCTCCGCCCCCCGTCGCCGCCGTCGCCACCAATGCCCTCGATCTCCCCCACCGCCTCTGCCACGGCTCCGAAGACCGGGAAGGGTACGAAGTCGGCCGAGGCGCTGCGGCTTGAGGCGCTGCGAAAGGAGCGGGCACTTTTCCCCCCTGAGCTCTCCGCGAAGGAGCTGAGGGAGTGGTTCTATCTCTTCTGGTCGACGGAGACGCGAGCGCATCCGCGCACGCAGGTACTTTCCGCCGCCGCTTCCACTTTGAAACGGGCTCCAAAAGGATACCCCTTCTTCGCACTGTTCTTCTATTGCGGGCTCTGCCCGCCCTTCTCTGATTTCTTCTATGACATCATGAACACCTACGGGTTCCATCTCCTTGATTTCACCCCCAATGCCGTTCTGACCATGGCGGTTTTCGCACATCTCTGTGAGAACTTTGTCGGAATCCACCCAAACGTAGCCCTTTTCCACCACTACTTCATGCCCCGGGTCGAGAGAGGAGAGCCCTTAGCTGGCGGGATCGCCTGGATCTCGAGAGCCGGCATGAAGGAGGTCTATCTGGAGGGGGAGCTTCGCAGCAAATGGGAGGAGTGGGGAGCGGAATGGTGTTGGATTGTTGATGAGAACCCGCAGCCGTTCACTGCCCTGCGCCAAACTCCAGCAGTGCGCGGCAACGATTGGAGCGCCCTGGCGGCGGACAATGCTAGACTGAAGATCGCCACCACCCGGATCTTGCGACTCAGGCTTGCCGGGCTCACTGTAGGCGCTGTTGGCGCGGACTTTCTTTGCCGCCGCATCGCCCCTCTGCAGGAGAGGGGGAGACCCGCCTGGCTGTTCGGGAGTCCGGCGGATATCATGAGGCTGCGCCCGGGCCTCAACTTTAATTTTACTGTCTTGGAGTTGGATAGGACGCTCAAGGAGCTGTTCAAGCACGACCCCAATCATCCCGAGTGGTTTAGGCTGCCGCAGGGCGTCGTCCCGTTGTGCAACAACTCCTCGCTCGATCGCATCCGCGCAATGATGCCGGAGTGCGACTCGCATGGAATTATTCCAACTTGGCAGGAGCCCGCCGACAACATAGTGCAGCAGTTCTTCGATAGCTTGGTGGAGGTGGCGGTCCGCGCCGACGAGCAGAGGATCCTCACCCGCGACACCACCGACGATGAGATGCGGCACATTGCCACCAGGGCGGAAGAGGCGGCGGCGGCCGCCGCCGCGGGCGAATTTGGGTTTACTGTGGAGGAGGCAGAGGCGGCCGAGGCGGCAAGCCTTGCTGATCGAGACGAGCTTGTCGGGGAGGTCGTCGGCGAGGGAGGGCCCGAAGCCGAATCGAGCGAGCCCGCCGAGCGCGCAAGCGGCCAGCCGTCTTCAAGCAACTTGCCGCAAGCGGAGCTCCCAGTGCAGCCCCCAGCTCCACCAAGAAGGCGCCTCCGCAGGACCGGAGACATAACGGGGCGACAGACGGGTCAACAGCCGCCGCGCCGCGGGACACGCTCCACCGCGACAAGCACCGTTGCCGCAGGAGTGTCTCACGCCGCTGCGGTAACTGGAGCGGGGTCCTCTCGGGCCGCCGCTTCTGATCCTACCGCAGCTCCCGCCAAGCGGCCAAGGGAGCCTACTCCTCTGCCTCGTCGCGCCGAAAGAGTACCGGACTTCGACCTCTCCACGCTCAGCTCCGACGAGGAGGAAGAAGAGGAGTAAGTTTCTCTGTTGTACTTATTTTTCTTCAATTCTTGTTGTTTCTTGTCTTGTATCTGATCTGCTTTCTTCTGAACCTTGTTCCTTTCCAGGACTCTGGCCCAGAGAGCGGCGAAGAGAGCCAAGGTCCCCGTGGTTGTCATCGAGGACGATCCTGCTGTGACAACAGAGGGCACGTCCGAGACCACCTTGTCGGACCCGGCAACTACTCCCCGAAGCAGCCCCCAGCGTAAGTATATAGTTTTACTTCCCGCTGTCAGGCGCACATGGGTGTTCTTTCCTTGCTGATATCTTGATTGTTGGTTTGCTTGTGTAGGAGCAGAACAGGCTCACCAGGAACAACCAAAAGCCGCCCCTGAGGTGTTATCTACTTCGACTACGCCGCCAAGGGAGGATTCCCCGGCAAGGGAGCGCTCTCCGGCAAGGGAGAGGTCCCCGGCAAGGGGCAGTTCTCCGGCAAGGGACGGGACCAGTGATCCTCCGGTGGTGGAGCCCATGACTACAGAGCCCAGCACAGGTAATCCTTCTTGTCAGAAAACTTCCCTTGGGTTCTTCTTCTTCTGATCTTCTTTTTGGATATTTGCTTGACTTTTTCTTCCTCTTCCTGTCTTCAGACCCGCCTTCCCCGGAGCCAATGGAGACTGAAGCCACTGGCGAGGAGAACGCGCGCGGCAACACTGATGACGCAGCCGCTACCGAGGAGGAGGTCGGCGCTGATGATCCTGCCGGCGAAGAGGCCGCCAAGGCTGCTAGCGCAGGAGCTGGCGAGGGGTCCGGTGATCGCACTGACGACCCTGGGGCCGCAGGAGCGCAAGGCGCTACGCCGACCGCCGATCCCTCCGCTGCTGACGCAGCGCCAGACTCCGAGGAGCCCCAGCCCGGCGCCTACTTAAAGGCCGGCGATGGTGTCTTCATCAAGCTCCCCTGGGCGTCAAGCTCTAGGGTGCCGGTCGAGGGAGAAGCTTTCGACGGAGAAGTGCTCGCCTCCGCTGGGCTGACAGTGGTTGACACGCCAAGCAGCAACAGCGGCGAGTCTGAGGAGGAGCAGCTGCTCCAGAAGCTGGTGTCGCTCTACCGCGCCCGACAAGCCAAAGTGGAATCCTGGGAAGCGCTTGTTGCGCAGGCGGGAGCAGATGTTGAGAAGCGTGCGGAGGAGCTCCGGGAACGCAATCAGGAAGCTCTCCGGTCAATCGCAGAGGAGCGGGCGCAGCTCGTCGAGGCGCGGAAAGCCTTCCTTCTTGAAAAGGCTGAAGCTGAAGAGCAACAACGGCTTGCCGCCAAGGAGCAGTCCATGCGAGAAGGCGAGCTGACACAGTGGAAAGTCAATCTGGACAGCTATGAGGAGGAGCTGGTTGCGCGCGAGCAAGCACTTGGCGGGGCCCTCAAGGAAGTGAAGGATGCTGCTGCAGCTGCCGAGGCCGCCAAGAAGGAGCTAGAGGTGAAGGTGACGCAGCTAGAAGCCACTCTCAAGGCGAAGAATGAAGAGCTTGCCGCGCTCCAGCGCGAGCGCGAGAAGGACGCCCTTGCCCATGGTGAGCTGCAGGGTCGTCTCCTCGAGAGGGGCAAAGAGCTGAGCGCCGCCAAAGATTCAAATGCTGATCTGGAGCTGAAGCTGGCCACGCTGACTGAGACGCTGGACGGCGCCAAGAAGCGGGAGGAGGACTTGAAGGAGGAGATCAAGGCCAACGAGGCGCTGCTGACGAGGGCTGCCGAGACCCAGAACACCTTCAGGGACACTGTGGAGCTCTGGACGGAGGGCCTCGTGAACATTGCCGCGGTCATTGACGAGGAGCTGACGCAACTGGAAATGAAGGGTTTCGGGTACTCTTCCGACGAGAACCTCCAGCCCAGCGCCAAGCTCACTCTATTCTTCAAGGGCGTGGCGACGGCCCTCCAGCAACTCTGGGAAAGGATCCCAAAGCAGCTGGCCGACGAGTCGCGCACGATCTGCGCCAGAGTTCTGGAGAAGGTGCTGGTGAAGGTGGTCTTCCGCAACCCAGGCCTCAACCTCACCAACGTCCTCAAGAAGCTGCCGGCGGGTGCTGATCTAGAAGAGCTCAAAGCCCTTGTCGCACCCATTGTGGACAAGGTGAATGAAGTCAGGAGGGTTGATGGTGGTCGCGTAGATTAGGCCGCATGTTTTCTCCTTTTTCTTGCCGCTGCTAGACATGTTACGGGAACAATCTATTAGAACGCGGCAAGTTATTTTTGTAACATAACTTTATCTTGGGCAGTATTTGCTATGTTATTTCCTTTACTTGATTCCTACCTTTGTATGTTTTTACCCTACGCTTTTAGGGAACTTGCCGGCGTAGGCACCCTTGCCGCGAGCGCTGAGTGCGGAACATCAGCAGCCTGCTGGCGGTGCTACCTCCGGCAACAAACCTTGTCGCAACTAGTCGCGGCACACTTAAGTTGTTGAGCGGACTCGAAACAAAGTAAGGGCGTAACTAGCTACGAGTCGGTTCCTCCGCGCATAGGTTTTCCATACAAAACGTGGTCGTTCAAGGAAGATAACTTAAAAAAATTAAAACTGATTGTGCTCAAACTTTGGCAACTTAGCTTTTCTGTCGTTTTCGTCCCGGCAAGGCGATATTTTCTTGAACGACGCCTGGTCCACACCATTATCTTCTCCTCCCCCCGGTGAACTTGTGGGTGAAGGAACCTTCTTTTTTCTTTGAGAAAAAAGAAAGAAGAGAAAATAAAGATATGGAGCCCTAATGCTCGTTATTGCTTACCGGGGGCAAGTGCTGCACAAAGTGTCAGATAATACATGCAAAAAATAAAAAAGCATGAAATTTGACAAGATGTACGGAGCACATGAGCTTTATTTATGCACGGGATCTGCGCCCTGCTTTGTACAAAGGGTTACATGCAACAGCGGCAAGGCTTGTACAAAAGGTGGTTGCCGGAACAGGTTCCGGCAACCGCGCCTTATGGGTAAAACTTACGAAGATGCTCAATGTTCCAGTAGTTGCTCACCGGAAAGCCATCTTCGGTCTCAAGGCGGACAGCGCCAGGCCTAGTGACTCGCTTCACCCGATAAGGGCCTTCCCACTTCGGCGTCAACTTGTTGGAATTCTTGGCGGATTGAACGCACCGAAGAACAAGGTCGCCTTCCTCGAGACTTCTGGCATTGACTTTGCGGCTATGGTAGCAGCGCAAAGCTTGCTGGTATCGAGCAGCTCGTACAGCAGCCTGAAGACGATCTTCCTCAAGGAGCAGCACGTCATCTTGTCGCAGCTGCTCTTGCTCAAGCTCATCATAAGCGAGAACTCAAGGCGATCCGTATACGAGTTCCGTGGGGAGAACTGCCTCTACTCCATAGACTAGAGCGAAAGGTGTCTGGCCAGTGGCTCGATTTGGCGTCGTCCTGATCGACCAAAGAACCACCGGCAGCTCCTCAATCCAGTTCCTTCCGCACTTGTGCAGCCTGTCGAAAGTCCTGGTCTTGAGCCCGCGCAGCACTTCAGCATTTGCCCTCTCCGCTTGACCGTTGCTTCTCGGGTGAGCAACAGAAGCGAAGCAGACCTTAGTGCCAAGATCTTGGACGTACTGCATGAAGGTGCGGCTCGTGAATTGTGCGCCATTGTCAGTGATGATCCTGTTAGGGACTCTGAAACGGTAAACAATCGACCTGAAGAACTTGACTGCTGACTGTGCTCTCACCTTCCTCACTGCTTCCACTTCCGGCCACTTTGTGAACTTGTCGATTGCAACGTACAAGTACTCAAAGCCCCCGACAGCTCGGGGAAAGGGGCCGAGGATGTCGAGCCCCCAGACCGAAAATGGCCAGGATGAAGGGATCATCTGGAGAGCTTGAGCTGGCTGGTGTATCTGCTTGGAATGGAACTGGCACGCTTCACATTTGGTTACTTGTGCAGTTGCATCCTGGAGGGCTGTTGGCCAAAAGAAACCTTGTCGGAATGCTTTGCCGGCAAGTGCTCTTGCACCAATGTGGTGACCACATATGCCTCCATGTATCTCCACCAACAACTTCTGTCCATCTTCCCGGGGAATGCACTTCAATTTCACTCCGTTGAATCTTCTTCTGTACAGTATGTCGTCGATAAACTGGTACATACTTGATTGCCGGGCTACTCTCTCCGCTTCTTCTTGCTCTTCGGGAAGTTCTCCTGTCTGAAGGAAACGGACAATCTGCTGTGCCCATGCTGGAGCTTGCGGCTCAACAACAAGGACTAAAGGCAGAAATGCTGCTGCGGGAACATCTGCTTCTACAGCAAGAACCTGCGGCTCAGCCGGAGCTTGATGTTCCCCGGCAAGCTTGACGGAACAAAACTTGTCAGGAGCGTCTGCTTCAACGGAACAAACCCTAGGGCTTGTCGGAGCAGACTGCTCCTCAGCACCTTTAGTGTTGATCCTGGGGACCTTCTTGGCGGCGGCTTCGGGGAGCTCTGCCGGAAAATAATCACCAGAAACCAACTTCCTCTTCTAGCTCTGTCCAGTTGATGGTTTTACAGATGGTTGAGTCAGCTTTAGCACAAAGATCCCTGGTTCCACAAGTAACTTTAATGCTGCACATTTTGACAGGCCATCGGCAACGTCGTTCTGGGCTCTCGGAACATGTTCCATCTACAGGCCGTCAAAATGCTCTTCCAACTTTCTTACTTCATCAATGTAAGCTTCCATCAATGGACTCTGATAATCTTTGTTTACTTGGCGGACGACAAGCTGTGAGTCACCCCTAACAATAAGCTTCTTGATCCCAAGGTCTGCCGCGATCCTGAGTCCGGCAAGCAAACCTTCATACTCTGCAGTATTGTTTGTCGCTTGCTCCTTGGGAAAGTGCATCTGGACCACGTACTTGAGGTGCTCTCCGGTGGGTGCGACAAGTAACACGCCCGCACCGGCGCCTTGCAGCAAGAAAGCACCATCAAAGTACATGATCCATTCTTTGCTTGCTTCCTTGACGGGGATGCTCATCTCTAGAGTTTCCTCATCAGGTGTTGGCGTCCATTCTGCTATGAATTCTGCCAATGCTCGGCTCTGGATAGTTGAAGTACTCTCAAACTTGAGGCCAAAGCTTGACAATTCCAGTGCCCACTCGACAATCCTGCCTGTTGCTTCTGGATTCTGTAATATCCTCTTCAACGGAAAGCGAGTGACAACTGTGATCTCATGTGCTTGAAAGTAATGGCGCAGCTTTCTCGAGGCCATGAGAAGGCCGAAAAGCAATTTTTGCACACCAGAGTACCTTGATCTAGCCCCCTACAGAAGGGAACTGACAAAGTAAACTGGGCGCTGCACCATCTTCTTCCGCTTCTCTTCTTGTGCCTGCGCAGATCCATCCTTGTCGGGACCGGAGCTTGTCGGGGAAGCCCCCTGCTTGTCGCTGGACGCGCTTGCCGTGGTCGCTGGCTCATCGTCCGCCTCCCTTTCCGCTACTAACGCAGCACTAACCACTTGATTGGTTGCCGCTAGATACAGCAACAACTTTTCTTGTGGCTTAGGTGCGACAAGTATTGGAGTGGAGGACAGGTATCTCTTCAAGTCCTGCAGCGCAGCCTCCGCTTCCGGAGTCCATTTCATTGGACCTGCCTTTTTCAATATTTTGAAAAATGGCAGGGCGCGCTCAGCAGACTTAGAGATAAACCTGCTGAGAGCAGCCACGTAGCCGGCAAGCCTTCGTACGTCCTTGACGCGCTTCGGTGCTTCAATCTGCTCAATGGCCTTGATCTTGTAGGGATTGGCTTCAATCCCCCGTTGAGATACGAAGAACCCGAGAAGCTTGCCGGAAGGGACTCCAAACACACACTTCTCGGGGTTGAGCTTGAGGTTGATCTTGCGCAGATTTGCAAAGGTCTCGTCCAAATCTTGGATCAAAGTTGCTCTGTCTTTGCTCTTGACCACTATGTCATCCATGTAGGCTTCTACATTTCTGTGCAACTGTGGCTCAAAAGCTTCGTGAACTACCCTTGCAAATGTTGAACCAGCATTCTTTAGTCCGAAAGGCATCCGTACAAAGCAGTATGTGCCACATGGAGTGATGAATGCGGTTTTCTCCTCATCCTCTTCTGCCATGAAGATCTGATGATATCCTGAATATGCATCAAGAAATGAAAGCAAATCACATCCTGCCGTGGAGTTGACAATCTGGTCAATGCGCGGCAAGGGAAACGGATCTTTGGGACAAGCTTTATTAACATCAGTGAAGTCAATACAAAGCCTCCATTTCCCGTTCGCCTTGCGCACGACTACAGGATTGGCCAGCCACGTAGGGTGGAGCACTCCTCTGACAAGGCCTGCTGCTTCCAACTTCTTGATCTCTTCTGCAATGAATTCTTGGCGCTCCACTGCTTGTTTTCTGACTTTCTGCTTGACGGGCCGCGCGTGAGGACAGACGGCAAGGTGGTGCTCAATTACTTTCCTGGGAACACCGGGGATGTCAGATGGTTGCCATGCAAACACATCGACATTCGCCCGCAGGAAAGCAACGAGCGCGCTTTCCTATTTAGGGTCAAGCGTGGCACTGATGGTGAAGGTACCACCAGTGCCGTCCTCCTTGGCGGCCACTTTCTTGGTCTCTGGCGGAGCTGCCTTCGCCTTCTTACACTTGCCGGTGGAGCTCGATGGTGCGTCCTCGACGGTAGCGCAGCACTCCGAAGAGGTGCGCTTGCCGGAGTGGGCACCAGAGCTCTTGCCGGACTTAGTCTTCTTCTTCCCCCCGGGAGATTCAGCGGCAAGTGGTTTGCGATCTGCTGCGGCTGCTGCTTCCCGGTAGATCTTGTCGGTACAGATAAGGGCATCTTTCTTGTTGCCAGGGACAGAGATGACACTTATTGGACCTGGCATCTTGAGCACGTTGTAGGCATAGTGAGAGGCTGCCATGAACTTGGCGAGCGCTGGACGGCCGAGTATCCCATTGTAGGGCAATGGGAAATCAGCAACGTCAAAAGTGACTTTCTCTGTTCTGAACTTTAGCTCACTGCCAAATGTCACTGGCAACGTGTTCTTCCCCTTCGGCTTGCTCCTTCCCGGATTGATTCTTTGGAAAGTACCAGTCTCTTCGAGCTCGCTGTCGGGGATCTGGAGCTTCTGGAGTACCGCTGAGGATATCAGACTCAAGCCGGCCCCGCCATCAACTAGCATCTTTGTGACCTTGAGGTTGCGGATAGTTGGTGAAACCAACATCGGCAAGCACCCGACCGCAGTTATGCGATCAGGGTGGTCCTCAATGTCAAAGATGATAGGCGTGCTGGACCACTTCAGAGGCTTGCGTGACTCAACTGGTGGTTCTGCTGCATTAACTTCCCGCACCCACTGTTTGAGCTGGCGGTGCGAAGTATGCAGAGAAGCACCACCGTCAACGCACAGAACCTCTGTTGCTTTCTAAAACTCCTGCTCGTCGGCCTCGTCATCATCCATATCCTCATCTTCGTCTTCATCTTCATCCTTGTCGCGGCCGCGGGGAGGCCTGTCTCCTTGCCGCTGCGTGGCCTTGCCGCGGCGTCCTCCCCGGCCGGGGCGCTTCTTGCCGGATCCGCCAGTACCTTCCTGGGCCTTCTCATTGTCGCGTCGCTCGTACTCAGCTTTCTGCTGCTCGACAAGCTGCTCAACTTTCTTGCAACTCTGGAGATCATGGCCCTTGGTGCGGTGGATCTTGCAGTATTGCTTGTCGGAGCCGCCCTGCTTGTCGGCGGCCGCCACAGGTTCTGCTTCCTTGGCGCCACCTCCATTGCCGGACTACTCGACAGCTACCACATCTTTGCCTTTCCTTCTTCTGTTGTTCCGCCGCTGGTTTTTCTTTGCCGGGGCAGCATCCTCGCTGTCAGACCCCCCCCCCCCCGCTCCTGTGTTCTCTCCGGGGAGTTTCCTCCCTTCCTCAGCATGTGCAAACTTGTCGGCCAGGGCGTAGAGCTCGCTGACGTCTCTTATCTTGCACATCGCTATTTCCTCCCGCATCCTGCGGTTACGCACGTTCTAATGGAACGCGCTAATGACCGCAGCGGGGTGGACATCTGGGATGTTGCGCTGCACTTGGCTGAATCTTTGTATGTACTTGCGCAGGGGCTCTCCTTCCTTTTGGGCGAGCAGATGAAGATCACTCTCCTGGCCATGGGGCTTGTGGCCGCCTGTGAAGGCGCCGACAAACTGATGGCACAGATCCGCCCATGAGGAGATGGAGTTGTCCGGCAAGTGCATGAGCCAGGATCTGACATTAGGCTTGAGCACCAGTGGGAAGTAGTTGGCAAGGATCTTGTCGTCTCGTCCCCTGGCAGCTTGCACCGCGATGGTGTAAATGCTGAGGAACTCCAACGGATGCAACCTGCCATCATACTTCTCCGGTACATCTGGCTTGAAGTTCTTGGTACTGGGCCACTGGACTTGCCGCAGCTCACGAGTGAACGTAGGGCAACCTACCGCGTACGGCAAGTCGCCTGGTTCCCCTGGCGCATGCATGTCGACAGTGGGCCCAGCGCGCTGGTCTGATTGACGCCGCGCTTCTCTTCGACGCTCGATACGTGTACGAGCGTCTTCTTGCTGTCGTTCTTGAAGAACTTGGCACTGATCGCGGCGAGCTTGTGGGTCTGATGACGCCGTGGAGTCGGTGTCGAGGTTGACCCGGCGAGTCAGCGATCTCGGCCTTCGGGGCGGGGAGTGCATGGTGGTTGCCCCCCCCCCTCACCAGTCTTGTCACCATCGGCTCGCGCCTGGGCGTCTTGTCGCGGCTTCGATGTGCTCGCTTGCCGGGGAGTGTCGCCATTGGCAAAGCCGATGAGGCTCTGAATGGTGGCCCTCCAACCGTCGATCTTGTCCGCCGTTGGAGGGTAGTCCAGGAGCAGTTGGGCTCGGGCCAACGCTTCTTCTGGAGTCTTCGGTGGCGGTGGCGAACGGTGCGAGGAGCGGGATATGCTCGGACTTCTAACTATGTTAGAAGGAGCCGGATCTCGTCCAGGCGACCGTGTCTTGCTCGTGCCAGCAAGTTGGCGTGTATGCTGGTCTTGAGCATCTCGAGATCCACCAGCTCGACCTTGATCCAACGAGCGTATGGTACTGCGAGTACCATGACGTTGTCGGTCTCGCGCCTCCTGAGATGGGCGCGGTGCGTGTACGGACGTCGAGGTTTGCGCGGCCTTGTCCTTGGACCTGGCGGCAGCTTGAGCTTCTTCGTCGGCGCCCGTTCGTCCGCCAGCGTCTACCCCACCACCCGTTTGCTCCGGTGGCGGTGGGATCGACGTGGACGGAGCGGCCACCTCAGAAGCCTTCTTCTTCGGTGGCATGTCGATGAAGATGATGAAACAGATGAAGATCTGGCTCGCGTTAACGCCGGATCGGGTTCACACAACCTCGACGCCCCCAACCTGGCGCGCCAAAGATGTCGTGGGAAACGAACACCTATGGGGCAGGGCCCCTTTCGGTCCGGCATGGAGCGGAGGTCGCACGAAGAGTGGATCGAGGCGGAACACACGAGCGATTTTACCCAGCTTCGGAGCTCTCCGGAGAGATAATACTCCTACTGCTGCTTTGTGGTTGTATTATGTTCTTGCTCGAGAGCGTGGGAGTGTTTTGATTTCGAATGAGTCGAACCCCTTCTACGTTGCGCATGGGCCTCCTTTTATAGGCTCAAGGGGTCACCGACAGGTGGCAACGCATGCAGGGGTAAAAGTGTAAAAGGAGCTGCGGTTGGTACAGCTACCTCTACAGTGCACCCTACCTAACTCTGACGGCAGGGGACAAGAGCATTTAATGCCCATCCGCGTCACCCAAACAGTGCAAAAAAGCGACCGTTAGGGCGCCACCGCTTGCCACGATGGCCTTCTCGTCATCTCCGCTCGCCACCTCGCGCCGCTTGGCTGCACGGCCTCCCGCCACGTGCGCTTGGAACGATCCTGTGGCGACACGCCGACGGATGTGCTGGAGCGTGGGCACAGAGTGGTGGCTTCGCCGCGGCAAGCGCCTTGCCGCGGCCGTTGTCTTGTCGCGCCCGGAAGCTTGTCGCTCGCCGGGTCTTGCCGGGACATGCGGCGCGTCGCGGCAAGTTCCTTGAAATGCCTTGGTTGGCCTTCCCGGCAAGCTCCTCTTGCCGGGGCCTTGTCTTTCCCGGCAAGCTCCTCTTGCTGGGGCCTTGTCCTCTCAGTTAAAACACTTTGTTCTTGAATGACTCCAATAGGAACTACGGAGGATCTTGGCGGGCACCTGGCAAGCCTTGCCGCGGGGCGCTGCGACTGCCCGTGCACAAGTTCGGGATACTAAGGTACCCCTACTTTAGTACACCGACATGCTATTTCATTCAACTTGGTAAGATGTGCCACAACAGTTTTAGATTCAAGGCCATAAAAAGGATCAGATTCAACTAAAGTAATAATCTCAGGATCAACAGAGAATTCATAATCCTTAGCAGTAACACAGATAGGTGAAGTAGCAAAAGCAGGGTCCGGTTTCATTCTAGCATTAAGAGATTGCTGCTTCCATTTAGCTAATAACTTTTTAAGATCATATCTATCTTTACAAGCAAAGATAGCTCTAGCAGCTTCCTCTTCCATAACATAACCCTCAGGAACAACAGGTAATTCATAATCATTGGGAGAACTTTCATCATCACTATCATCAATAATAGCATCTTCAATAATTTCATTCTCTCTAGCCCTAGCAAGTTGTTCATCAAGAAATTCACCTAATGGCAAAGTAGTATCACGCACAGAAGTAGTTTCATCATAAGTATCATGCATAGCAGAAGTGGCATCATCAATAACATGCGACATATAAGAATTCATAGCAGTAGCAGGTTTAGGTGTCGCAAGCTTACTCAAAACAGAAGGAGAATCTAGTGCAGAGCTAGATGGCAGTTCCTTACCTCCCCTCGTAGTTGAGGGAAAAATCTTGGTTCTTTCGTCTTTCAAGTTCCTCATAGTGATCAACAGATATAAATCCCAAGTGACTCAAAGAATAGAGCTATGCTCCCCGGCAACGGCGCCAGAAATTAGTCTTGATAACCCACAAGTGTAGGGGATCGCAACAGCTTTCAAGGGTAAAGTATTCAACCCAAATTTATTGATTCGACACAAGGGGAGCCAAAGAATATTATTGAATATTAGTAGTTGAGTTGTCAATTCAACCACACCTGGATAACTTAGTATCTGCAGCAAAGTATTTAGTAGCAAAGTAGTATGATAATAAAGGTAGCGGTAGAAAAAGTAATATTTTCGGGTTTTGTAATGATGGTAACAATAGCAACAGAAAAGTAAATAAGCGAAACACAAGATGTGAAAAGCTCGTAGGCATTGGATCAGTGATGGATAATTATGTCGGATGCAATTCCTCATGTAATAGCTATAACATAGGGTGACACAGAGCTAGCTCCAATTCATCAATGTAATGTAGGCATGTATTCCGAATATAGTCATACGTGCTTATGGAAAAGAACTTGCATGACATCTTTTGTCCTACCCTCCCGTGGCAGCGGGGTCCTAGCAGAAACTAAGGGATATTAAGGCCTCCTTTTAATAGAGACCAGAACAAAGCATTAGCACATAGTGAATACATAAACTCCTCAAACTACGGTCATCACCGAGAAGTATCCCGATTATTGTCACTTCGGGGTTGTCGGATCATACCACATAATAGGTGATTATAGACTTGCAAGATAGGATCAAGAACACACATATATTAATGAAAACATAATAGGTTCAGATCTGAAATCATGGTACTCGGGCCCTAATGACAAGCATTAAGCATAGAAAAGTCATAGCAACATCAATCTCGGAACATAGTGGATACTAGGGATCAAACCCTAACAAAACTAACTTGATTACATGGTCAATCTCATCCAACCCATCACCGTCCAGCAAGCCTACGATGGAATTACTCATGCACGGCGGTGAGCATCATGAAATTGGTGATGGAGGATGGTTGATGATTACAACGGCGATGAATGCCCCTCTCCGAAGACCCGAACGGACTCCAGATCAGCCCTCCCGAGAGATATTAGGGCTTGGCGGCGGCCCCGTATCGTAAAACATGATGAAACTTTCTCTCTGATTTTTTCCTCCGCGAAACAGAATATATGGAGTTGGAGTTGAGGTCGGTGGAGCCTCAGGGGGCCCACGAGGCAGGGAGCGCGCCCCCCACCCTCGTGGACAGGGTGTGGGCCCCCTGGTCTTGATTCTTTTGCCAGTATTTTTTATATTTTCCAAAAAGTGCCTCCGTGGATTTTCGGGTCATTCCGTGAACTTTTGTTTTCTACACATAAAACAACATCATGGCAGTTCTACTGAAAACAGCGTTAGTCCGGGTTAGTTTCCTTCAAATCATGCAAGTTAGAGTCCGAAACAAGGGGGAAAGTGTTTGGAAAAGTAGATACGTTGGAGACGTATCAGCGTGGCGGGAGGTGGGGCGTCATCGCGCCCGCGCCACCCGTGAGGAATCAATGGAAGGTTGACCAGCAGGCAGCCTTGGCATCGATTCCCCGCGGGAAACCAACGCGATGAGGATGACGAGGCGCACGGGTCGCTGACTCGGCGGTCCCGCCTTTCCTTCGTGCCAAATTCGGTTTCCCCGGCTCCCCTAGCGCGCCGAGTTCGGCCTGGGTCCACCGGCCCCAATTTCGTCCCAACCCGGTGAAAAAAGGCTCCTGGGGGCGTGACCGGGCCGATTTTTGGTTGCCAGCGCTAAAAAAGGTCCTGGGGGCTGTTGGGGGCGCGGCTGGAAATGCTCTTAGAGGGAATGATCTTGCTTCTAGTATCTTTCAGATTCTTCATAGTGATCAATAGATATAATTCTCAAGTGACTCAACAAATAAATTTATGCTCCCCGGTAACAGCGCCAGAAAAAGGTCTTGATAACACACAAGTAGAGGGGATTGCAACAGTCTTCAAGGGTAGTATTTCACCCAAATTTATTGATTCGACGCAAGGGGAGCCAAAAAATATTTGTAAGTATTAGAGGTTGAATTGTCAATTCAACCACACCTGAAGAACTAAATATCTGCAGCAAAGTGTTTAGTAGCACTGTAGTATGATGGTTTGATAGTTGTGGTAACAGCAGCAACAGTAATAGTTTTGTAGTGATTGTAACAGCAGCAACAACAACGGAAGTAACTTAGCAAAGATCAATATATGCAAAACTAGGCATTGGATCAGTGATGGATAATTATGTTGGATGATATTCATCATGTAAAAGTCACAACCTAGAGCGATACTCAATAGCTCCAATTCATCAATATAATATAGACATGTATGATCCGTAGTTATAATAAGAACTTTCATGGCATCTTTGTCCTACCCTTCCGTGGCACAGGGGTCCATAAGGAAATCTAAAGGATATTAAGGCATGCTTTTAATAGATAACCGGAACAAAGCATTAGCATGTAGTGAATATATGAACTCCTCAAACTACGGTAATCACTGGAAAGAATCACAATTATTGTCACCTTAGGGTATGCGGATCATAACACGTAATAGGTGCATATAACTTGCAAGATAGGATCAAGAACTCAAATATATTCATGAAAACATAAGGGTTCAGATCTGAAATCATGGCACTCGGGCCCTAGTGACAAGCATTAAGCATAGCAAAGTCATAGCAACATCAATCTCAGAACATAGTGGATACTAGGGATCAAGCCCTGTCAAATTGACTCGATTACACGACAAATCTCATCCAAACCATCACCGTCGAGCAAGCCTACAAAGGAATTACTCACTCCCGGTGGTGAGCATCATGGAATTATTGATGGAGGATGGTTGATGATGACAACGGAGTCGAATCCCCCTCTCTGAAGCCCAGAAAAGACTCCAGATCAGCTCTCCCGATGAAGAACAGGAGGTGGCCGCGGATCCATATCGTAAAATGTGATGATTCTTTCTCCTTAATTTTTTTCTGCATGAATAGGTATATATGGAGCTGGAGTTAGGGTTGCCGGAGGCTCCAGGGGCCCACAAACCTGGGAGGCGCGCCCTGGGGGTGGCCGCGTGCCTTGGGCTTATGGATCCTGGGTGGCCCCCCTCTAGCGGTTTCTTCGCCAGTATTTTTCATTTATTCTGAAAATATTCTCCGTAAATTTTCAGCTCAATCCAAGAACTTCTATTTATGCACAAAAATAACACCATGGCAATTCTGCTGAAAACATCGTCAGTCCGGGTTAGTTCCATTCAAATCTTGCAAATTAGAGTCCAAAACAAGAACAAAAGTGTTTGGAAAAGTAGATACGTTTGGGACGTATCAATAGCTGAGGTTAGTAAGCAAGGTGTCAGACTTGCAGACTATTATGATAGTCTTAATGCAATGGAAATAGATTTTCTAAAAACACCATAAAATGATTTGATCATTACTTCTCTTTATGAAGCGATTCTCAAAACCAAAGAAATTGGGATGTAGAACCAACAAAAGTTGATGATGAACAAAACAGAATGTTTCAAAAAGAAATGCAACACCAAGAGGAACAAGGGTGGAGCATCTTGCAAGACTATATGTTTCTACTCCAAAGAGAATGACACTGTAAAAGAAATTGCTTGAAGCATCTGGCAGATAACAAGAATGCGTTTGTCTTCTGGTAAAGGTATAAAAGTAATACAACTGAGGAATGTTCACAAACTGAGAAGAAATGAAGTCGTGATGCGTCGGGAATGGTGATGGGATTGCTGCTCAAGCCGTTGGTGTCATGTCTTTGAATTTACCTTCAGGATTGATTTTTAGAACTAAGTAATTGTTATTTTGTGCCAAAGTTATGTAAAAGCATTATCTTCTGGATCATGTTTGATAAATGATGGTACAAGTCATAGAACAATGGTTGTTCAATATATTATAATGATATGATTTATGGATTTGCACCCATGATTGATGGATTATTCATATTAGATCTTGAGCGTGAAAAGGTTGTCTATAAGATTAATGCTAAATGTCCTAAAAGACTAATACCAAATACATGTGGCATTGTCGTCTTGGTCATATCGGAAAGAAACGTATGGAAAAGCTTCAACATCAATTGATTTTGAATCATACGATACATGTGAAGCTTGTCTGATGGGTAAAATGACTAAAACGCCATTCACTGGTCATCGAGAATGAGCGCTTGAATTACTGAATATATTACATAGTGATGTATGTGGTCCAATGAGTATTCCAACGCATGGTGGATACTTATACTTCATAACCTTCACTCATGATTTAAGTAGGTATGGATATATTTACTTGATGAAACATAAGTCTGAAACATTTGAAAAGTTCAAAGAATTTTAGAACGAAGTTGAAAATCATCATGGCAAAAATATTAAATTTCTATGATCTGATTGTGGAATAGAGTATCCGAGTCATGAGTTTAGCAAACATCTAAGTGATTGTGGAATTGTCTCACAACTTACTCCTCCAGGAACTCCACGAAGAAACGGAGTATCTGAAAGGTGTAACTGAGCTTTGTTGGATATGGTGAGGTCAATGATGTCATTACCGATCTGCCTTTATCATTCTAGGGATATGCACTTGAAATAACAACATATACGCTAAACATAGCACCGTCTAAGTCTGTAGAGACGACACCATATGAGTTATGGAATGGGAAGAACCCAATTGGTCACATCTCAAGATTTGGGGTTGCGAGACTTATGTAAAACGTTTGGAGCCAAATAAGCTCGACCCTAAGTAGACAAGTGTTACTTTGTGGGTTATCCCAAAGAAACAGTTGGGTATTCCTTCTACCAAAAGTCTGAAGACAAAGTGTTTGTCGCTAAAAATGGACACTTTCTCGAGAAGGAGTTTCCCGCTAAAGAAGTAAGTGGGATGACAGTATAGCCCGATGAGATTATTGAATCTCCAAAAGTGAGGACTAACGAAACAGAATTTGTTCTAGAGGTTGTCCACACAACTGAACCAGAAGTTACTACACCGGTTGTAGAAACTCTAGTTAAGATTGTAACTAAACCATGTAGGTCCGCGAGAGTTATCGAACCTCCTGAGTGGTTTCACAATGAAATATTCATCTCAGAGGAAGATGAACCTACGCATTACAAGAAAGCTATGGCGACACCCAGCTCACAAAAATGTCTCAAAACCATGCAATCCGAAATGTAGTCCATGTATGAGAATCAAGTTTGGGACTTGGTCGATCCTCCAGAGGGTGTAAAACCCATACAATGTAAATGGATCTTCAAAAGAAAAATAGATGCAGATGGTAATCCTACCATCTAAACAGAAAGGCTAGTTGCGAAAGGCTTTTCACAAGTTGAGGGAGTTGATTATGATGAACCTTTCTCTCCAGTAGCAATGCTAAAGTCTATACGGATTATGATGGTTATAGCCGCATATTTGGATTACAAGATATGGCAGATGGATGTCAAAACTACTTTCCTAAATGTAAATTTAAAAGAGGATGTATACATGATACAACCAGAAGGTTTTTTCAATCCAAAGGATGCCAGAAAGGTGTGCAAGCTTCAAAGGTCAATCTATGGTTTGAAGCAAGCATCAAGGAGCTGGAATCAACGTTTTGATGAAGTATTAAAAGAGTTTGGCTTCATTAAAAATTATGAAGAAGCTTGTGTATAGTTGGAGCTCTGTAGCATTTCTGATGTTATATGTGGATGGTATATCATTGATTGGAAATGATACTGAGTATCTTGGCTCAATAGAAGATTATTTAAAGAGTGTATCTTCAATGAAGGACTTAGGTGAAACTGCATATATATTGGGCATAAAGATCTATAGAGATAGATCAAGACGTCTAATAGCACTAAGCCAAAGCACGTACATTGACAAGGTTTTAAAGAGGTTTAAGATGGGGAATTGATGCAGGGTGGAACCCTATAGCGTCGATCTTTCACGTTTGGAGTGGGATCCCTCGAAGAACATGATGAACACGGGGAAGAACGGGGAGAAATCACAAGGGGAAACACTCAAGAACAAGTCCAATCACACATCCACTAGACAATCAAACACACAAGATCACAAGGTACATGAACAACAAAGGGAAAGATACAAGGTAAGGTTCATCTCCAAGAGGAGGTCTTGATGATATCCTAGATGGATCTTCCCACAAAGGGGGTCTTGATGATATCCCGCAGGATCTTCTCACATGGAGGTCTTGAACTCCATGGGAGTGGTAGTCTCTCTCTCTCAAGAGTAGAGGTAGGAGCAAAGCTCACCTAAGAATGAGCTATCATATTTGCTAACCCTAACTAGGAGGAGGGGGAGAAGTATATATAGTGCTAGTACAAGTTGGGGCGAGTTGGAGGGGTACATGGGCCCTTGGCCCGTTCACTGTGCGCAGACAGGCGCCGGATGTCCGGGCTGGGGGCCGGATGTCCGGGGCTTCGCGAGGCGCCGGATATCCGGGGCTCGGGCCGGATGTCCGGGCTGAAGTGCAAAACTTCGGATGCGTTCTATCGTCGATGCCGGATTTCCGGGGAAAAGGCCGGATGTCCGGGCTTTGGCGAGGCGCCGGATGTCCGGGGTTGGCGCCGGATGTCCGGCCGCTGATGTTGTTGGCTGTCTGTTGGTGCAGCTCCTTGGCGGCTGCACAGGCGCCAGATGTCCGGCCGCTGTAGCTTCAGTAGCTCCGTCTTCTTCCGTCGTCGCTTCCAGGCTTCCCTCGTGGATGGTGTAGTTGTTCCTTGGCGCTTGCACTCCTCCTCAACATCCGTGAAGCTCCGACAATACCTATGCATGCACACGGGAGAAGTGTCAAGTAGTATACCATCCTCGAAGGGGTCAAGTGAGCACGTGTAAAGGAGAAGATTCACCTTTATGTATGAGAAGTAGAGGTCGCACGTGTCACTTTCCAAACAGACTCTTGACATGGTGATGTCCGTAGGATGCTCCGCATCATCCCCTCCCCCTTGGAAAAGATCCGACTTCGGATCGAAAACCAAATCACCATGGGAAAGAGATGGCGGTGCCATGTCGAAATGGTCGGTCACCAAGCACTCATCATCTTGAAACTCGAAATGGGCACTCTCCAATGTCGCACTGTCTTGTAATTCCTTCAAAAGTAGCCAAGATAACAAGCACTTGGAAAAACAAATGTGGTTGTCGTAAGAGCAAAACCAAGCATTCAATAGGTGATCCACCCAACAAGTGTTGTAATCAAGCATACCATATGGTTTGACAAAGAAGTGTGTCATGGCATTTGAGCATATAAATTGAGCACAATCAAGTACATCATGGGAACAAGCATGTGAATGTGAGGTAGAGATGCAAGTATGTGTGACAAGAGAATAAGCATCTACCTCAAGGTCATTGCAAACAAGCATCAAGCACTCAATGAAAGGTCTATGGTAGGCATAAGAAGTATTCACAACACCAAATAGGATGAGATGTCTTAAAACATGGGTCAAGTGCAAGACAATCCAAGCATAATGTGCATAGGGTGTAGTGAAGATATCGTAGCACCCAACACAATGGAAGGAGCAATTGTTCAACATGTGTGAGGCAATCAAGTCAAGCATGTGATAAGCAAAGGGACATGGCATATTTGAAGAACTAGATGCAACACACAAGGCATATATGTCATGAGGATAGCAATGGAGCAAACAATACATGAAGTATGATCCACAATATGCGTGCTCATGGTTTGGGTGTTCTCGAGATAGAAGGATATCACCTCGAAAGCATGTCCTTGTGCGTCCTTCACAATGCCAAAGTGGTAGGAAATGTGGTGTAGAAGCGAGTCGTGGTCGAATGTATGAGGCTCGCTCTCACGAGTTCGAATGGTCAACTCACGTGAAGTGGAAGTCGACACAAAGTCCAAGTATCCTACACATGCACAAAACAAAACAAAGAATGTATGCGCATGGTAGATAAACACATCATCCATCATGATGGTTCTCATCTTTTGCACAAAACAATTAGAAGCACAAGTGCATGAATAATATGATACAACAATGGCTAAATTCATGGCACTAGGTATATGGTGCAAAGAAGTAAGACAAGCATGCTTCACAAGAATTATGTCAAAATCTCCAAATATATGCGAGAGTGCTATGGGGGCAATCTCATGAGCAAGAAGAGAATCATTGTTGCACTCAATACATCACAAATCTAGCATGAGAGAGGCAACACATGGAGATATATGAGACGAAGCAATATGAATCATGTGCAAAGCATATAGATGGTTGTCATCAACCGCATGAGATGAGCACTTATAACACAAGAGACAATCATCAAGATATATCATGTGAGAGGCATGAGCATATATGTCATCAACCCAAGAAAGCAAGTAGTGGAACATGGGTGATGCAATATAGCGAGCATTCATAGCTATCAAATCAAGCAAGCTAGTAGTGCGAAGATGCAACATACTAGAGTAAATCATGGCAATCATGTCATGTGAGCAAATAATAGGCAAAGAAAATGCACATGACATATCGCAAGCACGAACACAAATCAAGATGAAAGTATCATCATAGGAATGGTGCACAAAAGGAACATGGCAAGAACAAACAATATCTCCACCAAGCTTGCAAATACACATACAAGTACTAGAATCAATCATCATGTGTAATGCAAAGCATGGGTCACAAATGCATGTCAAAGGCATATGAATGAGTATATCATGCAAAGTGAACATGGCAAGATGGGCATATGATATGTAATGAACAATAACCCATAGCCAAGTGAGGGCCATGTAGAAGGAATGCGCGAAGTCGTTGCACGAAGAGAGCTGTGGGAAAGACAATCCATGGGATCCCAAATCATCGTTGCTCTCTAGAGCTCGTTTTGTCAACTCGTGGGATTGCGAGGTTGACAAGTATTCATGGGTACCTACACAAAAGAGATACAAACCAAAGAAATTGTGTGCGTGGTAAATGTATACATCATCCATCATGATGTGTATGTGCACGTGTGAGTTAGCACAAGATAAGCAATGCTCGAAGAAATTTGATGCATGGTATAGGAACATGTCATCCATCATGAAAGAATAGTTGTTATGTATGACACGATGGGGACACAAATTGAGAATGCAAGTATATGGCACATCAATATCATTTTTAATCATGGGGAGCATATGGTGCACACAAGTATGGGGATCATGCAATGAATGGGATGGATCAAAATCTCCTAAAAATTACGAGGAAACTATGGGGGCCTCCTCATGAGCAATATCGGAAACATCATATGGAGAAAATGGACAACATCCAAAACAATGCATATCCGAAGCTAGGTGGTCATGGCATGGCATATGAGATAAATGATGCAAAGGGAGCATATCAATATCATCACAAGAGAAACAAATGCCAATAACCATGGGCTTGTCATCTATGCCATATGTGCAAATTGGGTTTATTTTAATGGCATATGCATAGTCACTATGAAGAGATTGCAAATAAGACATATGGTTGATCTCATGCATAGCATATGACAAGTCAAGTGGATTATCAAACATGATGTGACCTAAAGAATTGTCACAAGAAATCCTATGTAACATGGCATCACTACTAATAGAATCCACATGAGAATCATCATATTCATCATAAATGGGCAAATCATCACATGGTAAAATCATACTAGCATGAAGCATGGCAATAGGTGGATCAACATCATGCAAGCAATCAATGTCAAGAATGTCCACTAGTGGGACTAGAGCATCACCTTCACCTATGTTACCTTTGTCATTCCACTCAAGTGGTGTAGGTGAGGTGGGAAAGACCAAATGGTGGTCATCATCATCATCTTGATGGAACCATGTGGGCGGTGCATCATATTTCACCATGGTCATCGTCTTTTCCAACGGGAGGACGAAGTTGTCGAGGATCGGCGCGTCATCATAAATGGGACCTAGCACCAAACGAGAAGACACAATAGAGGTAGAGGTCAAGTTGTTAGAAATGCAAATGGCCTTACGAGACCTATCAACTATCTCACTCTCTCTATGTGGTGGTTCACTCACTCCCTCAAAATAGGTGCACTCAAACTCACGTATGGTGGAGTCACTCATCTCACTCAAGTGGTGGGGGTTGTGGCTCTCCTCACATGGGATTTGTGGCAACACATCATATATGGGGCTAGTGGTGAAGTCACTCTCACTCTCAATATGGTGGCACAAGTCACTCAAGTCATCATACGTCGCCGTAGTCGAGGTGAAATACTCAACCATCTCATCGCCGTCGCCATGGATGAATGCCGAAGATGGCACATCATCACTCTCCTCCATGACCGAAGGGAAAATCCCATGCTCGATCATCTCGTCACCATCGCCGTTGATGAAGGCCGAGATGGCACATCATCACTCTCGCCTCCAAAGATGGAAGCATCATCCTTGCTCACCACCTTGTCGCTCGCCTCCAAAGCTTGGTCCTTGGGAGCATCGTCTTGGAGCTCGTCGGGCTTGGACATCTTGGTGGTACTAGCCTCATGCTTTTCGTAGAGCTTGGTCGCCGTGAAGTTTGCTTGGGGCGGAGAAGCCTTGGCCTTCATGAGTTCTTGTTCCGCCTTGAGAGCACCAATGTAGTAGTCGTCCATGGACTTGTAGTTCTCGAGGAAGATGGTCTTGAAGATGTCGTTGTGCAATCCCATCATGAAGTGGAACTTCATCCAAATGGGGTCGTCCACGCCGGCTCGTCACAAGGCAATCATCATCTCCTTGAAGTACTTGTCGATGGACTTGGATCCTTGGGTGGTGTTCTCCAATTGGCGTCGAAGTTGTTCCGTGTAGGTTGGAGGCACAAACTCTCGCCGTAAAGCTCTCTTCGTCTTGGGCCAACTCATCTCGTAGCTCTCCGAAGGTGTGTGAAGCCACCATGCCAATGCGTAGTCGTGGAAGTTTCTTGTGGCGCACTTCACTTGATCTTCGGGACGAACTTGATGTAGCTTGAGGTAGTCGTCCATCAAACGCTCCCACTCGAGGTACTCCTCGGGTTCTTGAGTCCCATAGAAAGGAGTCGCGTGGTCGATGTCGAGGTCGTAGTAGCTCGTGGAAGTCGCGGACTTGAGCTTGGGGAGCTTCTCTTGAGCGTAGTCTTGGGGTTCTTGTTGGCGAAGATGCCGTATGTCCGTAGGCGAAGATGCCTTGAAGTCGCTTGGCGAAGATGCCAAGGGAGATGGTGAAGTCATTGAGCAGTTGTTGATGTAGAGCTCTTGACCTTCATGTTCTTGTTGGTGATGGTGTCGATGCCGATGTGATCTTGCCGAAGATGGTAGCTCGGAAGCATGTGCTCTTGAGCGTCTTCTCGAAGATGAGGAATATCGCTTGTAGGACTTGATGAGGGCTTTGATCTCCTCCATTTTAGCTTGCATCTTGGCGTCGTAGTTGTTGTTCGTGGCATCGAACTCATCGTTGTTGTTGTAGACCGAAGGTGAAATGCCTTGCCTATCCATCACAAGACTCGAGTAGAGGTGAGTAGGAAATGAGATAAACAATACCAAGTTACCTTTTCCCAAAGTTGAGGATGTATCTTGTATCACTCAATGTGAGATGAAAGAATAGTGGAATTGGTACCGGACTTGTTCACTCACACCTATCAAGTAAAGCTTATAGTAGAGCTCGGTGAGGATAGTGGCACAAAAATTTGATGCAAAATGTTAGCAAGAGTCAATAATGTTGAAAGAGATTCACAAATTCGCAAGCGAAACAAGTAGACCAATAGCAATGAAAGGTACACGGAAACACACACACGGATAGATAAATGGGGTCGTGCAACCAAGGAATGAGCACAAAATGTGGAGTCCACGGAAAACGCTCGTGTTGCACAACTCAAGAGAGACGCTAGCACGATTGCTCAATAGGCGGATACGACACTTGTGCACAACCTATAGATGCGAAATGGATAAACTTCTATCCCAAGTATGCTATGTATGTATGGTTCCCGGTGTTTCTCTCAAGCATGATATCATATGATGTAGATTTTGGTATGGCTCTTATTTGCAATGGGGGTATGATGCTATGGCACTTGCTCACGAGCTCTTTGCTCTCTTTTTGCTTAAAAGCTTTTTCTCCTTTTTTTTTCTATGGTCACTTTTGCACAATGCACAAACCAAGATAGCAATTGTGTATATGAGGGAACAAACTTGAGGCACAATGGATGATATGATACCAAGATGATATGGTATGTATGCAATGGAAGGTATGGACCACTAATGTGCACAAGTAACGTTGCCGGCAATACTCAAATGGCTAGTCTCGATAGGCAAGTTACGCAAAATGCGCTAGGGGGTTAACAATGCAATTGCAAGGGTAATATACAATGGTCTCGTCGGGGTTACCATCCTTGGTGATGATGAGAGGCGGTGTTCTTGATATCGAGCCGTTCCTAGTTAGCCGAAACACCCTAGGAAACGGAAAAACCGCGAACTCAAAATCTCACACGTCAAATGTCAAAATGGTGGTAGCGGAAAGCGGTGGTGGTATGCACTTGGCAATGTGGAAGTGGAATGATGGGCTATACACGTGTCGGAGTTGAATTTGCCGTCCCTAAGTAGCCGAAACACCTTAGGAGACACAAGCCACAACTCAAACAAGCTCAAACAACTATTGGGTTAAGTTGGGGGTGTCGGAATTGTATGGTGGGCAAGGTTATGTGGAAGTTTTGGTGGTGGTAGTTGATGAAGAAGCAACCGTCCCTAAGTAGCCGAAACACCTTAGGAGACTCGAATTACTACTCAAACAACCTCAAATGCAATGGGGTGCAATATGGGTTAGGTTGCGGAAGTCGGTGGTGGTAATGCGGATGATATGGTGGAGGGCCTAGGCAAACTTGCGAAATTTTGGAAAATTTGATGGAGTCAAATGGTGTTGGTGGTATTTTTGTGGGATGGGGGATGTCAATAGCTTCAAAACGAGCTAAAGAACGTCAAAATCGGACTCCGGATGAATTAGTTATGGCCGAAACGGTGAAACGGGAAAAGCTGAAATGACAGGGGCCGGACATCCGGGGCTCGGGCCGGATTTCCGGGACCTGATGTCCAGAACCTTGTGCGAAAATGCACTCCAGGAGCCGGATGTCCGGGCTATTGGCCGGATTTCCGGGATGGCCGGATGTCCGGGGGTCGGGCCGGATGTCCGGGCTCCAAATCCGAGGATGAACTCGAGGAACTCGATTTTGGGGTGGAAAATTGAGATTTCGGGGTGAAAATTGCGGAGATTTCGTGGATGGAAGATGGGGAAACTTGGGGAGATGCTAGATCCACTCGAAACCAAGCAAATCCATGGATCAAAATCAACAAAACATCATCAAACCAACAAATCACAAAAAAAATTTGGGGGCTATTTTTGGTGGGGATTTTCGGATTTAGGACGAAAACAACAAAATCAAGCTAGAAATCACGGGGTAGGGGCTCCAAAAACGTGATCAACGTGGCTCATGATACCATAATGATGCAGGGTGGAACCCTATAGCGTCGATCTTTCACGTTTGGAGTGGGATCCCTCGAAGAACACGATGAACACGGGGAAGAACGGGGAGAAATCACAAGGGGAAACACTCAAGAACAAGTCCAATCACACATCCACTAGACAATCAAACACACAAGATCACAAGGTACATGAACAACAAAGGGAAAGATACAAGGTAAGGTTCATCTCCAAGAGGAGGTCTTGATGATATCCTAGATGGATCTTCCCACAGAGGGGGTCTTGATGATATCCCGCAGGATCTTCTCACATGGAGGTCTTGAACTCCATGGGAGTGGTAGTCTCTCTCTCTCAAGAGTAGAGGTAGGAGCAAAGCTCACCTAAGAATGAGCTATCATATTTGCTAACCCTAACTAGGAGGAGGGGGAGAAGTATATATAGTGCTAGTACAAGTTGGGGCGAGTTGGAGGGGTACATGGGCCCTTGGCCCGTTCACTGTGCGCAGACAGGCGCCGGATGTCCGGGTTGGGGGCCGGATGTCCGGGGCTTCGCGAGGCGCCGGATGTCCGGGGCTCGGGCCGGATGTCCGGGCTGAAGTGCAAAACTTCGGATGCGTTCTGTCGTCGATGCCAGATTTCCGGGGAAAAGGCCGAATGTCCGGGCTTTGGCGAGGCGCCGGATGTCCAGGGTTGGCGCCGGATGTCCGGCCGCTGATGCTGTTGGCCGTCTGTTGGTGCAGCTCCTTGGCGGCTGCACAGGCGCCGGATGTCCGGCCTCTGGCCTGGATGTCCGGCCGTTGTAGCTTCAGTAGCTCCGTCTTCTTCCGTCGTCGCTTCCAGGCTTCCCTCGTGGATGGTGTAGTTGTTCCTTGGCGCTTGCACTCCTCCTCAACATCCGTGAAGCTCCGACAATACCTATGCATGCACACGGGAGAAGTGTCAAGTAGTATACCATCCTCGAAGGGGTCAAGTGAGCACGTGTAAAGGAGAAGATTCACCTTTATGTATGAGAAGTAGAGGTCGCACGTGTCACTTGCCAAACGGACTCTTGACATGGTGATGTCCGTAGGATGCTCCGCATCAGGAATGCAAAGAAAGGTTTTGTCCCATCACATGGCGTAACACTTAGCAGAAATCAATGTCCCAAGACAGCTGACAAGAGAGTGCAAATGAGTGGAGTACCATATGCCTCTACAATTGGCTCTATCATGTATGCTATGATATGTACTAGACCAGATGTTTCTAATGCACTAAGTGTTAGTAGCATATACCAAAGTGATCCAGGATTGGCTCACTGGATAGTAGTTAAGAATATTCTTAAGTACCTCAAAAGAACAAAGGATATGCTCCCTATTTATGGAGGGGATGATGAACTCATTGTAAATGGTTACATAGATGCTAGCTTCATGACTGATATAGATGACTATAAATCTTAATCAGGTTATGTTTTTACAATTAATGGTGGTGCGGTTCCTTGGAAGAGTTTGAAACAAAACACTTTTGCAGATTGTACGATAGAAGTAGAGTATATTGCGGCTTCGGAAGCTTCAAAGGAGGTGTTCTGGATCAAGAAGTTTCTTGAAGAAATTGATGTTGTCCCAAGTGTGATGAATCCAATGGTCCTCTATTGTGATAATAGTGGTGTCGTTGCTCAAGCAAAAGAACCAAGATCACACATGAAGACCAAACACATTGAACGCAAGTATCACATTGTCCGACAATATGTTGAGAAGGGCTATGTAAATATTCTCAAGATTCACACGAATTCGAATGTGTTAGACCCGATGATGAAGGCTCTACCACGAGCAAAGCATGAGCA
Source organism: Triticum timopheevii (assembly GCA_963921465.1). NCBI lineage: Eukaryota > Viridiplantae > Streptophyta > Magnoliopsida > Poales > Poaceae > Triticum > Triticum timopheevii. The sequence goes on from OY997268.1 coordinate 577,960,488, forward strand.
ACACCGGATAGCCATAGGTGTTAAAGAGACTATGTAAACTAGATTATTGACTCTAGTGCAAGTGGGAGACTGTTGGAAATATGCCCTAGAGGCAATAATATTTGTATTATTATATTTCCATATTGATAATTAAAGAGTTTATATTCTATGCTATAACTTCTATGATCCTAGAATATGCGATTCATTGGAAAACTCATATGCATGTGTGGAATGATAAACAATAAAATAAAAGGTTCCTAGTCTCTCCTCTAAGACTAGCTCATCTGTTGTTGGTGATCACGTTTTCTGGATCTTAGGATATCGTTAAGTCTAACGATGATCCTAAAACAACATTGAGATTATGACGTTGGAAGAACGATCATACTGAACCAACTGAATCTTGTTTGTTATGAATTGAGTTAATATCGTCTGCATTCAATGGTAAAAACACAGAGTATTAACATGTGATATTGCTCCCTGGACCATGGGAGTTTCGTGGTCACTTCTTACCGTACGACGAGCTTTGGGGTTGCTCAAACGTAACCTGTAACACGGTGATCATAACGACAACTAATAGGTTCATCGAAAAGTTTGACAAGTGGCCAGATAGCTCGAGAGAGGAATTTGCTCCTCCGACAATGGGGAGATATTCTTAGGGCCCTCTCGGTGTGATGGCATTAATCGTCATCTGACCAGACACATGTGACTTCATCACGTGGATGCCGGAACACAATAATGAGAAAGAAGAACAAAACCGATAACAAGGATTTTGGTATAGTGAGCATAGTGATGACTCGGGAGGATACCGATGCATACCGGGTTTTTTGAAGTATCGTGAAGCAAAGGGAACATCACATGATAACCTAACGCTCACGGTCCCGCTATCGGTCATTGAACAAACGATATCGTTCATGTCCATGAGTTACCGAACCTATGGGGTCACAAGCTTTAGGCAATCATGACTTGCTGAGTATTAGTAAGACGGGAGTCATGAGAATATATTTGTGGAATTCTGCTGAAAACAACGTCAGTCCGGGTTAGTACCGTTCAAATCATGCAAATTAGAGTCCAAAACAAGGGCAAATAAGTTTTGAAAAGTAGATACGATGGAGAAGTATCACTTGTCGTGCCCTCGTGGCTCTTCTGGCCCAGCTCCGGTGTTCCGTGGGTCTCCTCTGGTCCATAAAAAGACACCGTAAATTTTCAGCCCATTCCGAGAACTTTTATTTCTGCACAAAAAACAACACCACGGTAGTTCTGCTGAAAACAGTGTCAGTCCGGGTTAGTTCCATTCAAATCATACCAAAACCATATAAAATTGTTGTAAACATGGCATGAATACTTCAAAAATTATAGATATGCTGGAGACATATCAGCACGCATGGGGAAATACAGTAACCTCGTTGAGACAATAGTAATCAAGACCTGAGCTCCGTCAACTCCATTCCAATGGATGCACTCGGGGAGGATCAGAGCCCAGAATATCAACTCGAAGATGAAGCGTCGCCATCCGTCAGAACGCGGCCCCTATGAGAATAAAAACCATAACCTAAACTACTAGTCGGATCCAAGGCACCACGGTGCATCCGTGGGCTTGTCGACAATGCTTGAAGGGGATGAGTGGCCTAGTCATCGCACAGTCAGCAGAGAAGGGGGAACCCTAACCAGGGGACGACCTTAACTAACTCATTAACCTACCAATAGTTTTCTAGGTACAAAAGCTTCCATGGCTTTGAAAAAATAAATTTCATTCTGGTCATCAACGACTTGTGTACATTAATTGGCTTACATGAGAGTATAACTGCTTGTTTTTAGGGTTGTTTGTACTGCTAGTTTGATTAAGGGAGAGGATTTATGGCACGTAGGTACAGGGGCACCGAGTCCCATCACGCGTGTTTTTTTCTTTTGGCTTCCAATTTTTAACCTTTCATATTGTTTGAACGGCAAGTCTAAATTAACTTATGTTTTCATATTCGTGTTTCTCGTGACGAGGGCTTTCAAATGAGATCCATTTTGAATAAGTTTTGATGAGTTTTTAAAATTTTATGAAGTTTCAACTTTTGAAACTTAGTACGAGTGAAAGACAAAACCACAAGTTTCAGTCCTGCGACCGACAAAAACATAAGCTTAAAGTTTCAACTCTGAAACTTGATACGAACGACTAACAAAATCGCAAGTTTCAGAGGCCGTGATCTGCAAAATTGGAAGTTTCAAAAATTAAATCTTAAAATTTATTGTACCCTTGTGCGGGATACAACTAATTTGCGTACGGCGATGCATTCGGGCAGCCAGGCAGGTTCGTGCTCCCACACCGGCGTGCCTCTATGAATTTCCGGTTCGATTAATAGATCGGTGTGCTTTTCATATAGTATAAAATGTAACTAGTAACATACTACACTCGTCGGACAAGTGATCAGGCCCAAGCAGAACTGGAGTCCACCGTATGTATCCATTCACAATTCTCCCCCTTGATGATAATTAAAACACACACACACACACACACACACACACACACACACACACACACACACACACACACACACACACAGACACACACGAGAGAACAAAACAATGATACACTTTTGGTTCTTGGACCATCTGCTTGTTGTATCAAGACCCTCAAAAAAGCCTAACAAGGATAGTAGATAGGTGTGAGAGCCCATGGAGAAAAAGGATTACGGACACAGGGCCCCACCGTTGGCGCGATTCGGTTGGGTGGGTCTGCATCATGCTCTCGCGACGGAGGTGACAATAATAATTCGGCCCTGCAGCAGCGACACATGCCCCCTTTTTTGTTTCCTCCTCACGACAAGAGAGAGAGAGAGAGGACGAGGGGTCAAACAGGGGAGAGAAAGTAATTAAGTAGGCCATTGGCAGCTGCTAATCATCATGTAACCTCAAAACAATCTCACGCGCGCTAATCCCGATGGCCACACTGGCTGGACCGAGCACGCACGACACGAGACGGGACATTCCCTGACCTGACTGCCGCCGCTTTTGCTCCCGGGACGACACGTCAGGAGTTCTCTGAAAAGATCACTCCCGGTTAAACCCTACTTAATTCAGTGGTGCCCCGCCCCTGGTGACCCCTGATGTTCTTGCATCGGGTAGCATTAGGGAAGAACCTGACAGGCGGCCAGTAATACTTTTCACTCGCCCTTTTTTGGTATACGGCAGACAATTCCATGTGAGAACAAATAGTGGTCTCCTGTTGCTTATTTACCACTGTCAAGAATGGTACTACTAATACTCCTGAATATGCAAACGGGACAAATGCAAGAAGAACACATTGCGGGACTGTTCATTCTAATATGTACTTCCTCCGTTCCTAAATTTTAGTGATTTCAATGTGGACTAAATAAGGAGCAAAATAAGTAAATCGACACTACTATGTCTATATACATCTGTATGTAGTCTATATTGAAATCTTTAAAAGATTTATATTTAGAAACGAAGGGAGTATGTACCAAAAGTGAGGCACTGGCTGGCTTAATTGGCAATCTTTTACTAATGGGAAACGTTTGGAGCCGGGGCACCGGCCGAACCACTCGGCCGGTCGCGTCCACGCACGCTTCGCCTCAGCCATCCACCAAGCGACACGTAGGACGCGGGGCCATCCAAATCTTTGCTTTTCTTCAACCTCCCGCAGATCCCACCCCATCCCCGTCTCCCAGCTCCACGGATCTCGCCGCATCCTCGTCTCCTGCCTCCGTCGTTGCAGCACGCAGCGCCGATGCCCGCATCTCCTGCCTCCGTCGCTGCAGCGCGTGAGTAACTCGCCGTTGGCCATGGAAGATCGATTCCCCGCCGGCCATGGATGTAGATCTCACTCCGCCACGCTTGCAGCCCCGCTCGCCATTGGATGCAGCAAGGTCGTTTGACCAATCCCATTTTCGTTGGTTGCAACTCCCACGTGCCTCGTGCTTCTGCCTCGCCGACGACGAGCCGGGCGGCGATGGATGACACCGGAGGCTTCTGCAGAATCGTCGCACCCCCTCATGTTGCAACCGTTTAAAAAAAAGCTTCATCCCCCTAGATGAAAAGCTTCAACCGGATGTAGAGAAAGCTACAAGCGATCAGCGCCATCGCCGGAGAGCTACAACCGTTGACATGAAATGCTACAACCTTCGATTAAAAAAGCTTCAACCGAAACGACACAAAAAGGCTTGACCAAGTGCTGCTAAAAAGAAAATAGCTACAACTTTTGGTAGAAAAGCTTCAACGGTTGTTGGAAAAAGCTCCAACCATTGAGAGAGAAAGCTACAACTAGACACTATAAAAAAAAAGAAAGCTTCAACCAACGACGGCTGGAGGTGGAAGAAGATGATAAAATGCTGCAGTTTTGCTACATGCTTCAACCGGCATAGATTTTTTCTACAACTGGCATAGCATTTTGCTACAACTAGCATCACGTTTTGCTACAACACAAAGCCGGCGTGGCGGTTTTGCTACAACTAGCATCGTTTTTTGCTACAACCGGCATAATGTTTTGCTACATCAATCACGGCCGAGCTGCGACCCGCGACGACGACGACGGCTTTTTGTTACAACTGTCATAGGTATTTGCTACGTCCGGCAACGGGTTTTCTTACATCCGTTCATTTTTTTAGAATGCAAATGTTTGCTACCTGCAACGGTGAGCTACAACCAGCGACAATGGCGACCTTTCTTTTTTGTTGCAACCGTGTCTCCATTTTGCTACGACCAACAACGAAAAATGCTACAACGGCCAATCATATTTGCTGGAACCAGTCAATCGCCAGCGAGGCGGAGCTGCATCCATGGCGTGCGCGTGCGGGATCCATCCATGGCGAGCGCGGACGGCGAAGCTGCATCCATGGCGAGCGCGGCCAGCGGAGCTGCATCCATGGTGAGCACGGCCAGCGGAGCTGCATCCATGGCGAGCGCAGATCTCCGGCGAGCGCGGGCGGCGGAGCTGCATCCATGGCGAGCGCGGTTCTTGGGCAAACACGGAAGGCCGGCGAGGGCGCCCACCGGCGACGAGGGCGCCGCGGTGGTGCTTCAAGCTCGGCCTTTTTCTCGCGAGGTATAGCGTGCCCACGGCGCTCGGGCTGTTGCTTTTTTTTTTTTGAAAAAATGACTCGTGAGGAGGAAGAAACGAGGGATAGATCTGACGGTCTTTGATCGCTGAATCGGGCGGCCAGGACTGGACCGGCCCAACTGTTGGGCCGGTGCGCCGGCGCCTAGCGTCGCCCTTTACTAATACTATATGAATTCGATTCGGTTCATCACCTTCATGTGACTGCCACCATACGCAGCAGCAGCCCGCCGTTCACCACATACATATTTTCGCCATAAAGCCAACCGCTTTTCATCTGTCAAAATTCCTCACTCCAGACCTTTCTAGCCAGCATGGCTAGCAGCGATCCACGGATCCATCGAACGAGCGGGAACAGCATGCAGACCGATGGATCGGAAAGCTGCGACGGCACGCGATGCATGCATGTTCCGTTCCGTTCCGTTCTTGGACGGCCGGTTAAGGCTGATGGCCTGTCGCCCTTCCCTTCCAACGCAGCCAGCTTAACCATAACAGCATCTATCTACCCAACAAAAAGCGCACTTAACAATAACAGGATAAGCTTGTTAGCCTGTTACGCTTCGGCCGTACGTAGACACACGTATAAACTACAGACGTGCGGCGGCCAATCGCCAGGCCTCCAGCTATACACAAATCATGCTGCTCCGGTGATGCATCTAGAACTACTATAGTACTGGTACAAAATATCATGCTAGCTAGTGTACTCCTAGCACTAAGCCATGGCTTCCCATACATACATGTACTTTAAGTAACATATCCTGGGGCTGAAACTCCAGTTCACCAGAAAAATATATCCGGAAACCCGGAAGTGTAGCAGTAGTGTAGTGCAATGTAATGCATGTAAAGCAAAAAAATTGTGGGTGTGCGTACGTACGTGTCCGTGGGAGAAGAAACGGGGGTGCAGATCGACCAGAGCTTGGTTGCTTGGGGCCGGCCATGCACCACCAAAACCGACCCTACCAGCTGAACCGGCCGATGCGGTGCGACTCTCCGTTCATGGCCGGCCGGCCACCCTCTGGACTCGACACGTACGTACACCCGCGTACTGACAGGCAAGTTGCAAAAGGGCGGCCGGCTTTACGTAGACGGTACACTACGCGTACATACGTATGTCTTTGCGTATGTACTCGACGGCATTTTAGGCTACGAGGATTTCCACTCGTGAAGAGTTTGTTGCAGGAGATTATTGCTCTGTGTTGTGGCAGAATATGCACATGTCCCATGCATGGCAATAGCTAGCAAGCACAAATGGAGGATCCGTGGAGGTGGAGACATGTGGTGCAAGTACAGCTTGTGTTGCTACATGCATGTGCATGCATGTGATGTGCCCTTTTGTCATTGGCACAACTGTGCGTGCGTATATGATCAGTATGTTGATGTGTATACCGGAGCTACATGCATGCATTGCATTGGAGCCAATGAAGTGGAGATCGATATTGGGAAAGAGAAGGCCAAAGGTGACCCATAAGTACGGGTTCTTCCGTGTTCGTCGCCTTCAATCTTCCCCTAGCTTCTCCTAGCTAATTAGTAAAAAAAAGTTTTTCAGACGTGTACTCACATCCGTTGCCTCTAGAAACTGGGCCAGTGGACCAGCTGCAGGGCAGCAAAAGTCAAAAGACGTAGTACGCGCAGGAACGAGCTTTCCAAAGGGAGGCGTACTTTTGATGCGATGTGACGGGTATTGCATTGCATTGCATTACATGGGGACGCTACTCCTCGTGGCTGTTTTACTTTCTGCCGTAAGTTGATGATCGATGAGTGCTACACACATATATGCACTCGATCGAAGGTATCCACAGCAAAGATCGACATGCATGGACAGAAAGATAAGGCCGGGGTAGACGGGAAAGGCGCGGAGCATTATGGGCATGCATTTCCAGAGACGACGGTACTCGATGCATGTATATCTATCTACCACACAAACCAGCTCGATCACGGTTTATCTTTCTGCATAGCTCTCATTGGCTGGTCCCGGTCCACATGTTACCTTTGTGTTAGTTAACTCTGAAATGGTGTTTACTTTGGAGTATGGGGCATCTCTCGGACTGATTGTATCCTACATCCAGTGCCCGCGGCGGCAGGCTAACCGTCGCTATCAAAATGACTTCACTGGTTCACTGTCTATCATTAGTTACCTAACCGTGCTTGAAAGAAAAGCCTTTTCTGTGTGAACTTGACCGTGCTTGTAAAGATTGTCGGTCGGACGTCAACTTTGTTTTTCACCAAAGTTAGTTTGGACTTGAGATGAATTCAGAGATCGAGAGTCAAACGAACATGCATGCAATTCAAGTTACGCATGAGAACACGGTACTACTACCACTGCTGCAACAGCAGGAAGAGAGTGAAGTGCTGTGCCGATGGAGCAGAACACAGGAAGTGGGGCGGTGCGGTGCGGATGGGGATGGGTCGTCGCCCGCGCGCCCATGGCCATGCACGTCTCGCCCGGTCGGACGGCCCGAAAGGAGCCGCAAGTACGTCACCGCCGGTCCAATCATGAGCCAGCCCCCGCGCGCCTCCCCTCCCGGCCGGTATCATTATCCCCTTCACCGTTCGGCGTGTGCGCGACGCCGGCCGGCCGGCCGGCCGTCTGCCGTAGGCCCCGCCGCCCACCACCACCGCTCTATCCCCTTCTTCTTCTTCCTTATCTCGCACAAGTTTAGCGTGCCGGCGCACGCTCAGGCGCACGCACCGGCACAAACTTACCTTGCTTATACTACCAAATCCACGTCCATCAACAACACTTACGAGATATCTTCACGGTTATTCGGGGTAATGGACACGACGCTGCATGTTTCGGGCGTGGATAGGCCGGCCCGTCCCGGAGACAGACAGCTTGTACATGTCACTCCCTTTTGTGCGCGCACTTTGCTGCCTTTTCTCGATCGTTTGGTGAAGAAAAGATATATGTGTATTGTGTGGGACGATCGAGATCGATCCTTCCTTGGCGAGCTAGCTTGGCGTAAGCGGCAAAAAGGCTAAGGATAGCATGGCATAGCATGCATGCACAGCTACCTTGACAGTAACACCACAGTGCGGTGTAGTACTACTACTACCACTGCTACAGGATATATGCCATGGCATATTGTACTATACTATGCTCGCTCGCCCGCTGCTTGAAGAGAAAGACTCTCTTTTACCTTTTCTTGTCAAAGCCACATGAAGTGCAACTGTACGTGCAACGTGATCAAAGTGCTAGTACTACTCTACTAGACCTTCAACTCAAAAAAAAAAAAAATCGAGCACAAGATGTCTGCAAACTTGCATTTGCTTAGTGACTGGCGGTGCTCGCAAGGGATTAACTTGGTGACACACAGATAGACATCGGTGGATGAAAAACAGTCTTGCTAAATCTTAGTTGACTAAGACTTTGTTAATGTCTCAGTCGATGCTATAATTGTGAGATGTTACATTGACATATGCGCAAATTTTTTTAGTTTTTCTTATATGTTATGTCACTTGACTGAGACTTAGTTAAGTCTCAATCGACTAAGACCTTGCCACATCCAAAAACGTAGAGTACCTGGCCTTCTATAATCTAGTGGAGGTCGAGGTTTACATACCGCAACAGATATACCTACACAACGACCAAAGGAAAATAGAACTTGTTGCTATTCATACGCTCCTACGTGTTGTGGGACTCTGGATCCAAGGAGGAATGGAGGTTGGTAAAGCGAAAGGGACGGCGCAGCACGTTTCGGCTACTGAAAAAAGGTGACGGATCGATGCGGGATAGATAGACGTTACAGATAGAGAGCTAGCCAGATACTTGTGGCACACTCTTACCACTTTTGATACATGCATATGCATGTGATGTGAGCATCAAGCTTGTTTCCTCTCCATCTCTTTCCCTGGATTCGTCGATTCTTTCTCTTCCCGGTCTGTGCTACATGATCTCCGCGTGCGTGTATGGCCTGTCCATCCTTCGCCGCCATCATTGCTAGCATCCGCGCATTCAGTTCATATATGGGTATTGGGTATGGACGGAGCGCCGCCCACCGGCCGGCCGCCATGGTTGCCTGCAAAGCGAGCTCAAGCTAGCATGGCAACGAACACGCGCCTGCATGCATACCCGGAAAGTGCATGACGAATCGTCGATCCATTACAAAACGACCACTACAGCACTACTACCGCTGCTGCATGCATGCATGCATGCAGCTGGGACAATACGTGCGTGCGTGCTTGATCAGATCGATCGATTGAATCGAGCAACCGAACACGAGCGAGGCGCGCGCGTATTAGTGCCGGTCTGAGCGCGTCCACGGAACGGAATCATGGAGGGACTGGCTGGCTGGCTGGCCGGCCGGCAGTGTGTGTACGCCATCGATGGACTTCGTGGACTAATAACCGGCGGAATGATCGTCGATCGATGGGTCGATCTGGTGACGACGACGAACGTACAATGAAGCTAGCGGCCGATCGGAATGATACGGCTCAGAAAAGTTGGTTCACAGCTACGTCCTTCATGATCTGGTCTAATGGCAAGAAGACAAGTGTGTACATAAATGGTAATACAGTGGTGCTAGCGCTAATACTGTGCATGCATGCATGCTCTCGCGAGTCACATTCACTAATTAACGTGTTTAATGACATACATGCATGCATGATGCATCCATTGACCGTGCATACTGCCATTACTGACGAGTTGATTTCGACGTCAGGGGTTAACAGAGACTTGACGCACAATCAGTACATATATAACCGGAAAATTATCTGCTCGATCTGTGCCATCTACTTATGTTATGATCGAGAGCAGAGAGCAGTGCATGTGACTGTCACTGCCATGCACTCTGCTCTCCCTGCATCCGCAGTGGGTGGCCGGCCGGGGCGGTGCCGCGCTCTCGCTTGCCTTTCATGCCCTCTGCTCGAGTGCTCCATCGATCGATCACTGCCGCGTTACAGCCTTGCCACGGCACGCACACGAGCGCGCGCGCGTCCCGTTGGATCCATCTCGACTCCCCACTCGCCCTGTCCACCGCGTCGTGGTTCGGAAACGAAACGTAGGCCTTACATCACGCCCGTACTCCTGCGCCCGATCGGTGGCCGGCCGGCCGCCCGTGCCGCCCGGCCGATCGACATGATTCGGCGCGCCTAGCCCGCTCGCTGTCACCGCCAGTTTTCCAGTGGTCTTTTCGATCGTGGATGCAGAGTTACTGTTCCTCTCCTCTCTTCTTTTACCTTTTCTGCCATGGCATTCACACGCCAATGGTTGAGCTGAAAAGCTAGAGCAAGGGGCATCGATCGATCCATTGCAGCCCACTCCGGGGTGCCCTTGCGTTGCGATCTCGATCGATTGATTGCCACGCTCCTTATTGGTGCTACGCTACACCTTTCGTCTCTGCGACTCTTCTATCGGGTAATTATTCCCATCCAGTGATCGATCGGGCATGCACTGTTCTGCGTCTGCATTGACGTACGTGTGCTGCCTTTTGCTCTGCTACCTCTCGCCCTATTCTGGTTTTACCTTTTTCCCTTCTTTTCTTCTAGCTTTATGCAAAAGATGGATTTGTTGCTCTTTTTTGGGTGGAATTTGGTGCTTGTGTAGAGCGCAATGAAGAGGAGACTGGTAAGAAGAAAGAGATAGAGATGATGGGCCAGTAAATGCATTTTCTCTTGGAAGATAGGGGGTGAGATAAGGAACCCTTTCCTCGGAAATTGCCCATGGTGCTCTGGCACCTCGATGCCAGTTTCCAAAAACCATTTTCTACAACACAAAAAAAAAATTGTAAACACACATACACATATAAACAACGTATGTGCAAAATATCATAATATTTTACTTACACACTTCGCGTATATGTATTTTCAGATGGACCCTTTTTTTGTTGGACCACATTTGTTTTTTATTCAGCTTATAAATTACTCCCTCCGTTCCTAAATATATGTCTTTTTAGAGACTCTAATATGGACTATATACGGAGCAAAACGAGTAAATCTACACTCTAAGATGTGTCTATATATATCCGTATGTAGTCTGTATTAGAATCTCTAAAATACTTATATTTAGGAACGGAGGGAGTACGTATGTTTCAAATAAAATTCATGGATCCGTACTGAACACATACAATTATCCACAGAATTTTTATGATTTTTTAAAACTTCTAAATATTTTTTATTTCTATTTTTAAGTGTCCTCCATGGTGCTCAAGCACCAGAACTACGCTATCATAACTTTTGTTTAGAGGTAGAGGCTATCATAACTATGAGCGTCTGTATTTGTCTTGCCCGCAGCGAGACGGACGTATAGCTCGCCTGAAGCAGCCTCATAGTAGGCCCACCCACTAGCGGCCGTTCCACTCGGTTTCTTTTCTTTCGTTCATACCATTTGGTTTTTCTTTCGTTCGCTCTTTTTTTACCTTTTTTTACTTTTGTTTATATTTTTAGTTTATATTTTTAAATATTCAAGATATATATATTTACAAGCTAGATTTAATTCAGTTTTGAAAAGCGTTCATCACGCATTGCAAATGTCCATGTAGTGTCCAAATATTATTCCCAGCATTTTCCAAAAATGTTCGGGACATTTACAAAAAAACACATGTTTGAATGTTTTGTTAATTTTGTTATGTATTTATTTCCTTTAAATGTAAGAATGTGTTCACGTAGTTTGTTAGACTCGCTCATACCATTCACACAATTGTTCATCACATGAAAAAAGTTCACATGTTTCGAAAATTATGTTTCGTAATTAAAGACATTATACAAATCCGACATTCAAAAAATGTTCATGCTTTATAAAAAATGTTCTAACACATAACAAATGTTTCCAGTGTTAAAAAATATATTTTGAGAATTAAGGGAAAATGTTCAATGTGCATTATAACCATGTATTCAAAACATTTTCAATGTGTATTTGACAAACGTTCAACTTGTATTTCAGAAAGATGTTCAAGGTGTATATGAAAAATGTACAACCTATATTCGAAAATATGGTCCACATGTATTCGAAAATGAAAAAAAGGAAAAAGTTAAAATAAAAAATAAAAAATAAACTGATACATAACACATGAAAAAGAAAAAGAAAACCACGTGAAACCTTTTAGAACCTGTTCGTGCAAGTTTCCCCAAACCGCTCCTAGAAGCTAGACGAACACATGTTATGGGCCGACGGTTAATGGGAGCGCCGAAGGCAAGACAATATTAGGTCTTGTGATTATAACTGAGCTTTCTTCCCCTATTGACAGGTCTTCTCAATCAGCCCCATACCGATGTTTGTAACGCCTTCCACCTTGGTGGAGACAGCCAAGCGAGAACTCCTATCAGCTGCTCATTGTGAGCAGATAGAAAGTTGAGAAAACGCACGAGGCCTCATGGGCTAGCGGGCCAGTACGAGCACTCTGGTTTCTTTTCTTTGTTTTTCATTTGGTCCCCCCCCCCCCCCCCCCCCTAAAAAATAGCTTATAGAATTTTAGTAGATTTTATTTAAAATACATATTTGCAATCTTCTACGCCACCCCAAGGGCCTTACATACTTATTCCTACCTCCCAATAGGTATGGATTCTCAACTCCCAATTCAAAAGATGGAAAAGGAAGGTTGGAATGACTATACATATCAGTAGATCTCTTCGTTGAGAGGTGGAATCCCTCTCAAGTTGTTGGAAACCATGGAGATAGGAAAAAACCTCAAAGCCGAGTAGGCACAAAGTTGTCTCAAATATCAAGAGGAAGGTCGACTGAATTGGAATATTTATTTATTTTCTAAATGTCAAGTTTTCTATCATTTCACAACCTATTAGTTTTCAAAATAAATTGTTCATTAATTTTAAAATGGTCACATCTTTTAAAAATCTTCAAAAATTTAAGTAACCTTTAAAAAAATGTTACTAAACTTTAACAAAATGATTTTTAATATATTTATATATTTTGGAAGATATTTTGAGAATTTTAAAAATGTTTGTGTATTTGGAAAAAGGAAAAAAGAAAACTAAAAGATAATAAGAATAAGAAAAAAGGAAAAACAAAGGAAAAGGAAAAAACCGAGAGGCAAAACAAAACCGGTTTGATACCAAAACAAAAAATAAAAGGGAGTATTGGCAAAATCAAATGCACAGTGTGACAGTATCCTATGCGTAACGAGATGATATTCTCTTGAATGGCTCGGGCCAGTTCATGTGCCCTGTGCATCGTTCATACTCATAAATAAGAAAAGATTCAAAATCGAATGCTACTATATGCATCTAGAGGAGTATTTGGAATAATATTTTTCTATAATCCATTATTGCACGGGTTTCTACTAGCAGGACTTCGCTGCACGGGACGGGTCTTCGACGAAAAGCGAACTCCACCCTGTTGGAGTCTATTTGACCCAATGATCACTAAATACGAAATACCCACTGTCGTGGTTCTAAGTCTGACAGTAGAATAGGGGGGTAGGAATGGAGAGGCAAGATCCTAGCTATGTGGTAGTTGTGTACGCAAGGTGTTTACGAGTTCAGGCCCTTCTCGGAGGAAGTAACAGCCCTACGTCTCGGAGCCCGGAGGCGGTCGACTGGATTATATGCATATGAATTACAAGGGTGCGAACCCTTTACACTGAGGAGGGGGGTGGCTTATATAGAGTCTGCCAGACCCCTCTGGCCCTCAGTTATGCAGGGTTTAAAGTACATTAAGGCCTGGCGTTACTGGTAACGCCCTACATAAAGTGCTATCATGACCATAAAGACTACTTAATAACAGATCGTTTGGGTGCAGAGTGACCCTAGATCTCCTGGTGGTCGAGTGAGAGGCTTCATGGTCGAGTGTCTTCGTGTCCGTCGAGTGGGATCCTTCCAGGTCGACTGAAAGGCAGTTTCTTCTAGAGATGTCCTAGGGAAGGGTACTTTGGACAGGTCCATGACCCTACCCTAGGTGCATGGCGTCATCATTAGCCCCCGAATGGATCGAGGTTCGAGTGAGGAAGGAGTTGAGGATTCTTCCGACCTGTTCTTCATGCTATGAGTGTGTCTTGTTCTGGATCAATGACTTTAAGTGATGGCATCAACTTCTTTTTTAGTCGCCTTGATCCATTCTTTGTATCTGTCGAGTGACTTCTATGTGCTTGGAGATTTCCGAGCGACGGATCGGAGGAAATCTCCGGTCTGACAAGTTGCCCTCCTGTTCGCGGATTTAACGAGATCCGAATTTCGGGAAGCGCGCGAGGCGGAGGAGGCCGCAGTACTCGGATGGGATAAGGCAGGGACGCCTCGCTCTTCGCGCCACCTTTTTCGCCACGTATTGCGCGCGTGACTGTTGCGGGATTTGACAAGTTCGTCCGGGCCTACCAGTCAGCCACTCGGAAGGGACTTCATATAAGGTGCTGGACGGGGTTTTTTTGAACAGTGCGCATCATTTTCCCCTCCCTCTTCCTCAGATTCACCTGCTGCGTTCGCCACCATCCCAGCGCTGCTGCTCTGTGCCTGCTTCGCCAGCGACGATGGTGAAGGAGAAGACAACGGCTTTGGAGCGGGCGAAGAAGGCGACTACAAAGGCGAAGGGGAGGGTGACCAGTCGGGGCGGATCCTCGTCGCGGGCCGGTCTGCCGCAAGGCTGGATCCAGGGAGACTGGATCCGCTCGACCATCCTCTAGAAAGACCTCGACGACCTAGCCAATGAAGGACTGATCCCTCATGGATCAGCGAGGCTTCCGGGGAAGGAGTGGCAGCCGCAGCCTCAGGAGGGTGAGTGCGTCCTCTTAGCTACCCACGTCGACCGCGGGTTTTCTCTGCCGCCGAATGCTTTCTTTCGGGGATTTTTGAACTTCTTTGGGGCGCAACTCCACCACTTCACACCCAACTCTATCGTCTATCTCGCTGCTTTCGTGTCTTTGTGCAAGAACTTCTTGGGTTGTCGGCCGCATTGGGGCCTTTTCAAACACATTTTCACCTGTCGCTCTCAGACGGTGAAAAAGGCTAGTCCGAGTGACGAGAAAACCCAAGTAATCCAGATGTGTGGGGGTCTTGGGGTTCAGATGAGGAGTAAAAGTGCTTTTCCAGCCATGATCCTTCCCGAGTCTGTCCGAGGGTGGCAGTCAACCTGGTTCTACTGCCAAGACCAGCCGACGCCAGGGCAGTCGACTGGACTCCCTCCTTTCTCCATGGACCGAGTGAACAAGCCGTCCTCTCTGAAGGTGGTCTCAGAGGAGAAGGCTCAAGTTAAGGTGTTGGTAGAGCGTGTAGTTCAGCTCATCCGTGATGGGGTGACTAGCATGGATCTTCTGGAGGTTTTCCTTCAACGGCGCATTCAGCCACTTCAATATCGAGGCCATCCGATGTGGATGTACTCTGGTACCGAAGACACCACTCAGGTCCACCCGGAGGAGGTCGACGATGCCACACTGGAAAGGTGGATGACTGCCATCACAGGGAACAAAGATAACCCTCGCGGAGCTAGGAGGATCCCGCCACTCGACCATTCATACGAACCAGACAAGGTATAATCACTTATCTCCGACCGTGATCCTGTTGACTTCATTCAGTTTTTCTACAATTCAATCGACTGACCTTTGTCTTGTTTTTTGTCTTCCAGGTCACTACAGAGATGTACTCGATGCCCAACAGGGCGCAAGAACAGACCGAGGAGGAGGAAGGGAGTGGAGGTGAAAGTCAGGAGGAGTGGGAATCCAATGGCGAGGAGGGTGAAGAGGATGCCGGCTCTGATGAGGAAGAGGTGGAGGAAGAGGAGGAGGAAGTCGAGCCTCCCCGTACTGAAAGACGATCCAAGCTCGCCCATGACCCTGCAGTCGAGCGCGGCAAGGCGGCCGTGCCTGTTGGGCAGTCAACCAAACGTCCTCGGACGACCTCTCCGGCGCCGACTGAGAAAGCGTCGAAGCAACCCCGAGCGGCGTCATCAAAACCGACGAAGGCCCTGCCGAAGATGAGGATGGCGATTCCCACTATTTCCGGGTAATGGCATATCTTATATTTTCTTGTTTAACATGGATACACTCTTGGTCGACTCGTTCGCTGACCGACTGAATTCTGGAATCGCAGTGCTGCTACTTCTGAGACCTCAACCAGACATGAAGATCAAGAAATGGAGGATGCTATCACTTCCAACCCTGGTATGATCTCTGTAGTTTCGCTTTCGGTCAATAGGATCTTCATTTTTAACTTTAATCTTTTCTGTAGCTCCACCTAATATCATCATTGATCTCCCTGATGATGACGATGAGGAGCCGCTGAGGCAGAGGAGGAACAGGAAAGTGTCTGCTGGCAAGACTGCTCAGGTTGTATCAGCACCTGAGACGCTAGTTCCGGAGGGGGGCAACGTCACTCGGACTACAATGTCCTTTGCTGTGCCGCTGACGAGTGCTCGCCCTTCGTCGTCGAGTGCTGATCCGCCTTCCCTTTTCTCCACCCACCACGTCCCAGAGGACTAAGCAGGCGCTGCTAAAGAAGCTATACGCTAGGCGGGGGTCATGATGGAGCAAGTGAAGGCGATCCGAGACGCCAGCCAAGCAGCTTATGATGCAAGCTCAGCCCTTCAGAGCAATGTCCAGGTTAGTTAATCACCGCTTGTTCTGTTAGGATATGGTACCTGAAATTTTTTCTTTCTGAAGATTTTAGTATCTGTACACCCACTAGGTGTGTCGATTGAATATCTGGATTGGTGGGGGCACGCTGAGCGCACCCACTGGGTGTAGTCCCCGAGACTATGGTGGACTGCTGGCAGTCGACTATAGTCTTTATACCTTGAACTTTTTCTCTTTACTTTCTCCACTCGGTCTGGTCGAATGGAATTATGTAACCAGTGGGGGCACGCTGAGTGCACCCACTGGGTGTAGTCCCCGAGACCGTGGTCGACTGCTGGCAGTCGACTATGGTCTGAAGAACTTTTTTTTTAGTGTCGTTGACAGCTGGCAGTTAGCTATGAATTAGGATCATAACCTTTTTATCTCTTTCGGTCGACTGATCGATCCGAGCTGGTAGTACCAGTGGGGGCATGCTGAGTGCACCCACTGGGTGTAGTCCCCGAGACTACAGTTGAATGTTTTGATTCGGCTGTAGTCTTAGAAATGCTACGATTTTTCTCTTAGTCACTCGGAAATGGCCTATCTTTGATATCTGTCGACTGATCTTTCGCAGAAATCTTGCGAGCTTGTGGCTCGTTACACTGAGTTGGAGAACAAGCATATCCAGCTCGAACTTGATCTGAAGCTTGTCCAGGAGAACTTCACGAAGGCGAAGGAGGAGGCAAAAGGTATGTTTGGTGAGAACCTTGACGAGTGCCCTTATTTTTTGTCCATTCCTGAATCTGATCTCACTTTCATTTTGCAGATAAACTGAAGGATGCTCTGAAGAAGAAGGACCTTGACCTCGCCGAGGCGCAGAAAGCGGCTTCGGACAAGACGAAACTCGCGGAAGAAAAGCTGGCTTCAATCAGCAAACTTGAAGAGGAGAATACCAATCAGAAAGCTGCTCTCGATGCGGCCAACAAAGAGGCTAGCCGACTGAAGAATGACAAGATTGCTTTGAGCGACAAGGCTAGCGAACTGGCGGGAAAGAAGAATGATCTAGAGGTTTATCTGATAGGACTCTCCAGGAAATTATTCCTCATGCTTGAAGGTAATCCCTTATAACCGACTGACTTGTAATTATGGACTTACCACAACAAACAGCTGGCTTATCTTTGGGTTGTGTTTACAAAATTTTGCCAAAACTTTGAGGAAGAGATTGGTCGAGTGGAGACAAGCCTGGATCCCATCAACTCTCCCGTGAAGGATGAAGCTGCCATGAACGTGCTCCGACTGGAGTCTCGTGTTGCTGCTGTGGTCGACTATCTTGCCAGACTGAAGGTTGCAATGTCGCGCATCGACACAACACTCTGGCCGGGGGAAACACTTCAGAATGACCTCGAGTCTCTGATGACTCGACTAAACGAAGTTCCAAGTCGAGTGCAAGAATGGAAGAAGTCTTCTGCCAGGTGTGGTGCTGATGTTGCTCTGTCTCTGGTCCGTGTTCACTGCAAGGACGCGCGAGAGGACAAGCTGGCGTCTCTCAAGGTGGCCAATACCAAGAAGCATGACTTCAGATCTTTCATGGAGACCTTCATTGCTGCTGCCACTCGGATTGCAGATGGAATCGACCTGGACGAGTTTGTCGCGCCTTCCAGTCCTCCACCGGAGGAGTAAAAAACTTCTATGCTTGATGCCTTAAATTTGCCTCGGAATGCCGAGTGGTTTTTGTAACCGATAAACTTTAACAGGATCGATGCCTGAGCACTTCTGGATCTGTAGGATGCTATCTGAACTTGGTTTTGCCGTTGAATATGTTTGCATCTGCTTTCGAGTGAACATTGCTCTTCACTCGGTATATATTTTAATGCTTGAGACGCAACTCTGTGGTGGTAAGTCCGGTTGACCTGCGCCTCGTCATCCTTGTAGAGCGGAGTAGATTAAGAACTTAGGCGAGCACTGGGCTACAGCTAAGCCCCCGAGTGGGAGGTTTGTTCTCTACTCGGTAGGATTTTCAAAAACTTAGGCGAGCACTGGGCTGCAGCTAAGCCCCCCCGAGTGGGAGGTTTGCTCTCTACTCGGTAGGATTTTCAAAAACTTAGGCGAGCACTGGGCTGCAGCTAAGCCCCCCGAGTGGGAGGTTTGCTCTCCACTCGGTAGGATTTTCAGACAAGTAGGCGAGCACTGGGCTGCAGCTAAGCCTCCGAGTGGGAGGTTTGCTCTCCACTCGGTAGGATTTTCAAAAACTTAGGCGAGCACTGGGTTGTAGCTAAGCCCCCGAGTGAGAGGTTTGCTCTCCACTCGGTAGGATTTTCAGATACTTAGGCAAGCATTGGGCTGCAGCTATGCCCCCGAGTGGGAGGTTTGCTCTCCACTCGGTAGGATTCTTTGTGGCGTAACTCGGAAGGAGAAGGTAGCAGTCGACCTGCACCTCGTCCTCCTTGCGGAGTGCATGTTGTATTTGTGGCTTAGCTCGGAAGGAGAAGGTAGCAGTCGATCTTCACCTCGTCCTCCTTGCGGAGCGCACATTGTATTTGTGGCGTAACTCGGAAGGAGAAGGTAGCCGTCGACCTGCACCTCGTCCTTCTTGCGGAGCGCACATTGTATTTGTGGCGTAGCTCGGAAGGAGAAGGTAACAGTCGACTTGCACCTCGTCCTCCTTGCGGAGTGCACATTGTATTTGTGGCGTAGCTCGGAAGGGGAAGGTAGCAGTCGACCTACACCTCGTCCTCCATGCGGAGCGCACATTGTATTAAGTACTTAGGCGAGCACTGGGCTGCAGCTAAGCCCCCGAGTGGGAGGTTTGCTCTCCACTCGGTAGGATTTTCAGATACTTAGGCGAGTACTTGGACTATAGCTAAGCCTCCGAGTGGGAGGCTGGCTCACCACTCGGTAGGATTTTGAAACTTAGGCGAGTACTTGGACTGCAGCTAAGCCTCCGGGTGGGAGGCTGGCTCACCACTCGGTAGGATTTAAAAGTACTTAGGCGAAACAGATTCGCAGCTAAGCCCCCGAGTGGGAGGCTAGCTCACCACTTGGTAGGATTTAAAAGTACTTAGGCGAAACAGATTCGCAGCTAAGCCCCCCGAGTGGGAGACTGGCTCACCACTTGACAAGGATTTTTTTTACAAACTTAGGCGAAACGGATTAGCAGCTAAGCCACCCACTGGGAGACTTCTCATGTAAACAAAAGTAACAACAATCACTGGGAAAATTATAACACTCTTGTCTTTGATAAATAAACTACAGGAGTACTTTTATTACATCTCATCCGAGTAAATACTTAAGTATAAAAGGGGCGGAGCAGCTCCGCGTTCCAAGCTCGGGGCTCGTCAATCTGGTGACCGACATTGTAAAGGTGGTACGCCCCATTGTGGAGAACCTTGGTGACGATGAAGGGACCTTCCCAAGTAGGAGCAAGCTTGTGTGGCTTCTACTGATCCACTCGGAGAACCAAATCTCCTTCTTGGAAGGCTCGACTCTTCACGTTTCTGGCATGGAAGCGACGTAAGTCCTGCTGATAAATGGTCGATCGGATCATGGCCATCTCCCTTTCTTCTTCTAGAAGGTCGACTGCGTCCTGTCAGGCTTGCTCTGCTTCATCTTCAGTGTAGAGTTCGACTCGGGGTGCGTTGTGAAGCAGGTCGCTTGGCAAGACTGCTTCAGCTCCATAGACCAAGAAGAACGGAGTTACCCCAGTCGACCGATTAGGTGTGGTCCTTAATCCCCAAAGTACTGATGGAAGTTCGTCGACCCATTCACCTGCCGCATGCTTGAGATCGCGCATCAGTCGGGGTTTCAGCCCTTTGAGAATTAGACCATTTGCTCGTTCGGCTTGTCCATTCGACTGGGGGTGAGGGACTAAAGCATAGTCGACTCATGTGCCTTGAGATGCGCAAAAGGCTCTGAATTCTTCAGAATCGAAGTTTGACCCATTGTCAGTGATGATGGTATGCGGAGCTCCATACCGGAATACCAACTCTCTGATGAAGCTGATAGCAGTGCCAGCATCCAGATTCTTTATAGGCTTGGCTTCAATCCATTTAGTAAACTTGTCGACTTCTACTAGCAAGTGAGTGAAGCCGCTCCTGCCAGTTCTCAGTGGTCCGACCATATCTAACCCCCAAATAGCGAAGGGCCAGATGAGTGGAATGGTTTTCAAGGCTGAGGCGGGTTTGTGCGATAAATTGGAGTAAAACTGACATCCTTCACACTTGTCAACTATCTCCTTTGCCATTCCATTTGCTCTCGACCAGTAAAATCCCGCTCGGTATGCTTTAGCCACAATAGTCCGAGAGGACGCATGATGGCCACAGGTCCCCGAGTGGATATCGTCAAGGATTATCCGACCTTCTTCTGGCGTTATACATTTCTGACCGACTCCGGTCGCGCTTTCTCTGTACAGCTGTCCCTTTATCACGGTAAAGGCTTTGGATCGGCGGACGATCTGTCGAGCTTCTTCCTCATTCTCTGGGAGCTCTTTCCTTAAGATATACGCGATGTACGGCTCTGTCCAGTCGGGAGTGATGACCAACGCTTCCATGATCAGGTCCACCACCGCTGGAACTTCAACTTCAGTCGGATCTGTGACACTTTTTGGCTGCGGAGCTTCTTTGGTAAAAGGATCTTCCTGAACTGATGGAGTATGGATATGTTCCAAAAACACATTACTGGGAATGGTTTCTCTCTTGGAACCTATCTTCGCCAAATCATCAGCCGCTTGATTTTTCAATCGGGGTATATGATGGAGCTCTAACTCCTCAAATTTCTTCTCAAGCTTTCTCACTACATTGCAGTAACCGGTCATAGCTGGTCTTCTAACATCCCACTCCTTCATCACCTGATTGAACACCAAATCTGAGTCGCCATAAACCATAAGGCGACGGATGCCGAGTGAAATGGCCATACGCAACCTATCGGTGTCAAAACCGGCGGATCTCGGGTAGGGGGTCCCGAACTGTGCGTCTAGGCGGATGGTAACAGGAGACAAGGGACACGATGTTTTACCCAGGTTCGGGCCCTGTTGATGGAGGTAAAACCCTACGTCCTTCTTGATTCATATTGATAATGTGGGTATTACAAGAGTAGATCTACCATGAGATCAAGGAGGCTAAACCCTAGAAGCTAGCCTATGGTATGATTGTTGTAATGGTTGTTGTGTCCTACGGACTAAAGCCATCCGGTTTATATAGACACTGGAGAGGGCTAGGGTTACATAGAGTCGGTTACAATGGTAGGAGATCTACATATCTGTATCGCCAAGCTTGCCTCCCACGCCAAGGAAAGTCCCATCCGGACACGGGACGAAGTCTTCAATCTTGTATCTTCATAGTCTTGGAGTCCGGCTGACGATGATAGTCCGGCTGATGATGATAGTCCTGTTGGGGAACGTAGTAATTTCAAAAAAAATTCCTACGCACACGCAAGATCATGGTGATGCATAGCAACGAGAAGGGGAGTGTATCTTCATACCCTTGAAGATCGCTAAGCGGAAGCGTTTATCAACGCGGTTGATGTAGTTGTACGTCTTCACGATTCGACCGATCCAAGTACCGAAAGCACGGCACCTCCGAGTTCTGCACACGTTCAGCTCGATGACGTCCTCGCCTTCTTGATCCAGCAAGACGGGCGAAATAGTAGATGAGTTCCCGCAGCACGACGGCGTGGTGACGGTGTTGGTGAAGAACAATCTCCGCAAGGCTTCGCCTAAGCACTACGAAAACTATGATGGAGGATAAACTAGAGGGGACGGGGTTGCCGGCACATGGCTTGGTGTTTCTTGATGTGTCTTTGGTGCTAGCCCCGCCCCTCTATTTATATGTTGAGCCTTGGGGTCGAAACTTGGAGTAAAAGCCTCCACAAAGTCGGTTTCACCCGAAAGGCAAGAGTACTTCTCGGACTCCAGGGCCAGACGCCAGGGTTCCCGGTGTCTGGACCCAGACGCCAGGGACCCTGGCATCTGGCCCCTAGACTCCGCAAAACTTCCTTTTGCGCTTTCCAAAAATCTTGTGGGCTTTCCCCTTTGGCCCAAATAACGTGTTCTCGTACCCAAACATTTCGGGAAACATCCGGAACCCCTTCCGGTGAATTCCGAAACCCTTCCGGAGATCAAACACTATTATCCCATATATCAAACTTTATCTCCGGACCATTCCGGAATTCCTCGTCATGTCCATGATCTCATCCGGGACTCCGAACAACATTCGGTTACCAACATTCGTAACTCATATAATACTATATTGTCAACGAAACGTTAAGCGTGCGGACCCTACGGGTTCGAGAACTATGTAGACATGACCGAGACACGTTTCCGGTCAATAACCAATAGCGGGACCTGGATTCCCATATTGGCTCCCACATATTCTATGAAGATCTTTATCGGTCAAACCGCATAACAACATATGTTGTTCCCTTTGTCATCGGTATGTTACTTGCCCAAGATTCGATCGTCGGTATCCAATACCTAGTTCAATCTCGTTACCGGCAAGTCACTTTACTCGTTACGTAATACATCATTTCATAACTAACTCATTAGTTACAATGCTTGCAAGGCTTAGGTGATGAGTATTACCGAGAGGGCCCAGAGATACCTCTCCGACAATCGGAGTGACAAAACCTAATCTCGAATTACGCCAACCCAACATGTACCTTTGGAGACACCTGTAGAGCACCTTTATAATCACCCAGTTACGTTGTGACGTTTGGTAGCACACAAAGTGTTCCTCCGGTAAACGGGAGTTGCATAATCTCATAGTTGTAGGAACCTTGTATAAGTCATGAAGAAAGCAATAGCAACATACTAAACGATCAAGTGCTAGGATAACGGAATGGGTCATGTCAATCACATCATTCTCCTAATGATGTGATCCCATTAATCAAATGACAACACATGTCTATCGTTAGGAAACATAACCATCTTTGATTAATGAGCTAGTCAAGTAGAGGCATACTAGTGACACTCTGTTTGTCTATATATTCACACAGGTATTATGTTTCCGGTTAATACAATTCTAGCATGAATAATAAACATATATCATGAAATAAGGAAATAAATAATAACTTTATTATTGCCTCTAGGGCATATTTCCTTCAGTCTCCCACTTGCACTAGAGTCAATAATCTAGTTCACATCGCCATGTGATTTAACACCAATAATCATATCTGTATATGATTAACACCCATAGTTCACATCGTCATGTGACCAACACCCAAAGGGTTTACTAGAGTCAATAATCTAGTTCACATCTCTATGTGATTAACACCCAAAGAGTACAAAGGTATAATCATGTTTTGCTCGTGAGAGAAGTTTAGTCAACGGGTCTGTCACATTCAGAGCCGTATGTATTTTGCAAATATTCTATGTCTACAATACTCTGCACGGAGCTACTCTAGCTAATTGCTCCCACTTTCAATATGTATCCAGATTAAGACTTAGAGTCATCTGGATCAGTGCCAAAACTTGCATCGACGTAACCTTTTACGACGAACCTTTTGTCACCTCCATAATTGAGAAACATATCCTTATTCCACTAAGGATAATTTTGACCAATGTCCAGTGATCTACTCCTAGATCACTATTGTACTCCCTTGCCAAACTAGGGCAGAGTATACAATAGGTCTGGTTCACAGCATAGCATACTTTATAGAACCTATGACTGAGGCATAGGGAATGACTTTTCATTCTCTTTCTATTTTCTGGCATGGTCGGGTCTTGAGTCTTACTCAACTTCACACCCTCCAACACAGGCAAGAACTCCTTCTTTGACTGTTCCATTTTGAACTACTTCAAAATCTTTTCAAGGTATGTACTCATTGGAAATCTTATCAAGCGTCTTGATCTATCTCTATAGATCTTGATGCTCAATATGTAAGCAGCTTCACCGAGGTCTTTCTTTGAAAAAACTCCTTTCAAACACTCCTTTATGCTTTGTAGAATAATTCTACATTATTTCCGATCAACAATATGTCATTCACATATACTTATCAGAAATGTTGTAGTGCTCCCACTCACTTTCTTGTAAATACAGGCTTCACTGCAAGTCTGTATAGAACTATATGCTTTGATCAACTTATCAAAGCGTATATTCCAACTCCGAGATGCTTGCACCAGTCCATAGATGGATCGCTGGAGCTTGCACATTTTGTTAACACCTTTAGGATTGACAAAACCTTCTGGTTGCATCATATACAACTCTTCTTTAAGAAATCCATTAAGGATTGCAGTTTTGTTATCCATTTGCCAGATTTCGTAAAATGCGGCAATTGCTAACATGATTCGGACAGACTTAAGCATAGATACGAGTGAGAAACTCTCATCGTAGTCAACACCTTGAACTTGTCGAAAACATTTTGCGACAATTCTAGCTTTGTAGATAGTAACACTACTATCGGCGTCCGTCTTCCTCTTGAAGATCCATTTATTTTCTATGGCTTGCCGATCATCGGGCAAGTCCATGAAAGTCCACACTTTGTTCTCATACATGGATCCCATCTCAGATTTCATGGCCTCAAGCCATTTCGCGGAATCTGGGCTCATCATCGCTTCCTCATAGTTCGTAGGTTCATCATGGTCTAGTAACATGACTTCCAGAATAGGATTACCGTACCACTCTAGTGCGGATCTTAATCTGGAAGATCTACAAAGTTCGGTAGTAACTTGATCTGAAGCTTTATGATCATCATCATTAGCTTCCTCACTAATTGGTGTAGGAATCACTGGAACTGATTTCTGTGATGAACTACTTTCCAATTCGGGAGAAGGTACAAATTACCTTATCAAGCTCTACTTTCCTCCCACTCACTTCTTTCGAGAGAAACTCCTTCTCTAGAAAGGATCCATTTTTAGCAACGAATATCTTGCCTTCGGATCTGTGATAGAAGGTGTACCCAACAGTTTCCTTTGGGTATTCTATGAAGACGCACTTCTCCGATTTGGGTTTGAGCTTATCAGGATGAAACTTTTTCACATAAGCATCACAGCCCCAAACTTTAAGAAACGACAACTTGGGTTTCTTGCTAAACCACAGTTAATATAGTGTCGTCTCAACGGATTTAGATGGTGCCCTTTTTAACGTGAATGCAACTGTCTCTAATGCATAACCCCAAAACAACAATAGTAAATCAATAAGAGACATCGTAGATCGCACCATATCCAATAAAGTGCGGTTACGACGTTCAGACACACCATAACATTGTGGTGTTCCAGGTGGCGTGAGCTGTGAAACTATTCTACATTGTTTTAATTGAAGACCAAACTCGTAACTCAAATATTCGTCTCCGCGACCAGATCGCAGAAACTTTATTTTTACGATGATTTTTCCACTTCACTCTGAAATTCTTTGAACCTTTCAACTATTTCAGACTTATGTTTCATCAAGTAGATATCCCCATATCTGCTCAAATCATCTGTGAAGGTCAGAAAAATAACGATACTTGCCACGAGCATCAACACTCATTGGATCGCATACATCGGTATGTATTATTTCCAACAAGTCAGTAGCTCGTTCCATTGTTCCGGAGAACGGAGTTTTAGTCATCTTGCCCAAAAAGGCACGGTTCGCAAGCATCAAATGATTCATAACCAAGTGATTCCGAAAATCCATCTTTATGGAGTTTCTTCATGCGCTTTACACCGATATGACCCAAACGGCAGTGCCACAAATAAGTTGCACTATCATTATTAACTTTGCATCTTTTGGCTTCAACATTATGAATATGTGTATCACTAGGATCGAGAACCAACAAACTATTTTCGTTGGGTGTATGACCATTGAAGGTTTTATTCATTTAAATAGAACAACAATTATTCTCTGATTTTAAATGAATAACTGTATTGCAATAAACATGATCAAATCATATTCATGCTCAACGCAAACGCCAAATAACATTTATTTAGGTTTAACACTAATCCCGAAAGTATAGGGAGTGTACGATGATGATCATATCAATCTTGGAACTACTTCCAACACTCATCGTCACTTCCCCTTCAACTAGTCTTTGTTTATTCTGTAACTCCTGTTTCGAGTTACTAATCTTAGCAACCGAACAAGTATCAAATACTCAGGGGCTACTGTAAACACTAGTAAAGCACACATCAATAACCTGTATATCAAATATACCCTTGTTCACTTTGCCATCCTTCTTATCCACCAAATATTCAGGGCATTTCTGCTTCCAGTGACCATTTCCTTTGTAGTGTAAGCACTCAGTTTCAGGCTTTGGTCTAGCTTTAGTCTTCTTCACGGGAGTGACAACTTGTTTGCCATTCTACTTGAAGTTTCCCTTTCTTTCCCTTTGCCCTTTTCTTGAAACTAGTGGTCTTGTCAATCATCAACACTTGACGCTCTTTCTTGATTTCTACCTTCGTTGATTTCAACATCACGAAGAGCTCGGGAATCATTTTTCTTCATCCCTTGCATACTATAGTTCATCTCGAAGTTCTAGTAACTTAGTGGTGGTGACTAGAGAATTCTGTCAATCACTATCTTATCTGGAAGATTAACTCCCACTTGATTCAAGCGATTGAAGTATCCAGACAATCTGAGCACATGCTCACTAGTTGAGCGATTCTCCTCCATCTTTTAGCTATAGAACTTGTTGGAGACTTCATATCTCTCAACTCGGGTATTTGCTTGAAATATTAACTTCAATTCCTGGAACATCTCATATGGTCCATGATGTTCAAAACATCTTTCAAGTCCCGATTCTAAGCCATAAAGCATGGTGCACAAAACTATCAAGTAGTCATCATATTGAGCTAGCCAAACATTCATAACGTCTGCATCTGCTCCTGCAATAGGTCTGTCACCTAGCTGTGCATTAAGGACATAATTCTTCTGTGCAGCAATGAGGATAAACCTCAGATCACGGATCCAATTCGCATCATTGCTACTAACATCTTTCAACACAATTTTCTCTAGGAACATATCAAAATAAACATATGAAAGCAACAACGCGAGCTATTGATTTACAACATAATTTGCAAAATACTACCAGGACTAAGTTCATGATAAATTTAAGTTCAATTAATCATATTACTTAAGAACTCCCACTTAGACAGACATCTCTCTAGTCATCTAAGTGATCACGTGATCCAAATCAACTAAACCATATCCGATCATCACGTGAGATGGAGTAGTTTTCAATGGTGAACATCACTATGTTGATCATATCTACTATATGATTCACGCTCGACCTTTCGGTCTCCGCGTTCCGAGGCCATATCTGCATATGCTAGGCTCGTCAAGTTTAACCCGAGTATTCTGCGTGTGCAAAACTGGCTTGCACCCATTGTAGATGGACGTAGAGCTTATCACACCCGATCATCACGTGGTGTCTGGGCATGATGGACTTTGGCAACGGTGCATACTCAGGGAGAACACTTCTTGATAATTTTTAGTGAGAGATCATCTTAAAATGCTACCGTCAATCAAAGCAAGATAAGATGCATAAAGGATAAACATCACATGCAATCAATATAAGTGATATGATATGGCCATCATCATCTTGTGCTTGTGATCTCCATCTTCGAAGCACCGTCGTGATCACCATCGTCACCGGCGCGACACCTTGATCTCCATCGTAGCATCGTTGTCGTTTACGCCATCTATTGCTTCTACGACTATCGCTACCGCTTAGTGATAAAGTAAAGCAATTACAGGGCGTTTGCATTTCATACTATAAAGCAACAACCATATGTCTCCTGCCAGTTGCCGATAACTTCGGTTACAAAACATGATCATCTCATACAATAAAATATAGCATCACGTCTTGGCCATATCACATCACAACATGCCCTGCAAAAACAAGTTAGACGTCCTCTACTTTGTTGTTGCAAGTTTTACGTGGCTGCTACGGGCTGAGCAAGAACCGTTCTTACCTACGCATCAAAACCACAACGATAGTTTGTCAAGTTGGTGTTGTTTTAACCTTCGCAAGGACCGGGCGTAGCCACACTTGATACAACTAAAGTTGGAGAAACTGACACCCGCTAGTCACCTGTGTGCAAAGCACGGCGGTAAAACCAGTCTCGCGTAAGTGTACGCGTAATGTCGGTCCGGGCCGCTTCATCCAACAATACCGCCAAACCAAAGTATGACATGCCGGTAAGCAGTATGACTTGTATCGCCCACAACTCACTTGTGTTCTACTCGTGCATATAACATCAACGCATAAAACCTAGGCTCGGATGCCACTGTTGGGGAACGTAGTAATTTCAAAAAAAAATTCCTACGCACACGCAAGATCATGGTGATGTATAGCAACGAGAAGGGGAGTGTACCTTCATACCCTTGAAGATCGCTAAGCGGAAGCGTTTATCAACACGGTTGATGTAGTTGTACGTCTTCACGATCCGACCGATCCAAGTACCGAAAGCACGGCACCTCCGAGTTCTGCACACGTTCAGCTCGATGACGTCCTCGCCTTCTTGATCCAGCAAGACGGGCGAAGTAGTAGATGAGTTCCCGCAGCACGACAGCGTGGTGACGGTGTTGGTGAAGAAAAATCTCCGCAGGGCTTCGCCTAAGCACTACGAAAACTATGACGGAGGATAAACTAGAGGGGACAGGGTTGCCGGCACACGGCTTGGTGTTTCTTGATGTGTCTTTGGTGCTAGCCCTGCCCCTCTATTTATATGTTGAGCCTTGGGGTCGAAACTTGGAGTAAAAGCCTCCACAAAGTCGGTTTCACCCGAAAGGCAAGAGTCCTTCTCGGACTCCAGGGCCAGACGCCAGGGTTCCCGGCGTCTGGACCCAGACGCCAGGGACCCTGGCGTCTGGCCCCTGGACTCTGCAAAACTTCCTTTTGCGCTTTACAAAAACCTTGTGGGCTTTCCACTTTGGCCCAAATAACGTGTTCTCGTACCCAAACATTTCGGGAAACATCTGGAACCCCTTCCGGTGAATTCCGGAACCCTTCCAGAGATCAAACACTATTATCCCATATATCAAACTTTATCTCCGGACCATTCCGGAGTTCCTCGTCATGTCCATGATCTCATCCGGGACTCCGAACAACATTCGGTTACCAACATTCATAACTCATATAATACTATATTGTCAACGAAACGTTAAGCGTGCGGACCCTACGGGTTCGAGAACTATGTAGACATGACCGAGACACGTTTCCGGTCAATAACCAATAGCGGGACCTGGATGCCCATATTGGCTCCCACATATTCTACGAAGATCTTTATCGGTCAAACCGCATAACAACATATGTTGTTCCCTTTGTTATCGGTATGTTACTTGCCCGAGATTCGATCGTCGGTATCCAATACCTAGTTCAATCTCGTTACCGGCAAGTCTCTTTACTCGTTACATAATACATCATTTCATAACTAACTCATTAGTTACAATGCTTGCAAGGCTTAGGTGATGAGTATTACCGAGAGGGCCCAGAGATACCTCTCTGACAATCGGAGTGACAAAACCTAATCTCGAATTACGCCAACCCAACATGTACCTTTGGAGACACCTGTAGAGGACCTTTATAATCACCCAGTTACGTTGTGACGTTTGGTAGCACACAAAGTGTTCCTCCGGTAAACGGGAGTTGCATAATCTCATAGTTGTAGGAACCTTGTATAAGTCATGAAGAAAGCAATAACAACATACTAAACGATCAAGTGCTAGGCTAACGGAATGGGTCATGTCAATCACATCATTCTCCTAATGATGTGATCCCATTAATCAAATGACAACACATGTCTATGGTTAGGAAACATAACCATCTTTGATTAATGAGCTAGTCAAGTAGAGGCATACTAGTGACACTCTGTTTGTCTATATATTCACATAGGTATTATGTTTCCGGTTAATACAATTCTAGCATGAATAATAAACATCTATCATGAAATAAGGAAATAAATAATAACTTTATTATTGCCTCTAGGGCATATTTCCTTCAAGTCCGGCTATCCGGACACCCCCTAGTCCAGGACTCCCTCACAACCCATATAGAAGTGCTTCGTATTCTGCTTCGTTGTTGGAGGAATCAAAGTGGATCTGGAGCACATATCTGAGCTTATCTCCTCGGGGGGAAACCAATACCACCCCAGCACCGGAACCATTCAACATCTTAGAACCGTCAAAGAACATGGTCCAGTGTTTCGAGTGAACTTGAGTCGGTAATTGCTGTTCAATCCACTCGGCAATGAAATCTGCTACAGCTTGGGACTTGATGGCTTTCTTTGCCTCAAACTTGATATCAAGGGGAAGGAGTTCAATCGCCCATTTTGCTACTCGACTAGTTGCATCTTTGTTGTGCAGAATCTCTGATAATGGGGCGTCGCTAACGATTGTAACGGAATGATCAGAGAAATAATGAGCAACCTTCTTCGTGGTCATGTAAATCCCATATACAAGCTTCTGATAATGAGGGTATCTTTGCTTTGATGGGGTCAACACTTCGGAAAGATAATATACTGGGCGCTGAACTTTGAAGGCTTTCCCTTCTTCTTCCCGCTCGACCGTAAGTACTGTACTGACGACTTGTCCTGTGGCTGCAATGTAAAGTAACAAAGGCTCTTTGCTGATTGGAGCAGCAAGCACTGGCTGGGTGGAGAGCAGAGCTAAACGCTGCATCAGCTTCTGGAGTCCACTCGAACTTGTCTGACTTCTTCATCAATCGGTAAAGAGGCAATGCCTTTTCACCGAGGCTAGAGATGAATCGACTTAATGCGGCCAAGCATCCAGTAAGCTTCTGGACATCGTGCACACGCACAGGGCGTTTCATTCGGAGTATAGTGCCAACTTTTTCTGGGTTGGCGTCGATTCCTCGTTCGGAAACGAGGAAACCAAGTAACTTTCCACCAGGAACTCCGAATGTGCACTTTGATGGATTAAGCTTGATATCATACCTCCTGAGATTGGCAAATGTTTCAGCGAGGTCAGTCAATAGGTCGGAACCCTTCCGTGATTTGACCACAATATCATCCATGTATGCTTCCACATTCCGACTGATTTGAGTGAGTAAACACTTCTGAATCATCCTCATGAACGTGGCTCCAGCATTCTTGAGGCCGAATGGCATGGTGACATAGCAGAAGCACCCGAATGGAGTGATGAAAGCTGTTTTGATCTCGTCGGGTCCATACAGACGGATCTGATAGTAACCGGAATAAGCGTCTAAAAAAGACAGGCGCTCACATCCCGCAGTCGAGTAGACTATTTGGTCGATGCGGGGGAGAGGAAAATGATCTTTCGGGCAGGCCCGATTGATATGTTTGAAATCAATGCACATGCGAAGTGACTTGTCATTCTTGGGGACCATGACAACATTGGCGAGCCACTCGGAGTGGTATCTCTCGGATAAACTCTGCTACCAGGAGCCGAGCCACCTCTTTGCCAATGGCCTTTCTCTTCTGGATGGCGGACCGTCAAAGATGTTCTTTGACAGGTTTCACTTTTGAGTAGACTCGTAGACGATGCTCAGCCAGCCCCCTGGGAACAGCCGGCATGTCAGCAGGCTTCCATGCGAGGATGTCCCAGTTCTCACGAAGGAACTGGATGAGCGCTTCTTCCTATTTAGAGTCGAGTGTTGTGGAGATATGAGTCAGAGCAGCACTGGGGTCGGTCGGGTGAATGTGAACGGGTTTCGTCTCACCGGACGACTGGAACGCTGACTCTGTGGCGGGCTTCTTGGTCCACAATAAATCACTCGGATCTACCATTTTCTAGTATTCCTGCAGCTCTATCGCTGTTACCTGAGCATCGGAGATCTTTGAGGCCTTCTGAAAGCACTCTTCTGCCTTTTTCCTATTGTCAGTAATGGTGATCACACCCTTGGGACCAGGCATCTTCAATTTGAGGTACACGTAACATGGTCGAGCCATGAATCATGCATAAGCTGGCCTGCCTAAAATAGCGTGATACACACTCTGGAAATACACAACTTCAAATGTTAACCTTTCTTTGCGGAAATGCTTTGAATCGCCGAAAACCACATCAAGAGCAATTTGGCCGAGTGACTCAGCCTTCTTCCCAGGAATGACTCCATGGAAACTCATGTTGCTGGTACTGAGTCTGGACATCGGAATGCCCATTCCCTTCAGCGTCTCCGCATACAATATATTCAGGCCGCTGCCACCATCCATCAGAACCTTAGTCAGTCGAGTGCCATCGACGACTGGGTCGACCACCAAAGCTTGCCTCCCAGGGGTGGCTATGTGTGTCGGATGATCAGATTGGTCGAATGTGATGGCGGTCTGAGACCATTTCAGATAACTGGGTGTAGCCGGAGCAACCATATTCACCTCACGGTTGATAACTTTCAATCGACTTTTGCTCTCAACATCGGCAAAAATCATGAGGGTGGAATTGGCATGGGGGTATCCTCCATCACTGTCCTCTTTGTCCTCAACCTTGTCCGACTCCTTTTCCTTATCCTTGGGCTGTTTCGCCTGAAACTGCTGGATTAAGAGTCGGCATTGGCGAGTGGTATGTTTCGGGTAAATGAAGTTACCCTCCTCGTCTTTCTTCGTGTGGATGTGGCATGGCAAATCCATCACGTCGTTTCCTTCCTTATCCTTCACCTTCTTGGGGTTCCAAGATCCTTTGGGCTTCCCTTTAAACTTGCCCTGAGTCACGGCCAAGGCTTCTCCAGGAGCAGCTGGCTCGGCTTTTCGCTTCTGCTTCCGACTGGAGTTTCCTCCTCCGATTTCATGAGCAGTCGGCTTGTACTTGCCACTCCGGAGCCGATCCTCCTCTTCACCATTGGCATATTTGGTGGCAATCTCCATCATTCGACTCAGAGTCATGTCTCCGGTCCGACCGAACTTCAAACTTAACTCCCTGTTCTTAACACCTTCCTTGAAGGCACATACTGCTTGGTGATCAGATACATTCTCCACTGTGTGATGCAATGTGATCCACCTCTGGATGTAATTCCTCAGGGTCTCATTCGACTTTTGCACGCAAACCTGCAGCTCTGTCAACCCTGCTGGTCACTTGCAAGTTCCTTCAAATGTTCTGACAAACACTGGGGCAAGATCTTCCCAAGTGTAAATGCTGCTAGGTGCCAACTGATTCAGCCATGCCCTGGCCGAGCCCTCCAACATGAGAGGTAAGTGTTTCATGGCCACCTCATCGTTGCCGCCGCCAATCTGAACAGCCACTCGATAGTCCTCAAGCCAAGTATCGGGCTTGGACTCACCAGTGAACTTACTAACTCCAGTCGCCAGCCTGAAGTTGGGAGGAATCACCGCGGCCCTGATGGCTCTGCTGAAACACTCTGGTCCTAAGACATGAACTCTGCTGCTGGTGGGCACATCTCTGTCATGGCCTTCTCGGTGGGGTCTGTTTCGGTCGACCAAACCTTGCACGATAATGAATCTCGCGTCAAAGCCTGGTTCTCTGGGGTCGACTGGAACCCTTCGCCCAACACTATGCTGACGTCTGTCATCTTGCTGTCGAGGAGCGTACGACCCACCCCTTGGGGGGGGGGGAGTGGGAACTCGACGCCGATCATCGCGATCAAATCTGTCATCATACTGATCACACCAGCCTCCACGTCCCTCATGCCTCAGGGGTGATCTCGGGCTATGGGCCGACTGGACTGTATTCGCAGCAACAGATCTGCTGTGAATCCAGTTTCGCGACAGCGATACAGCTGAATTCTGATCTCCTGCTGCCCGGAGAAAATCTCTGATCTGCATCAAGCCTCTGCCAGCCTCTGACTGGGAGGGCTGAATCGACTCTACTATACGGGCCGCAGCCGCTAAATTCTGAATTGGAGTTCGATATACCTGAGTCGATGGTGGAAAGAGTTGACGTCGACTGGAGTCTGGAACTTGTTGCCACGCGTGCTCGTCGAGTGCTCGCTAGAGGTTCTCCAGTCGAGTGCGCTCAGCCAAGTTGGCCAAACACGCGTCCTCCAAGGCACGAGCCTCGGGGGTTTCTCCAACGATTGGAGTATGCAGCGCATCCATGTTCCGGCAGCGAAGATCTTCTCTTTGCAAGGAAGTGAGTGGCTCGGGTTGATACTCCTCGTGGACCTGCGTTGGGTCGCCTCCGCCGTCTCCGCCGTCGGCGCGAGGGAAGCCGGGAGGGCTATGCGGTCAATTGACCATCAGGACTTCCACCGCTGGATCACTGCTGTCGCACTCGGATGCAGTCTCTACGGAGCCAGTCGAACAGGCCGTAGAGTTTACCGCCTTTGGTAAGTGGAATTTGGTAAGGAAAATTTTATATAGTGTGCTGAAATTTTCTGTCACTTGTTACTATGGAAAGTGAATCTCTGAGGGGCTTGTTCGGGGTATCTTCACCCCGTCCAGTAGAGCAAAGAGTTGCTCCTCAATCTACTGAACCTATTGAAAATGAAACTCCTTTTGAATTTCCTTCGGGTATTATGGAAAAACTGCTGGCTAATACTTTTACAGGAGATGGGACAAAGCATCCCGATGAGCATCTACGCTATTTGGATGATATTTGTAGATTATTTAAGCTTGCAGGTATACCCGATGATGTTGTTAAGAAGAAGGCTTTCCCTTTATCTTTGAAGGGAGACACATCGACATGGTATAGGCTATGTGATGATACGAGATCATGGAACTATAAAAGAATGAAATTGGAATTTCATCAAAAGTATTACCCTATGCATCTTGTTCATTGTGATCGCAATTATATATATAATTTTTGGCCTCGCGAAGGAGAAAGCATCACTCAAGCTTGGGGGAGGCTTAAATCCATGTTATATTCATGCCCCAATCATGAGCTCTCAAAATTGACAATTCTTCAGAATTTTTATGCTCGGCTCTCTGATAATAATTAAACCATGCTCGATACTTCTTGTGCTGGCTCTTTTATGATGAAGCCTATTGAATTCAGATGGAATTTATTGGATAGAATTAAACGCAACTCTGAAGATTGGGACCTCGACGAAGGTAAGGAGTCAGGTATGACACCTAAGTTTGATTGTGTTAAATCTTTTATGGATACCGATATTTTCCGTAAGTTTAGCACTAAATATGGACTTGACTCTGAGATAGTAGCTTCTTTCTGTGAATCTTTTGCTACATATGTTGATCTCCCGAAGGAGAAGTGGTTTAAATATCATCCTCCCATAGAAGTAAAAGTAGCTGTACCTATTAAAGTTGAATAAGAAACCTTCACTTATAATGATCCTATTGTTCCTACCTCTTATGTTGAGAAACCACCTTTCCCTGCTAGAGTAAAGGATCATGCTAAAGCTTCAACTGTTGTTCGTAAAAGCAATACTAGAACTTATACACCTCCTGAGCAAGTCAAAGTAGAACCTAATATTGCTATTGTTAAAGATCTCTTGTCCGATAATATTGATGGGCATGTCATTGAATTCTCTGGTGAAGCTGCTAGAATTGCTAAACCCTGTGATAGAGATAAACATAGACCTGTGGTAGGCGTGCCTGTTATTTCTGTTAAAATAGGAGATCATTGTTATCATGGCTTATGTGATATGGGTGCTAGTGCTAGTGTTATACCTTATGATTTATATAAAGAAATTAAGCATGAGATTGCACCTGCTGAGTTAGAAGATATTGATGTTATAATTAAACTTGCCAATAGAGATACTATTTCACAAGTGGGAATTGTTAGAGATGTTGAAGTCTTGTGTGGGAAAACTAAATATCCCACTGATTTTCTTGTTCTTAGTTCTCCACAAGATAGCTTTTGCCCCATTATATTTGGTAGACCCTTCTTGAATACTGTTAATGCTAAGATAGACTGCGAAAAGGATGTTGTTACTATTGGCTTGGATAATATGGTTCATGAGTTTAATTTCTCTAAATTTAGTAAACAACATCGTGAGGAAGAATTGCCTAGTAAGGATGAAATTATTGGTCTTGCTTCTATTGCCGTACCTCCTAGTGATCCTTTAGAACACTATTTGCTAGACCATGAAAATGAGATGTTCATGAATGAAAGAAGGGAAATAGATGAAGTATTCTTTGAACAGAAGCCTATTCTGAAACACAATTTGCCTGTTGAAATCTTAGGGGATCCTCCTCCACCCAAGGGTGATCCCGTGTTTGAGCTTAAACCGTTGCCTGATAATCTTAAGTATGCTTATCTTGATGAAAAGAAAAAATATCCTGTTATTATTAGTACTAACCTTTCAGAGCATGAAGAAGAAAGATTATTGAAAACTCTGAAAAAGCACCGTGTCGCTATTGGATATACTCTGGATGATCTTAAGGGCATCAGTCCCACTCTATGTCAACATAAAATAAATTTGGAAGCTGATGCCAAACCAGTTTGTGATCCTCAACGACGTTTGAATCCTAAAATGAAAGAAGTGGTAAGAAAGGAAATACTCAAGCTTCTGGAGGCAGGTATAATTTACCCCATTGCTGATAGTCAGTGGGTAAGTCCTGTCCATTGTGTCCCTAAGAAGGGAGGTATTACTGTTGTCCCTAATGATAAAGATGAATTGATTCCGCAAAGAATTATCACATGTTATAGGATGGTAATTGATTTCCGCAAATTAAATGAAGCTACTAAGAAAGATCATTACCCCTTACCTTTTATTGATCAAATGCTAGAAAGATCATGCAAACATACACATTATTGCTTTCTAGATGGTTATTCTGGTTTCTCTCAGATACTTGTGTCGGCTAAAGATCAATCAAAGACTACTTTTACATGCCCTTTTGGTACTTTTGCTTATAGACGTATGCCTTTTGGTTTATGTAATGCACCTTCTACCTTTCAAAGATGCGTGATGGATATATTCTCTAATTTTTGTGAAAAGATTTGTGAGGTTTTCATGGATGACTTTTCCGTCTATGGTTCCTCTTTTGATGATTGCTTGAGCAATCTTGATCGAGTTTTGCAGAGATGTGAAGAAACTAATCTTGTCTTGAATTTGGAAAAGTGCCACTTTATGGTTAATGAAGGTATTGTCTTGGGGCACAAAGTTTCAGAAAGAGGTATTGAAGTTGATAAAGCCAAGGTTGATGCTATTGAAAAGATGCCATGTCCCAAGGACATCAAAGGTATAAGAAGTTTCCTTGGTCACGCCGGATTTTATAGGAGGTTCATTAAGGACTTCTCAAAAATTTCTCGGCCTCTGACTAATTTATTACAAAAATATGTACCATTTGTCTTTGATGATGATTGTGTACAAGCATTTGAAATACTTAAGAAAGCATTAGTCTCTGCACCTATTGTTCTGCCACCTGATTTGAATTTACCCTTTGAAATTATGTGTGATGCTAGTGATTATGCTGTAGGTGTTGTTCTAGGGCAATGAGTTGATAAGAAATTAAATGTTATCCATTATGCTAGTAAGACTCTAGACAATGCTCAAAGAAATTATGCTACTACTGAAAAGGAACTTTTAGCGGTTGTATTTGCTTGTGATAAATTCAGACCCTATATTGTTGATTCTAGAGTAACTATTCATACCGATCATGCTGCTGTTAAATATCTTATGTAAAAGAAAGATGCAAAACCTAGACTCATTAGATGGGTTCTTTTGCTCCAAGAATTTGATTTACATATTGTTGATAGAAAAGGAGCTGAGAACCCCGTTGCAGACAACTTGTCTAGGCTAGAGAATGTTCTTGATGACCCACTACCTATTGATGATAGCTTTCCTGATGAGCAATTAAATGTCATAAGTACTTCTCGTAGCACTCTGTGGTATGCTGATTATGCTAATTATATTGTTGCTAAATTTATACCACCTAGCTTCACATACCAACAAAAGAAAAAGTTTTTCTATGACTTGCGACATTACTTTTGGGATGACCCACATATTTATAAAGGAGTAGATGGTGTTATTAGACTTTGTGTACCTGAGAATGAACAGGAACAGATCCTACGCAAGTGCCACTCCGAAGCTTATGGAGGACACCACGCTGGAGATAGAACTACACATAAGGTATTGCAATCCGGTTTTTATTGGCCTACTCTCTTCAAGGATGCCCATAAGTTTGTTTTGTCTTGCGATGAATGTCAAAGAATTGGTAATATCAGTAGACGACAAGAAATGCCTATGAATTATTCACTTGTTATTGAGCCATTTGATGTTTGGGGCTTTGATTATATGGGACCTTTTCCTGCCTCTAATGGTTACACTCATATTTTAGTTGTTGTTTATTACGTTACTAAGTGGGTAGAGGCTATTCCAACTAGTAGTGCTGATCATAACACTTCTATTAAAATGCTTAAGGAAGTTATTTTTCCGAGGTTTGGAGTCCCTAGATACTTAATGACTGATGGTGGTTCACACTTTATTCATGGTGCTTTCCGTAAGATGATTGCTAAATACGATGTTAATCATAGAATTGCATCTCCTTATCACCCGCAGTCTAGTGGTCAGGTAGAATTGAGCAATAGAGAGCTCAAATTAATTTTGCAAAATACTGTCAATAGGTCTAGAAAGAATTGGTCCAAGAAACTGAATGATGCATTATGGGCCTATAGAACTGCATATAAGAATCCTATGGGTATGTCTTCGTATAAAATGGTTTATGGAAAAGCATGTCACTTATCTCTTGAACTAGAACATAAGGCGTATTTGGCTATCAAAGAGCTCAATTATGACTTCAAACTTGCCGGTGAGAAGAGATTGTTTGATATTAGCTCACTTGATGAATGGAGAACCCAAGCTTATGAAAATGCCAAGTTATTTAAAGAAAAGGTTAAAAGATGGCATGACAAAAGGATACAAAAGCATGAGTTTAATGTAGGTGATTATGTATTACTATACAACTCTCGTTTAAGATTTTTTTGCAGGAAAACTTCTCTCCAAATGGGAAGGTCCTTACGTTATCGAGGAGGTCTATCGTTCCGGCGCCATAAAAATCAACAGCTTCGCAGGCACAAATCCGAAGGTGGTAAACGGTCAAAGAATCAAACATTATATCTCAGGTAAT
The DNA here is from genome assembly GCA_963921465.1 of Triticum timopheevii. NCBI lineage: Eukaryota > Viridiplantae > Streptophyta > Magnoliopsida > Poales > Poaceae > Triticum > Triticum timopheevii. The sequence continues at coordinate 577,999,816 of OY997268.1, forward strand.
CCCATAAATGTTGAAACCAATATTATTGAAACGGTAACCCCGAAGGAATACATAAGGGACACTTTCCAGAATGTTCCAGACTCCGAAAAGGAATAGGTATGTGGTACGGTAAGTAAACCGACCCCAAAACAATTTTTAAAGCAATATTTCTCTGTTTTGGAATATTTAGAAAAATAGAAAAATAAGTAGCAGTCCGGGGAGGACACGAGGCCTCCACGAGGGTGGAGGGCGCACCCTATCCTCCTGGGCGCGCCCCCTACCTCGTGAGCACCCCGTGTGCCCTCCGGACTCCGTTTTCTTGCACGATACGTATTTTGGTCGATAAAAAATCATTATATATTCTCCCGAAGGTTTTGACGACCGTATCACGCAAATATCCTCTGTTTTTGTTTCGAGCTATTTCCGTTGCAGATTTGAGGATTTCGGAGACTCGATCATCCTTCTATGAGGGTGAGCCTATGCCATGGAAGGTGGACGACAAGCTTCCATCATCAACAACACCTCTACCGCCAACAACAAAGAAGGAGATAGAATCACATGGGTATGGGCACTCCCCTTGGCAACTGCCAAGCTTGGGGGAGTTGCCCCGGTATCGTATCACCATCACAACTCCTATCTTTACCGTTTATCTTAGTTCGATCCTATTAGTAGTATCTTGATTTAGTAGAATAAAGTCATGGCATGATCTAGTTTTGAAGTTTTGCTTTATGATCCCTCTATGCAATCGAGTCTGTGAGCTATATATAATAAAGATTAGTGTTGAGTCAAGGGCTTGATTATTTTGCCATGATCTTGGGTAAATAAAAGAAAAGAATAAAAAGAAGCAAAGAGTTTATATTGATCTTATTGAGAGTAATAACTTTACATAGAAAGAGTATGATGATTAAAAAGTTGTTTGGAGTTGGCAAATATAGCTTTGGTCATCATAGCAATTAATAGGAAGTAATAAGGAGAGAGAGGTTTCACATATAGATATATTATCATTGACATCTTTTATGATTGGGAACACTCATTAGGATATGACACGCTAAAGAGTTGATGTTGGAAAAGGAAGACAACGTAATGAGTTATGTTTTCTTACATCTGAGATAAAGTATGTTGTCATGGTTCCTCTAACATGTTGAGCTTGCCTTTCCCCCTCATGCTAGCCAAATTCTCAGCACTAATTAGAAATACTACTTGTGCTTCCAAATACCCTTAAACCAGTTTAGCCATGAGAGTCCACCATATCTACCTATGGATTGAGTAAGATCCTTCAAGTAAGTTGTCATCGGTGCAAGCAATAAAAATTGCTCTTTAAATATGCATGACTTATTAGTGCAGAGAAATAAGCTTTGTACGAACTTGTTGTGGACGCAATAAAAGCGACGGACTGCATACTAAAGGTTCACATACAAGGGGCAACATAAAGTGACGTTCTTTTGCATTAAGATTTTGTGCATCCAACCATAAAAGCGCATGGCAACCTCTGCTTCCCTCTGCGAAGGGCCTATCTTTTATTATTATCTTCTATCTTATGCAAGAGTCACGGTGATCTTCACCTTTCCTTTTTCATTTTATCCTTTGGCAAGCTCAGCATGTTGGAAAGAACATGATATATATATCCAACTGGATGTAGGGGAGCATGAATTATCATTGTTGACATTACCCTTGAGGTAAAAGGTTGTGGGGCAAAACTATAAGCCCCTATCTTTCTCTGTGTTCGATTAAAACTCCGTAACCACAAGTATTGCGTGAGTGTTAGCAATTATGAAGGACTAAGTGATAGTTGAGTATGTGAACTTGCTTTTAAGCTCTGACATAGACTCTTTCCGCTGTTATGATAAATTGCAATTGCTTCAATGACTGAGGTTATAATTTGTTAGTGCCCAATAAGGTTTCCGATTCATACTTTTGCACTTTGTGAAAAGATCATCACTTGAACATAAGTAATCATATGACAAATCTATATATGTTGTTGTTATGAAAATAATCATGATGCCTTCATGTCCGTATTTTATTTTTTATCGACGCCTCTACTTCTAAACATGAGGACATATTTATTGTTATCAGCTTTTTGCTTGAGGAAAAGCGAGGTCTAAGCTTGGGGGAGTTGATACGTCCATTTTGCATCATGCTGTTATATCGATATTTATCGCATTATGGGCTGTTATTTCATGATATGTCACAATACTTATGGCTATTCTCTCTTATTTTACAAGGTCTACCATGAAGAGGGGGAATGCCGGCAGGTGGAATTCTGGCTGGAAAAGGAGCAAATATTGGAGACCTATTCTGCGCAACTCCAAAAGTCCTGAAACTCCACGGAATATCTTAAAATAAATAAAGAAAAATCGTCGCCAAAGATGAAGGCCAGGGGGGCCACACCCTGCTCACGAGGATGGTGGGCGCGCCCCTCCCCCCTGGTGCGCCCCCCTACCTCGTGGGCCCCCTGGTGGCTCTCTGATGCCCATCTTCTCCTATATGAAGTCTTTCGATGAGAAAAAAACAAAAGGAAACTTTTGGGACGAGACTCCGCCGCCACGAGGCGGAACCTTGGCGGAACCAATCTAGGGCTCTGGCAGAGCTGTTCTGCCGGGGACACTTCCCTCCGGGAGGGGGAAATCATCACCATCGTCATCACCAACGCTCCTCTCATCGGGAGAGGGAAATCTCCATCAACATCTTCACCAGCACCATCTCATCTCCAAACCCTAGTTCATCTCTTGTATCCAATTCTTGTCTCCAAGTCCGGGATTGGTGCTAGTAGGTTGCTAGTAGTGTTGATTACTCCTTGTAGTTGATGCTAGTTGGTTTATTTGGTGGAAGATCATATGTTCAGATCCTTTATGCACATTATATCCCCTCTGATTATGAACATGAATATGCTTTGTGAGTAGTTACGTTTGTTCCTGAGGACAAGGGAGAAGTCTTGCTATTTGTAGTCATGTGAATTTGGTATTCGTTCGATATTTTGATAAGATGTATGTTGTCTAACCTCTAGTGGTGTTATGTGAACGTCGACTACATAACACTTCACCATTATTTGGGCCTAGAGGAAGGCATTGGGAAGTAATAAGTAGATGATGGGTTGCTAGAGTGACAGAAGCTTAAACCTTAGTTTATGCGTTGCTTCGTAAGGGGCTGATTTGGATCCATATGTTTCATGCTATGGTTAGGTTTACTGAGGGAGTCCTGGATTGGGGGGTGTCCGGATAGCTGGATTACCATCATCGGCCGGACTATCATCATTGACCGGACTCCAAGACTATGAAGATACAAGATTGAAGACTCGTCCCGTGTCCGGATGGGACTTTCCTTGGCGTGGAAGGCAAGCTTGGCGATACGGATATGTAGATCTCCTATGATTGTAACCGACTCTATGTAACCCTAGCCCTCTCCGGTGTCTATATAAAACGGATGGCTCTAGTCCGTAGGACAACAACATCCACCCTTACAATCATACCATAGGCTAGCTTTTAGGGTTTAGCTTCCTTGATCTCGTGGTAGATCCACTCTTGTAAACATCCACAATATCAATATCAATCAAGCAGGACGTAGGGTTTTACCTCCATCAAGAGGGCCCGAACCTGGGTAAAACATCGTTTCCCTTGTCTCCTGTTACCATCCGCCTAGACGCACAGTTCGGGACCCCCTACCCGAGATCCGTAAGTTTTGACACCGACATTGGTGCTTTCATTGAGAGTTCCTCTCTGTCGTCACCGATAGGCTCGATGGCCTCTTCAATCAACAACGACGCGGTCCTGGGTGAGACTTTTCTCCCCGGACAGATCTTCGTATTCGGCGGCTTCGCACTGCGGGCCAACTCACTTGGGCATCTGGAGCAGATCGAAAGCTACGCCCCTGGCCGTCAGGTCAGGTTTGGAAGCCTAAACTTCTCGGCCGATATCCGCGGGGACTTGATCCTCGACGGGTCCGAGCCGCATCTAAGTGCGCCACACTGTCACGATGGGCACGACCTAACTCTGCCGCCGGACAGCGCCTTGGAGGCCGCACATGAATCCGCTCCGACCTGTAGTCTGGAGCCGATCACGCAGATCGAGGACGGGTGGCTGGACACCGCCTCGGGAGCTGCAACTTCCACGGCGATGGAGCCGAACACTGACCCTGTCCCGCATATAGCTCATGACTCCGAGGCGCCGGACTCCCTACCGGACTCCGACCCTCCTGCGCCCCCGCCAGTTGAATCCGATTGGGCGCCGATCATGGAATTCACCGCTGCGGACATCTTTCAGCACTCACCCTTCGGTGACATCTTAAATTCGCTGAAGCATCTCTCGCTATCCGGAGAGCCCTGGCCGGACTACGGCGGGGATGGCTGGGATGTGGACGACGAAGAAATTCTGAGCCCTCCCACCACCCACTTCGTAGCCATTGTCGACGATCTAACCGACGTACTCGACTACGACTCCGAAGACATAGACGGTATGGACGATGATGCCGGAGACTATCAAGAACCAGCGCCTACAGGACACTGGAAAACCACCTCATCATACGACATATACATGGTGGACACCCCAAAAGATGGGGACGGCGAAGAAGCAGCGGAGGCAGATTCCTTAAAGAAACAGCCCAAGCGCCGACGTCAGCGGCGCCGCTCTAAATCCCGCCATAGCAAGAATGGAGATTCCGGCACAAGAGATAACAACACCCCAGAAAGTGCCGAAGACAACCCCCTCCAGCAAGATTCAGCGCAAGAGGAGGCAGAAGCAAGCCCTCACGAGAGGGCGGCAGACGAAGAGGTCGAGGATGATAATTACATACCTCCCTCCGGAGACGAGGCAAGCCTCGACGACGACGAATTCATCGTACCTGAGGATCCCGTCGAACAAGAGCGTGTTAGACGCAGGCTAATGGCCACAGCAAACAGCCTAAAGAAAAAGCAGCAACAGCTTCAAGCTGATCAAGACCTGCTGGCCGACAGATGGACCGAGGTCCTAGCGGCCGAAGAGTATGAACTCGAACGCCCCTCCAAAAGCTACCCAAAACGCAAGTTGCTCCCCCGACTAGAGGAGGAAGCATACAATCCAGCATCACCAGCGCACAATACGGCAGACCGACCACCTCGTGGCCGCGACAGAGAGGCATGCAAGCCCTCCACCAAAACCGTCCCTCGTCACCGCTCAAAAAGCGCGAAGCCACGGGGGAACGCGCCGGACTTGCGAGACATATTGGAGGACAAGGCAAGACAATCCAGATCTATCTATGGATCATGTGGGCGCCCCAAGAACCACGACGAATACCGTCGCGCCGGATACAACTACTCCGGCCGGGCCGAACACAGCAGACAACGCTCTCTCGAGCTACGTCGCGATACTGCTCAATACAGAGGCGCCGCACACCCACTATGCTTCACTGATGAAGTAATGGATCATCAAATCCCTGAAGGGTTTAAACCCGTTAACATCGAATCCTACGATGGCACAACAGACCCCGCGGTTTGGATCGAGGATTATCTCCTTCATATACACATGGCCCGCGGCGACGATCTTCACGCCATCAAATATCTCCCACTCAAGCTTAAAGGACCAGCCCGGCATTGGCTTAACAGCCTGCCAGCAGAGTCAATTGGATGCTGGGAAGACCTGGAAGTCGCATTCCTCGACAACTTCCAGGGCACGTACGTGCGACCACCGGACGTAGATGACCTAAGCCACATAATCCAGCAGCCAGACGAATCGGCCAGGCAATTCTGGACACGGTTCTTAACAAAGAAAAATCAAATCGTCGACTGTCCGGATGCAGAGGCCCTCGCTGCCTTCAAACATAACATCCACGACGAGTGGCTGGCCCGGCACCTAGGACAGGAAAAGCCGAAATCCATGGCAGCCCTCACGTCACTCATGACCCGCTTCTGTGCGGGAGAGGATAGCTGGCTAGCTCGCAGCAACAACCTCAGCAAAAATGCTGGCAGTCCGGATACCAAGGACCGCAATGGCAGGTCGCGTCAATACAAAAACAAACGCCGCATTAACGGCGATAGCAATGAGGATACGACAGTCAACGCCGGATTCCGAGGCTCTAAACCCGGTCAACGGAAGAAGCCATTTAAAAGAACTACTCCGGGTCTGTCCAATTTGGACCGAATACTCAACCGCTCTTGTCAAATACATGGAACCCCCGAAAAACTAGCTAACCACACCAACAGAGATTGTTGGGTATTTAAGCAGGCAGGCAAATTAATTGCCGAAAACAATGACAAGGGGCTACACAGCGACGACGAGGAAGAAGCCCGACCGCCGAACAACAGAGGACAGAAGGGATTCCCCCCTCAAGTTCAGACAGTAAATATGATATACACAACGCATATACCCAAGAGGGAGCGGAAGCGTGCACTAAGGGACGTATACGCGATGGAGCCAGTCGCCCCAAAATTCAACCCATGGTCCTCTTGCCCGATCACTTTCGATCGAAGAGACCATCCGACCAGTATCCGCCATGGCGGATTCGCCGCATTGGTTTTAGACCCAATCGTTGATGGTTTTCACCTCACGAGAGTCCTGATGGACGGCGGCAGTAGCCTGAACCTGCTTTATCAGGATACAGTGTGCAAGATGGGCATAGACCCTTCAAGGATTAAACCTACAAAAACGACCTTCAAAGGCGTCATACCAGGTGTTGAAGCCAGTTGCACAGGCTCAATCACACTGGAAGTGGTCTTCGGATCCCCGGATAATTTCCGAAGCGAGGAGTTAATCTTCGACATAGTCCCGTTTCGCAGTGGCTATCATGCTCTGCTCGGACGAACCGCGTTCGCAAAATTCAACACGGTGCCGCATTATGCATACCTTAAGCTCAAGATGCCAGGCCCTCGCGGAGTCAACACGGTCAATGGAAACACGGAACGCTCCCTCCGAACGGAGGAACATACAGCGGCTCTCGCGGCAAAAGTACAGAGCAGCCTTTTAAGGCAATTTTCGAGTCCGGCCGTTAAACGGCCAGACACGGCCAAACGCGCCCGGAGCAACATCAACCAAGACCACCTGGCACGTTCCGAGCATGCGTAGCAATGCGGCCCCAACCCCAGCCCTCGCACAATTGTAGGACAAACTCTCCGCGTACATAATTACTCCCTGGAGATACCATGGGTCTAGGGGAAGGGGCACGACCACAACAAACCCAGAGTGCGGTTCGACCACACCAGGGGCTCCCAAGTGTGTCGCTCTTTTCTTTTATTTTTCCCTTTTTTTACAGGATTCTGTCCGGCGGCGAACCTGCCGAACTCATGATGCAACAGCCGGGGAGGGACAAAGGCTGCGACGAACACTCAGGTGGTCTCCACTACGAGCATTAAATTTGTTAAATACACCATTCCGCGGCCTACCCCTGGAGGGAGACGCCTTTAATTCGTCAAATCCCTTGCTTTCCGCACTATTTGTATCATTCCGCACTCATAGCAGAACTTCTTGAATAAAATGCAGCACCTTTTGCCCATAATTGCATTACTTTATATATATGTTCATCTACGACATGTTGCATCCGTATATTTTGGTACGGCCGAATACACTAGGGGCTTATGTTCCCCACATTATGGTGTGATAAGTCTGAACACTTTCACAAGTGCGGCACCCCGAACTTATAGCATTATATGAATCGGCTCCGAATCATTTCTTAGGTCAGTAGTTGGGTTTGCCCGGCTCCCATGTTTGGCACCTTACGTTTCCGTTCTATCGGCTAAGGTAGCACTGGGAGAACCACTGCGATTGCGCCCCGGTTGAGCCGGGTTAACGCCTCAGTGGAGAAAGCTAAATTGATCGTCATGATAAGGCGAGAGACTGGTCGCTGTTCGAGAGGTTTTTTCGGGTCCTTAAAGGCCTACGCCGCTTCGAGCGAAGTTCCAGATAATGTCCGATGAAGGCGTGGATAGCGCCCCAAATTCGGTCCTCCGAATACTAGGGGCTTCACCGAAATTTAAAATTATAGAATTCTATGGCTAAGTGAGAGTGTTCAAGCATTATAAGTCCGGTTGCCTTGTTCGTCGTGTTGAGCGCCTCCCTAGATGGACCCAAATATGGGAACAAGAGTGCTCAAGTTTATCCCGAACACCCCAGCACTAGTGCCATGGGGGCTGAAGCCAACGACTTGCCATCTCTCAGATTTTATAAACGGCCGCACAGAAGGTAATATTTTAAATTAAAACAAGTGTTGCTTAGCGCATATGAACAAAGTTTTCAGCGCACAGGATACTACATAGCGAGTTTACTCAATAATTACATCTCGGGGGCACTCATCCGCAATCTTGCGGGCACCCTTCAGGACAGTCTTATGTACATCTCGGGCGTACGATATTCCTTGCCCGTTGGTGGCGCATCACTGATCAGCTTCTCCGCATCCAGCTTGCCCCAATGCACCGTCGCGCGGGCAAGGGCCCGACGAGCACCTTCAATACAGGTGGAGCACTTGATGACCTCCACCCAGGGGCACGCATCCACCAGCCGTCGTACGAGGCCGAAGTAGCTCCCGGGCATGGCCTCTCCAGGCCACAGCCGGACTATGAGGCCCTTCATGCCCTCCTCAGCTACCTTGTGGAGTTCGACCAGCCGCTTCAGCTGGTCGCTAGGGGGCACCGGATGGCCGGCCTCAGCATACTGAGACCAGAAGACCTTCTCCGTTGAGCTTCCCTCCTCGCCACGGTAGAATACGGCGGCATCAGATACACTACACTACGAGGCAAATCTGCAAACGCCCCTGGAGAGCTCCGAATTCGGGTAAGTGTTAGGTAGTTTACATTAACATGCTTGCTTTGCATGAAAAATGCCTTGCCCGCCACTATTTTCTTCACATCTTCCACCTCCTGAAGGGCCTTATGGGCCTCGGCCTTGGCAGCTTTGGCACTTTCGAGAGCCGAGGCAAGCTCGGACTCTCGAGTCTTGGAGTCATGCTCCAAACTCTCATGCTTTTCCATGAGAGCCTGGAGCTCTTGCCGAACCGCTGCCACCTGCGCCTCCTGCTTTTCTCGCTCTATCCGTTCCGCGGCCGCACTGCGTTCGGCCGCGGACACGGCCTCCTTCAGGGCTTCCACCTCGTTCGTGGCCCCTGCAGTACCCATGTTATCCTTGTTATTCTTTTATTGCAACCTAAATCCTTTTCTGTAAGGTAACTATTCAAAGTGGTGTTACTCACCTACTTTGTCTGGGAGCTGCTTCTTGGCACGGCCGAGCTCCTGCTCAGACCGCTCGAGCTCCTGCTTCAAAGCACCGACCTCCGTAGTCAGTGCGGCAGAGGTCAGCAGCGCAGCCTGCACACCCATATTGACATAATTTTTTTAGCAACCCTGCGTATATCTCTTTTTTTTCAGATTCTCAGTCCGGCTTTTCTTTCCGAACACCGAACCGAGCATCAGGGGCTACTATCTATGTGGTATTACATTACATAATTTTAACTTCTTACCTCAAAGCCTGTTAGAAGGCTACTGCAGGCTTCGGTCAGCCCGCTCTTGGCGAGCTGTACCTTCTGAATCACCGCACTCATGATAGTGCGGTGTTCTTCCTTGATGGAAGCGCCTTGGAGCGCCTCCAACAAGTTGTCCGGCGCCTCCGGTTGGACGGAGGCCGCCGGCGTCACAGTCTTGCCCTTCTTGCGAAGGGGCCGCTGGCCGGACTCCGGAACCACTGCGGGTTCCGATGTGGAGTCCGGCGCAAAGTCCGGGAGGCCGCCTTGTGGCGCCTCCGGAGCCTCCCCCTGATGGGTCCCTTCTTGGGATCCCACCTCGGCGTCCTCAGTGGCGCGAGGGGTGGAGGCCGTCGGGATGGAATCAACATCCGACGGAGCCAACGACCCGCTCGATGAAGCGGGGAGATCATCATCGGCCGGACTACAGGCAGTATGCGGCATTAGAGGGACGCTATGTGACATAAAAAGAAATTATATATCATTCAGGGATCCGGATACTTACGATCTCGCCGGAGGCCTGGCCCTTGAAGGCCATTCTTCCTCGCCAACGTTGATGTTGGCGGAGCTGTCCGGGGGAATAGTCCTTCCCCTCTTGGACCCTTCGGCCTCCCCTATTGGGGAAGCCTTCCTCTTCCTCTCTCCCTCCTCTGGGAGAGAGTCCTCTTTCTCCTCCTCGTTTTCGGGGGAGGAGCCCGCCTCGGAGTCGTTGGACACCTGAAAACGGGAACTCTTTCGAGTACCCGTGGCCTCCTTCTTGGCCTTCTTCTCCGGCACCACGTGCGGTGCCGGAACCAGCAGCCTCGCTAGACGGGCGTCTACTGGGTTTTCTGGCATGGGAGCCGGGCAGTTGATCTGCTCCGCCTTGTTCATCCAGTCATGTCAAAGGAAAAGGGGAAATCAAAACCCGCATAGAGTCAAACTATGAAAAACAAGTGTCCCGTGAAGGGGTAGAATCACTTACCTCGTCAGCTTGGCGCTGCGAGCGAAATCCGCGATCTTCAGTCGCGGATGTGGGGGCTTCGGCGCCCTTAAACAGCACCCTCCAGGCGCCTTCGTACGTCGTGTCGAAGAGCTCGCTCAAGGCCTGGTGCTGTTCCGGATCAAACTCCCACAGATTGAATGCCCTCTCTTGGCATGGGAGAATCCGGCGGACGAGCATGACTTGGACCACGTTAACCAGCCTGAGCTTCTTCACTAGCTTCTGGATACAGGCTTGGAGTCCCGTCACCTCCTCCGAACTACCCCACTGCAAGCCCTTCTTTTTCCAGGAGGTGAGCTGCGTGGGGATACCAGATCTGAATTCGGGGGCCGCCGCCCACGTAGGGTCGCGCGGCTCGGTGATATAGAACCACCCCGATTGCCATCCCTTGACGGATTCCACGAAGGCCCCTTCGAACCAAAGGACGTTGGGAATCTTGCCCAACATGGCGCCTCCGCACTCCGCTTGAGTGCCCTTCACTACCTTCGGCTTGACATTGAAGGTCTTGAGCCACAAGCTGAAGTGGGGCTGGATGCAGAGGAAGGCCTCGCACACGACGATAAACGCCGAGATGTTGAGGATGAAGTTCGGCGCCAGATCATGGAAATCCAGGCCGTAGTAGAACATGAGCCCCCGGACAAAGGGGTGAAGTGGAAAGCCCAGTCCGCGGAGGAAATGGGGAAGAAAAACGACCCTCTCATGGGGCCTGGTGGTGGGGATGAGCTGCCCCTCATCGGGCAGCCGGTGCACGATGTCGCCGGATAGATAGCCGGCGCCGCGCAGTCTTTCGATGTGCTCCTCCGTAACGGAGGAGGTCATCCACTTGCCTCCCGCTCCGGACATGGTCGGAGAAGGTCGAGTCGAGATGCGTGAACTTGGGCGCTGGAGCTCGAGTGCGCGGAGAGGAATAAGCAAAGGAGGAAGAAGGCGTAGGTAAAAAGGTGAATCCTTATCCCTTATATATAGGCGGACGAAGACTATGCGTCCCCACTAGCCTGGTAAAACTCGCTTATCTCCCAAGCGCCACCATCAATGGCGCGATTGGGTTACCCACGTCCGTATTGATGAGAATCCCGGATTAAGGGGAAACACGATCTCTGCTTCGACAAGACGTGCCAAGGAAACCGCTTCGCTAAATGCGCTGAGGTGGTAAAATAAAAAACGATTCAAGTAATGGCCTGGTAGTGGCGTGACGTCACGCCGCAAAAAACGTCAGCAGATTGAACTTGTGTATATATATATTATTCTCTCTATGGTGGAATGTGGAATTTATTTTGCAGAGCCGGACACTATCCTGGTGTTCACAATCTTCTATGAATTATTCGAAGGAGGAACCCGCCTTGCAATGCCGAACAATGTGCGCGTCGGACTCATCGTCATTGAAGCCTGGTTTAGGGGCTACTGAGGGAGTCCTGGATTGGGGGGGTGTTTGGATAGCCGGATTACCATCATCGGCCGGACTATGATCGGCCGGACTATCATCATCGACCGGACTCCAAGACTATGAAGATACAAGATTGAAGACTTCGTCCCGTGTCCGGATGGGACTTTCCTTGGCGTGGAAGGCAAGCTTGGCGATACGGATATGTAGATCTCCTACGATTGTAACCGACTCTATGTAACCCTAGCCCTCTCCGGTGTCTATATAAACCGGATGGCTCTAGTCCGTAGGACAACAACATCCACCCTTACAATCATACCATAGGCTAGCTTTTAGGGTTTAGCCTCCTTGATCTCATGGTAGATCCACTCTTGTAAACATCCACAATATCAATATCAATCAAGCAGGACGTAGGGTTTTACCTCCATCAAGAGGGCCCGAACCTGGGTAAAACATCGTGTCCCTTGTTCCGCCTAGACGCACAGTTCGGGACCCCCTACCCGAGATCCGCCGGTTTTGACACCGATTATAAGAGTTTGTCCAGGCTTGTCCTTTGCTACAAAAAGGATTGGGCCACCTTGCTGCACTTTATTTACTTTTGTTACTTATTGCTCGTTACCATTTATCTTATCACAAAACTATCTGTTATCACTTATTTCAGTACTTGTAGAGAATACCTTGCTAAAAACCGCTTATCATTTCCTTCTGCTCCTCGTTGGGTTCGACACTCTGACTTATCGAAAGGACTACGATAGATCCCCTATACTTGTGGGTCATCAAGGATGACACAGGAGTCGACCGATATGGGGCCGACGGTTGCCGCAGGAGGACGCCGCGAACACACGCGCGAAAGTGTGTTGCCCCGCAGACTGGGAGCGCGTCGGTGTCGAGTGGAGCCTCCTGAAGCCAAGCGGAGTCGTCGGCGATGAACGTGAGCGCGCCGAGACGGATCTCGCGGCCCTCAACCAAAACTCCGCCAAAAACCATGATGAATGTAGTCGGAACGATTGCAACTTCTGCAATAAGTCGCTAAGACACCTGCCCCATGGTGGGCGCCAACTCTCGTGGTTCTAAGTCTGACAGTAGAATAGGGGGGTAGGAATGGAGAGGCAAGATCCTAGCTATGGAGTAGTTATGCACGCAAGGTGTTTACGAGTTCAGGCCCTTCTCGGAGGAAGTAACAGCCCTACGTCTCGGAGCCCGGAGGCGGTCGACTGGATTATATGCGTATGAATTACAAGGGTGCGAACCCTTTACACTGAGGAGGGGGGTGGCTTATATAGAGTCTACCAGACCCCTCTGGCCCTCAGTTATGCAGGGTTTAAAATACATTAAGGCCTGGCGTTACTGGTAACGCCCTATATAAAGTGCTATCATGACCATAAAGACTACTCAATAACAGATCGTTTGGGTGCAGAGTGACCCTAGATCTCCTGGTGGTCGAGTGAGAGGCTTCATGGTCGAGTGTCTTCGTGTCCGTCGAGTGGGATCCTTCCAGGTCGACTAAAAGACAGTTTCTTCTAGAGATGTCCTAGGGGAGGGTACTTTGGACAGGTCCATGACCCTACCCTAGGTGCATGGCGTCATCACCCACCTAGCCCGATGTTAAAGCCGGTCGCTCCTATTCCCCGACCGATACGGTGGGAAGTGAGCTAACACACACTCGCTCACCCACGCGCGAGTTTGGGCCGGCCCATGCAGGGGCATATCCCTGTTTTTTTCTACCTTTCATTTTTTTCCTTTTTTTTGCTTCATTAAAAAAATGTTCGGGAATTCAAATAAAATCCTATTTATAAATGTTCTCAAATTTGAAAATGATCTCAAATTAAAAAAATGTTCGTGCGGTCAAAGAAAATGTTCTCGAATTTGAAGAATCCATGAATTCAAAACATGTTCATGATTTTGTAAAATGTTCGTTAAGTCAAAAGTGTTCCCGAATTTTAAAAATGTTAAGGAATTTAAGAAATTTTCATTGGTTGCAAAAATAATCGCAAATTTTAAAAAAAATGTTCCTGATTTGGAAAATAAAAACAAATCATGATTTGAAAAACTGTTCTTGTGTTGTAAAAAAATCACAAATTTGAAGAGTGTTCATGATTTCAAAAAAAAAATGAATGCCAAAAAAGCTCATGACTTCAAAAAAAAATGTTTGCAAATTTGTAGAAAATGTTCATTATGTAAAATTTTGAATTGGATGAGAAATTCTAGAATTAGATGAATTATTTTCGAAATTCATGAACATTTTAATATTTGATGAACAAATTTTGAATTTGATGAACAAGAAATATTCATTGTTTTCAAAAATGTTCATGTAAATATATTTAAAGGAAAACTTACAAAAAGAAAGAAAAAAACGAACAGAGAAAATGAAAATGAAGAAAGAAAATCAAAATCAAAACAGAAACAAATATTTTTTTTACTCTGTGATGGTCTAACCTTCTCAAAACCAAAAGTGTGATGTGTTACTTGGGCCGCCCCAAAACACATTTGGTCGACAACTGTGGACCTACGCGAAGAATAGGGTTCCCTGTTAAAGTCATATATATGTTTTGCCTATTTATTTAATAGCCAAAGTCTTTTGAGTTAGAGATAATGCGACGCGGGTGATTCAGAAGAAACAAAATTAGTGGAGATAGTATCAAGGTGCCAGCAAAATAACGATCAATTCCCTGTCTGCACCTTTGCGCTACCACGGATCGAACAGTCTTATTAAAATGCTCGAAACTGCTGCGAGTAGATAATGATAGCTGAACGAGTCTCTCATCAGAGTATAAAACCGGCAGGGGTTGGACACGATCGATGTGCTTGCAAACCGGCGGGGGTTGCCACGGCATGGCATGTCTACACAGACATGCTGATGACACCACTGTGGCACTCAACTGCACATATTACTTGATCACTAAACATGGTAGACGAACGCGCGCGGTCAGTATATGGATCAATATGTACCCCAGAGAAGCCACATCCCATGTGGTTTTGACCCCAACGACCGCGCACTAATTCGATTGCATCGATCGTCCCATGCATGCATATGGTTGGAGTCAAGAGGCCATAGATGATCAATATGGATCCATGCATCCTTCTTTGCTTGAATTCGCAGTGCGCACGCCACATCAAGACCTGTGACGACTCACGAGGACGTACGTACGGCGCACCGTGGGAGCACGTGAGCCGGCCGGCCGGCCGGCAGGCCCCCCGCCATATTGGAGTTGGGTAGGGCCGAGCCCAACCACCACCTCCTGTGCTCCGCCCACCTACGTGGCCTCGTACGCATGACATGCATGGCACGGCATCTGCAGGGTGACGGCGATCTGTACGTACGCCCAACCTATGGCTGTGGAGCCGCAGATCTACTTAGATGCATCACAAATTATTCCGCCTGATAGTTGAGTACGTATGTGCACTTTGCGAGACAGCGATCGCTCGTTTCTACGACGGCTTCACTGGCCGAGGCCGTACACGTCCGTGGATGATCCCGTCCCTACCCGGCCGTGGTGTAAGTGGTCCGGCCGGCCGGCTCCAAATGCATGCAACGCATGCATTTCGCTGTCGCCCTAGCCACCAGCTTGCTGCTCGTAGGAAGGAACTGTAGCATTCATGGGGCGTGGCATAGTAGTACGAGTACTCCCTCCGTCCTGAAATAATAAGTGTCTCAACTTTGTATTAACTTTAGTATTTTGGGATGATGGAGTAGTAATCTTTCAGAGCAGCTAGGCGTGGTTTGTAGTATCAGATGTTGTATTCCTGCAGGTGCAGTTGACCTTGAAGCAGTCTCTCTGGACGCAGATCGAGCAACACTATTCATAGCATTAGCACGGGCCCATAAGAATGGCCGCACAATAATTCGTTTGTGCAGGCCGGCCGGGAGCCTAGTGGTGGTGGAGACAGACAAACTAGAGGCGATCGAATCGAATCGAACCCACCTCGATCGATCTACCGCGTTCGACCGTCCATCATCGCCGACCGATCTTACTTACTGCATGCCCCGTCACGGCTGCCGGTCGATCGAGATCGAGCGCGGGGCAAGGCACGGCAGGCACGTCGCGATGTGATGGATGGGCACCACCCCATGAGTGATGAGTCAGTCCATCACCACGTTCGCCCTAGAATATTCACCCGCAACTTCCACGGGGAGCTAGCTAGACGGCAGCACGACCGTCGATCGTAGCGGCCGACGCCATCTCGGTGCAGTAGCAGCCTTGCAGTCCACCACGGGAGGCGGGGAAGAAGAAGAAGAAAGACGAGCAGACCATCATGCGTCGCATGAATGCATGGGGCGCAGGCGGTGGCGGGGCCCGCCGGCCGCTGCATGCATGCATGGGCTTGGTGCGTGGGGTCCACGCGGTTTCCCTCTTTCTCGCCCGCAAAGCCGCTTTGGCAAGTCATCGTCTTCCTCGTCGCTTTCCCAACCAAAATCTCCCTTCCGTCCCGTTCCACACCGCGCCCTGCCTTCCACCGGCATCGGCTGCTGGCTGCTTTTCTGGGCGCGGCCATGTGTTTCCCTGCCCGCGCACTATATTCGCTCCATCACCTAGCTTAACTAGCTCGACAAAGATCGTGAGCTGCTCATTGATCTATCTACGCGTGTCTTAGGACTAATTAAATAGCCCATCATATATAAACATGGTGGCGCTGGTGGTACTGCGCGCACGTGATGTGTCGCCGAAACGCACCGGCCGGCCGGCCGCCTGCATGTGGAATGCGCAAGTACAGCTCGGTGAGGCGACTGAGACTTGCCCACCAAGAAACCGGCCGAGCATATCCGGCATCATGTACGTACGTACTGTACTGTTTGAGCATCTGGACCGACACTGTACGTGAGCTTAATTCGGCAGGGGCACCGCCTCCATAATAATTCGGTTAGGGGAATAACGAATTAGTGCTTTCGCTTTAACCATGGTTCGATCAGTCGGCCTCAGTGCTTGCATATGCATGCTCCATGGAACAAAGCGGCCTGACACTTGAATGCGGAGCAAGGCAAAAGTGAAGAAGATCATGTTCATCGATCCCATATAATTAGATACGCTTGTTTTGAATAATCGCCGTAGATTTTTTTTTTGAGACAACGCCGTCGATAAATATAGCAACTGAATTCCATGTTATTGTCTTGCTTCGCAGGTAAAAACGTTATGTGCATTGCACCAGAAGAGCATACAAACTGGTATGCCAATTACTAGTACCATTTTAAGAAAACAATATTAGCCGGTGAAAACATGCGGGGAAACAACGCGATTTTATTGAAATAAAATTGAAAGTAAGTAAATAAAAACAAACAGGCAAGACGCCTCCACGATCAACCACATTCCACAATAAAAGCACAATAGCCAATGATGTTCTTTTTTAGCGAAAGACTGGTCTCCCTCCCCAATTTTCATTAAGAGAAACCATATGGTTCATAAAATCAAAGTGCGGGATAGGAGCAATGGATGTAGGCCAGCAACATATAATATTGTATAAAGGAAAGACCGGATAATATACAGAAGATTGGAGACAGAATAGAGGAAAGGGATCATGAATTGGTAGGAGGAGATCTGGTCCGAAGGGAAGCAGATCATTTCAGCGGAGATAAAAGTGGCCGGGGAACCTATTTGCCACACAAGCAATCGCTTACACTTTCCAATCAAACATCACCAGTGACAAAGGAGAACCAGCCCAACCTGAAAAACAAGGAGATCATGAAGCAGGTGGAGGCAATTGCGTCCAATGGCAAAGAGAGAAACAAGAAGAACCTCCGAGGCGGCTCATCCCGTGGCGGTGAGGTCCGCATGACAGAGGGATGCGGTGTGGGGCTGGGGCACGGTGCCCCCGCCCGGCCCCTTCACTGAATGGATCAGGAGTATGCTGAACGAGAAAAAGGTTGACCTATGTCGTGCAGCGAGCAATGCACCCTTAAGGAAGAGAAGCGTGGAAATTCATGATCGTGAAGGTATGTCCTACAACTCCTGTGTAAGGGCATATTTCTCCCTATGTGGTTTTGGTGATTGATGACAATGCTTTTGCGGACTACTCGTGTGCATTGAGCATTTCAGATATCTCATGTCTAGGCACAAGACGATTCAGTGCCCCTCGGAGCCTAGTGAAGATGGTGTTTCTCTACGTTTCTTTTCGGTGGATTTGAGTCATAGGAAAGCCGTACTATTGAGGGGATCCGCTTCGGAAAGGTTAGGGTGGAATCATCACCTACACGTCTGTCCCTGTGCACCACCTTTCCTTTGTTTCTTTGGAGCATCGACCGTTTATCCGTGTCTCTACAAAATGAAGGACTCCGAGTGCTACTGTGTTGTGGCATGTGGTAGTACTGCTCAAGGGAGCAGTAGTACCGCAGAGGCCCACGGTAGCACCGGCCAGGGAAGCGGTAGTACCGCGCGATGCGGTAGTACCGCTCCTCAGGCGCGGTAGTACCGTGGCCTCTAGCCTAGCACAGTGACGCACGCGGAAGTAGGGGCAGAAGTAATTTTTTACATCCGCGCCCTACGCGGTAGTACCGCTCCCTGCATGCGATAGTACAGTGTCGGATTTTTGCACAGATTGTAACTCAGGGAAGTAGCCACGGATGTAATTTTATTAGTCCGTGCATTCCCAGCCTAGTCGAACCCTGCCTTGTGGTAGTACCGCTCCGGCGGTTCTACCGCTCGTTGCGTTATCGCAACAGGGCCTCGTCTGGTCTCTACCACGGGAGCGGTAGTACCGCACCATCGAGCGTTAGTACCGCAAGTCAGTGCGGTAGTACCGCGTGTCGCGGGCTGAGTAAGTGGGTAATGGTTGGATCTTTCCTCTCACTATATAAGGGGGGTCTTCTTCCCCAAGTTGACCACTGAGGGAGTCCTGGACTAAGGGGTCCTCGGACAGCTGGACTATATACTTTGGCCGGACTGTTGGACTATGAAGATACAAGATAGAAGACTTCGTCCCGTGTCCGGATGGGACTCTCCTTTGCGTGGAAGGCAAGCTTGGCGATTCGGATATGTAGATTCCTTTCTCTGTAACCGACTTTGTATAACCCTAGCCCCCCCCCGGTGTCTATATAAACAGAAGGATTTAGACTTCTAGGGTTTAGCCACATCCATCATATCCTCATAGGCTAGACTTCTAGGGTTTAGCCATTAGGATCTCGTGGTAGATCAACTCTTGTAATATTCATATTCATCAAGATCAATCAAGCAGGAAGTAGGGTATTACCTCCATAGAGAGGGCCCGAACCTGGGTAAACATCGTGTTCCCCGTTTCGTGTTACCATCGACCTTAGACGCACAGTTCGGGACCCCCTAACCGAGATCCACCGGTTTTGACACCGACATTGGTGATTTCATTGAGAGTTCCGCCGTGACGTCGAAGACAGGCTTGATGGCTCCATCAATCATCTACAACAATGCGGTCCAGGGGGAGATTTTCCTCCCCGGACAGATCTTCATATTCGGCGGCTTCGCACTACGGGCCAACTCGCTTGGCCATCTAGAGCAGATCGATAGCTACGCCCCTGGCCATCAGGTCAGATTTGGAAGCCTGAATTTTGTGGCCGATATCCATAGAGACTTGATCTTCGATGGATTCGAACCCATTACGGCTGTCCATGGCCACTATGATGAACATGACCTAGATCTGTCATCTGGCCGCATACAGGAGATAGCGCCTGTGACCGCCCTGGCCCTAGAGCCGGAGCGGTCTGCCGCGTCCAAAGACGGGAAGCTCAACCCCGCCGCGGAGGCCGCAAACTCAGCGGCGCTCGAGCCGCACACAGACCCAACATCAGGTTGGGCTGGTGTTACCGGAACCCCGGACTCGTCTCCGGACATGGGTTCCGGACCGCAGGCATCCACGTCCATCAAACCCGATTGGGCGTCGGTCTTGGAGTTCACCTCTGCGGACATCTTCCAACACTTACCTTTTGGTGACGTGTTAAATTCATTAAAATCCCTCTCCCTGTCAGGGGACTCTTGGCCAAACTATGTCCGGCTCAAATGGGAAGCGGATGATGAAGAAATTCGTTCCCCACCCACCACCCACTTTATAGCCAATGTCGACGACTTAACCGACATGCTTGACTACGACTGTGAAGACATCGACGGTACGGACGATGATGCCGGAGAGGATCAGGAACCACTGCCTACAGGGTGTTGGACAGCAACCTCCTCGTATGACATATACATGGTGGATACACCCAAAGAAAATAACGACGACGATGAAATCCCAGTTGAGAATAAACCTCCTGAGATACAGCCGAAGCGCCGATGTCAGTGGCGCCGCTCCAAGCCACGCCTTAGTAAAAACAGCAATACCGTCACATAAGAGGATAACACTCCGGACGGTGCCGAAAACAATGAATACCCCGTTGAGGCAACCTCCGAACAGGAGGAATGGGACGATGGGCGAGTCAGCCCTGGCGAACAGGCCATGAACAAAGACTCGGAGGATAGCAACTACCTTCCGCTCTATGAGGACGAGGTTAGCCTCGGTGACGAAGATTTCATTGTGCCTGAAGAGCCGGCCGAACAAGAATGCTTTAAGCATCAGCTAATTGCCACTGCAAGAAGCCTGGAAAAGAAGCAGCAGCAGCTTCAAGGTAATCAAGATCTGCTCAATGAAAGATGGACTGATGTACTGGCAGCCGAGGAATACGGCCTCGAGCTCCCAACCAAAAGCTACCTGAAGCGCAAACTGTTACCACAGTTCGATGACGATGCGCTGGAGCCCGTACTACAAAGGTACAATACGGATGACCGACCACCACGTGGTCGGGACAAAGCGGGTCAGACAAGATCGATCTATGGACAAAGCCGAACACCAGCCCTCGCTACCTCGCCGAACAAACAGAAATACAACAGCTCGGGGGTATACACATGACCTGCGACGCGACTTGGAAAAGAGAGCAGGTCAGACAAGATCGATCTATGGATCACGGGGGCGTGCCTCGATGCACGACGATGGCCATCTAGCTGAACGTGACAATCATAACCACGTTCGGGCCGAAAACCATAGACGAGCTCCATCCGAGCTACGTCACGACTTGGCCCGATATAGAGGCGTCGCACACCCCCTTTGTTTCACTGACAAAGTAATGGGACATGATTTCCCAGAGGGGTTTAAACCCGTAAACATCGAATCATACGATGGCACAACAGACCCCGTGGTGTGGATTGAGAACTTTCTTCTCCACATTCATATGGCCCGCGGCGACGATCTTCACGCCATCAAATACCTCCCGCTCAAACTCAAGGGACCAGCTAGATACTGGTTAAACAGCCTGCCCGAAAACTCTATTGGTAGCTGGGAGGAATTGGAGGACGCCTTCCTCGACAACTTCCAAGGCACATATGTCCGACCTCCGGATGCTGATGACCTAAGTCACATAATCCAATAGCCCGGAGAGTCAGCCAGGAAATTCTGGACTCGGTTCCTAACTAAAAAGAACCAGATCGTCGACTGTCCGGACGCCGAAGCCCTAGCGGCCTTTAAGCACAGCATTCGCGACGAATGGCTGGCCAGACACCTCGGCCAGGAAAAACCGAAGTCCATGTCAGCCCTTACGACACTCATGACCCACTTTTGCGCGGGCGAAGATAGCTGGCTAGCCCGCAGCAACAACAATACAAGCAAACCTGGCACCTCTGACGCCAGAAACAGCAACGGCAAGCCCCGACGCAATAGACATAAGCGTCGAAACAACGGTGATAGTCCCGAAGACACGGTGGTCAACGCCGGATTCAGTGGCTCTAAGTCCGGTCAGCGGAAGAAGCCATTTAAAAGAAACAATATGGGCCCGTCCAGTCTGGACCGCATACTCGATCGACCATGCCAAATCCATGGCAGTCCCGATAAACCAGCCAATCATACCAACAGGGAATGTTGGGTCTTCAAACAGGCCGGCAAGTTAAATGCCGAACACAAGGAGAAAGGGTCGCAAAGCAATGACGATGACGAGGAACCCCGACCACCAAACACAGGGGGACAGAAGAAATTTCCTCCCCAAGTTAAAATGGTGAACATGATATGAGCCACCCACATCCCCAAGAAGGAGTGCAAGCGTGCACTCACGGACGTCTACGTGATGGAGTCAGTCGCCCCAAAGTTCAACCCATGGTCCTCCTGTCCGATCACCTTCGATCGCAGGGACCACCCGACCAGCATCCGTCATGGCGGTTCAGCCACACTGGTCCTTGACCCAATTATTGACGTATTCCATCTCACGCGAATCCTCATGGATGGTGGCAGCAGCCTGAACCTGCTCTATAAGGATACAGTGCGCAAAATGGGTATCAATCCTTCAAGGATCAAGCCCACAAAACCACCATTAAAGTTGTCATACCAGGCGTAGAGGCCTGCTGTACGGGCTCAATCACGCTGGAAGTGGTCTTAGGATCCCCGGACAATTTCCGAAGCGAAGAGTTAAACTTTGATATCGTCCACTTCCGCAGTGGCTATCATGCACTGCTCGGACGAACCGCATTAGCTCGATTCAATGCGGTGCCGCACTATGCCTACCTCAAGCTCAAGATGCCTCAACCACGCAGTGTTATAACGGTCAACGGAAATACGGAGCGCTCCCTCTGTACTGAGGAGCACACCGCGGCCCATGCAGCAGAAGTACATAGTAGCCTTCTTAGGCAGAACCTCAATTCGGCAGTAAAGCCACCAGACACTGTCAAGCGAGTCCAGACTACTCTGCAGCAGGACCGTCCAGCTCGTCCAGAGCTCAGCTAGCAATTCGGCCTCCATCCCAGTCCCAATAAAGCGGCGAAATTTGTGCCGCGCGTACGTAACTACGCCCTTAAAGTACCATGGGCAGGGACAGAGGCACAGCTAGACCATGGTCCATAATGACGCTCAACCGCACCTGGATCCGCATACCTTCACCTTTCTCTTTTTCATTCCAGGTTTTTCTCTTCTCGAGGTTTTTCTGATAACCTGATCATCGGACCCATCACGGGACAGATACACCAAGAAGGCAAGGAGCTTTGACGTACAAGGGAATCCCCAGGTGGTCTCGGCTAACGATCGTTATACCTGTTTTACATACCCGCACGCAGCTCACTCTTGGTCATGGCATGTCAAATAGCCTTATTTTCTTATCGCATTACTTGTACAAATACGCCTTGACGTATCAATCAAATTATAATGGAAAATAATTTGCGGCTCATTATTTGAAGCATCAACTTATTACTTGTTTTTTCCTTATATTTGTATTTATTATCAAGTTGCACCCGTACACTCTGGTACGTATTACTTCGCCAAGGGCTTCATCATGCCCCGCGGTGCGGCAATAAAGTCCGAACACTTTTACAGTACAGTTCAGCACCCCGAACTTATAGTATTATATGCATCGGCTTCGAATCATGTCTTTGGTCAATAGTTGGGTTGCCCGGCTCCTGTGCTTACTACCTTACGTTCCGCTATATTGTCTAGGTTAGTAAAGGGAGAACTACTGCGATTGTGTCCCGGTTCTTCCGGACGAGCACCTCAGTAGAGAAAGCCGAACACTGACTGTCATGATGCGGCGAGAGCTGGTCAGCTGTTCGATAGGTTTTCAAATCCTTAAAGATTTTTCCGCTTTATGTGCGGAATCGGTTTTTATCCGATTAGGCGTCTATAGTGCCCCAACTTCGGTCTTCCAAATACCAGGGCTTTGCCAAAATTTTCATTGTCAAACTCCTATGGCTAAGAGAGGGTGATAAAGCCGTATAGTCCGATTGCCTTGGTCGTTGCGTTAAACACCTCCTTTAAGGACCAAAATTTGGAGTAAAGAGTGTTTATATTTATCCCGAACACCCCCGTACTATCTACATGGGGGCAGAAGCCGACGACTGGCCAACTCTCAAATTTCATAAACGGCCACACAGGAGGTAAAATTTTAAAATAAACAAGCATTATATTACATAAAGATCTTGTTTCATATTACAGGACATGATAACATGAATGTTTTCACGGGAATATGATATCATTGGCACATTGCTCCGCCACAAGGCGGGATCCCTCCACGAAACTGTCAAAATACATCTCGGGTCGGCGGTGCTCCTTGCCCTCAGGTGGCCCCTCGGTCATCAGCTTCTTGGCATCCATCTTCGCCCAGTGCACCTTGGCGCGGGCAAAGGCCATCCGCGCGCCTTCGATACAGACCGACCGCTTGATGGCTTCAAGCCACAGGCAGGCACTCACAAGCCGCTTGACGAGTGCGAAGTAGCTGCTAGGCATGGGCTCGGCAGGCCATAGCCGGACCATTAAGTCCTTCATGGCTAGTTCGGTCGCCTTATGCAGCTCGACCAGCTGTTTTAGCTGGTCGCTAAAGGGCACCGGAAGTTCTGGTCCAAGGTATTGAGACCAGAACAACTTCTCCGTAGAGCTCCCTTCTTCGGCTCGATAAAATTCTGTAGCATCTGATATGCTGCGCGGCAGATCCGTAAACACCCCTGGAGAGCTCCAAACCTGGGCAAGTAACAGGAATGTTTCCTTCACATATCTGCTTTGCATAATGAAAGCCTTACCCGCTGTAATTTTCTTGGCCGCCTGGATCTCCTGGAGGGCACCCTTGGCTTCGCCTCGGGCGTCTTGCGCGCTCTGGTGGGCCTTGTTTAGTTCGGACTCTTGAGTCTTAGAATCACGCTCCAAGGACTCGTACTTCTTGACGGTGTCCTGGAGCTCTTGCTGGACCTCGCTGACCCAGGCCTCTTGCTTCTCACGCGCGGCCCGTTCCTTGGCCACTTTGTCCTCGGGCACGGCCAACGCCTTCTTAAGGGCTGCCACCTCAGTTTTGGCCCCTGATAAAGTTCATGCCACTTTAGTCAACACGAACAATTCATCCCTCCTAATTATACTCGCAGGTTACTACATACCTTTGTTTTCTTCCAGCTGCTTCTTCACGAAGCCGAGCTCTTCCTCGGCCCGCTCCAGGTTCTGCTTTAGTCCAGAGACCTCCGCAGTATGAGCAGCAGAAGCTATTAGCGATGCCTGCTTATTCACATAGACATATTATGTTAGACTCTGCAAAAATTATTTTGATCCTCTGTTCGGCTTTTCTTTCGGAACACCGAACTAAGCATCAGGGGCTACTGTCTACACTGTGATATTCTTCTACAATTATACTACTTACCTCAAAGCCTGTTAGAAGGCTAGTGCAGGCTTCGGTCAGTCCGCTTTTGGCGGACTGGACCTTCTCAATCACCGTGGTCATAAGAGGACGGTGTTCTTCCACAATGGAAGCGCCTTGCAGCACTTCCAGTAATCTATCCGGTGCCTCTAGATGGACAGAGGTCACCGGTGGAGTTGGCTTGCCCCCCTCATTCAAAAGAGGCGGACTGCCTGAATCCAGAGCCACTTGGGTCTCCGGAGCTGTCTTCGGCTGGGGACCGAATTGGATACGGCCCCCATCGTCGGTGTCCATAGGGGTATGTCCCCCCATATGTTCGGCAACCTAGGTTTTACCCTCCGGCACCACCGGGATGGCCTCCTGATCCTCTTCCTAGCCTGGGATCATTCGAGACAACACCTCGGTGTTGTCCGCGGCCTTGGGGGAGGAGGCCGTTGGAAGGGACCCACTGTTCATCGTTGACGGGTCCAGTGATCCCTCCGAAGAGGAGGACAACGCGATGTTGGACTGGGCCGGGCTGCAAGTGCACGATTCAGCACGTTAAAAACAATAAAGTAAAAATGCCAGATATATTACTGTGTTCGGACACATGCGAGTTGGCTAGGGGCTTGACCCTGGGCTCCCACTCTCCGCTGCTATTGGTGGCCGCTGCGGGGTTGTCCGGAAGGGAAGTTTTCCCCTTCTTGGACGCCTCGGCCTCCCCAGGTATGGAGGCATTCCTCTTCTTTCTCCCCCCAGCAGGGGGGAATGGACTTCTTCTTCCTCCTCCTCCTCCTTGTCGTCTTCGGTGGAGGAGTGAGTCTCGGCGTCTTCGGACATCACGTCCGAAGTGACCTTGGGACGGAGACCACTTCTGGTCCCCAGGGCCTTCTTTTTGGCCTTCTTCTCTAGCACCTCATAAGGTGCCGGAAACAACATCTTCGTCAGAAGAGGCGTTTCTGGATCTTCGGGCAACGTACTCGGACAGTTAATCTGCTCCGCTATCTCTATCCAGGCCTGAAAAATTGGTAGGGAGGCTTAGGTTCCCCCCTCAAATACGCTAGTAAAGGCTATACCCTGAAAACATGAAATAACTTACCGAATTAGCCTAGCGTTTTGAGCTAAGCGCACGATCCTCAGTCGTGGGCGGTGGTACCTTGCCGGCCTTGAAGAGCACCTTCCAGACGTCTTCATGCGTTGTGCCGAAGAGCTCCAGCAGCATCTGGTGCTTGGACTGGTCGAACTCCCACAAATTGCAAGTCCGACGCTGGCACGGAAGGATCCGGCGGAAAAGCATAACCTGGACCACATTGACGAGTTTGATTCTCTTGCTTATCATGTTCTTGACACATGTCTGGAGCCCCATCAGCTCGTCCGAAGAGCCCCATGCCAGGCCCTTCTCTTGCCAGGAGGTGAGCCGCATTGGGACTCTGGATCGGAATTCGGGGGCCGCCACCCAGTTGGTGTCGCGTGGCTCGGTGATGTAGAACCACCCCGATTGCCACCCCTTGACAGTCTCCGCAAAGGAGCCTTTGGGCCAGGTGTCATTTGGCATCGTTCCCACCATAGCGCCTCTGCACTCCGCTTGTTGGCCGCTCACCACCTTTGGCTTCACATTGAAAGTCTTCAGCCATAGGTCGAAGTGAGGTGGGATGCGGAGGAAAGCCTCGCACACGACAATAAATGTTGAGATGTTGAGGATGGAGTTGGGAGCCAAGTCATGGAAGTCTAGCCCGTAGTAGAACATCAGTCCGCGGACGAATGGGTGTAGGGGGAATCCCAGCCCGCGGATGAAGTGGGTGAGGAAAACCACCCTTTCCTAGGGCTCCGGGGTGGGGACGATCTGTCCCTTGGCCGGAAGTCGATGAACGATGTCCTTGGCCAGGTACCCAATCTCCCGGATCTCTTTGATGTCCTTCTTCTTGATGAAGGAGGCCATCCACTTGCCTCTAGCTCCGGATACAGACATGATTGGAGTGCTTTTTTGGGTGGAGAATGCTAGAGCTTGGGCGCTGGAGCTTGAGAATGGATGGGCAGAGGAAGGAGAAGGCGTGGGTAAACGAGGATGAATCCTTATCCCTTTATAAAGGCAGTAAAAGTTATGCGCCTCCCTGCTCGCCTTAAAATCCGCCTATTCCCCAAGCGTTGTGCAGATGATACGGTTGGGTTACCCATGCCCGTATTGATGAGAATCCCATGATAAGGGGACACGATCTCTGCCTCGACAAGACGTGCCAGTGAAACCGCACCTTGAAATATAGAGTGACAGGCTAAAAAACGGTTCGAATAATGACCGGGCAGTGGCGTGATGTCACGCTACGAAAAGTTGTCAGCGGATTGGACTCATGAGATATTATACTCTCTACGGTTGTGTGTGGTACTTGTTTTGCAGATCCGGACACGTTTCTATGTTCGGAGGGCTATGTTGGAGTATTCGGAGACGGAACCCACCTTGCAATGCCGAAGACAATCTGTGCACTGGACTCATCATCATTCAAGCCTGGTTCAGGGGCTACTGAGGGAGTCCTGGACTAAGGGGTCCTCAGACAGCCGGACTATATACTTTGTCCGGACTGTTGGACTATGAAGATACAAGATAGAAGACTTCGTCCCGTGTCCGTATGGGACTCTCCTTTGCGTGGAAGGCAAGCTTGGCGATTCGGATATGTAGATTCCTTTCTTTGTAACCGACTTTGTATAACCCTAGTCCCCTCGGTGTCTATATAAACCGGCGGGTTTAGACTTCTAGGGTTTAGCCACAACCATCATATCCTCATAGGCTAGACTTCTAGGGTTTAGCCATTACGATCTCGTGGTAGATCAACTCTTGTAATATTCATATTCATCAAGATCAATCAAGCAGGAAGTAGGGTATTACCTCCATAGAGAGGGCCCGAACCTGGGTAAACATCGTGTCCCCCTTCTCCTGTTACCATCGAACTTAGACGCACAGTTTGGGACCCCCTACCCGAGATCCGCATGTTTTGACACCGACAACCACATCTTCCCTCCCCAAGCTCCATTGTTGCTCAAATCTCCATTTTCGCCTGATCTCTCTCCCTAGCCAACCAAACTTGTTGATTCTCTAGGGATTGGTTGAGAAGGCCCCGATCTACATTTCCACCAAGAGAAATTTGATTCCCCCCACTAATCCCTTGCGTATCTTGTTACTCTTGGGTGTTTGAGCACCCTATACGGTTGTGGAGATTGCCCCAACCTTGTTTGTAAAGGTTCGTTCGCCGCCTCCAAGGGCACCAATAGTGGAATCACGGCTTCTCGCATTGTGCCTCCACACTGCTCCAACGGAGACATACTTCCTCTTAAAGAGAAGGAATTTCGGTAACACATCCTCGTCTCCACCGGCTGTTGGTGTCAAATCCGGCGGATCTCAGGTAGGGGGTCCCGATCTATGCGTCTAGGCTGATGGTAACAGAAAGCAGGGGACACAATGTTTACCCAGGTTCGGGCCCTCTCGATGGAGGTAAAACCCTACTTCCTACTTGATTAATATTGAAGATATGAGTAGTACAAGAGTAGATCTACCACGAGATCGTAGAGGCTAAACCCTAGGAGCTAGACTATGATGGTATGATTGTAATTGTGATGGCCCTTCTAAGGACCAACCTCTCCGGTTTATATAGACACCGGAGAGGGTTAGGGTTTACATGGAGTCGGTTACAAGGAAGGAAAACAATATCCGGATCGCCAAGCTTGTCTTCCACGCAAAGGAGAGTCCCATCCGGACACGGGTCAAAGTCTTGAGTCTTGTATCTGCACGCTTCAATAGTCCAGACGATGTATACAGTCCGGCTGTTCGGATACCCCCTAACCCAAGACTCCCTCAGTAGCCCCTGAACCAGGCTTCAATGATGATGAGTCCGGCGCACAGTCTTGTCTTCGGCATTGCAAGGCGGGTTCCTTCTCCGAATACTCCAAGGTAATTATCGAACACATAGACCTTGTCCGGATCTGCAAAATGATTTTCACATACCGCCGTAGAAAGAATGATACTTCACAAATGCAATCTGCTGCCCACGTGACATGTCGTTAAGGTCGGGTCATTATTCGAACCGTTTCCCACAACCAGCCATAGCGCAAATTGCGAGGCAGTTTCTTCTGCACGTTTTGCCATAGCAGAGATCGTGTCCCCTTATTGTGGGATTCTCATCAACATGGGCATGGGTAATCTAACCGCACCGCTAATCGCGGCGAGTGGGGAACGAGTGGGTTCCACCAGGCAAGTGGGGAGGTGCAAAAAAGCTTTCACCGTCTCTATAAAGAGATAAGGTCTCTTCCTCTTTACCCATGCCTCCTCATTTCGCTAGTCCATTTCCCACTGTTCGAGCTCTAGCGCCCAAGCCTTCCCCCTCTCCATCGAAGAAAGGGTTTTTTGAAGATGTCCGGATCCAGAGCAGGAGGCAAATGGATGGCCTCTACCGTCCAAGAGAAGGACATCAAGAGGCTCCGAGAGGGCGGGTACCTGGGAAAGAAGATCGGCCATCGTCTTCCACCGGCGGGACAAATCGTCCCTACTCCGGAGCCCCACGAGAGAGTCGTGTTTGTTTGTCAATTTGTCCGTGGGCTCGGGTTTCCCCTTCACCCATTTGTTCGCGGAGTCATGTATTACTATGGGATTGATTTTCATGATCATTCCCCCAGTTCTTTCCTCAATATCTCGACGTTCATCGTCGTGTGCGAGGCTTTTCTCTGGATTTCGCCTCACTTCTGCCTGTGGCTGAAGATCTTCAATGTGAAGCCCAAGGTGGTGAGTGGCGAGCACGCCGAGTGCGGCGGCGCCATGGTGAGCAAGATGCCCAAGGTCGTTTGACCGACAGGTGCCTTCAACGACTCCGTCAAGGAGTGGTAGCAACAGTGGTTCTATATCGCCGAACCACGTGGCAAAAAGTGGGCCACAACTCCTGAGTTCAGATCCGGAGCCCCACTGCGACTCACGTCCTGGCCCAAGAAGGGCCCGAACTGGTGCTCGTACGATGAGCTATCACTGCTCCAGACGCGCGTTCAGAGTATGGTCGACAAGGACGTCAAGCTCATCGACAACGTCCAAGTGATGTTAGTTCGCCTGGTTCTCCCTTGCCAGTGCCGAGCCTGTCATTTATGGGAGTACGACCCAACCGAGCACCAAACCCTCCGGGAGCTCTATGATTCCTCCCACGAGGATATCTGGAAGGTGCTCTTTAAGTCCGGCAAATCATGGCCGGGCTCCACCGAGGACCGTGGGTACCAATTATCCCATTCTGTAAGCCCGGTAAGTTATAGCTACGCTCTGTCCATCCAGGTTTTAGTTGGCATGTCTTGGGGGAGACATTTTTATCGTGCTCTATTATGACCCCTGGGATGGATAAAAAAGGTGGAGCAGATACATTGTCCGGCCCCTCTACTGGAGGAACCAGTCGGACATCTTTTGATGAAGATGTTGGTCCCAGCGCCTTACGAGGCGCCAAAGAAAGAGGCCTCCAAGAGGGTCAAAAAGACCCGGAGTGGCCTCCGTCGCCGCGAGGCTTTGGACGCAAAATCTGAAGACTCCAGTGACGCTCCTTCTTCCGAAGACGAAGAGGAGGAAGTAGAGGAGGACGAGCCTCACTCTGGAGGTGGGAAGAAAAGGACGGCCTCCTCATCCCTTGAGGCCGAATCGCCCAAGAGGGGGGAAGGTTCCCTCCCAGAGGCATCCACCACGGCTGCCGATAGCAGCCCGGAGTGGGATCCCAGGGCACAGCCCCTAGAAAAGTCGTAAGTATACGAAATCCGAACACGCACGTGCATCCGTGGTTGTTTGGGCATAGTAGTTTTAACTGTCACCATATCTCGTACAGCCCGGCGAGGTCTCACGCCGGACAGTCCTCGTCGGAGGATTCGCTGAGCTCAGACGCCTTGGCGAGCGAGACGCCTCCCAAGGTCCCTTCCCCAAAGTCCAGGCGCGACACTGAGGTGTCGTCTCAACAGGACCCGGACGGGGGGGGGGGGGGTCATATCTCCAGGGCCGGACACACGTGAGCAATGGCCCCCAAGCGTGTCGACGGTGGGGGAGATCTCGAGTTCGAACCACCGCCGGACACAGTCCTGGAGATTTTTAAGGCTCCAGGATCGGGCAAGCAGCCACCTTCGACGGTGGGAGGCTTGCCTACTCCGCCGGCAACCTCTGTCCAAGCAGGGCTGCCAGGCGGTCTATCGACAGCGTTAAAAAACGCGTCTATCATCGACGAACATCGGACCCTTATGGGTGCGGTGGTTGAAAAGATTCGGTCTGCCGAAAGCGGGTTGAATGAGTCCTGCATTGGCCTTATAAAGGCTTTTGAGGTATGTTTTCTAAGAAACCTTTGAGGAATCATCATAATATGAGTAGTAGCCCCTGATACACTGTCCGGCGAAAGAGAGAGCCGAGCAGGGGATCAAATCCTTTGTTTTCATGGGAACCTTTGTTAATTACGTATACTCCTTTGTGTGAAAACATGCGTCTGCGGAGAAGACGGCTGCTCATAATGCGGAAGTGTCCGAACTGAAGCAGAGCCTGGAACGGGCCGAGGAAGAACTTGGCCATGTGAAGAAGCAATTAGAGGATAAGCAAGGTATGCTGAAACATTGTCTTGCATTAGACACGAATAAGTAATTGTGCCTATTGAAAAGTATTTGTGTTATACGCCCTAGGAGTGAGTGCCGAATATGAGGCACTGAAGAAGGCTGTGGCCGATGCTAACGAGAAGGCTGCCGCCGAACAGGCACTTCGTGAAAAACACGAGGCCAGGGTCATCACAGCTAAGCAGGAGCTCCAGGAAGCTGTGAAGAAAAGCGAGGGCTTGGAGCAGAGTTTAATAGGGAAAGAATCCGAACTCTCCCAAGCTCTCCAAGCCGCAGAAGATGCTCGGGAACAAGCCCGAGGTGCTGTACGGGACATTCAGGAGGCTCGGAAAGTTGCGGCTGGTAAGGCCTGTTGTATTCATGGCCATTTTTACATGATAGTGGGGAGAACTCTCAAGCGACAAGCTGAATTCTTGTTTTTACAGGGGCGTTTGCGGATCTGCCTCGCAGCATATCAGATGCTGCCCAATTTTACCGGACCGAAGAGAAGAAGTCTGCGGAGAGGAATTTCTGGTCGCAGTATTTGGCGCCGAACTATCCGGTGCCTTTTATCGATCAGCTGAAGCAGCTGGTCGAAGTGCACCAGGCGGCCGAACTAGCCATGAAGGACTTGGTTGTCCGGCTGTGGCCTGCGGAGCCAATTCCGAGCAGTTACTTCGGACTCGTGAAGCGGATTGTGGGCGGCTGTCCTCGGCTTGATGCTATCAAGCGATTAGTCTGTATAGAAGGTGCGCGAATGGCGTTTGCCCGTGCAAAAGTGCATTGGGGGAAGCTTGATGCGGAGAAGCTGATGACTGAGGGGCCGCCGGAGGTAAGGAGCACCGCAAGCCCGAGGTGTACTATGAAGGTGTATTGAAAGGGGCCCGCCTTGCGGCGGATAAGTGTGCCAAAAACATTATATTTCCCTAAGGGCATTCGTGCCGCTTTTTGTAATATGGGATAATGGCATTTTTATTATATATTGCCTATTTTGTTTGAACATATGTTCTTCCTGTGCGGCTGTTTATTGTATGTAAATCCTGAGAGTTGGCCAGTCGTCGGCTTCTGCCCCCACGTAAAAAGAATACGGGGGTGTTCGGGATATATCTGAACGCTCTTTATCCCATAGTTGGGTCCTTTTAAGGTGGTGTTTCTCACCACGAACCAGGTAATCGGACTATAAGGCTTTATTACCCTCACTTAGCCATAGGAATTCGAGTATGGTCGGCGCAGCCCCTAGTGTTCGGAACACCGAACTAGGGGCTCTATTGGCGCCTGATCAGAAAACCGATCCGTTGCACTCTGCATTTATAATGGCATTGTGCGGAATAAATCTTTAAGGATTTTACAACCTCTCGAATAGCTGACCAGCTCTCGCTGCATCATGACAGTCGGTTTTCGGCTTTATCTACTGAGGTGCTCGTCCGGCAGAACCAGGACACAATCGCAGTAGTTCTCCCAGCGCTACCTTAGCCGATAAAACGGAACGTAAGGTACCAAAACATGGGATCCGGGCAAACCCAACCAATGACCCAAGACATGATTCGGAGCTGATGCATATAATGCTATAAGTTCGGGGTGTCGAGTGACCGAAAAGGTGGTCGGACTTTATTGCGGTACTGTGAAGTCCCTGGCAAAAGAGGCATCGGCGATAAACGACGGTCGGTAAGTGTTATTTGAGTCTACGCATTGTAGTATGATGATATGTCTATGCATATGAGTACGATGTATGGTTATGAAAAGAGGTGTTTTTTGGCGGAACCTGTGATGGCCGGACTAGAGGGGGTTGTGAGTGGATCAAGAGTGAATCTGAACTGCCTTCTACCTGCATGTTCCTACCATTGTGTGTCCGGGCTGATTCCACGTCGCCAATCCTGTTGTGCATCAAAGTTAGTTTGTAAAGGCGAATGCTTGGAGGTAGCTGAACGTCCTCTTGTGGTTGGTCTAAGGGTTCCTGATCGGACCCTGGTGAACCCAGCCGTTATACTGTGAAGTAGCGCGGACTCTTCAGTTGGTGTCCGGATAGTTGGCTGTCATATCAAAATTTTGATAGGCATGCGCGACTCGCTACTCCGGCAACTATATGATTTCCGCTCTAAGGGCGGGGTCCGGCCTTGCCCATGGGTGTGATTATATCACACGGTGTTGGCCTAATGGTTTATCATGTGGAATCTAGTCAACATGGTTTGTCCCGTTAGCATATGGTAAATTACCGTATGAGGGGAAGGTGCCGAAGAATTACTCTTTGGCGTGGCATTTTTTGGTGATTCGAAAACAACCGTTAGGGTGGTGGCCCAATAAACTTGGCCTTTGCACCTGGCATCCTTTAGAAGATGTTATTTGTGGTTTCGTACCCGTGGGGGCTTTGTGTGTTATGGAGCCCCCAGACTACTAGGTCTAGGGGTACGACAATTGAATTGTTGTGGTAAGCGTGATTGGGGATGATCGGCTGTACTTTTATGTTCTGGGGGGTCTCTTGACTAGACGCCTCCCTCACTGTTTCCGACACACGACCGGTCGTTTTGTTTTGAGGATTCGACATTCTCTGTTGGTATGCTTTGCCGTCCTTCTAGGAGTACCGTGAATTTCACATGGTTGATCGAGTGTGTGGCTCGGGCCGAATAGGCTTGAGCTATTCTTTGTCCGTTGACCGGACTGGGAGTTGCTGGACTTAGCACTAGCTTCCTTGACTTGACGTTTATGACCATTGCGCTGAGGCTTGAGGAGGCCTCTTCGTGTATCCTTCTTACTGTCTTGGGCCGTAGTGATGTGCGGACATCGGGGTGTGTGCCTTGGGTTCTCCTGCTTAGGTTGAGGTAGCCAGTTGTGCCGCGTATGCCCTTTGTCGGGGCGGTCGAGTCCGTACTTTTCGGTGGCCAGGATCTTGGTCCACCTATCCACTAGCAAATCTTGGTCAGCTTTAAGCTGCTCTTGCTTCCTTTGCAGGCTCCTTGCTGTGGCCATGAGCCGTCGCTTGAAGCGAACTTGTTCCACTGGATCTTCAGGCACGCCGAATTCGTCATTGCCGAGGCTTACCTCGTCTTCGGAGGGGGGTGTATAGTTGTCCCTCTCCAAGTATCCCATCGTGGCCGGTCCGGCCTGCTTGAAGGTAGGCCAATTAGGGCTGTATTCCTCTTCGGCACCATCCGGATTGCTCTCCTCTCCGGGGCCGGTGTTGATGTGGCGGGGCTTGGAGCGGCGCCGAAGACACCCATGCTTTGCTTTTCTCCCTGAGGGGTTATCCTCCATTGCCTCATCGCCATTGGTTTTCTTCAGAGTGTCCACCATGTATATATCGTATGAGGAGGTGGCCGTCCACCGCCCTATGAGCGGTGGCTCCTGTAATTCTCCTGCATCGTCGTCCATACCGTCGATGTCTTCGGAGTCGAAGTCAAGCACGTCGGTTAAATCATCGACCGTGGCAACGAAGTGGGTGGTGGGTGGGCAGCGAATTCCTTCGTCGCCTGCTTCCCACTCAAGCCGGACATAGTTCGACCCAGAGCCTCCTGACAAAGAGAGAGACTTTAATGAGTTCAGCATGTCGCCAAAGGGCGAGTGCTAGAAGATGTCCACAGCGGTAAACTCCATTACCGGAGCCCAACCTGGATCGACTGGCTCGGGAGTGCGCGGACAGGAACCAACATCCGGATGTGAATCCAGGGGTCTGGAGTCACAGGCCACCACAGAGGTGAGACTCGTGTTCGGCTCCACCACCGATGAGTGTGCAGCCTTCGGGGCGGGGCCTATCCCTCCATCCTCAGGCGATGCAGCCTGCTCCGAATTTAGGTCCGGGGCCACAGCGGGGGTGATATCCCGAGCTTCGTCCGACGGTAGGTCTAAGCCGTGCTCATCGTGACTGTTCGGTGCTCCTGGCGCAGGCCTAAATCCATCGAAGATCAAGTCTCCGCGAATATCTGCCGGGTAGTTCAAGTTTCCGAACCTGACCTGGTGGCCAGGGGCGTAGCTGTCGATCTGCTCCAGATGGCCAAGCGAATTGGCCCACAGTGCGAAGCCGCCGAATATGAAGATCTGTCCGGGGAGAAAAATCTCCCCCTGGACCGTGTTGTTGACGATTGAAGGCGCCATCAAGCCCTGCAGCGACGACACAGATGAACTCTCAATGAAAGCACCAATGTCGGTGTCAAAACCGGCGGATCTCAGGTAGGGGGTCCCGATCTGTGGGTCTAGGCTGATGGTAATAGGAAGCAAGGGACACAATGTTTACCCAGGTTCAGGCCCTCTTGATGGAGGTAAAACCCTACTTCCTGCTTGATTAATATTGAAGATATGAGTAGTACAAGAGTAGATCTACCACGAGATCGTAGAGGCTAAACCCTAGGAGCTAGCTTATGATGGTATGATTGTAATTGTGACGGCCCTTCTATGGACCAACCTCTCCGGTTTATATAGACACCGGAGAGGGCTAGGGTTTACATGGAGTCGGTTACAAGGAAGGAAACACAATATCCGGATTGCCAAGCTTGTCTTCCACGCAAAGGAGAGTCCCATCTGGACACGGGTCGAAGTCTTGAGTCTTGTATCTTCACGCTTCAATAGTCCGGACGATGTATACAGTCTGGCTGTCCGGATACCCCCTAATCCAGGACTCCCTCACCGGCTCCACTCTTGGTTATCTCTGACCTTTACTTGTGCAAGCTTATATTGTGTTGTATCCCTTGCTTGCTTGTGTGCTTGTTGTTGTTGCATCATATAGGTTGCTCACCTAGTTGCATATCTAGACAACATACTGTGATGCAAAGTTTAATTTGGTAAAGAAAAGCTAAAAATTGTTAGTTGCCTATTCACCCCCCTCTAGTCAACTATATCGATCCTTTCAATTGGTATCAAAGCATCGTCTCTTTATTAAGGAATTTACTGTCCGAAGAGTATGGTTGACACCGTAGACGGTGGGGAGGAGCACCCCGGTGTGAATCCATCCTCGTCTACGGCCGATGGGGGATCCTCGGTCTCTCATGAGGAATTCAATGCGGCTTTGGACACATTGAAAACCTCCATTATGACCGAGGTCAAAGGCATGTTTAAGGAGTTTCTTGATGGTCTTAAATTATCCACTGCACCATTGGAAGTGGTCGATCCCACTAACAAGGTGACGGATGCTAACTCCGATAAGGGGGAAGCTACTAGTGATAAAGTTCCTTTGCCTAGCGGTAGAAGTGGAAACGACATCTTTGCCCATGTTGAACCACCCCTTACTTATGGAGGACAGGTTCCCTCCACTCATTCGAATCATGTTGGTCCTCCTCCTAAGTTTGTGAAAAATGAGGATTTTGCCTCTTGGGTCTACCGTTTTAAACGTCATTTAAATCATAGTTCTACTAATCTTTGGAGAATTATTGAGCAAGGTTTCTACCCGCATGACCCAAGCAACCTCACTCCTAGAGAAGCAGCGGACCATCAATTCAACGAGTCCGCTCTCTTCATTATCCAAGATGCAATTCCACCCGAAGACATTGCGCATCTCCAACCTTTCACCGTGGCCAAGGAAGCATGGCAACATGTTGTTTCCATTTACAAGGGCAGTGCAAGCATTCAACGCTCCAACTATGAAGTGGTGCAAGATGAAGCCGATGAGTTTGAGATGAATGAAGATGAAGAACCTCGTGAGCTCTACCGGAGATTAACCACTCTCGCGGTCTCACTCCGAGATCACGGGAGCAAGGATACAGATGACAATTGGATCAAGCGCAATTTTCTCAAGGCCATGATGGCCTACCACAAGGCCATGTCATCCGTCATCTGTCAAAGGCCGGACTTTCACACCTTGTCCTCAAGTGAACTGTTGGATGAGTTTGTTGCTATGAGAATCTTGGATAAGACCGCCGACAATGCGGTGATGCGCTCCCAACGGGTGAAGAAACCCGACCTTGCTTTGAAGGCCAAGGCTAGTGTGGAAGAAGAGGATGATGAGGAAGAAGAGGAGAGTAACCCTGAAGATACAAAATATAATTATCACGCTTCAAGGAAATTTTGGAGCAAGAAGAACTCAAGGCCCAACTTCAACAAGAACAACTCAAGTGGCACCAAGGGCAGGCAACGTGTGAGGACATGCTATAATTGTGGCAACGTGAGCCATTTCGTTGCAGAATGCCCTTTACGAGAAGCGGGAAGACAATGGTGGCAAGCTTATCCGAAAAGACAAAGCCAAGTCCGTCCCCAACAAGAACAACTTCACCAAGAAGACTCCTCCCAAGGGGTTGGTGGCACAAGAAGAGTACAATGAGTACGATGATGATGAAGATGGTGAGACGGTGGCCATGGCCTCCGTTGCCATTTCCACAACTCCACGGGTGTCCCTCTTCAACTCACCCAATGAGAACATCACCGCCAAGTGCCTCATGGCCAAAGCCACCAACAAGGTAACCCCCAACATCAAAACTACCATCACTACTAATCCTTCCTTGACGGATTGCATTGGGGAAAGTGAGGGGTCTAATGAGGAAGTAAATGAATTTGAGTCTTTTATGAGTAAGCTCAAGGGCAAATCCAATAAGCACTTTGTGAAGGAAATATGCCCTAGAGGCAATAATAAAGTTATTATGTATTTCCTTATATCATGATAAATGTTTATTATTCATGCTAGAATTGTATTAATCGGAAACATAATACATGTGTGAATCCATAGACAAACATAGTGTCACTAGTATGCCTCTACTTGACTAGCTCGTTGAATCAAAGATGGTTATGTTTCCTAACCATAGACATGTGTTGTCATTTGATTAACGGGATCACATCATTAGGAGAATGATGTGATTGACTTGACCCATTCTGTTAGCCTAGCACTTGATCGTTTAGTATGTTGCTATTGCTTTCTTCATGACTTATACAAAGTTCCTACAACTATGAGATTATGCAACTCCCGTTTACCAGAGGAACACCTTGTGTGCTACCAAACGTCACAATGTAACTGGGTGATTATAAAGGTGCTCAACAGGTGTCTCCAAAGGTACATGTTCGGTTGGCATAATTCAAGATTAGGTTTTGTCACTCCGATTGTCGGAGAGGTATCTTTGGGCCCTCTCGGTAATACACATCACTTAAGCCTAGCAAGCATTGTAACTAATGAGTTAGTTACGGAATGATGTATTACGAAACGAGTAAAAAGACTTGCCGGTAACAAGATTGAACTAGGTATTGGATACCGACGATCAAATCTCGGGCAAGTAACATACCGATGACAAAGGGAACAACGTATGTTGTTATGCGGTTTGACCGATAAAGATCTTCGTAGAATATGTAGGAGCCAATATGAACATCCAGGTTCCACTATTGGTTATTGACCGGAAACAGTTCTAGGTCATGTCTACATAGTTCTTGAACTCGTAGGGTCCGCACGCTTAACGTTACGATGACAGTTTTATTATGAGTTTATGAGTTTTGATGTACCGAAGGAGTTCGGAGTCCCGGATGAGATCGGGGACATGACGAGGAGTCTCAAAATGGTCGAGACGTAAAGATCGATATATTGGACGACTATATTTGGACTTCGGAAAGGTTCCGAGTGATTCGGGTATTTTTCGGAGTACCGGAGAGTTACGGGAATTCGCCAGGAGAAGTATTGGGCCTTATTGGGCCATACGGGAGAGAGAGAGGGGCTGCCTAGGGAAGGCCCCCCCCCCCCCC
Organism: Triticum timopheevii; assembly: GCA_963921465.1. Taxonomy (NCBI): domain Eukaryota; kingdom Viridiplantae; phylum Streptophyta; class Magnoliopsida; order Poales; family Poaceae; genus Triticum; species Triticum timopheevii. The sequence goes on from OY997268.1 coordinate 578,038,840, forward strand.
AAGGCCTAGTCCGAATTGGACTAGGGGGAGGGGCCGCACCCCCTCCTTCCTTCCCTTCTTTCTTCCCTTTCCTTCTCTCCTACTCCTACTACATGGAAGGGCTCCTAGTTCTACTAGGAAAGGGGGAATCCTACTCCCGGTGGGAGTAGGACTCCCCTAGGGCGCGCCATAGAGAGGGCCGGCCCTCCCCCTCCTCCACTCCTTTATATACGAGGGCAGGAGGCACCCCATAGACACACAAGTTGATCTACGGATCGTTCCTTAGCCGTGTGCGGTGCCCCCCTCCACCATATTCCACCTCGGTCATATCGTCGCGGAGTTTAGGCGAAGCCCTGCGCCGGTAGAGCATCATCATCGTCACCACGCCGTCGTGCTGATGGAACTCATCCCCGACACTTTGCTGGATCGAAGTCCGGGGATCGTCATCGAGCTGAACGTGTGCTGAACTCGGAGGTGCTGTACGTTCGGTACTTGGATCGGTCGGATCGTGAAGACGTACGACTACATCAACCGCGTTGTCATAACGCTTCCACTTACGGTCTACAAGGGTACGTGGACAACACTCTCCCCTCTCGTTGCTATGCCATCACCATGATCTTGCGTGTACGTAGGAATGTTTTTGAAATTACTACGTTCCCCAACAGTGGCATCCGAGCCAGGTTTTATGCGTAGATGTCATATGCACGAGTAGAACACAAGTGAGTTGTGGGCGATACAAGTCATACTGCTTACCAGCATGTCATACTTTGGTTCGGCGGTATTGTGAGATGAAGCGGCCTGGACCGACATTACGCGTACGCTTACGCGAGACTGGTTTCACCGTTACGAGCACTCGTGCTTAAAGGTGGCTGGCGGGTGTGTGTCTCTCTCACTTTAGCTGAATCGAGTGTGGCTACGCCCGGTCCTTGCGAAGTTTAAAACAGCACTAACTTGACGAACTATTGTTGTGGTTTTGATGCGTAGGTAAGAACGGTTCTTGCTAAGCCCGTAGCAGCCACGTAAAAACTTGCAACAACAAAGTAGAGGACGTCTAACTTGTTTTTGCAGGGCATGTTGTGATGTGATATGGTCAAGACGTGATGCTATATTTTATTGTATGAGATGATCATGTTTTGTAACCAAAGTTATCGGCAACTGGCAGGAGCCATATGGTTGTCGCTTTATTGTATGAAATGCAAACGCCCTGTAATTGCTTTACTTTATCACTAAGCGGTAGCGATAGTCGTAGAAGCAATAGATGGCGTAAACGACAACGATGCTACGATGGAGATCAAGGTGTCGCGCCGGTGACGATTGTGATCACGACGGTGCTTCGGAGATGGAGATCACAAGCACAAGATGATGATGGCCATATCATATCACTTATATTGATTGCATGTGATGTTTATCCTTTATGCATCTTATCTTGCTTTGATTGACGGTAGCATTTTAAGATGATCTCTCACTAAAATTTATCAAGAAGTGTTCTCCCTGAGTATGCACTATTGCCAAAGTTCGTCGTGCCTAGACACCACGTGATGATCGGGTGTGATAAGCTCTACGTCCATCTACAAAGGGTGCAAGCCAGTTTTGCACACGCAGAATACTCAGGTTAAACTTGACGAGCCTAGCATATGCAGATATGGCCTCGGAACACGGAGACCAAAAGGTCGAGCGTGAATCATATAGTAGATATGATCAACATAGTGATGTTCTCCATTGAAAACTACTCCATCTCACGTGATGATCGGTTATGGTTTAGTTGATTTGGATCACGTGATCACTTAGATGACTCGAGAGATGTCTGTCTAAGTGGGAGTTCTAAAGTAATATGATTAATTGAACTTAATTTTATCATGAACTTAGTACCTGGTAGTATTTTGCAAATTATGTTGTAGATCAATAGCTTGCGTTGTTGCTTTCATATGTTTATTTTGATATGTTCCTAGAGAAAATTGTGTTGAAAGATGTTAGTAGCAATGATGCGGATTGGATCCGTGATCTGAGGTTTATCCTCATTGCTGCATAGAAGAATTATGTCCTTGATGCACCGCAAGGTGACAAACCTATTGCAGGAGCAGATGCAGACGTTATGAACGTTTGGCTAGCTCAAAATGATGACTACTTGATAGTTTAGTGCACCATGCTTAAACGGCTTAGAATCGGGACTTCAAAGACGTTTTGAACGTCATGGACCATATGAGATGTTCCAGGAGTTGAACTTAATATTTCAAGCAAATACCCGAGTTGAGAGATATGAAGTCTCCAACAAGTTCTATAGCTAAAAGATGGAGGAGAATCGCTCAACTAGTGAGCATGTGCTCAGATTGTCTGGGTACTACAATCGCTTGAATCAAGTGGGAGATAATCTTACAGATAAGATAGTGATTGATAGAATTCTCTAGTCACCACCACCAAGTTAGTAGAACTTCGTGATAAACTATAATGCAAGGAATGACGAAAACGATTCCCGAGCTCTTCGTGATGCTGAAATCGATGAAGGTAGAAATCAAGAAAGAGCATCAAGTGTTGATGATTGACAAGACCACTAGTTTCAAGAAAAGGGCAAAGGGAAAGAAAGGGAACTTCAAGCAGAATGGCAAGCAAGTTGTCACTCCCATGAATAAGACCAAAGCTGGACTAAAGCCTGAAACTGAGTGCTTACACTGCAAAGGAAATGGTCACTTAAAGCGGAAATGCCCTGAATATTTGGTGGATAAGGATGGCAAACTGAACAAGGGTATATTTGATATACATGTTATTAATGTGTGCCTTACTAGTGTTTATAGTAGCCCCTGAGTATTTGATAGTTGTTCAGTTACTAAGATTAGTAACTCAAAACAGGAGTTACAGAATAAACAGAGACTAGTTGAGGGGAAGTGACGATGAGTGTTGGAAATAGTTCCAAGATTGATATGATCATCATCACACACTCCCTATACTTTTGGAATTAGTGTAGAACGTAAATAAGTGTTATTTGGCATTTGCGTTGAGCATGAATATGATTTGATCATGTTTATTGCAATACAGTTATTCATTTAAAATCAGAGAATAATTGTTGTCCTGTTTAAATGAATAAAACCTTCAGTGGTCATACACCCAATGAAAATAGTTTCTTGGATCTCGATCGTAGTGATACACATATTCATAATATTGATGCCAAAAGATGCAAAGTTAATAATGATAGTGCAACTTATTTGTGGCACTGCAGTTTGGGTCATATCGGTGTAAAGCGCATGAAGAAACTCCATAAATATGGATTTTCGGAATCACTTGGTTATGAATCATTTGATGCTTGCGAACCGTGCCTTTTGGGCAAGATGACTAAAAACTCCGTTCTCCGAAACAATGGAACGAGCTACTGACTTGTTGGAAATAATACATACAGATGTATGCGATCCAATGAGTATTGATGCTCGTGGCAAGTATCGTTATTTTCTGACCTTCACAGATGATTTGAGCAGATATGCGTATATCTACTTGATGAAACATAAGTCTGAAATAGTTGAAAAATTCAAAGAATTTCAGAGTGAAGTGGAGAATCATCGTAACAAGAAAATAAAGTTTCTACGATCTGATCGTGGAGGAAAATATTTGAGTTACGAGTTTGGCCTTCATATAAAACAATGTGGAATAGTTTCACAGCTCACGCCACCTGGAACACCACAACGTTATGGTGTGTCCGAACGTCGTAACCACACTTTATTGGATATGGTGTGATCTATGATGTATCTTACCGATTTACCAGTATTGTTTTGGGGTCATGCATTAGAGACAGCTGCATTCACGTTTAATAGGGCACCATCTAAATCCGTTGAGACGACACCGTATGAACTATGGTTTAGCAGTAAACCTAAGCTGTCATTTCTTAAAGTTTGGAGTTACAATGCTTATATGAAAAAGGTTTTCAACCTGATAAGCTCGAACCCAAATCGGAGAAGTGCGTCTTCATAGAATACCCAAAGGAAACTGTTGGGTACACCTTCTATCACAGATCTGAAGGCAAAAACATTCATTACTAAGAATGGATCCTTTCTAGAGAAGGAGTTTCTCTCGAAAGAAGTGAGTGGGAGGAAAGTAGAACTTGATGAGGTAATTGTACCTTCTCCCTTATTGGAAAGTAGTTCATCACAGAAATCATTTCCAGTGATTCCTACACCAATTAGTGAGGAAGTTAATGATGATGATCATGAAACTTCAGATCAAGTTGCTACCAAACCTCGTGGGTCTTCCAGAGTAAGATCCGCACCAGAGTGGTACGGTAATCGTGTTCTGGAAGTCATGTTACTAGACTATGATGAACCTACAAACTATGAGGAAGCGATGATGAGCCCAGATTCCGCGAAATGGCTTGAGGCCATAAAATCTGAGATATGATCCATGTATGAGAACAAAGTATGGACTTTGGTGGACTTGCCAGATGATCGGCAAGCCATAGAAAATAAAGGGATCTTCAAGAGGAAGACAGATGCTGGTAGTAGTGTTACTATCTACAAAGCTCGACTTGTCACAAAAAGGTTTTTGACAAGTTCAAGGTGTTGACTACAATGAGATTTTCTCAACTGTAGCGAGGCTTAAAGTCTGTCCGAATCAAGTTAGCAATTGCCACATTTTATGAAATCTGGCAAATGGATGTCAAAACTGGATTCCTTAATGGTTTTATTAAAAGAAGAGTTGTATATGATGCAACCAAAAGGTTTTGTCAATCCTAAAGGTGCTAACAAAATATGCAAGCTCCAGCAATCCATCTATGGACTGGTGCAAGCATCTCAGAGTTGGAATATACACTTTGATAAGTTGATCAAAGCATACAGTTTTATACAGACTTGCGGTGAAGCCTGTATTTACAAGAAAGTGAGTGGGAGCACTACAACATTTCTGATAAGTATATGTGAATGACATATTGTTGATCGGAAATAATGTAGAATTATTCTGCAAAGCATAAAGGAGTGTTTGAAAGGAGTTTTTTTTTTCAAAGAAAGACCTTGGGAAAGCTACTTACATATTGAGCATCAAGATATATAGAGATAGATCAAGACGCTTGATAAGTTTTTCAATGAATACAAACCTTGACAAGATTTTGAAGTAGTTCAAAATGGAACAGTTAAAGAAAGAGTTCGTGCCTGTGTTACAAGGTGTGAGATTGAGTAAGACTCAAAACCTGACCACGGCAGAAGATAGAAAGAGAATGAAAGTCACTCCCTATGCATCAGCCATAGGTTCTATAAAGTATGCCAAGCTGTGTACCAGATCTATTGCATACCCTACCACTAAGCTTGGCAAGGGAGTGCAATAGTGATCTAGGATTAGATCAATGGACAGCGGTCAAAATTATCCTTAGTGGAATAAGGATATGTTTCTCAATTATGGAAGTGATAAAAGGTTCGTCGTAAAGGGTTACGTCGATGCAAGTTTTGACACTAATCTAGATGAATCTAAGTCTCGGTCTAGATACATATTGAAAGTGGGAGCAATTAGCTAGAGTAGCTCCATGCAGAGCATTGTAGACATAGATATTTGCAAAATACATACGGCTCTGAATGTCACAGACCTGTTGACTAAACTTCTCTCATGAGCGAAACATGATCATACCTTAGTACTCTTTGGTTGTTAATCACATAACAATGTGAACTAGATTATTGACTCTAGTAACCCTTTGGGTGTTGATCACATGATGATGTGAACTATGGGTATTAATCACATACAGATGTGAATATTGGTGTTAAATCACATGGCGATGTGAACTAGATTATTGACTCTAGTGCAAGTGGGAGACTGAAGGAAATATGCCCTAGAGGCAATAATAGAGTTATTATTTATTTCCTTATATCATGATAAATGTTTATTATTCATGCTAGAATTGAATTAACCGAAAACATAATACATGTGTGAATACATAGACAAACATAGTGTCACTAGTATGCCTCTACTTGACTAGCTCGTTGAATCTAAGATGGTTATGTTTCCTAACCATAGACATGTGTTGTCATTTGATTAACGAGATCACATCATTAGGTGAATGATGTGATTGACTTGACCCATTCTGTTAGCCTAGCACTTGATCGTTTAGTATGTTGCTATTGCTTTCTTCATGACTTATACAAAGTTCCTACAACTATGAGATTATGCAAATCCCGTTTACCAGAGGAACACCTTGTGTGCTACCAAACGTCACAACGTAACTGGGTTATTATAAAGGTGCTCTACAGGTGTCTCCAAAGGTACATGTTGGGTTGGCGTAATTCGAGATTAGGTTTTGTCACTCTGATTGTCGGAGAGGTATCTCTGGGCCCTCTCTATAATACACATCACTTAAGCCTTACAAGCATTGTAACTAATGAGTTAGTTACGGAATGATGTATTACAGAACAAGTAAAGAGACTTGCCGGTAACGAGATTAAACTAGGTATTGGATACCGACGATCGAATCTCGGGCAAGTAACATACCGATGACAAAGGGACAACGTATGTTGTTATGCGGTTTGACCGATAAAGATCTTCGTAGAACATATAGGAGCCAATATGAACATCCAGGTTCCACCATTGGTTATTGACCGGAAACAGTTCTAGGTCATGTCTATATAGTTCTCGAACCCGTAGGGTCCGCACGCTTAACGTTACAATGACAGTTTTATTATGAGTTTATGAGTTTTGATGTACCGAAGGAGTTCGGAGTCCCGGATGAGATCGGAGACATGACGAGGAGTCTCAAAATGGTCGAGACATAAAGATCGATATATTGGACGACTATATTCGGACTTCGGAAAGGTTCCGAGTGATTCGGGTATTTTTCGGAGTACCGGAGAGTTACGGGAATTCGCCGGGAGAAGTATTGGGCCTTATTGGGCCATACGGGAAAGAGAGAGGGGCTGCCTAGGGCAGGCCGCGTGCCCCCCCCCCCCCCCAAGGCCTAGTCCGAATTGGACTAGGGGGAGGGGCCGCACCCCCTCCTTCCTTCCCTTCTTTCTTCCCTTTCCTTCTCTCCTACTCCTACTACATGGAAGGGCTCCTAGTTCTACTAGGAAAGGGGGAATCCTACTCCCGGTGGGAGTAGGACTCCCCTAGGGCGCGCCATAGAGAGGGCCGGCTCTCCCCCTCCTCCACTCCTTTATATACGAGGGCAGGAGGCACCCCATAGACACACAAGTTGATCTACGGATCGTTCCTTAGCCGTGTGCGGTGCCCCCCTCCACCATATTCCACCTCGGTCATATCGTCGCGGAGTTTAGGCGAAGCCCTGTGCCGGTAGAGCATCATCATCGTCACCACGCCGTCGTGCTGACGGAACTCATCCCCGACACTTTGCTGGATCGGAGTCCGGAGATCGTCATCGAGCTGAACGTGTGCTGAACTCGGAGGTGCCGTACGTTCGGTACTTGGATCGGTCGGATCGTGAAGACGTACGACTACATCAACCGCGTTGTCATAATGCTTCCGCTTACGGTCTACGAGGGTACATGGACAACACTCTCCCCTCTCGTTGCTATGCCATCACCATGATCTTGCGTGTACGTAGGAAATTTTTTGAAATTACTACGTTCCCCAACACTTTGTTGCTCTCTTGGAACAACTTGGTGAAGCCAATGACATGATCGAGGCTCACGAAGAAAACATCTCTAAAATGGAAAGACATAGTCGTGACTATGCCGAAGAGATATCAGATCTCTCTAATTCGCTTGAGGAAGTGCATGGTCATCGTTTGGCTCTTGAGGAGTCACACAATGATGATCATGCTAAATTAAAGAAAGATCTTGATCATGCTCTTGTTATATCTTGTGTGCTCAATTATGAGAAGGCCAAACTTGGGGTTGACCATGCTAGACTCAAGGAGGAGTTTGATATACTTGACAAGGCTCACAAGGCCTTGAAGGGTGCTCATGCTAGCCTCAAGGAGTCTCATGATCAACTCCAAGTGAAGCTAACCAAGGAAAAAGCCACTTTTCCTCATATGGTCTTAATTGATAATGCAAGTGATACTAACCCGTGTTGTGAGCATGTGCATCTTGTGGAGGAGAATGCCAAGTTGAAGGAGAAACTTGAGAAAGGCCTTGTATCTTTCATACAAGGTGAGAAGAACCTCAATGATCTTTTGAACAATCAAAAGGAAGTTATGCGCAAGGAGGGAATTGGGTTTGCACCCAAGTCCAAGAACAAGAAGAAGAATAACAAGGCCAAACAACCTCTTCTTCTCAACCAAACTTTTGTGAAGGAGGGAGAGGGTGCTCCTAAGGAGAATAAGAAGAACAATGTGAAGGGTGGTGGTGTCAAGAAGGGCATTGCCACTCCTTCCAACAAAGCCGGTGACTTTAACCCTTCTTATGTGCTATGCCGTGCTAGTGAGGGGAATGTTTATGCTCAATTTGTTGGTTCTCCTAATGAGTACATTGAATGGTCTATTTGGATTCCTAAAACCAAGCATTGATCTCTTGTAGGTGTTTTCTTCCGGTGGGGGATCATGGTTGCTCGATAGTGGAGCCACAAATCATATGACCGGAAGCAAGGACTTGGTGGTGGACGTGCACAAGGTCTCATCTATGCCCACCAATGTCGAGTGGGGTGATGCCTCGTCTTCTAAGGTATTGGGTCTTGGCAAGGTTGTCATTTCTCATGATCTCACGGTCGAGAAAGTCATGCTTGTTGAGTCCCTTGCATACAATTTACTTTCCGTTCGTCAACTTGCACTCATGGGCTTTGCCACTTTCTTTGATATTGATATCATGGCCCTCTTGTGGAGCAAGACTCTTAAAGTAGCCTTTGTTGGGCATGTCGAGAACGGTATTTATGTGATTAACTTTTCAGAGCGACCCACTAAGACCACGACATGCCTAATGGCTAAAGTTGATGTGGGATGGCTCTGGCATCGCCGTTTAGCCCACGTCAATATGAGATCTTTGCAAAGTCTTCTCAAGGGGGGCCATGTCCGTGGACTAACAAATGTTAGTTTTGCCAAAGATTGTGCTTGCAGTGCTTGTATCGAAGGAAAGTTACATGAGAAGGCTCACCATCCCACGACTATCATCTACTTGAAGAGATCCTGGAACTCCTACACTTGGATCTTTTTGGGCCTCCATGCTTTGATAGTCTTGTGGGTAGAAAGTATTGATTGGTGATTGTGGATGATTATTCAAGATACACTTGGGTATATTTCTTCAAGAGGAAGAGTGAGACTCAACAAACCGTCACCGACTTTGCAAATGAAGCTCAACATCAACACAATGCAAAGATCTTGACAATAAGAAGTGACAATGGCACCGAGTTCAAGAACTACACCTTGGATGAGTTTCTTAGCGATGAGGGGATCAAGCATCAATATTCCGCACCATACACCCCTCAACAAAATGGTGTAGCTGTCGGTGGGAAAAGACACCTATGAGATCACAAGAATCCCTACTACGGTTGCAGGGCGTGGGGTTGTGAAAAGAGCAGGATTAGTAATTGGCACAAGGATCGTTTACCCAGGTTCGGGCCGCGAGGATGCGTAAAACCCTAGTCCTGCTTGGTGGATGTATTGAGTGTTCTTGAGCTCTCGAACTAGCTATGGGTGCTGCGTGGTTTGAAATAGCCGAATCCTTTTCTAGTATGCCATGGGCCTCCTTTTATAGGCGAAAGGGGCTGCCACAGTGGCACACAGGAGGTGGAAAGGCCTACAGTGCTGCGAGCTTATCACTCGCATTACAGGACAAGACGCATTTAATGCGTAGCTTAGGTGTCCTCTTGCTTTATCGGGGACAGGAGCGAGGCCCATCCCGTCCGTCGCCGCTCCTCCTCGCTTCGACATGCGCCCTGGCAGCGGTGCATGTGGTGCCATGTAGGTAGGCAAGCAGCTGAGGTGGCGCGGTGGTGGAGCCTCCATGAAGATCTGCATGCCGCCATGCATGTGTGTGCTGAGTTGGCCTGGAAGCCGCATGTTGCCATGCAGGTGCCCACCCAGCTGGTTGGGCTGGCAGCTATATGTGAACGGCGGTGGGGATTTGATTGGTGCGGACCTGGCAGTGGCCCTGCTGTCGCCTCTGGCAAGGGTCTTGTCAGGTGGCCCAGCAAGGGTCTTGCCCTGGGCTGGCGTCCCCGGCAAGGATCTTGCTGGGGGTCTTGTGGGTTTCTTTGGCAAGAATCTCAATGAGGATTGTTGCCTCTCAATCCTTATCTGATCTTGGACATTCTTTGTCTTCACAAAGATCTGCATGCCACCATGGAGGTGCCTCCCGAGCCCTAGCCCAACGTGGGTGTTGGAGACCGTGGGTTCATGGGTGGCTCACTCCGCTGGTGCGGACGAGCTGGCCCGGCAAGGGTCTTGCCGGGGCTGCTGAGGCTGGCCCGGCAAGGGTCTTTCTGGGGAAACCTGCTTCGTCCATCCGATCTCTGTGGCCTTGGTCCTTGACGTTGCCATGTTTGCCTCATGCCTTCGGCTTCTCTCTGGCTCCCCTCCTTTGCCCTGCTATGTGCGGCCATGGCGCGTGGCTCCGACTGCCCGTGCACAAGTAAAGGGGTCAAAAGGAGAGCCCCTACTTTTGTACACCGACAGGAGCCCCCGGGCCTGGGCCACGCATAAGCGCGACATATTGTTGGGCAAGGCCCAGAACGGTGCGCGAGCAGGCAGGGCGAATTTTACCGCGGTAACTATTCCGTCCACTGCGATTCCCCACGACTTGTGTTGAATGCGCGACGTCGGGGTCGCGCACGCGTGCGTGACCGAAGCGTGCTGCCGCCATCTTGCAGTGGACAGTAAAGAGGCAGCTTGCGTGTCTCTTCAAGACCGCAGGGCCGCTGCTCATTTACTGCCCTTACTCGGGAACTGTCGCTCCATGCGTCCCACTGCGCCCGTCTTTCGCGCAATGTTTGTTGCATGCATGATGCAGAGCGAATGACAGGCGCGCGGGATATGGGAAGTCGTGCGCATGTGGGCCGATTCCCACGCGCCTTCAATTGAGCGGGGAGGGCGATTGACGGCCCCGCCTGTTGTCACTTCAACGGGCCCGATTGACTGAGAGGGGCGGCCGAGCCTTGCCCCCGCCCCTTTATAAAGAGGGGAGCGGGAGGAACGACGCCTCTCAATCCTTCGTCATCTGCTTCTCCCCATTCCTTCTTCCTCCTTCTTCTGTCATGGCGAGGGGGCGTGGCGACGCTTCATCGGTGGCGGTGAGGGTCTCGGCTAGGCAACGCATCGCTCCTCCCCAAGAGCTCGTAGCGGCGGAGCCGGCCGTTAGAGGGAGGGGGAGGGGGCGAGGCCGAGGCCGTTGCGGCGGTCGAGGGAGAGGAGGATGGGGCGGTAGATCGGCTTTGCCTCCGCCAGCGTCCCCTCCCCCGATGGAGGGCCACGCTCCGACTGCCCGTGCACAAGTAAAGGGGTCAAAAGGAGAGCCCCTACTTTTGTACACCGACAGTAGCGGAGAGGAAGAACCGGACGTTGATGGACACGGCAAGTACCATGATGGCGGAGTTCAAGTCTCCCTACAACTTTTGGGCCGAAGCCATCAACACTGCTTGTCATGCATCCAATTGGCTCTATCTCCGCAAGGGCCTGAACAAGACTCCATATGAGATACTTACCGGTAACAAGCCCAACCTCAAGTACTTCCGGGTGTTCGGTTGTAAGCGTTTCATTCTCAAGAAAGGTGTTCGTTTGTCTAAATTTGAGGCTAGAGCTCATGAGGGTATATTTGTTGGTTATGCTACAGACTGTCATGCTTACCATGTCCTCAACAAGTCCACGGGACTCATTGAGGAGACGTGTAACATGGAGTATGATGAGAATAACGGCTCCCGGGTGGAGCAAAGTGGTACTTGTGATGTAGGTGATGAAATTCCTCCCCAAGCCATAAGAAGAATGGGTATTGGTCATATCCTAACCATTGAGGAACCCCTTGTGGACGGATGAGAAGGACAAAGTTCCACTCAAGTGGAGCCATCACCAACCCAGGACCCACACGCTTTCGAAGAACAAAATGAAGGCCCTCAACCAAGTGAACAAGATCAAGGGCAAGATCAATCTCAAGATGGTGGTGAACCACCAAGTGACGCCCAAGGTCAAGTTCTCCCTCCCGAGCAAGCTCAAGATCAAGAGCAAGCTCAAGATCAAGAACAAGCTCATGATGACGGTCAAGATGATCAAGTTACCGCTCCTCAACTATCCCTTGAGGAGAAATTGGAGCGTTGGGCCGCCAAGATTGCTTCCAAGCTCGCTACCAAAGATCATCTTATGAAGAATGTGCTTGGAAGTTTGAGAAAGGGGGTAAGCACTCGTAGACAACTAGCAAACTATTGTGAACATCACGCGTTTGTTTCTTGTGTTGAACCCCAAAAGGTCTATGAGGCGCTCGAGGATCCGGATTGGCTCAATGCCATGCATGAAGAACTCAACAACTTCGAGCAAAACAAGGTGTGGAGATTGGTGCCAAGGCCAACGGGGAACCATAATGTCATTGGAATCATGTGGATATTCAAGAACAAGCAAGATGCTCATGGAATTACAGTTTGCAACAAGGCTTGTTTGGTCGCACAAGGCTACTCCCAAGTCGAGGGTATCGACTACAATGAATCATTTGCTCCCATTGCTCGCCTTGAATCTATTCATTTATTGATTGCTTATGCTTCTTATCATAACTTCAAGTTGCAACAAAAAGATGTGAAGAGTGCTTTTCTTAATGTTACTATTAATGAGTTGGTGTATGTCAAACAACCCCTGGGGTTTGAGGATTCCGAGTTCCCTAATCATGTGTACCAACTCGATAAGGCACTCTATGGCCTTAAACAAGCCCCACGTGCATGGTATGAGCACCTTACCGAGTTGTTGCAAGATCATGGGCTTTAAATTGGGAAAATTGACCCCACTCTTTTTATTAAGAAGGTCAAACGGGAGTTGTTTGTATGCCAACTATATGTTGATGATATTATCTTTGGTTCCCCTAACAAAGCTTTCAATGAGAAATTTTCCGCTCTCATGACCTCGAAGTTCAAGATGTCCATGATGGGAGAGTTGAAGTTCTTTCTTGGGTTCGAAATCAAGCAAAGAAGAGAAAGAACCTTCATAAACCAAGCCAAATACACTCAAGACATGCTCAAGAGATTCAAGCTAAGTGATGTCAAGTCGGCTTCCACTCCAATGCCCGCCAAATGCCAACTTGCATAGATCCCAAAGGTAAAGTGGTGGATCAAAAGGTAAATTGTTCCATGATTGGCTCCTTGCTTTATCTTTGTGCATCTAGACCGGATATCATGTTGAGTGTGGGAATTTGTGCACAGTTTTAAGCCGCACCTAAGGAAATCTACTATGTGGCGGTCGAGCGAATCTTTCGATACTTGGCTCATACCCCAAACTTGGGCTTATGGTACCCAAGAGGAGCCAACTTCAACCTTTTGGGCTATTCAGACTCGGATTGGGCGGGAGACAAAGTGGATAGGAAGTCAACCTCCGGAGGGTGCCAATTTCTTGGTTGCTCTTTGGTGAGTTGGTCTTCTAAGAAGCAAAGTTGTGTGTCTCTCTTGTCCACCGAAGCGGAGTATGTGTCTGCCGGTGTTGTTGTGCTCAACTTCTATGGATGAGGCAAACTTTAAAGGATTACAGTGTCATTTGTGACGAAGTGCCTCTTTGGTGTGATAATGAAAGTGCCATCAAGATCTCTCTCAACCCGGTGCAACACTTCAAGACGAAGCATATTGAGATTCGATATCACTTCATCCGAGATCACATTAGGCGAGGGGAGATCCAGCTCAAATATGTCAACACTCGTGATAACCTTGCAGATATTTTCACGAAGCCCTTGGATGAAGCAAGATTTCGCGAGTTAAGGTATGAGCTAAATATCATTGATTCGAGCAATGTGGCTTGAACACTTGCACACCCCACCATACTCATCTTGATATCTTGTTTAGGGTAGGCATGGACATAGGGGGAGTGTTGTTCTCTCAATGAACTCTCCCTCCCCCATTATGCATAAATCGATCAACTCTTTCACATTAACCATTTTTATGGTACTTGTGCTTCAAAGACGAGTTTTGGTCATCGTCCCAAGGACAATTCTTCGCGGTACCATACCAATTGACTCAAACATAGGTGGCTTCAGCCACCTCCCTCTCCTCTAGAGAGGTTTTGTTTCGTGTTTGGTCCTTGTTGACTTTTGCCCTCTTTTCAGCCGTGTTTTTGTTTGAGTTGCCTCGTGTGTGTGTGTGCTCATTTGCGTGTCAGGTTGCTTGAAGGTTGCTTTGCAAAGGTTGTGTTTTTCTGTTTTGTCAAAACATGCACTTTCTTGGGTTTACGGTACTACCATGGCAAGCCACAATACTACCACAGGAGTTGGGTTTCCCTGTGCGTCACAGCTGCATCCAAGGCACGGTACTACCGCTTCCATCGTGATAGTAATTTTTTACTTCCGCCCAGGTGGTACGACCGCGATGACCCGCGGTACTACCATGCCGTCGCGAGCGAGTGGGGGTCAAAAGCGGGCTGCGGGAGTTCCAACTCCCCCATACCCATTCAACACTTTTTCCCTACTTCGTCTCCCTCTCTCTCTCTCCCGCCCAAGAACGGCGCCAGAGGACCTCGCCGGATCTCCATCTCCGGCCGCTTTCCTCGCATTCCGACCGGTGGGATCGATCCCCACCTCGCCCTCTTGCCATGGAACCTGGTATCTCGCTTAGTCCTTCTCTCTCTGCCTCATCGTTTTGCTTCTAGGTTTTGGGAGATGCATGTGTAGTTCTTGAGATTTTTGCTAAATCATTGCAAGAGGAGGGTGTAGGAGAGTGCTAGTGCTGTAGAGATGCTATTTGGTATGTTGCAACACGGTAATTTTGATCAACGGTAGTACTGATCCAAATATGCGGATATGCCTAGATTCGTTCTTGCTAGATTTAAATTCGTGCGGTACTACCGCATATCTCGTGCGGTACTACCGCTCTGGCGAGATCCGCCTTGTACGGTACTACCGCTCAGCGCACGGAAGTAAAAATTTACTTCCGCTCAAGGCGCGGTACTACCGTGCCATCCCGGCGCAGTACTACCGCGGCTAGAGCAGATGTAAATTTTTACGTCTGCCTCATGGTGCGGTACTACTGTTGACATATGAACTACCTTGTTGGGACTACCCAATCTTATTTCTACTTGCTTCGTTTGTTTTGGCCCTGGTCTTTGCAATGACCCTTCTCATTCTTTTCATGTGTTTGTGTTGTGTGTCATAGGTGGTGGCTCCAATGTCCATCGCTCGAATCCCAGCCGCGACACAAGCTCTAAGCGGCTTCGCAATCAAGAAGCACCTGAGAGATCCAATGCCCAACAACGCAATGTCAAGAAGACCACCAACAAGTTCAAGGAGCGAACTCTTGGCATGGACGAGATGCCTCAAGCCTAGTTCATCATTCGAAGGAGGATTAACCCCTATATGAACCCTCGTGAGAATGTCAGAGGGAATGAGTTGTTCTGGACCAAGCAGCAGAATCTCATCTACAATGATGTGATCAAGTCCAAGCACAACATCAATGTTCCAATGCAGTGGATTGATATGAATCATCTGAGGAAGGACCGGACATACTTTGGTGAGGCATTGGACTTGGTGGAGCAGTTTGGCATTGAAGACTTTATCATGTTCCACATGGACTTTGACCCGAAGATCGTGGCTCAATTCTTTGCTTCCGTCCACTTCCACATGGATGAGGTGCGGACCATGACTTGGATGACCAATGCGAAGAGGATGTCTGCTAAATGGAATGAATTCATGGAGATGCTCCATGTTCATGATGAGGGGCTCAATGTGCCCTTTGGTGTTCGCCCTCACAGCAACCCAGAGTCCGCCAACAAGAACAAGCTTCAACCGTTCCTTGTGGAGAAGAAGATAGCCAATGGCATGCAGTCTTGGGTACTCAACCCTTTCCTTGATGTCATGCACCGGATCTTCCGCAACACTCTCTTTCCGTGCATTGGTGACAAGAATAAGGTGCATTCTTATCTCGTGGATATGATGCTTCTTTGTGAGGAGGCGCCTCGTCAAGTTACCCAACCCCTGGAGATCTCTCATATCATGTGGGTTGAGCTCCGGTTTGCAGTCTACAATCGCAAAGTTCCCACCTATGGTCCATACCTCGACCTCTTGATCTCAAAGACTTGGGAGAAGCTCTAATCGGATGAAGATTTTCCTGCTCCAAACTGGGTTTGCCACGAGCATATCAAGCTGCGTCAGAAGAACAAGTGGGCCAATACCACTACCAGGGCTGAGGCTGAGGCTGCTAGGATGAATGTTGATGAGGACGAAGTTGAGGAGGAGGAGTATGAGGACACACTACTGCAGAATGCTGCTAACGCGACACTACGATCAGAGACCCTTCAAGAAACTGTGTGCGATGCAATAATCGCAAAACGGTGGTGTCAGAGAACCATCAAAAATGTCCAAAACGTTTGCGATGACGGATGCATAAAACACGGTTCAGATTTTAGTTGCATGTGCGATGCAGGGCATATGGTTCAATTCAATTAACTATTTGCGATGAGGTGGAACAAAAGAAATGGGCAGCCAAATGAAGGCGTGTGTGATACACAGCATACGGTTCACTAGGATGAACTGTTTGTGATTAGGCAACACAAAAGAAACGGTCAGGCAGATCAAGGTCTGTGCAATATACGGCATGCGGTTCACTCGGATGAACTGTTTGCGTTGAGACAAGATAATAGAAATGGTTCAATATAGCAAGATGTGTGTGATACGTGGCAGACAGGTCTGTAATCAGAAATTTGTGCGAAGACCGATAATAACACAGACGATTGCTTCTAATAAGACGTATGTGATATGCTTTGTCTACATAACATGTATTGGCCATTAGGGGATAGGCTGTCATCCGGACGCCATAAGGATGCGAAGAGGCATCCTATATCAGTAAGGACTAGCTGTTCCACCAGTAGCTCATCTAAGAGAACTCTCAAGTTAAGTGTGCTCAGGCTGGATCAGCCATGGGATGGGTGACTAGATGGGAAGTTGTGTTGATGTTAAATTAACTGATAGAATGGGTCATATTGGTCAAATGACCAAAATGACCCATTCCCTCAGCTAATTTAACCTTGAGGTCCTTGTTTTTTTAACATATGTTAAAGAAGGTCTACCGCATTACTTTTTGAAAATGTGTATACATGGCATACAGTTGATCCATCCGACCTGTTTGTGATGGAATAAGCCGTGTGTGTTGTGGGCAAACACTTGCTAGTGTACAACCATTCGCGATTGATGAATTCATCACCGATGGGTTCCCTAGTATGGTCCATGTTCATCTCATCATTGTCTACTTCTTGTGCTAGCTCGATGTTCCTTTATATTGTAAGTTTCCATTAATTGATGGCGTTCTATGAACATGCCACCATTTCCTGCCATTTCCTCACCCGTTTCCCGCCACCGAGCGATATTGCACATAAACCTAGGAGTGGCGTGACGCATGGAGGCAACAAGCACAGCCTGTAGCACATCCACCTTTTCCAAGCATGCCAACGCACCAAAGCACCGCCTCTGCCATCAACCTCATCGACGAGGAAAACCAGAAGGCGCCATGGCCCGTCAAGGCCGCGACACTCACGGGAAACGCGATGGACGACACCGTGATGTGTGTCATTGCTAGGCTTGAGCAGACCTTTGGTGCATGGTGCTTCAGCGCCGCGGATCAAGATAGGCATGTCAGCGCTGAGAGGCTGCAGCTCTCCACACAACATGATCAATAGCGTGCCGCAGAGGAAGCTAGGCGCGTCCGTGCCGATAGGCTGCGGCTTGACGCACGGCGAGAGCGTTGGAGCGCCGCAGAGCGAGAGGCGCGGCGTGCCGCACAGCAAGAGCGGATCCATCGGCGCTTGCCAGCTATCGACAGGGCGTCGCAGCTAGGTACACGTCCTGTCAGTACCCCCATTCCTCGCCGAGAGTGGGCACAGGCCCTCTGCGCCATACTTGCACCAGAGGCCGGCCGCGCCGTACTTGCACCGGACGCCCGCCGCGCCATTTTCCTTGTCCACGGCCCGCTCGATGCCAACGCGCAGGTCGGTAGGCTCGACCGCCTCATTGGCCCAAGTGTCCACCTGGGCGCAGTAGAGGAACATGGCCATCGCGTCCACGAGGTGGTGATCTCCGATGAAATAGCCAACTTGGAGCTCGAGATCGCGCTCCAGATGTACCGCGAGCGTGTCGACCGCTTGGACGAACGCCTGCACGAGTTCAGGCAGATCCAAGAGCTACCGTAGGCAAGGGCTGCTGGTCATGGTCTCATGAACGCATTTTATTTTGTTGAGTCCTTTCGACGTGGATAGCTATGTATTCACATCAATCATACTATTGCCCTGTTTCAGTGTGTGTACTCTGTTTTCCGTTCTTATATGTTCTGTTTCAATGTGTGTTTATACGCTTTCCATTTTGTATATGTGGATGATAATAGATAGATTCAAATTAGTATACAAAAACAGATAGAAAATGGAATTCATAATATATATAATATTAATTATTCATTAGTTCATCACAGAATATATATAATATCATAACATATACGTGATGATACTTAACTAATAGGTACAATGCATAAAATTGAAAACGAACAATACTAAAACTAATAATCCCTCCTGGGGCCAGTATCCCGGCAGCCCCTCGCCAGCATCTCCCTGGTGCGCTGCGTCTTCCCAGAGTGGAGGCAGTACTCCACCCCCTCCGCCTCGCAGCGCTTGACGTGCCGATCTGCCTCTTGTAGGTGGACGCACGCGAACGATCTTGCCATTTCATTGGGCACCCACCGGAGCTCCTCATCGGTGGCATGCTGGAGCTTATCGGCCTAGCTCCACGCAGCGACGAGGCGCCTAGAGCCTCTGGCCTTCCTCGCGAAGTACCCGTCTTCGTACACCTCCTACGCACGACGACGCGCCCACCCCCAAAGCTCCGCCGCCTCCTTTTTCCAGGCGGCATCACGGGCTTCACTGGCTGCCTGGTATCTGGCATCCTCCTCCGCCATCTCCTTCTTGAAAGCCACTTGCCTGGCTTTCTCAACCGGCAGCAGCGACTTCCAAAGACAAAGATTGTACTGGCCCCAAAACCAATCCAAAGTTGGGGGGTCTGGCGCAACCTCGTCCGGTGGCACGTAGGTGTCCTCCTCACTGCTCTTCGAGTGAGCCTCCTCGTGGGGTGGCGACTCCTCGTTGGCGCGTGGGCAGACCGGCGGCGCCATGGCAGAGATTTGAGATAGGTAGATAGATAGATAGATAGATAGATAGAGAGAGAGAGAAAGAGAGAGGGCGAGCAAGGGGAGGATCTAGATGAGAATGTAGGCGGGACGACGTGATCAAGGTAGTATTTATTGGTGGCCAGAATCTATATCGTCGGGAACAGTACATGCGCCGGTCGCCGGAATTTACGAGTACTGTAGTGTGAATTACACATGATTTCCGCAGCAAAATCCGTGTGTGAACATAATAGCTGACGGTTCCCAATGCAGAACCGTGTCTGACTAATAAAGGCCGCCACCCACCTTTCAAAACTCGAGGCGTGAAATAAAGTGCTAATCGTGTGGGGCCGGTTGTCTTGCTAGATTTTTGATTTTCTTTTTTCAACACCAGATGTTTACATCGTCTGATGATTTTTGAACTCGCACACAAGTACACAAATATGATTTTTCAAACCGTGATGGTTAGCCGTTGCATGTAGATGTAGTTCAAATTTGAATTACGGCCATTAAATGACTAGGAAATCACTTAAATGTCTTCAAAAGGTCAAATGACCCCTGAAATTTTCCAAATTTTCACATGGCAGTTAGTATCAGTGCACATTACATGTAGAAAAAAATTTGAAGGCCGCAAGAGGCTATCTGCCGTTCGTCATCAAACATGCATTGTTCCCTCTCGGAACCACGAGCCTTCTAGTGAGTTGCTCCGGTTTGTGAGGGGTGTGTGTCCAAACTTTCGTCAAGCAAGCTAATTTTGTACCACATCATCTTGGTGGCATGACATTGCATCAAGCAAGGTTTCATGTTTTCTGATCATTTTTTAATTTTTTGGAATAACAATGCCATGGCACTCCATGCATCTATATGCATGTGTCCATGTCGTGTGACCAATATGTTTGAAAATTCCTTCTAATTTACTGCACATGGAATTAACTCGCACACAAGTACACAAATATGATTTTTTCCAACCGTTATGGTTAGCCGTTGCATGTACATCTAGTTTAAATTTGAATTACGTACGGTCATTAAATGGCTAGGAAATCACTTAAATCTCTTTAAAAGGTTAAATGACCCCTGAAATTTTCCAAATTTTCACATGACAGTTAGTATCAGTGCACATTACATGTAGAAAAATTTTGAAGGCCGTAAGACGAAGCTATCCGCCGTTCGTCATCAAACATGCATTGTTCCCTCTCGGAACCACGAGCCTTCTAGTGAGTTGCTCCGGTTTGTGAGGGGTGTGTGTCCAAACTTTCGTCAAGCAAAGCCAATTTTTGTACCACGTCATCTTGGTGGCATGCATTACATCAAGCAAGGTTTCATGTTTTTCTGATCATTTTTTAATTTTTTGGAATAACAATGCCATGGCACTCCATGCATGTACATGCATGTGTCTATGCCATGAGACCAATATGTTTGAAAATTCTTTCTAATTTACTGCACATGGAATTAACTCGCACACAAGTACACAAATATGATTTTTCAAACCGTTATGGTTAGCTGTTGCATGTACATCTAGTTCAAATTTGAATTACGTACGGTCATTAAATGGCTAGGAAATCACTTAAATCTCTTTAAAAGGTCAAATGACCCTTAAGATTTTCCAAATTTTCACATGACAGTTAGTATCAGTGCACATTACACGTAAAAAAAATTTGAAGGCCGTAAGAGGAAGCTATCTGCCGTTCGTCAGCAAACATCCATTGTTCCCTCTCGGAACCACGAGCCTTCTAGTGAGTTGCTCCGGTTTGTGAGGGGTGTGTGTCCAAACTTTCGTCAAACAGGCAAATTTTTGTACCACATCATCTTGGTGGTATGACATTACCTCAAGCAAGGTTTCATGTTTTTAATTTTTTGGAATTTGAATGCCATGGCACTCCATGCTTAATTGTGTCATAGCCGTTAGACCAATATGTTTGAAAATTCCTTCCAATTTACTGCACGTGGAATTAAATCGCACACAAGTACACAAAATATGACTTTTCAAACAGTTTTGGTTAGCTGTTGCATGTACATGTAGTTCAAATTTTAAATTACGGTCATTAAATGGCTAGAAAATCACTTAAATGTCTTAAAAGGTCAAATGACCCCTGAAATTTTCCAAAATTTGACATGACAGTTGTATTAGTACTACAAATTTTCTCGTACATTTAAAACACCATCCGTTGTCACTTTACTCCAAATTCGTCTTTCACAGCTAATAAAAAATATCTACAACATCACACACATTTGTTTTGTAGGAATCGTTTGCGAAGAAAAAATCTGGGTCTATTTAAGTCTTCCTCCTTAAGATTCACCGGCTTGTCTGCTCCAGTGCCGGCAACCCCCGAATCCACAAATCCTGGTCCCCATTCCCGCACCCCCTTCTTTTAAAGATGCCGCCATGGAAACGCTTCGTGAAGGCCCGTCCGAAGGGCCGCATGCCCCCCCCCCCCCGAGCGCTGCCGCCTGTGCCGAGAGCGCGGCCACCTACGTCGAGAGTGTCGTCGCATCCGCATTGAGCGCGACCACTTTCGCCGAGAGGGCATCTACAGTAGCCAACAGGGCAGCTGCAGCAGCCGAGATGGCTGCAACTGCTGCTGCGACGGCGGCTGCAAACGCCGAGAGCGCTCGAGCTTTCGTCCGTGCCGCCGATGTCGCCCTGGCCCGGGACCATCCACACCAAGATATTCCAGGGCTCCTCGGAATCCAGCATGCAACCCACATCCGAAAAGGCGGCGGTGGCCATGACGCACCTGCTTCTTCATGAGGTCGTCGAGCGGGAGCTGGAGATGCAGGAGGCGGCGGAGATCAAGGAGCGCCGGGAGGAGGAGTTGTGTGTGGCCCAGGTCGAGGTAGAGAAGAGTCTATCCGTCGAGGAATCGGTGGTGGAGTACCAACGCGAGCTCTGGCACAGCCACTACTACGAGTACTACAACCTTGAGGGCGATGCTGAGGACGAGGACGAGGACGCGGTCGACTTCAGCAGGGGGGACGCGGAGTCCACCAAGGGCGGCATGTCGCCAGGACAAGCCATCGACATCTCATCTCACACCGATGATGCATAGGCCGGTGCGGTGGCGGATTTGTTAAAATTATTCATACTTAGGCTTTGTTTCTAATGCTGGTCTTTTGTTAGAGCAATGTTTAGGTGAACTATCTCTGTTTAATTACTAAAATTGGTAGATTCAGTAAGTCTGGTATGTGTGCTGTACGCTATTTTGTGTGCCCAAATTAGCAAGCGATGTTAAATTGTGCAATGACGTACGCAGGGAAATTTCCACCAAAATTTCAATTTTCAAACTCATCCCATGCGCGTTAAGCAGAAGAATCGTTTGCGATGCACACTATCATTCAAAGTGAATGTTGTCTGGCGGCACCATGCGCAAAGTTTCCCTCCACATTTCGAAATTTTTGGCCTACCGCCGAAATATCTACCCTCCCCCTCCCCATCCCCTTTTCTCCCCGACCACAAGTCACATTTCCCCTGTTTCCCCCTTCCTTCCTTCCTAAGCTATAGCTGCTTTCTCGATTGCTTCCTCGCTCTCGCCGTCTTGCATCCTACCGCCGGGGTCGCCATGGTCATCTTCAAATTCCTCTCCAGCGGTTCCTCCTCCGACGACGACTCCACCACCTGGGCATGCCTCTCTTCTCTCTCTCGGGCTATGACTTTGAATGAAGGATTTTTACCCGGCGGTCGATTTGAGTCATTTCTTCCTCTTGTAGTTCCCTAGGACCTTCAGTTGCAATGAATGGAGCAGGGTGGCTGAAGATCTATCTGCTCGTTGTCACCGTCAATCTCCATGCATGAAGCTAGTTGCGTTTGAATTTGTGGATAGTGGGAGGAAGTTTCTAGCATGTGTAGAGAAGGTTAGATCCACTTTTGTTGTTACAAATCATTTGTTAGATGTGATTCAAACACTGTCATGGTCCCAACCCATTCATACCACACCTTCAACCAAACGCATCCTAAGACAGTGTCACAGTTTATACCTAGTATCTAAAAATGTTGCCATCTCATAAGCGGTGCCATTAGAAAATTATTTGGCACCACTTCAGCGGTTTGTGGGGCCAACTTGTCCACACATCCGAGCAGCCAAGCAGTAAAATATTAAATCTTTATGCCACGAAGGAACTGGGCGTCGGAGCAACTAGGTGCTCCGGAGTTTGGGTCCCTGATTTTTTTCCGCTGCATCGGCTCGCCAGTGCAGGGCACCGGTGCGAGATGTAGCAATAGTTGTCTTTACACCGATTTTGGCATACATAGTGGATGCCTTAGTGATATTAGTTCTATGTTACTAAATTTGTGCATGTACACACCTGTTAGTATCAATTTGCTGTCATCCAAACACTATGGCTATGTTGTTGCAGTTATATTTACCTTCCTCATAAAATGTTCAATTTGTTATTTATAGTACATGAGTAAGAACTTGTAGTGTTGTTGTAGTTAATTATAGCTTCTAATGTTCCAGAATTTGGTTGTTGTCTAAGTAGCAAATAATTCATTTGCATATTGATGTTTTTGAGAAGATATGACATAATTAACTTGTTTCTTCAGTTTTTCAAAATAAGTATTTGGTGATTTACTATGGTGATATAAACCATTTCCCCTACAGTTGTTACTAATATAGTTTTAAATATTATAGGATGAACGGAAGTGTTCTTACTTGGAGTGGGTTGATCAAGAGTGGCCACAGTCTTTGAAGATGTGCCTTGCAAAGCTCTGGAGCATGTATGAGGAAGAGAACAGAGGTAGGCTTAGAGAAAGTGTTGTCAATACTGAAGAATATTTGAAGATGTGGGATAAAAAAGGAAGGTGGAGAATGAGCTTAGATTTTCTAAATCGGACTTTGCTAAGATGGTGTTGGCGAAGGAGGAGGCACTTTCCTAGTTGGCCAGTGCAAAACAGGTTCTTACTGAACTCAAAGTAGAGGTGGATAAGATGAGCCTGTATGATCTCGATTAGGGAAATGAATATATTTTTATAATATTGTTCTTATGAAGCTGAACTAGCTATATGTTGTATTGTGTTGTTTTCAGGTAGTATTGTACTGTGATGTTAAATATAGTTATGTGCCTAATATGAAATTGGCAAACAGCTATTCGATATGAAATGTGAATTTGCATAATATAGGAATTATTAATTGTAAACTAATAAACCTGCTAAATGGGTCATGGAACTTTGCAAACGGTTCTAGCAGTAAAAACGCTTGTGATGGATAGCTCAATGCCACACCGTTTTCTTCATCAAACCGTGTGTGATGTAGTTGATAAAAGCAAACGGTTAACCAAGGCAGAGCGTGTGTGATAGTTACATGTATCACACACGAGCCTATACATAAACCTGTGTGGGATGTACATACGAACGGAAATGTTTTCCCTGGATTGACTGTGTGGGATGTACATAAGAACGGAAACATATTCCTTGGATTGACTGTCTGTGATATACATACCTATAGTAAAGTTTTTCTGGGATTCAACGTGTGGGATGTACATACCTACGGAAATGTTTTCTGGGATTCACCGTGTGGGATGTACATACCTATGGAAATGATTGGGTTTCCGTGGGTCACCCGATCGCACACGAACTCATTTGGTGTCCCAGGAGGGCCTATCCCTGACGGTTTCTGGGTCATGTGGGAAGGACCCCCTAATCGCCCACACTCACTAGGTGACAGTTCCAAATGTCGTCGCGGAAAGGGGTTTAAAACCGTTTGTATAGCACCGACGCGTACCAGTGACAGTTCTGATGGGTACACTCCTCCATCTACTGAGCCCTCTTGGGCTAAGAAGCTGAAGGAAAAGATGAAGGCTCTGTTTTGCATGCAGACCAAGGGGCAGTACAGGACCCATGTTGCTCAGAAGGAGAGTCGCCATCGCGACAAGAGGATCTTGAGGACGTTCGGCGAGATCATGGAGAGGGGGTTAGAGAAGAACATCACTCCTGAGGCTGACTGGATGACAAAGCAGGGCTATCAGTGGACCGAGTCACAGGAGGAGTCCATTCCCACTGCCGAGACCGATGAGGAGATTGTTGGGTGATCTCTGCAGAGGATGCTACCACCTATGCCGTAGGTGTCCTCTCAGCCTTTTTGGTGTCTTGATGCCAAAGGGGGAGAGAGTGTAGGATTACCGAGTCGTGTCCCTTTGTTTTCGTTTCGTTGGATCTTCATTCGTGTTGCTTTGGTTTGTTGGTTTGCCTTTGTGTTTATATGTGTCCCGGAGACTATCATATGGTGTGAGACATATGCACTCAAGCTTATCTTATTGTCTATTATGCTTAGTAGTTTGTGACCTTATGCTATCTTGTGCCCTTTCCTTTATGCTCATATACATTACCTTGCCTCCACGCTTTGTGTCATTTATATTGTTGCAGGGAATGCCTTGTCTATAAAATATAGGGGGAGTGTTGATCCTAGTATGTGTGTCATGCAGTCCAAAGCATATCTATAGAGTGCACACATCTAGGGGGAGCATGTCTATATTTTATAGATGTTGGGTTTGCTTGTGTTTAGTTTTATATCCTTATGTGCAAATACCGTATTGTCATCAATCCGCCAAAAAGGGGGAGATTGTAAGGGCATATTTCTCCCTATGTGGTTTTGGTGATTGATGACAATGCTTTTGCGAACTAATCGTGTGCATTGAGCATTTCAGATATCTCATGTCTAGGCACAAGACGATTCGGTGCCCCTCAGAGCCTAGTGAAGATGGCGTTTCTTTACGTTTCTTTTCGGTGGATTTGAGTCATAGGAAAGCCGTACTATTAAGAGGGCGTCCGCTTCGTAAGGGTTAGGGTGGAATCATCACGTACACGTCTGTCCCTGTGCACCACCTTTCCATTGCTTCTTTAGAGCACCGACCATTTATCCGTGTCTCTACAAAATGAAGGACTCCGAGTGCTACTGTGTTGTCGCATGTGGTAGTACTAATCAAGGGAGCAGTAGTACCGCAGAGGCCCACGGTAGTACCGGCCAGGGAAGCGGTAGTACCGTGCGATGCGGTAATACCGCTCCTCAGGCACGGTAGTACCATGGCCTCTAGCCTAGCACAGTGACACATGTGGAAGTAGGTGCGGAAGTAATTTTTACATCTGCGCCCTACGCAGTAGTACCGCACCCTGCATGCGGAGTACCATGTCAGATTTTTGCACAGATCGAAACTCAACGGAAGTAGCCACGAATGTAATTTTATTAGTCCGTGCATTCCCAGCCTAGTCAAACCCTGCCTTGCGGTAGTACCGCAAGGACACGCGGTAGTACCGCTCCGGCAGTTCTACCACTTGTTGCGTTATCGTAACAGGGCCTCGTCTGGTCTCTGCTGCGGGAGCGGTAGTACCGCACCATCGAGCGGTAGTACCGCAAGGCGTTGCGGTAGTACCGCATGTCGCGGGCTGAGTAAGTGGGTAACGGTTGGATCTTTCCTCTCACTATATAAGGGGGTCTGAAGGAAATATGCCCTAGAGGCAATAATAAAGTTATTATTTATTTCCTTATATCATGATAAATGTTTATTATTCATGCTAGAATTGTATTAACCGGAAACATAATACATGTGTGAATACATAGACAAACATAGTGTCACTAGTATGCCTCTACTTGACTAGCTCGTTGATCAAAGATGGTTGTGTTTCCTAGCCATGGACATGAGTTGTCATTTTATTAACGGGATCACATCATTAGGAGAATGATGTGATTGACTTGACCCATTCCCTTATCTTAGCACTTGATTGTTTAGTATGTTGCTATTGCTTTCTTCATGACTTATACATGTTCCTATGACTATGAGATTATGCAACTCCCGTTTATCGGAGGAACACTTTGTGTGCTACCAAATGTCACAACATAACTGGGTGATTATAAAGGAGCTCTACAGGTGTCTCCAAAGGTACATGTTTAGTTGGCGTATTTTGAGATTAGGATTCGTCACTCCGATTGTCGGAGAGGTATCTCTGGGCCCTCTCGGTAATGCACATCACTATAAGCCTTGCAAGCAATGTAGCTAATAAGTTAGTTGCGGGATGATGCATTACGTAACGAGTAAAGAGACTTGCCGGTAACGAGATTGAACTAGGTATTGATATACCGACGATCGAATCTCGGGCAAGTAACATACCGATGACAAAAGGAACACCGTATGTTGTTATGCGGTTTGACTGATAAAGATCTTCGTAGAATATGTAGGAGCCAATATGAGCATCCAGGTTCCGCTATTGGTTATTGACCAAAGACGTGTCTTGGTCATGTCTACATAGTTCTCGAACCCGTAGGGTCCGCACGCTTAAAGTTCGGCGACGACCGGTATTGTGAGTTTTTGTGTTTTATGTACCGAAGGTAGTTCAGAGTCCCGGATATGATCACGGACATAACGAGGAGTCTCGAAATGGTCGAGGCGTAAAGATCGATATATTGGATGACTATGTTCGGACACCGGAAGTGTTTCGGGATGTTTCAGACATATATCGGAGTACCGGGGGGTTACCGGAACTCCCCGGGTGGTTTAGTGGGCCTAATGGGCCCTAGTGGAGAAGAGGAGGGGCGGCCAGGGTAGGCCGCGCGCCCCCTCCCCCTCTAGTCTGAATAGGACAAGGAGGGGGGCGGCGCCCCCCCTTTCCTTCCTCTCCTCTCTCCCTTCCTTCCCCTCCTACTCCAACTAGGAAAAGAGGGAGTAGGACTCCTTCCTGGCGCGCCTCCTCCTGGCCGGCGGCCCCCTCCCCCTTGATCCTTTATATACGGGGGCAGGGGGCACCTCTAGACACAACAATTGATCTCTTGATCTCTTAGCCATGTGCGGTGCCCCCCTCCACCATAATCCACCTCGGTAATATCGTAGCGGTGCTTAGGCAAAGCCCTACGTTGGTAGCATCATCAACACCGTCATCACACCGTCGTGCTGACGGAACTCCCTCGCAAAGCTCTGTTGGATCGGAGTTCGTGGGACGTCATCGAGCTGAATGTGTGCTGAACTCGGAGGTGTCGTATGTTCGGTACTTGATCAGTCGGATCGTGAAGACGTACGACTACATCAAACGCGTTGTGCTAACGCTTCCGCTTTCAGTCTACGAGGGTACGTGGACAACACACTCCCCTCTGGTTGCTATGCATCACCATGATCGTGCGTGTGCGTAGGAATTTTTTTGAAATTACTATGTTCCCCAACAGTGGCATCCGAGCCTGGTTTGATGCGTAGATGTTATATGCACGAGTAGAACACAAGTGAGTTGTGGGAGATACAAGTCATACTGCTTACCAGCATGTCATACTTTGGTTCGGCGGTATTGTTGGATGAACTGGCCTGGACCAACATTACGCATACGCTTACGCGAGACTGGTTCTACCGACGTGCTTTGCACACAGGTGGCTGGCGAGTGTCAGTTTCTCCAACTTTAGTTGAACCGAGTGTGGCTATGCCTGGTCCTTGAGGAGGTTAAAACAGCACTAACTTGACGAACTATCGTTGTGGTTTTGATGCGTAGGTAAGAACGGTTCTTGCTCAGCCCATAACAGCCATGTAAAACTTGCAACAATAAAGTAGAGGACGTCTAACTTGTTTTTGCAGGGCATGTTGTGATGTGATATGGTCAAGACATGATGCTAAATTTTATTGTATGAGATGATCATGTTTTGTAACAAAGTTATCGGCAACTGGCAGGAGCCATATGGTTGTCGCTTTATTGTATATAATGCAATCGCCCTGTAATTGTTTTACTTTATCACTAAGCAGTAGCGATAGTCGTAGAAGCAATAGGTGGCGAAACGACAACGATGCTACAATGAAGATCAAGGTGTCGCGCCGGTGACGATGGTGATCATAACGGTGCTTCGGAGATGGTGATCACAAGCACAAGATGACGATGGCCATATCATATCACTTATATTGATTGCATGTGATGTTTATCCTTTATGCATCTTATTTTGCTTTGATTGACGGTAGCATTATAAGATGATCTCTCACTAAATTTCAAGGTATAAGTGTTCTCCCTGAGTATGCACCGTTGCGAAAGTTCTTCGTGCTGAGACACCACGTGATGATCGGGTGTGATCGGCTCTACGTTCGAATACAACGGGTGCAAAATAGTTGCACACGCGGAATACTCAGGTTAAACTTGACGATCCTAGCATATACAGATATGGCCTCGGAACACTGAGACCGAAAGGTCGAGCGTGAATCATATAGTAGATATGATCAACATAGTTATGTTCACCATTCAAAACTACTCCATCTCACGTGATGATCGAACATGGTTTAGTTGATTTGGCTCACGTGATCACTTAGATGATTAGAGGGATGTCTATCTTAGTGGGAGTTCTTAAGTAATATGATTAATTGAACTTTAATTTATCATGAACTTAGTACCTGATAGTATCTTTGCTTGTCTATGTTATTGTAGATAGATGGCTCGTGTTGTTGTTCCGTTGAATTTTAATGCATTCCTTGAGAAAGCTAAGTTGAAAGATGATGGTAGCAATTACACGGACTGGGTCCGTAGCTTGAGTTTTATCCTCATTGTTGCACAGAAGAATTACATCCTGGAAGCACCGTTGGGTGCCGGGCCTGCTGCAGATGCAACTGATGATGTTAAGAACGTCTGGCAGAGCAAAGATGATGACTACTCGATAGTTCGGTGTGCCATGCTTTACGGCTTAGAACCGTGACTTCAACGATGTTTTGAACGTCATGGAGCATATGAGATGTTCCCGGAGTTGAAGTTAATATTTCAAGCAAATGCCCGGATTGAGAGATATGAAGTCTCCAATAAGTTCTATAGCTGCAAGATGGAGGAGAATAGTTCTGTCAGTGAACATATACTCAAAATGTCTGGGGTATAATAATCACTTGATTCAACTGGGAGTTAATCGTCTTGATGATAGTGTCATTGACAGAATTCTTCAAGCACTGCCACCAAGCTACAAGAGCTTCGTGATGAACTATAATATGCAAGGGATGAACAAGACTACTCCCGAGCTCTTCGCAGTGCTAAAGGCTGCGGAGGTAGAAATCAAAAAGGAGCATCAAATGTTGATGGTCAACAAGACCACCAGTTTCAAGAAAAGGGGTAAAGGGAAGAAGAAGGGGAACTTCAAGAAGAACGGCAAACAAGTTGCTGCTCAAGAGAAGAAACCCAAGTCTGGACCTAAGCCTGAGACTGAGTGCTTCTACTTCAAGCAGACTGGTCACTGGGAGCGGAACTGCCCCAAGTATTTGGCGGATAAGAAGGATGGCAAGGTGAACAAAGGTATATGTGATATACATGTTATTGATGTGTACCTTACTAATGCTCACAGTAGCACCTGGGTATTTGATGCAGGTTTTGTTGCTAATATTTGCAACTCGAAACAGGGACTACGGATTAAGCGAAGATTGGCTAAGGACGAGGTGACGATGCGCGTGGGAAATGGTTCCAAAGTCGATGTGATCGTGGTCGGCACGCTACCTCTACATCTATCTTCGGGATTAGTTTTAGACCTGAATAATTGTTATTTGGTGCCAGCGTTATGCATGAACATTGTATCTGGATCTTGTTTGATGCGAGACGGTTATTCATTTAAATCAGAGAATAATGCTTGTTCTATTTATATGAGTAATATCTTTTATGGTCATGCACCCTTGAAGAGTGGTCTATTTTTATTAAATTTCGATAGTAGTGATACACATATTCATAATGTTGAAGCCAAAATATGCAGAGTTGATAATGATAGTGCATCTTATTTTTGGCACTGCCGTTTCGGTCATATTGGTGTAAAGCGCATGAAGAAACTCCATGCTGATGGACTCTTGGAATTACTTGATTATGAATCACTTGGTACTTGTGAACCATGCCTCATGGGGAAGATGACTAAAACTCCGTTCTCCAGAACTATAGAGCGAGAAATAGATTTATTAGAAATCATACATACTGATGTATGTGGTCCAATGAATATTGAGGCTCGCGGCGGGTATCACTATTTTCTCACCTACACTGATGATTTGAGAAGATATGGGTATATCTACTTAATAAAACATAAGTCTGAAACATTTGAAAAGTTCAAAGAATTTCAGAGTGAAGTGGAAAATCATCGTAACAAGAAAATAAAGTTTCTACGATCTGATCGTGGAGGAGAATATTTGAGTTACAAGTTTGGTCTACATTTGAAACAATGTGGAATAGTTTCGCAACTCACGCCACCCGGAACACCACAACGTAATGGTGTGTCCGAACGTCGTAATCGTACTTTACTAGATATGGTGCGATCTATGATGTCTCTTACTGATTTACCGCTATCATTTTGGGCTTATGCTTTAGAGATGGTTGTATTCACGTTAAATACGGCACCATCAAAATCCGTTGAGACGATGCCTTATGAACTATGGTTTGGCAAGAAACCAAAGTTGTCGTTTCTTAAAGTTTGGGGCTGCGATGCTTATGTGAAAAAACTTCAACCTGATAAGGTCGAACCCAAATCGGAGAAATGTGTCTTCATAGGATACCCAAAGGAGATAATTGGGTACACCTTCTATCACAGATCTGAAGGCAAGACTTTTGTTGCTAAATTTGGATCCTTTCTAGAAAAGGAGTTTCTCTCGAAAGAAGTGAGTGGGAGAAAAGTAGAACTTGATGAGGTAACTGTACCTGCTCCCTTATTGGAAAGTAGTTCATCACAGAAACCAGTTCTTGTGACACCTACACCAGTTAGTGAGGAAGCTAATAAAATTGATCATGAAACTTCAGATCAACTTACTACCAAACCTCGTAGGTCAACCCGAGTAAGATCCGCACCAGAGTGGTACAGTAATCCTATTTTGGAAGTCATGTTACTTGACCATGGCGAACCTACGAACTACGAGGAAGCGATGATGAGCCCAGATTCCGTAAAATGGCTTGACGCCATGAAATATGAGATGGGATCCATGTATGAGAACAAAGTATGGACTTTGCTTGACTTGCCCGATGATCGGCAAGCCATAGAGAATAAATGGATCTTCAAGAAGAAGACTGACGCTGATGGTAATGTTACTGTCTACAAAGCTCGACTTGTTGCAAAAGGTTTTCGACAAGTTCAAGGGGTTGACTACGATGATACTTTCTCACCCGTAGCGATGCTTAAGTCTGTCCGAATCATGTTAGCAATTGCCGCATTTTATGATTATGAAATATGGCAAATGGATGTCAAAACTGCATTCCTGAATGGATTTCTAGAAGAAGAGTTGTATATGATGCAACCAGAAGGTTTTGTCGATCCAAAAGGTGCTAACAAAGTGTGCAAGCTCCAGCGATCCATTTATGGACTGGTGCAAGCCTCTCGGAGTTGGAATAAACGCTTTGATAGTGTGATCAAAGCATATGGTTTTATACAGACTTTTAGAGAAGCCTGTATTTACAAGAAAGTGAGTGGGAGCTCTGTAGCATTTCTGATATTATATGTAGACGATATATTGTTGATTGGAAATGATATAGAATTTCTGGATAGCATAAAAGGATACTTGAATAAAAGCTTTTCAATGAAAGACCTCGGTGAAGCTGCTTATATATTGGGCATCAAGATCTATAGAGATAGATCAGGACGCTTAATTGGACTTTCACAAAGCACATACCTTGATAAAGTTTTGAAAAAGTTCGAAATGGATCAAGCAAAGAAAGGGTTCTTGCCTATATTACAACGTGTGAAGTTGAGTCAGACTCAATGACCAACCACTGCTGAAGATAGAGAGAAAATGAAAGATGTTCCCTATGCTTCAGCCAGAGGATCTATCATGTATGCAATGCTGTGTACCAGACCTGATGTGTGCTTAGCAATATTCTTAGCAGGGAGGTACCAAAGTAATCCAGGAGTGGATCACTGGACAACGGTCAAGAATATCCTGAAATACCTGAAAAGGACTAAGGATATGTTTCCCATTTATGGAGGTGACAAAGAGCTAGTCGTAAATGGTTACATCGATGCAAGCTTTGACACTGATCCGGACGATTCTAAATCGCAAACCAGATACGTGTTTATATTGAACGGTGGAGCTGTCAGTTGGTGCAGTTCTAAAAAAAGCATCGTGGCAGGATCTACATGTGAAGCGGAGTACATAGCTGCTTCGGAAGCAGCGAATGAAGGAGTCTGGATGAAGTAGTTCATATCTGATCTAGGTGTCATACCTAGTGCATCAGGTCCAATGAAAATCTTTTGTGACAATACTGGTGCAATTGCCTAGGCAAAGGAATCCAGATTTCATAAGAGAACTGAGGGAGTCCTGGACTAGGGGGTGTCCGGATAGCCGGACTATCATCATCGGCCGGACTCCAAGACTATGAAGATACAAGATTGAAGACTTCGTCCCATGTCCGGATGGGACTTTCCTTGGAGTGGAAGGCAAGCATGGCGATATGGATATGTAGATCTCCTACCTTTGTAACCGACTCTATGTAACCCTAGCCCTCTCCGGTGTCTATATAAACCGGATGGCTTTAGTCCGTAGGACGAACAACCATTACAACAATCATACCATAGGCTAGCTTCTAGGGTTTAGCCTCCTCGATCTCGTGGTAGATCTACTCTTGTAATACCCACATCATCAATATCAATCAAGCAGGACGTAGGGTTTTACCTCCATCAAGAGGGCCCGAACCTGGGTAAAACATCGTGTCCCTTGTCTCCTGTTACCATCCGCCTAGACGCACAGTTCGGGACCCCCTACCCGAGATCCGCCGGTTTTGACACCGACATTGGTGCTTTCATTGAGCGTTCCTCTGTGTTGTCATCGATAGGCTTGATGGCTCTTTCGATCATCAACAACGACGCGGTCCAGGGTGAGACTTTTCTCCCCGGACAGATCTTCGTTTTCGGCGGCTTTGCACTGCGGGCCAATTCGGCTGGCCATCTGGAGGAGATTGAAAGCTACGCCCCTGGCCGTCAGGTCA
Organism: Triticum timopheevii; assembly: GCA_963921465.1. NCBI lineage: Eukaryota > Viridiplantae > Streptophyta > Magnoliopsida > Poales > Poaceae > Triticum > Triticum timopheevii. The sequence goes on from OY997268.1 coordinate 578,072,840, forward strand.
GGTTTGGAAGCCTTAACTGCACTGCTGACATCCGCGGAGACTTGATCTTCAACGGATTCGAGCCACAGCCGAGCGTGTCGCACTGTCACGACGGGCATGATTTAGCTCTGCTACCGGACAGTGCCCTGGAGGCCGCACAAGAGTCTGCTCCGACCCTCGATTCGGAGCCGGCTGCATAGACCGAGGACGGATGGTTAGACACCACCTCGGGGGCTGCAACCTCTGCGGCGATAGAGCCGAATACTGACTTTGTCCCTTCTGAAGCTCGTGACTCCAAGGTGTCGGACTCCTTGCCGGACTCCGAGCCTCTCGCGCCTCCTCCAACCAAATCCGATTACGCGCCGATCATGGAGTTCGCGGCCACGGACATCTTTCAACACTCACCTTTTGGCGACATTCTGAGTTCGCTGAAATATCTCTCGTTATCAGGAGAACCCTGGCCGGACTGCGGTCAGGACGGTTGGGATGTGGACGACGAAGAAATTCAAAGCCCACCCACCACCCACTATGTAGCCACTGTCGACGATCTAACCGACATGCTAGACTACGACTCCGAAGACATCGACGGTATGGACGACGATGCCGAAGACGACCAAGAGCCAGCGCCTATCGGGCACTGGAAGGCCACCTCGTCATATGACATATATATGGTGGACACCCCAAAGGAAGGGAATGGCGAAGGAACAGCAGAGGAAGACCCTTCCAAGAAACAGCCCAAGCGCCGACGTCAGCGGCGCCGCTCTAAATCCCGCCGCAGCAAGAATGGCGATTCCGGCACCGGAGATAACAATACCCCAGACAGTGCCGAAGACAACCCCCTCCCGCAAGATTTAGCGCAGGAAGACGGAGATGCTAGCCCGCACAAAAGGGCGGCAGACGAATAGGTAGAGGACGATAATTACATGCCTCCCTCTGAAGACGAGGCAAGCCTCGACGACGACGAATTTGTCGTGCCTGAGGATCCCGTCGAACAAGAGCGTTTTAAATGCAGGCTTATGGCCACGGCCAACAGCCTCAAGAAAAAGCAGCAGCAGCTTAGAGCTGATCAAGATCTGCTAGCCGACAGATGGACGGAAGTCCTGGCGGCCGAAGAGCATGAGCTGAACGCCCCTCCAAAAGCTACCCCAAACGCAAGTTGCTCCCCCGATTAGAGGAGGAGGCATATAAACCTGCATCACCAGAGCACAATACGGCTGACAGGCCACCTCGTGGCCGCGACAGAGAGGCCTCTAGGCCCTTCACTAGAACCGTGCCCCGGTATCGCCCGAACAGCACAAGGCCACAGGGGGACGCTCCAGACTTACAAGAAATATTAGAGGATAAGGCAAGACAATCAAGATCGATCTACGGATCGCGTGGGCTCCCCATGATACGTGACGACAGCCGTCGCGCCGGACACAGTAAGTCCGGCCGGGCCGAACACAACAGACAAAGCTCGTTGGAGCTTCGCCGCGATATAGCCCAATACAGAGGCGCCGCACACCCACTATGCTTCACAGACGAAGTAATGGATCATCAAATCCCTGAAGGGTTTAAACCCGTTAATATCGAATCCTACGATGGCACAACAGACCCCGCGGTTTGGATTGAAGACTATCTTCTTCATATCCATATGGCCCGCAGCGATGATCTTCATGCCATCAAATACCTCCCACTCAAGCTTAAAGGACCAGCTCGGCATTGGCTTAACAGCTTGCCAGCAGAATCAATCGGATGTTGGGAGGACCTGGAAGCCGTATTCCTTGATAACTTCCAAGGCACGTATGTGCGACCACCATACGCTGATGACCTAAGCCACATAATTCAGCAGCCAGACGAATCGACCAGACAATTCTGGACACGGTTCTTAATGAAGAAAAACCAAATCGTCGACTGTCCGGACGCTGAGGCCCTCGCGGCCTTCAAACATAACATCCGCGATGAGTGGCTTGCCCGGCACCTGGGGCAGGAAAAGCCGAAATCCATGGCAGCCCTCACATCACTCATGACCCGCTTCTGCGCGGGAGAGGACAGCTGGCTAGCTCGCAGCAACAACCTCAGCAAAAATTCCGGCAGTCCGGATACCAGGGATCGTAATGGCAGGCCGCGTCGCAGCAAAAATAAACGCCACATTAACGGCGACAACAACGAGGATACGGCAGTCAACGCCGGATTCAAGGGCTCCAAACCCGGTCAACGAAAGAAGCCATTCAAAAGAACTACTACGGGTCCATCCAATTTGGACCGAATACTCGATCACTCGTGCCAGATACACGGCACCCCCGAAAAACCAGCCAACCACACCAACAGGGATTGCTGGGTATTCAAGCAGGTAGGTAAGCTAATTGCCGAAAACAACGACAAGGGGCTGCATAGCGATGACGAAGAAGAGACCCGACCGCCGAACAATAAAGGACAGAAGGGCTTTCCCCCACAAATGCGGACGGTGAATATGATATACGCAACGCACATACCCAAGAAGGAGCGGAAGCGTGCACTTAGGGACGTATACGCGATGGAGCCAGTCGCCCCGAAGTTCAACCCATGGTCCTCCTGCCCGATCACTTTCGATCGAAGGGACCACCCCACCAGCATCCGCCATGGCGGATTCGCCGCATTGGTTTTAGACCCAATCGTCGATGGATTTCACCTCACCAGAGTCCTGATGGACGGCGTCAGCAGCCTGAACATGCTTTATCAGGACACAGTGCGCAAAATGGGCATAGACCCCTCAAGGATTAAACCAACAAAGACGACCTTCAAAGGCGTCATACCAGGTGTAGAGGCCAACTGTACGGGCTCAGTCACACTGGAAGTGGTCTTCGGATCCCCGGATAACTTCTGAAGCGAGGAGTTAATCTTCGACATAGTCCCATTCCGCAGCGACTATCATGCTTTGCTCGGACGGACCGCGTTTGCAAAGTTCAACGCAGTGCCGCACTACGCATACCTCAAGCTCAAGATGCCAGGCCCTCGAGGAGTCATCACGGTCAACGGGAACACTGAGCGCTCCCTCCGAACGGAGGAACATACAGCGGCCCTCGCAGCAGAAGTACAATGCAGCCTCTTAAGGCAATTCTCCAGTCCGGCCGTTAAGCGATCGGGCGCGGCCAAGCGCGCCCGAAGTAACCTACAACAAGACCACCTGGCGCGTTCCGAGCATGCGTAGCAATGCGGCCCCAACCCCAGCCCTTGAAAAATTGCACGACTGGCCCTTCGCGTACATCATTACGCTCTGGAGATACCATGGGCATAGGGGAAGGGGCATGACCACGAGAGGCCCAGAATGCGGCTCAACCACATCAGGGGCCCCCAAGTGTGTCATTTTCTTTTTCTTTTTTCTTTTGTTACTTTTTCTCATCTACAGGACTCCGTTCACCAGAGGCCTTGTCCGGCAGTAGACCGGCCGAACTTACGATGCAACAGCCAGGGAAGGAAAAAGGCCGCGACGAATATCCAGGTGGTCTCCCTTACGAGCATTAACTCTACCTTATAAGCCACTCCGCAGCCTACCCCTGGAGGGGGATATGTTTAATAGTCCCGTTCCTTGCTTATCGCACTATTTGTATCGTTCTACATTCATAGTAGTACCTTTTGAATAAAACAATGCAGCACCCTTTTCTCTTATAATTGCATTTCTTTCTTATACATATGATCATTCATGACATGTTGCATCCGTACACTCTGGTACGGCTAAAAACACCAGGGGCTTATGTTCCCCACATCTTGGTGTGATAAGTCCGAACACTTTCACAAGTGCGGCACCCCGAACTTATAGCATTATATGCATCAGCTCCGAATCATGTCTTGGGTCAATAGTTGGGTTTGCCCGGCTCCCATGTTTTGGTACCTTACGTTCTGTTATATCGGCTAAGGTAGCACTAGGAGAACCACTGCGATTGCGCCCAAGTTGAGCTGGGTTAATGCCTCGGTGGAGAAAGCTAAAACTGACTGTCATGATGAGGCGAGAGCCGGTCGCTGTTCGAGAGGTTTTTTTGAGTCCCTAAAGGCTTATGCCGCTTAGAGCGAGGAGCCGAATAACTGTCCGGCCTAGGCGTGGATAGCGCCCCAAATTCGGCCTTCCGAACACTAGGGGCTTCGCCGAAATTTAAAATTATAGAATTCTATGGCTAAGTGAGAGTGTTCAAGCATTATAAGTCCGGTTGCCTAGTTCGTTGTGTTGAGCGCCTCCCTAGATGGACCCAAATATGGGAACAAGAGTGCTCAAATTTATCCCGAACACCCCAGCACTCGTGGCATGGGGGCTGAAGCCGACGACTTGCCATCTCTCAGATTTGATAAACAGCCGAACAGAAGGTAATATTTTAAATAAACAAGCGTTGCTTAGCGCATATGAACAAAGTTTTCTGCGCACAGGATAACATAATACGAGTCTACTCAAATATAACATTAATTGGGCACTCACCCGCAATAGTGCGGGCACCCTTCAGGACACTCTTGTAATACATCTCGGGCGTGCAATACTCCTTGCCCGGTGGTGGCGCGTCCGTCAGAAGCTTCTCAGCATCCATCTTGCCCCAGTGCACCTTAGCATGGGCAAGGGCCCGACGGGCACCTTCAATACAGGCGGATCACTTGATGACGTCCACCCATGGACACGCATCCACCAACCGCCGCACCAGGCCGAAGTAGCTCCCAGGCATGGCCTCATTGGGCCACAGCCGAACTATGAGGCCCTTCATGGCCTGTTCGGCCACCTTGTGGAGCTCGACCAGCTGCTTGGTCACTAAGGGGCACCGGATGTCCGGCCTCAGCATATTGAGACCAGAAGACCTTCTCCGTCGAGCTCCCCTCCTCGGCCCTGTAGAAAGCGGCAGCATCGGACACGCTGCAGGGCAGATCTGCGAACGCTCCTGGAGAGCTCCGAATTCGGGTAAGTAGTAGGTAATTTACATTCACATGCTTGCTTTGCATGAAAAATGCCTTACCCGATGCTATTTTCTTCAATGCCTCAATCTCCTGAAGGGCCTTGTAGGCCTCGGCCTTAGCGGCTTTGGCGCTCTCAAGAGCCGATGCAAGCTCGGACTCTCGAGTCTTCGAGTCACGCTCCAAACTCTCATGTTTTTCCATGAGAGCTTGGAGCTCTTGCTGCACCTCCGCCACCCGCGCCTCGTGCTTCTCTCGCTCAGTGCGCTCCGCGGCCGCGATACGTTCGGCCATGGACACCGCCTCCTTCAGGGCTGCCACCTTGTCTGTGGCCCCTGCAATACCCACGTTATCCTTGTCATTTTTCTTGCAACCAAATCCTTTTCTGTAAGGTACAATTTTAATAAGGTGCTACTCACCTTCTTTGTCCTCGAGCTGCTTCTTGGCACGGCCGAGCTCGTTCTCGGACCACTCGAGGTTTTGCTTTAAAGCATTGACCTCCGCAGTCAATGCGGCGGAGGTCAGCAGCGTAGCCTGCAATCCCATATTGACATATTTTTTAGGACTCCTGCGTATATCTTTTTAGATCCTCAGTCCGGCTTTTCTTTCCGAACACCGAACCGAGCATCAGGGGCTACTGTCTATGTGGTACTATTTTACATATATTAACATTCTTACCTCGAAGCCTGATAGAAGGCTGCTGCAGGCTTCGGTCAGCCCGCTTTTGGCGAGATGGACCTTCTGAATCACCGCACTCATGACAGTGTGGTGTCCTTCCTCGATGGAAGCACCGTCGAGCGCCTCCAACAAGTTATCCGGCGCCTCCGGTTGGACGGAGGCCGCCGGCGCCACGGTCTTTCCCTTCCTACGAAGGGGCCGCCCGCCGGACTCCGGAACCACTGCGGGTTCCGGTGTGGAGTCCGGCGCGAAGTCCGAGAGGTCACCCTGCGCCACCTTCGGGTCCTCCTCCTCCGGATGAGTCCCTCTCTGGGATCCCACCTTGACGTTGTCAGTGTCACGGGGAGAGCAGGCGGTTGGAAGTGAGGTACTGTTCACATCCGACGAACCCAAGGACCCACTCGACGAAGCGGAAAGATCGTCCTTGGGCGGACTACAGGATTGTATGCGGCGTTAGAAAGACACCAAGTGGCAAAAAGAAAAATTATAAAGTCATTCGGGACTCCGGATACTTACGATTTCACCAGGGGCTTGGCCCTTGAAGGCCAATCCTCGTCGTCGCCGCCGGCGTTGGCGGAACAGTCCGGGGGAAGAGTCTTTCCCCTCTTGGACCCTTCGGCCTCCCCAGCCGGGGAGGCCTTCCTTTTCTTCCCTTCCCCCACTGGGGGAGGGGCCTTTTTCTTCTCCTCGTCCTTGGGGGAGGAGTCCGCCTCGGAGTCATAGGACACCTGAAAATGGGAACTCTTTCGAGTGCCCGTGGCCTCCTTCTTGTCCTTCTTCTCCGGCACCACATGGGGTGCCGGAACCAGCAGCCCCGCTAGACGGGCATCTACTGGGTCTTCTGGCAAGGGAGCCGGATAGATAGTCTGCTCGGCCTTCTTCAGCCAGTCCTGTCAAAGGAAAGGGGAGATTAGATCCCGCATAAGGTCAAACTATGGAAAACAAGTGTCCCGTAAAGGGGTAGAATCACTTACCTCGTCAGCCGGACGCTGCGAGCGAAATCCGCGATCTTCGGTAGCGGATGCGGGAGCCTCGGCACCCTTAAAAAGCACCTTCCAGGCATCTTCGTACCTAGTGTCGAAGAGCCTGCTCAGGGTTTGGTGCTGTGCCGGATTGAACTCCCACAATTTAAAGGCCCGTTGTTGGCACGGGAGAATCCGGCGGATGAGCATGATCTGGACCACGTTGACAAGCTTGAGCTTCTTGTCCATCAGCTTCTGGATGCAGGCTTGGAGTCCGGTCAACTCCTCCGAATCACCCCAAGTCAGGCCACTCTCCTTCCAAGAGGTGAGCCGTGTGGGGATTCCAGATCTGAATTCGGGGGCCGCTACCCATTTAGGGTCACGTGGCTCAATGATGTAGAACCACCCCGATTGCCATCCCTTGATGGTTTCCACAAAGGCGCCCTCGAGCTAGACGACGTTGGGTATCTTGCCCACCATGGTGCCTCCGCACTCCGCCTGATTCCCCTTCACTACCTTTGGCTTGACATTGAAGGTCTTGAGCCACAGGCCGAAGTGGGGCTGGATGCAGAGGAAGGCCTCGCACACGACGATAAACGCCGAGATGTTGAGGATGAAATTCGGCGCCAGATCATGGAAATCTAGGCCGTAGTAGAACATGAGCCCCCGGACAATGGGGTGAAGTGGAAAGCCCAGTCCGCGGAGGAAATGGGGAAGGAAAACCACCCTCTCATGGGGCCTGGGGGTGGGGATGAGCTGCCCCTTGTCGGGGAGCCGGTGCGCGATATCGCTGGACAGGTATCCGGCGCCGTGTAGCCTTTCGATGTGCCCCTCCGTAACGGAGGAGGCCATCCACTTGCCTCTCGCTCCGGACATGGCTGGAGAAGGTCGAGGTGAGATTTGCGGGCTTGGGCGCTGGAGGTCAAGTGCGTGGAGATGGATAGGCAAAGGAGGAAGAAGGCGTAGGTAAAAAGGTGGATCCTTATCCCCTATATATGGGCGGGCCAAATTATGCGTCCCCACCAGCCTGATGAAACTCGCCTTTCTCCCAAGCGCCGCAACTAATGGCGCGGTTGGGTTACCCACGTCCGTATTGATGAGAATCCCAGAATGGGGGGAACATGATCTCTGCTTCGACAAGACGTGCCAAGGAAACCGCTTCGCTAAATGCGCTGAGGCGGTATAATAAAAACGATTCAAGTGAAGGCTTGGTAGTGGTGTGACGTCACACTACTAAATACGTCAGCAGATTGAACTTGTGTAAATATTATTCTCTCTACGGTGGAATGTGGAATTTATTTTGCAGAGCCATACACTATCCTGGTGTTCACAATCTTCTACAAACTATTCGGAGAAGGAACCCGCCTTGCAATGCCGAAGACAATATGCGCGCCGGACTCGTCGTCATTGAAGCCTGGTTCAGGGGCTACTGAGGGAGTCCTGGACTAGGGCGTGTCCGGATAGCCGGACTATCATCATTGGCCGGACTCCAAGACTATGAAGATACAAGATTGAAGACTTCGTCCCGTGTCCGGATGGGACTTTCCTTGGCGTGGAAGGCAATCTTGGCGATACGGATATGTAGATCTCCTACCTTTGTAACCGACTCTATGTAACCCTAGCCCTCTCTGGTGTCTATATAAATCGGATGGCTTTAGTCCGTAGGACGAACAACCATTACAACAATCATACCATAGGCTAGCTTCTAGGGTTTAGCCTCCTCGATCTCGTGGTAGATCTACTCTTGTAATACCCACATCATCAATATCAATCAAGCAGGACGTAGGGTTTTACCTCCATCAAGAGGGCCCAAACCTGGGTAAAACATCGTGTCCCTTGTCTCCTGTTACCATCCGCCTAGACGCACAGTTCGGGACCCCCTACCCGAGATCCACCGGTTTTGACACCGACAAGAACCAAGAACACCAAGAGACCCTTCAATTCCATCCGGGACCAAGTCCAGGTGGGAGACATAGAGATTTGCAAGATTAATACGGATCTGAATGTTGAAGAGCCGTTGACAAAGCCTCTTCCACGAGCAAAACATGATCAACACCAAGGCTCCATGGGTGTTAGAATCATTACTAAGTAATCTAGATTATTGTTAGTGCAAGTGGGAGACTGAAGGAAATATGCCCTAGAGGCAATAATAAAGTTATTATTTATTTCCTTATACCATGATAAATGTTTATTATTCATGCCAGAATTGTATTAACCGGAAACATAATACATGTGTGAATACATAGACAAACATAGTGTCACTAGTATGCCTCTACTTGACTAGCTCGTTGATCAAAGATGGTTGTGTTTCCTAGCCATAGACATGAGTTGTCATTTGATTAACGGGATCACATCATTAGGAGAATGATGTGATTGACTTGACCCATTCTGTTATCTTGGCACTTGATCGTTTAGTATGTTGCTATTGCTTTCTTCATGACTTATACATGTTCCTATGACTATGAGATAATGCATCTCCCGTTTACCGGAGGAACACTTTGTGTGCTACCAAACGTCACAACATAACTGGGTGATTATAAAGGAGCTCCACAGGTGTCTCCAAAGGTACATGTTGAGTTGGCGTATTTCGAGATTAGGATTTGTCACTCCGATTGTCGGAGAGGTATCTCTGGGCCCTCTCGGTAATGCACATCACTATAAGCCTTGCAAGCAATGTAGCTAATAAGTTAGTTGCGGGATGATGCATTACGTAACGAGTAAAGAGACTTGCCGGTAACGAGATTGAACTAGGTATTGAGATACCGACGATCGAATCTCGGGCAAGTAACATATCGATGACAAAAGGAACAACGTATGTTGTTATGCGATTTGACCGATAAAGATCTTCGTAGAATATGTAAGAGCCAATATAAGCATCCAGGTTCCGCTATCGGTTATTGACCGGAGACGTGTCTCGTTCATGTCTACATAGTTCTCGAACCCGTAGGGTCCGCACGCTTAAAGTTCGATGACGACCGGTATTATGAGTTTTTGTGTTTTGATGTACCGAAGGTAGTTCAGAGTCTCAGATATGATCACGGACATAACGAGGAGTCTCGAACTGGTTGAGATGTAAAGATCGATATATTGGATGACTATGTTCGGACACTGCAAGTGTTTCGAGAGGTTTCGGACATATATCAAAGTACCGGGGGGTTACCGGAACCCCCCGGGGGGTTTAGTGGGCCTAATGGGCCCTAGTGGAGAAGAGGAGGGGTGGCCAGGGCAGGCCATGCGCCCCCTCCCCCTCTAGTCCGAATAAGACAAGGAGGGGGTGGCGCCCCCCCTTTCCTTCCTCTCCTCTCTCCCTTCCTTCCCCCTCCTACTCCAACTAGGAAAAGAGGGAGTCCTACTCACGGTGAGAGTAGGACTCCTCCCTGGCGCGCCTCCTCCTGGCTGGCCGCCCCCTCCCCCTTGATCCTTTATATACGGGGGCAGGGGGCACCTCTAGACACATCAATTGATCTCTTGATCTCTTAGCCATGTGTGGTGCCCCCCTCCACCATATTCCACCTCGGTAATATCGTAGCAGTGCTTAGGCGAAGCCCTGCATCGGTAGCATCATCAACACCGTCATCACACCGTCGTGCTGATGGAACTCTCCCGTGAAGCTCTACTGGATCGGAGTTCGTGGGACGTCATTGAGATGAACGTGTGCTGAACTCAGAGGTGTCGTACATTCGGTACTTGATCGGTCGGATCGTGAAGACGTACGACTACATCAACCGCGTTGTGCTAACGCTTCGGCTTTCGGTCTACGAGGGTACGTGGACAACACTCTCCCCTCTCGTTGCTATGCATCACCATGATCTTGCGTGTGCGTAGGATTTTTTTTTGAAATTACTACGTTCCCCAACAGGGTCTTCTTCCCCAAGTTGACCACCTCTTCCCTCCCCAAGCTCCATTGTTGCTCAAAGCTCCATTTCCGCCCGATCTCTCTCCCTAGCCAATCAAATTTGTTGATTCTCTAGGGATTGGTTGGGAAGGCCCTGATCTACACTTCCACCAGGAGAAACTTGATTCCCCCCACTAATCCCTTGCGGATCTTGTTACTCTTGGGTGTTTGAGCACCCTAGACGGTTGAGGTTACCGCGGAGCCATACTCCATTTTGGTGAAGCTTCATGGTGTCGTTGGGAGCCTCCAACTAAGTTGTGGAGATTGCCCCAACCTTGTTTGTAAAGGTTCGGTCGCCGCCTCCAAGGGCACCAATAGTGGAATCACGGCATCTCGCATTTTGTGAGGGCTTGAGGAGAATACGGTGGCCCTAGTGGCTTCTTGGGGAGCATTATGCCTCCACACCGCTCCAACAGAGACGTACTTCCTCTCAAAGGGAAGGAACTTCGGTAACACATCCTCGTCTCCAACGGCTCCACTCTTGGTTATCTCTCACCTTTACTTGTGCAAGCTTATATTGTGTTGTATCCCTTGCTTGCTTGTGTTCTTGTTGTTGTTGCATCATATAGGTTGCTCACCTAGTTGCATATCTAGACAACCTACTTTTATGCAAAGTTTAATTTGGTAAAGAAAAGCTAAAAAATGTTAGTTGCCTATTCACCCCCCCCCCCTCTAGTCAACTATATTGATCCTTTCATCCCGTCTTTTGCACTTGAATTCCTTAGAATAGTTGTAGTAATATGTGTGAAGTATTCAAGTGGGAATAAGTCTTGATAGTAAAAACAATGGTTTGTTCTAGTAGCTAAAATAGTTTAGTAACATTTGTTCTGTTGAATCTAGATAACAAAGACTTGTCGTGGGACTAGTTTTTTTAAGGAAGTGATATTGACAAAGAATAACCATGCATAAGAGAAACTCTCAAAAGACTTGTTTGTCGAGGGGAAAATGTAGAGAGGATGATGTTAGAGATACTCAACCCTATAGTGTTAATTTTAATAGACTCGATATCCCTTGTGGATAAAGTTGTCCATAGGAACTTAGGTGAAAGGTGAATGACGTTATGCCAAAATCTATGTTTGCATTTTTACATGACACTTCAGTTTCTCGCTAGTGTCATGAGCTTGTCACTCAATGTGCATTCACATGCGCTAAATGCGGCTCCGTCACCTTTCTTAATGTTATATGTTGAGAACTCTGCTAGCCAATGAGTGATCCACCCGTGTTTTGGCCCGGATTTCGGCTATGAGTTTGTTACCGTGCGTAGTGGCAGCACTACATCAAATATTATCCACCTTTCTCTTGAATGCTTGTGTATATGGTAATAATCGAGTACTGATCACAAGAGCTCAAAAGACACAACATATTGTCCATAGTACTCAAACTTAAGCCACCAGACAAAAAAATTCTAGCATGCAATGACTGAAGTAAAGTGCTTGAGAGCCTTCATGGGGAGTCACTTGTGGGTGTTAGCGAATTACTCTAGTATCGTGTTGTCTTTACACACCTCTCGCTCCCTAATTCATGTTTTCATTACTAAAAAAATTCTCTTTTGTGCGTTCCCGGCAATAAAGTGTTAACTAGGCTAAATAGAATGAAAGTTACTTTGTTATTTTGTCTAGTTGAGCAAGAACTTTGTGTTGACTGTCGTTACTTCACTAACACTTGCATAATAACCATATGCCACCGCTACAACTATACTATGTTTTCACGTGAAGTAGCGGAGGGCTATTGATATGTCCATTTTGCATCATGCTTTTATATCGATATTTATTGCATTATGGGTTGTTATTTCACGTTATGTCACAATACTTATTCCTGTTCTATCTTATTTTACGAGGTTTACTTGAAGAGGGAGAATGCCGGCAGCTGGGATTCTGGGCTGGAAAAGGAGCAAATATTAGAGACATATTCTGCACAACTCCAAAAGTCCTAAAACTCCACTAAAGTCATTCTTGGATTTAATAAAAAATATTGAGTGGAAGAAATACCAGAGGGGGGCCACCCACCGTCCACGAGGGTGGGGGCGCGCCCTACCCCCCTGGGCGCGCCCCCTACCTCGTGGGCCCCCTGGCAGCCCTCCGGTGACCATCTTCTGCTATATGAAGTCTTTGACCCTAGAAAAAATCATAAGCAAGCTTTCGGGATGAAACACCGCCGCCACGAGGCGGAACCAATCTAGAGCTCCGGTGGAGCTGTTCTGCCGGGGAAACTTCCCTCCGGGAGGGGGAAATCATCACCATCGATCCTCTCATCGGCATCTTCACCAGCACCATCTCCTCTCAAATCCTAGCTCATCCCTTGTATCCAATCTTTATCCCAAAACCTCAGATTGGTACCTGCGGGTTGCTAGTAGTGTTGATTACTCCTTGTAGTTGATGCTACTTGGTTTATTTGGTGGAAGATCATATGTTCAAATCCTTAATGCATATTAATACCTCTCTGATTATGAACATGAATATGATTTGTGAGTAGTTACGTTTGTTCCTGAGGACATGGGAGAAGTCTTGCTATAAGTAGTCATGTGAATTTGGTATTCGTTCGATATTTTGATGAGATGTATGTTGTCTCTCCTCTAGTGGTGTTATGTGAATGTCGACTACATGAAACTTCACCATTATTTGGGCCTAGAGGAAGGCATTGGTAAGTAATAAGTAGATGATGGGTTGCTAGAGTGACAGAAGCTTAAACCCTAGTTTATGCGTTGCTTCGTAAGGGGCTGATTTGTATCCATATGTTTCATGCTATGGTTAGGTTTACCTTAATACTTCTTTTGTAGTTGTGGATGCTTGCAATAGGGGTTAATCCAAAGTGGTATTCTTGTCCAAGAAAGGGTAGTACCCAAGCACCGTTCCACCCACATATCAAATTATCAAAGTAACGAACGCGAATCATATGAGCGTGATGAAAACTAGCTTGACGATAATTCCCATGTGTCCTCGGGAGCGCTTTTCTCCATATAAGAATTTGTCCATGCTTGTCCTTTGCTACAAAAAGGATTGGGCCACCTTGATGCACTTTATTTACTTTTGTTACTTGTTACATGTTATGAATTACCTTATCACAAAATTGTCTGTTATCGATAATTTTAGTACTTGGAGAGAATACCTTACTGAAAACCGCTTGGCATTTCCTTCTGCTCCTCGTTGGGTTCGACACTCTTACTTATCAAAAGTACTATGATATATCCCCTACACTTGTGGGTCATCAAGACTCTTTTCTGGCGCCGTTGCCGGGGAGTGAAGCGCCTTTGGTGAGTGGAACTTGGTAAGGAAAAATTTATATAGTGTGCTGAATTTACTGTTACTTGTTACTATGGAACATAATCCTTTGAGGGGCTTATTCGGGGTATCTTCACCCTGACCAGTAGAGCAAAGAGTTTCTCCTCAACCTACTGAACCTACTGAAAATGTTTACTTTGAAATTCCTTCGGGTATGATAGAGAAACTGCTAGCTAATCCTTTTATAGGAGATGGAACATTGCATCCCGATTTGCACCTAATCTATGTGGATGAAGTTTGTGGATTATTTAAGCTTGCAGGTATGCCCGGCGATGTTATCAAGAAGAAGGTCTTCCCTTTATCTTTGAAGGGATATGCATTGACATGGTATAGGCTATGTGATGATATGGGATCATGGAACTACAACCGATTCAAATTGGAATTTCTCCAGAAGTTTTATCCTATGCATCTTGTTGATCGTGATCGTAATTATATATATAATTTTTGTCCTCGCGAAGGAGAAAGCATCGCTCAATCTTGGGGGAGGCTTAAGTCAATGTTATATTCATGACCCAATCATGAGCTCTCAAGAGAAATGAATTCAAAAAATTTATGCTCGGCTTTCTCTCAACAATCGCTCCATGCTCGATACTTCTTGTACTGGTTCCTTTATGATGAAGACTATTGAATTCAGATGAGATTTATAGGAAAGAATTAAACACAACTCTGAAGATTGGGATCTCGTCGAAGGTAAGGAGTCAGGTATGACAGCTAAGTTTGATTGTGTTAAACCTTTTATGGATACCGATGTTTTCTGTGATTTATCACTAAATATGGACTTGACTCTGAGATAGTAGCTTCTTTCTGCGAATCATTTGCTACTCATGTTGACCTCCCTAAGGAGAAGTGGTTTAAATATAATCCTCCCACTGAAGTAAAAGTAGTTGCACCTATTGAAGTTGAAGAAAAGACTATCACTTATAATGATCCTATTGTTCCTACTACCTACATTGAGAAACCACCTTTCCCTGTTAGGATAAAGGATCATGCTAAAGCTTCCACTATGGTTCGTAAGAGTAATACTAAAACACCTACACCACCTGAGCAAATTAAAGTTGAACATAGTATTGCTATGGTTAAAGATCTCTTGGCTGATGATATTGATGGGCATGTTATTTACTTCTGTGATGAAGCTGCTAGAATTGCTAGACCTGATGCTAAGAATAAACATACACCTGTTGTAGGCATGCTTGTTATTTCTATTAAAATAGGAGATCATTGTTGTCATGGCTTATGTGATATGGGTGCTAGTGCAAATGCAATACCCCATTCCTTATACAAAGAAATTATGCATGATATTGCACCTGCTGATATAGAAGAAATAGATGTTACCATTAAGCTTGCCAATAGAGATACTATTTCACTAGTTGGGATTGTTAGAGATGTTGAAGTCTTGTGTGGGAAAGTTAAATATCCTGCTGATTTTCTTGTTCTTGGTTCCCAACAAGATAGCTTTTGTCCCATATATTTGGTAGACCCTTCTTGAATATTGTTAATGCTAAGATAGACTGCGAAAATGATGTTGTTACTATTGGCTTGGGGGATATGTCTCATGAGTTTAATTTTGCTAAGTTTTGAAGACAACCCCATGATAAAGAATTGCCTAGTAAGGATGAAATTATTGGTCTTGCTTCTATTGTCGTGCCTCCTAATGGCCCTTTAGAACAATATTTGCTATACCATGAAAATGATATGTTTATGTGAAAGAAGGGAGATAGATGAAGTATTCTTTAAACAGGGACCTATTTTGAAACACAACTTGCCTGTTGAAATTCTAGGGGATCCTCCACCACCCAAGGGTGATCCCGTGTTTGAGCTTAAACCATTACCTGATACTCTTAAATATGCTTATCTTGATGAAAAGAAGATATATCCTGTTATTATTAGTGCTAACCTTTCAGAGCAGGAAGAGGAGAGATTATTGAGAACTCTGAAGAAGCACCGAGCTGCTATTGGATATACTCTTGATGATCTTAAGGGCATTAGTGCCACTCTATGCCAACACAAAATAAAATTGGAGAAAGACGCCAAACCAGTTATTGATCACCAACGACGGTTAAATCCTAAGATGAAAGAAGTGGTAAGAAAGGAAATACTAAAGATCCTAGAGGCAGGTATAATTTATCTAGTTGCTGATAGTCAGTGGGTAAGTCATGTCCATTGTGTCCCTAAGGAGGTATTACTCTCATTCCTAATGATAAAGATGAATTGATCCCGCAAAGAATTGTTACAGGTTATAGGATGGTAATTGATTTCCGCAAATTAAATAAAGCTACTAAAAAGGATCATTACCCCCTACCTTTTATTGATCAAATGCTAGAAAGATTATCTAAACATACACATTTTTGCTTTCTAGATGGTTACTCTGGTTTCTCTCAAATACCTGTGTCAGCAGAGGATCAAGAAAAGACCACTTTTACTTTCCCTTTCGGTACTTTTGCTTATAGACGTATGCCTTTTGGTTTATGTAATGCACCTACTACCTTTCAAAGATGGATTATGGCTATATTCTTTGACTTTTGTGAAAAGATTGTTGAGGTTTTCATGGATGATTTCTCTGTATATGGATCTTCTTTTGGTGATTGTTGAGCAACCTTGATCGAGTTTTGCAGAGATGCGAAGATACTAGGCTTGTCTTGAATTGGGAAAAGTGCCAATTTATGGTTAATGAAGGTATTGTCTTGGGGCATAAAATTTTTGAAAGAGGTATTGAAGTTGACAAAGCTAAGGTTAATGCTATTGAAAAGATGTCGTGTCCCAAGGACATTAAAGGTATAAGAAGTTTCCTTGGTCATGCCGGTTTTTATAGGAGGTTCATTAAGGACTTCTCTAAAATTTCTAGGCCTCTGACTAATCTCTTACAAAAAGATATTCATTTTGTCTTCGACGATGATTGTATAGAAGCATTTGAAATACTTAAGAAGGCTTTGATTTCTGCACCTATCGTTCAGCCACCTGATTGGAATTTATCCTTTGAAATTATGTGTGATGCTAGTGATTATGTTGTAGCTGCTGTTCTAGGACAAAGAGTTTATAAGAAACTAAATGTTATTCAATATTCTAGTAAAACTCTAGACAGTGCCCAGAGAAATTATGCTACTACTGAAAAAGAATTTTTAGCAGTTGTATTTGCTTGTGATAAGTTTAGACCTTATATTGTTGATTCTAAAGTAACTGTTCACACTAATTAGGCTGCTATTAAATATCTTGTGGAAAAGAAAGATGCTAAACCTAGACTTATTAGATGGGTTCTCCTATTACAAGAATTTGATTTGCATATTATTGATAGAAAGGGAGCTGAGAACCCCGTTGCAGACAACCTGTCTAGGTTAGAAATTGTTCTTGATGACCCACTACCTATTGATGATAGCTTTCCTGATGAACAATTAGATGTCATAATGCTTCTCGTACTGCTCCATGGTATGCTAATTATGCTAATTACATTGTTGCTAACTTCATACCACCTAGTTTCACATACCAACAAAAGAAAAAGTTTTTCTATGATTTAAGACATTACTTCTGGGATGACCCACACCTTTATAAAGAAGGAGTGGATGCTGTTATTTGATGTTGTGTACACGAGCATGAACAGGAACAGATCCTACGCAAGTGTCACCCCGAGGCATATGGGGGGCACCACGCTGGAGATAGAACTGCACATAAGGTATTGCAATCCGGTTTCTATTGGCCTACTCTCTTCAAGGATGCACGTAAGTTCGTCTTGTCTTGTGATGAATGTCAAAGAATTGGTAATATTAGTAGACGTCAAGAAATGCCTATGAATTATTCCCTTGTTATTGAACCATTTGATGTTTGGGGCTTTGATTATATGGGACCGTTTCCTTCCTCTAATGGGTATACACATATTTTAGTTGCTGTTGATTACGTTACTAAGTGGGTAGAAGCTATTCCAACTAGTAGTGATGATCATAACACCTCTATTAAGATGCTTAAAGAAGTTATTTTTCCGAGGTTTGGTGTCCCTAGATACTTAATGACTGATGGTGGTTCACATTTTATTCGTGGTGCTTTTCGTAAAATGCTTGCTAAGTATGATGTTAATCATAGAATTGCATCTCCATATCACCCACAGTCTAGTGGTCAAGTAGAACTGAGTAACAGAGAGCTCAAATTAATTTTGCAAAAGACTGTTAATAGATCTAGAAATAACTGGTCCAAGAAACTTGATGATGCATTATGGGCTTATAGAACTGCATATAAAAATCCTATGGGTATGTCTCCATATAAGATGGTTTATGGAAAAGCTTGTTACTTACCTCTCGAACTAGAACATAAGGCATATTGGGAGATTAAAGAGCTCAATTATGATTTCAAGCTTGCCGGTGAGAAGAGGTTATTTGACATTAGCTCACTTGATGAATGGAGAACCCAAGCCTATGAGAATGCCAAACTGTTTAAAGAAAAAGTTAAAAGATGGCATGAGAAAAGGATACAAAAGCGTGAGTTTAATGTAGGTGATTATGTGTTGCTCTTCAACTCTCGTTTAAGATTTTTTGCAGGAAAACTTCTCTCTAAATGGGAAGGGCCTTACGTTATCGAGGAGGTCTATCGTTCTAGTGCCATAAAAATCAACAACTTCGAAGGCACGAATCCGAAGGTGGTAAACGGTCAAAGAATCAAACATTATATCTCAGGTAATCCTATAAATGTTGAAACTAATGTTATTGAAACCGTAACCCCAGAGGAATACATAAGGGACACTTTCCAGAACGTTTCAGGCTTCGAAAAGCAATAGGTATATGGTACGGTAAGTAAACCGACTCCAAAATAGTTCTAATAGCAATTTTTC
This sequence comes from Triticum timopheevii, assembly GCA_963921465.1. NCBI lineage: Eukaryota > Viridiplantae > Streptophyta > Magnoliopsida > Poales > Poaceae > Triticum > Triticum timopheevii. The sequence goes on from OY997268.1 coordinate 578,091,329, forward strand.
TCCGTTTTGGAATACTTAAGAAAATAGGAAAATAAGAAGTAGTCCGAGAAGGACACGAGGTGTCCACGAGGGTGGAGGGCGCGGCCTACCCCCCTGGGCGTGCCCCCTGCCTCGTGGGCACCTCGTGTGCTCTCCGGACTCCGTTTTCTTGCACGATACTTGTTTCGATCAGTAAAAATTCATTATATAATCTCCCAAATGTTTTGACCATCGTATCACGCAAATATCCTCTATCTTTATTTTGGGCTGTTTTTCTGACAAATCTAGAGCACCATGACGTCTTCAAACGCCCCCAAGGACAAGTTTTTCGAGAAGGTCATTAACCCCTACCTCGCGGAGGTGCTACATCACCCTCAAACCATTGAGATGCGTGGGGGGGGTGCTACAAATCCGCGATGTTGAGGGACCAAGGAGGACCGGAAGCATGGAGACAAGACTCGAAGCAATGGAACAACAAGTTTTCAAGTGCCAAGGGATGGTGGAACACGGACTCAACGCCTACCAGATGATGATTGCGGAGTTCACCAACAACCACAATATGGATTCCAAGAACATTGGGGAGACCATCTTCAAGCTTCATGAGAAAATCAAGCACCTCCAAGCCCAGATCTATGACCTTCAAAACCAAAATTGTGAGTATGAATATAGATTCAAGAGGATGAGTTTGGCTGCAGATTTGAGGATCCCGGAGACTCGATCATCTTTCTATGATGGTGAGCCTATGACTTGGAAGACGGACGACAAGCCTACATCATCAACAACTCCATCATCACCACCTCTGAGGAGGGAGACATAAACACATGGGTATGGGCACTCCCCTTGGCAGCTGCCAAGCTTGGGGGAGGATACCGGTATCGTATCACCATCACACTCCTATCTTTACCATTTTATTTAGTTCGATCCTTTTAGTAATATCTTGATCTAGTAGAATAAAACTTTGGTATGATTTAGTTTTGAGTTTTGCTTTATGATCCCTCTATGTAATCGAGTCTGTGAGCTATATATAATAAAGATTAGTGTTGAGTCAAGGGCTTGTTTACCTTACTTTGATCTTGAGGGAATAAAAAAAAGAATAAAAAGAAATAAAAGAGATCATATGGATCTTATGGATAGTAATGACTTCACATATAAATAGTATGATGATTAAAAGTTGTTGAGAGTTGGCAAACATAGTTTTGGTCATCGTTGGAATTAATAGGAAGTAATAAGGAAAGAGAGGTCTTCACATATAAATATACTATCTTGGACATCTTTTTATGATTGTGAGCACTCATTAAAATATGACATGCTAAAGAGTTGATGTTGGACAAGGAAGACAACGTAATGGGTTATGTTTTCTTATATCCGAAATAAAGTATATTGTCATGGATCATCCAACATGTTGAGCTTGCCTTTCCCCCTCATGCTAGCCAAATTTATTCCACCAAGTAGAGATACTACTTGTGCTTCCAAATATCCTTAAACCCAGTTTTGCCATGAGAGTCCACCATACCTACCTATGGATTGAGTAAGATCCTTCAAGTAAGTTGTCATGTTGCATGCAATAAAAATTGCTTTCTAAATATGTATGACTTATTAGTGTGGAGAAAATAAGCTTTATACGATCTTGTGATATGGAAGCAATAAAAGCGACGGACTACATAATAAAGGTCCGTATCACAAGTGGCAATATAAAATGACGTTATTTTGCATTAAGATTTCGTGCATCCAACCATAAAAGCACATGACAACCTCTGCTTCCCTCTGCGAAAGGCCTATCTTTTACTTTTGTCTTATACATCAAGAGTCATGGTGATCTTCACCTTTCCTTTTTACATTTTATCCTTTGGCAAGCACCTCGTGTTGGAAAGATCCTGATACATAGATCCAATTGGATGTAAGTTAGCATGAACTATTATTGTTGACATTACCCTTGACGTAAAAGGTTGGGAGGCAACACAATAAGCCCCTATCTTTCTATGTGTCCGATTAAAACTCCATAACCATAAGTATTCCGTGAGTGTTAGCAATAGTGAAAGACTAACTGATAGTTGAGTATGTGGACTTGCTGAAAAGCTCTTATATTGACTCTTTCCTATGTTATGATAAATTGCAATTGCTTCAATGACCGAGATCATAGTTTGTTGGTTCTCAATGAAGTTTATGATTCATACTTGACATTGTGGATAGATTATTACTTGAGCATAAGAAATCATATGACAAAATTTTTGTTGTTATAAGAATGATCATGATGCCCTCATGTCCGTATTTTATTTTATCGACACCTCTATCTCTAAACATGTGGACATATTTTTCGATATCGGCTTCCACTTGAGGTAAAGCGAGGTCTAAGCTTGGGGGAGTTGATACGTCCATTTTGCATCATGCTTTTATATCGATATTTATTGCATTGTGGGCTGCTATTTCACGTTATGTCACAATACTTATGCCTATTCTCTCTTATTTTACAAGGTTTACTTGAAGAGGGAGAATGCCGGCAGCTGGGATTCTGGGCTGGAAAAGGAGCAAATATTATAGACCTATTCTGCACAACTCCAAAAGTCCTGAAACTCAACAAACGTCATTTTTAGATTTAATAAAAAATACTGAGTGGAAGAAATACCAAAGGGGGGCCACCCACCGTCCACAAGGGTGGGGGGCACGCCCTACCCCCCTGGGCGTGCCCCCCTGCCTCGTGGGCCCCCTGGCAGCCCTTCGATGACCATCGTCTGCTATATGAAGTCTTTTACCCTGAAAAAAATCATAAGCAAGCTTTCGGGACGAAACACCAACGCCACGAGGAGGAACCTTGGTGGAACCAATCTAGGGCTCCGGCGGAGCTGTTCTACCGGGGAAACTTCCCTCCGAGAGGGGGAAATCATCACCATCGATCCTCTCATTGGGAGGGGGGTCAATCTCCATCAACATCTTCACCAGCACCATCTCCTCTCAAACCCTAGTTCATCTCTTGTATCAATCTTTGTCCCAAAACCTCAGATTGGTACCTGTGGGTTGCTAGTAGTGTTGATTACTCCTTGTAGTTGATGCTAGTTGGTTTATTCGGTGGAAGATCATATGTTCAAATCCTTAATGCATATTAATACCCCTCTGATTATGAACATGAATATGATTTGTGAGTAGTTACATTTGTTCCTGAGGACATGCGAGAAGTCTTGCTATAAGTAGTCATGTGAATTTGGTATTCGTTCGATATTTTGATGAGATGTATGTTGTCTCTCCTCTAGTGGTGTTATGTGAACATCGACTACATGACACTTCACCATTATTTGGGCCTAGAGGAAGGCATTTGGAAGTAATAAGTAGATGATGGGTTGCTAGAGTGATAGAAGCTTAAACCCTAGTTAATGCGTTGCTTCGTAAGGGGTTGATTTGGATCCATATGTTTCATGCTATGGTTAGGTATACCTTAATACTTATTTTGTAGTTGCGGATGCTTGCCATAGGGGTTAATCATAAGTGGGATGCTTGTCCAAGAAAGGGCAGTACCCAAGCACCGGTCCACCCACATATCAAATTATCAAAGTAACGAACGCGAATCATATGAGCGTGATGAAAACTAGCTTGACGATAATTCCCATGTGTCCTCGGGAGCGCTTTTCTCCATATAAGAATTTGTCCAGGCTTGTCCTTTGCTACAAAAAGGATTGGGCCGCCTTGCTGCACTTTATTTACTTTTGTTACTTGTTACCCTTTACAAATTACCTTACCACAAAACTATCTGTTACCGATAATTTCAGTGCTTGCAGAGAATACTTTACTGAAAACCGCTTGTCATTTCCTTCTGCTCCTCGTTGGGTTCGACACTCTTACTTATCAAAAGGACTACGATAGATCCCCTACACTTGTGGGTCATCAGCTATCTAGTGATACCGATAGTAAGTGAACCAAAACCTTCTCTTTATTTCGGTTTAAACAACTGAGTTCCTTACAGTTTGGATTTCTATGTTGCTCGAGGACGATCAAGTTTAAGCTTGGGGGAGTTGATGAGTGTTAGTTTACACTCATCACACCTTAGTTTAAATGGGTTAATTTAATAAAAAAACGAGAAATCCGCTCCGATGTTGCTACTAATGACTAATGAATGCAAAGGATCCCAAAATCCCCTCTTTATTTTGTTTTCACAGGAAATTGGGCTAAACATGGCTGAAATCACGCATATACATGGAAAGGAGTAAACTGGAGATAAGATAGATCAAGTGGGAGGCGCACCAAGCGCAAAAAAGCGCAAGCGCTCATACCACGCACCTGCGACTCTAGGAGGTTTAACATATCAACTATTACAAAGGGGCCTTCATCTAGTTCGCAAAAGAGCACCGTCCAAAACCTCATATGCACAAAGAATTCATTCATCAACCCTAGCCACCGCCATTTCCCATCTTATCTCCATAGCCATCACCATATTCACCACCACAACAAACCACCTCCAAGTTAGCCATACTTGTAATCGTGTATCGCATTCGGCAACCATTGTAAGATATATTATCAATAAAACATTCATCTTGATGTGTTCTTCAATGATTTCTTCTTGTGAATCTATCGCCACTTGTTAGTAATTTGGTAAGGTCATGGTTTGTGGCATAGCCTTCCAACCCGATGTATGTGTTTGAGGGCTCGATGGAATGACTTCGAACTAACATCATGTATGTGTGAAATAAAATTGCATCGTAGTTGTCTCTTGTCTCTTTCATGTTCTTCGTCCCTGCCGGTACCTAGGATCACGGAGTTCAATCCACGGGAAGGCTAAGGGCAGGGAGAACGTGAAGCGCTATTCTAAACACCAATGGCATAAGGGTTTAGTACAATAGCATGGATCCAATCTCTGGGATGCAGGTGTAGTTGAGGGAGTCCCGGATTAGGGGGTATCCGGACAGCCGGACTGTATACATCGTCCGGACTATTGAAGCGTGAAGATACAAGACTCAAGACTTCGACCCGTGTCCGGATGGGACTCTCCTTTGCATGGAAGACAAGCTTGGCGATCTGGATATTGAGTTTCCTTCCTTGTAACCGACTCCATGTAAACCCTAGCCCTCTCCAGTGTCTATATAAACCGGAGAGGTTGGTCCTTAGAAGGGCCATCACAATTACAATCATACCATCATAGGCTAGCTCTTAGGGTTTAGCCTCTACGATCTCGTGGTAGATCTACTCTTGTACTACTCATATCTTCAATATTAATCAAGCAGGAAGTAGGGTTTTACCTCCATCAAGAGGGCCCGAAGCTGGGTAAACATTGTGTCCCTCGCTTCCTGTTACCATCAGCCTAGACGCACAGATCGGGACCCCCTACCCGAGATCCGCCGGTTTTGACACCGACATTGGTGCTTTCATTGAGAGTTCCTCTGTGTCGTCGCCGCAAGGCTCGAGGGCTCGTCTCGTCGCCAAGGACAACATTACCTCGGGGGAAGCTCTGGTTGTAGGCCAAACTCTCCGACTTGGCGGCTTTATCATGGCTGCCCCATCGGTGGTTGCACCGGCGATGGCCTCTCGGGTCATCAAGCATAACCTTCGCGTCAGTTCGGAACTTGCCGAACAGATGGATCCGATGGAGCTCTCCTCCCTTAATGAGCTCTTGGATCGCATCACCGCTCTGGGAGTCGCTACAGACTATGAATGGATCAGGCTTAAACCCGACCAAAGGGACATCAGATCCCCGCCGGCCACCCATGAGATAGCGGTAGTGGAGGAACCACACACAGATTGCCCCTCAACTTTGAGGACGAATTATGTCCGGACCACCAAACTCCTTGAGCCAAACACCTGCTCAAAGGAAGACATGACCCGGGCCCCGGACTTAGAATCGGGCATTGGGCCGAAGAAATTGGGCAGCACTCCGGATCCCGAGCTGTCAGGCTCGAAACCTCCCACACCCCCGGGTATTAGATCGGATCAGAATCTGGATTCAGCTAACAACACCCACCTGGACTTAAACTGTCTGTCCCGCATCAGGCAAGAGCCCCAGGAGACTGTACATCGCTACTGGGCCAGATTCCTCCTTGCGCTTAATAAGGTCAAGGACTGCCGCGAGGAGGACGTAGTCTCACTCTTCTGCAAAAACTGCACGGACAAAGGACTCCTTAATGCTATAAGCCGCCGTGACATAGTACACTTCATGGACTTGGCAATCATAGTACAGAAGTACTGTGCGATGGAAAGCACCTGGAAAACCCAAACAGAATTTTGGGACAGTACGGCTCTCACCAAGACCTTTGTCCGAACTAAATGGGCGAACTCTCGTAAGTCAGCCGATCCAACTCCCAAGAAACCAAAACCCGCCCCGGGGCGGGGAACCATATTGGAAGAATGGCTCAATGGACCATGTAAACGCCACAGCACTCCGGACATAACACCAACTCATAGCCTTAGAGCATGTTGGATACTCTGGCTGGTTGCAAAAAGTGGCGAGGGTGTTCTTGCAAGCCATAAAGCAGAACAACATCCCGCCAACGAACACAATATGGTATTAACAGTCTTCGAGACTTTCGCCTCAAACAATAGGAGCAAGCGAGCTCATCGAAGCTCCGCTGAAATTTGCCATGTGGCAAAGATAAACCCCTAGAATGACACTGCTATAACTTTCAATGCCAGTGATGAACCTCGATTCCAGACTGTCTGGGCACCGGCCGCTCTGGTCCTTAGCCCAATCATGGATGTCTTTCGGCTCACTAAAGTACTCATGGACGGCGGAAGCGGATTAAACTTGATCTATGAAGAAACGCTCAACAAGATGGAAATTGATAAAAGCCGCATTGAGCAAAGCGGCACCACCTTCAGGGGAATCATTCCTAGTTGGGAAGCGCGTTGTGCGGGAAAAATCACACTCGATGTGGTATTCGGCACCCCGGAAAATTACAGGTCCGAAGAAATCACATTCCAAGTGGCTCATTTTAGCAGCGGATACCACGCCCTTCTAGTGCGGGACGCGTTTACGAGCTTTCAAGCCATACCCAATTATGGGTGCATGAAGCTTAAAATGCCTGGGCCCAATTGAATCATCACTCCAGCCAGTGATCCGGACGTCGCACTTCGCGCCGAAAACAAAACCGCAGCACTAGCCCTAGAAGCATTATCTGAAGCCCTAGCAGCCGAAGAATTAACAACGCTACGGGCCACCGTGGACAGGGACGACGTGATACTCAACAAGTGACCCAAGTCCACCTCATTTAAACTCGCAGACGAGATAGTCAAATTCCAAGTCCATCCAATGGACCCCACGAAGACAGCTTCCATCAGGACACAGTTGAGCCCCGCAATGGACGCTGCACTACGAGACTTTTTACGCGAGAATTGGGAAATTTTTGCCTGGCACCCATCAGACATGCCGGGCATCCCGCGTGGATTGGCCGAACATAGCCTTAACATACTAAAGGGATACAAACATGTAAAAACAAACCCTAAGGCGATTTTCAGAGCCCAAACAACAAGCAATGGGGGAAGATCTAGCCAAGCTACTTGAGGCCGGATTCATCAGAGATATTAAACATCCGGATTGGCTGGCAAATTTGGTAATGGTACCAAAGAAGGACAAATCCTGGCGCCTATGCATCGACTTCAAAGACCTCAACAAGGCTTGCCCCAAGGATCCCTTTCCCCTCCCACGCATCGATCAAATCATCGATGCCACAGCTGGACACGACTCGCTGTGTTTTCTCGACGCATACTCTGGATACCATCAAATAAAGATGGCAGAGTCTGACCAAGCTACAACAGCTTTCATAACGCCATATGGCCCTTTTTGCTTCAACACTATGCCCCTCGGGCTTAAGAATGCCGGTGCAACCTATCAACGCATGATTCAAACATGCCTGGAAAAACAAATCGGCAAAACACTGGAGGCATATGTGGACGACGTGGTCATAAAAACAAAACACGTCGAAACCCTAATAGATGACTTGATGCTTACATTCGATAACCTCCGGACATACGACATCAAGTTGAATCTGGAAAAATGCGTTTTCGGCGTCCCCTCGGGGAAACTGCTAGGCTTCATTGTTTCCAATAGAGGAATTGAAGCGAATCCGGCAAAAATCTGAGCTCTGTCACAGTTGGCCATACCAACAGACCTCAAGCACATCCAGAAACTACCTGGATGCGTGGCCGCTTTGAGCCGCTTTATCTCCAGGTTAGGAGAAAAGGCATTACCTCTTTACCGCCTCCTTCGGCGCACCGAACACTTCGTGTGGACGGATGTAGCCACGGCCAGACTCGATGAAATAAAGACCTTACTGGCCAGCAAACCAGTCCTAACAACGCCAAATATTGGCGAGCCTATGCTACTGTACATAGCTGTAACACATCAAGTTGTAAGCGCAGTGCTCGTCGTCGAACGAGAGGTTGACGGATACAAATTCCTGCTCCAAAAGCTGGTTTATTACGTATCCACGGTCCTCACTCCATGCAAATCCCGATACCCACACTATCAAAAAATAGCATATGTATATGCGGTCTTCATGGCATCCCAAAAGCTGTGACACTACTTTCAAGAGTGTTCGATTACGGTGGCCTCCGAAGTACCACTCAATGACATAATAAATAACCGCGACGCTATGGGCCGGATTGCTAAATGGGCCATCGAGATCCTTCCGTTCGACATAATATACAAACCACGGCGGGCCATCAAGTCGCAAGTACTGGCTGACTTTGTCACCGAATGGACAGAAGCCGAAGTCCCTAAAGAGTACGGCGCATACTCCAACTGGATCATGCACTTTGATGGCTCTAAAATGCTGGCCGGATTGGGAGCAGGTGTAGTCCTGACGTCTCCCACCGGAGACACGGTCCAGTACATCCTCCAAATATTATACACAGACTCCAACAATGCAACCAAATATGAGGCTCTGTTGCATGGTCTTTGGAAGTGCGCGGGGATTCGAACCTAGCAATATCACAAATAAACGGAGACTTTGATGCCAAGGATCCAAAAATGGCGGCCTACCGTAATGCCGTCCTCAAAATGTCAGCTCAGTTTGAGGGGCTCGAATTCCACCATGTGGCTCGAGAAAACAATCAAGCGGCGGACGTCCTCGCCCGCATTGGCGCTAAACGCGATCCTGTCCCACCTAACATATTCCTGGAAAGGTTGTTCAAGCCATCCGTAGTATGGGAAGGGGAGTCCGGCAATACTAGCACAGATCCGAACACACCCCCAGATTATGAACCATCAGACACAGTCGGAGGCTCTACCACCGAAATAACATCTTCGGCCCACGAAATCATGGCCATAATCGCCCCATGGACTGAGCCTTTCTTGGCCTACCTAAATAGGCAGGAGCTCCTCGAAGACCAAAATGAAGCACGCTGCATCGTCCGGCGTTCTAAAGCCTACAAAGTCCACGAAGGGGAACTCTACAAGAAAAGTTCTACCGGAGTGCTCCAAAGATGCATCTCCGAAGAGGAAGGGCGGCAGCTCTTGGCTGAAATCCATGCCAGACTGGGCGAGCACTTCACCGCGGCTTGAGCACTAGTCAGCAAGGCCTTCCGTACAGGCTTCTATTGGCTGACGACCCGAGCAGACGCACAGGACCTTGTCCAACATTGCGTCGGTTGCCAGCTCTTTGCCAATCAGAGTCTCATGCCCCCTACCGCTCTCCACACAATCCCCATAACCTGGCACTTCGCGGTCTGGGGGATGGATATGGTCGGACCTCTTAAAGGGGGAAGCCATAAGAAAAAATATATATTGGTCATGGTGGACAAGTTCACCAAATGGATAGAAGCCAAACCAGTCAAAACGGCCGAATCCGGACCAGGCATAGACTTCATATCCGGGGTCGTACACTGATACGGCGTCCCCCACAGCATTATCACTGATAATGGCTCCAATTTCACAGCCGATGAGGTGAAAACTTGGTGCGGCAAAATGGGCATTAAGCTCGACTACGCTTCCATCTACGATCCCCAAACAAACGGCCAGGTCGAACGGGCAAACGGTCTCATCATGAGCTGCATCAAACCCAGACTAGTGCGATCCTTGACAGAGTCAGATACGCACTGGGTCGAGGAGCTCAACTCCGTACTCTGGGGGCTGCGGACCACGCCGAATCGCACCACCGGATATACACCATTTTTTATGGTGTATGACGCGGAAGCAGTACTACCCTACAACATAATACATGATTCGCCACGCGTACGTATGTATGAAGAGAAGGAAGCCGAGCTAGATCGGCAGGATAACTTGGATGCCCTGGAGGAGGAGCGCGATGTCGCAAAAGCCCGCTCCGCATTCTATCAACAGCAGGCTCAACGATACCAAAGCAGAGAAGTACAGGCCAAAACTTACAATATTGGCGAACTCGTTCTACGCCTACCGGAGAATAAGAAGGACAAGCTCAAACCCAAGTGGGAAGGTCCCTTTGTCATCATACAAGTTCTCACTGGAGGAGCGTACCGCTTACGTAATGCATCCGATAACAGACTCGAGCCGAACCCATGGAACGCGGCCAGACTCCGGAGATTCTACGCCTAACACCGAACTCAATGTTCGTCTCCTTACTCCTCCCCTTTTATGCTCCATCCCTCCTCCTTTCTCGACTTTTTTTCTCTTTTCTTTCCTCTTCACACAAAGTATTTAATACAGTACGGACTTCCGGATTACTCCGACCGCACTATGTGTGTAAGCAATACCTGGGGGCTTCCTATACGGAAGCTAAAAATAAATACTCTAATGGCTTTTCGCCCATCACATATGCATTTCTTTTTCCATGTGTGCCTTTTCTTCACCATTATATGCATCGATATGACTTAAGATGTGGCCAAGCTGGGTTGCCTGGCTCTTGTGTTTATGCCCTACGTTCCCGTTAATTTGGCTAGGGCATAAAGGGAGCACCTCTGCGATTGTTACTGCCGGTTCAGCCGGATGTGTACCTCATACTGGGTGAAGCCGAAAGCTAGTTTCCTTAAGAGAATACGGTGACAAAAGATGTATTCGTTTATTACAACATAAATCCCCAGAAGTCTTGTATCCTGCGCCATCATTCACAGTCCGGACATGCACATCGTTGCATGCGTACCCAGGGAAAGGAACCCCTAACGGAACTATTCTCCCTGGAAGATGTTTCTTACTATCCATGTAATATAACATAACTAGTTGGGTACTTGTCTGTTCAAGCACTTATGACCCCTATGCCTGGTTTCCATGCATACCCCGGTTTTGTATAACCGAGCAGGTATTCAGACACACCCCGGACTGTAGGATCCGGGGGCTGAAGCGAAAAGGTCCGCCATGACAAATGATTTTAATCCGGCTAGGGGCTACTTATGCCCATTGAATTACAAAGTCACTTGGACTGACTATACTCCTCCTCTATACTATCCAACAGGCTATCTAGCTTACAATCCTATTGAGAATACTTGGCGGCTAACGCTACCTGGTCATATACTAGACTTACGGGAATTTCTTGCCCATCGGGCCCCGCCGGTCCTACTTCGGCCATATGGTTCGGGTCCAGCTTGGTGTAGCGCGTCTTCACCATAGCCTAGGGTTCCCTTGCACCTTGCCGGCAAGCTGACATCTTCCACAATCGGAAGCGCCGCCGTGCTCCTTGAAGCATATCTACAAGCTCCCCCATGTCGTTCGGCAGTAAGCTTGATGGCCACAAGGCCTGAGCAACACCCTGCATCACTTGCCGAGATCGCTCGTGCAGTTGCGAGAGGTCTTGCAGTAAATCACTTGTAGATGAGGGCATCTCCTCCTCAGGGTGACCCGTTAACATTCCTGCAAGCAAAATTCTTTCAATATACTTCCTCGCCGAACTATCATACAGTTCGTCTGGGCACTCACCATAAATGTCGCGTTGAAGCTTTTTGTTCTCCTTCACGGAGTCCACCAGTTGAGCGCGGACGTCTTTTAATTCCACGTCCAGCCGAATATTGGCATCTTGAAGATTGTTCTTCTCTTGCCTAACTTGCGTAAGGATGCGCTCGCCAGCCTTTAGCTGCCTTTTGAGATGCGAATCGTCATCCGTTATGCCCTCCGGATTCACCCCGGGATTGTCTGCAGAATTTTCTGTTAGACTAGTCACACCAGCCGCTTACTAACTGGTGCATCTTCATACAATTGAGACAAATATTACCAGAGGAGGCCTTCTGGGATTCCTCTAACTTGGCAACCGTGTCCCTCAGCTGGGCCTTGCATTCCTCCAGCTCCCGAGCCAATTGTTCATTCTTATCTACAAGGACATGTGCATAAATTGATCCTTCAGATAGTTGTTCCAACCATTTCAAGTCTCAGGGGCTACTGCTATACATGCTTATCAAAATTTCTTACCCGTATATCTTTGGTATACTGGTTCGTCGCTCGTGCAAGCCCTCCTTGAGCAACTCGGATGTATGCGTCTCCCGAATTGAAGGCATTAAATTCCTCTTCGGAAAAGATGTTGTTCCGAAGCACGGCCCGTCGGCGCCGGTGATTCATGGAGCTCTCTACTTCGGAGTTCGTGGCCGAGAGCATATCCGCGTCCTCTGTCGGAGAACTGTGCGGCATCGGCCCCATGTTCGCTTCCGCTCTCGAAGCCGGTTCTGGAATCCAGCTGGTGGAGACGTGATTGGCGGGATCCCCGGATATAGTCTGGCTACTCCTCTTCCTGCCAGGACACAAAGGGCACTGTTATACTTTAATACCATAATCGCAGGACAGGTTTTTACCTTACCTCTGCAGCGGTGTGTCGACCCTTACCACCATCCTCTTGAGCCTGCCCGATCCAGGCGCCCGTGGTCGACGAGTCCCTAGGGGCTCGGCCCTGCGCTCCGACCGTCGTCTCTGCAAAAAAACACGACACTTCAAGGGTAAGGCATGACATCTGAAGGGAGTCCTCTTCGGAGGATAGGGTTTTTCAGTTTGGCTTACACGCGAGGTAGGTAGCAGTCCGGGATAGTCGGTAATAATGGCCACTGAGGTGCCATCACAGCTCGCTCAATAAAATATCCCGTTGACAAGCTCCACGGTAATATCCGGATCTTCTTCGAGTCCTGGATCTAGGGCCCTTCCGGGGTCCTCTGGTTGCGGGGAGGGGCTGGAGATTCCTTCTACGGCCCTCCTCAGTTCCTACTCGGACATATCGAAGCAGATAATCTTAGCGAAGAACGCCGCGATAAGTGAAACAGGGAAATGAATAATGACTTACCCAGTTTGGGGGGTTGTACATGGAGAATCCATCCCGCGGTTTAATGTGAAGGAATTCTTCCTCTTCTCCTTTGTATAGATCGGACAATATCCTTGCCAGAGCAGTGGCGGAGTCCGGACCCTTACGACCACAGCGAGTGGCATCATCTTCCCCGTTGAAGTGCCACATGGGCTTCCCCCGATATTGAAGCGGTTGCACCCCTTGTATTATGCATATTGCCATAACCTCGACTATCGTCAGTCCGGACTTGGCCAGTAACTTTATCCTGCTCATCAGGAAGTGTATTTCCCTAGTATCCTCCTCTTGGGGGCCCCGAGGGCGCCAGCTTAGACGTGCCCTCGGTGGGGCATCACTGAACTGGGGGAGACCTGTCCGGACTGGATCCGGAAGGGGAATGTCATCAATGTAAAACCACTCCGAAGGCCAGTTCTCTGGTGCCTTCTTGGGAGTGCCGGATAGGTATCCGGTCTCGGCAATGCGCCATACTTCGGCCCCGCCCACTTGACATAGGGATTCTCCCTGGTTGCGGGGGACAAGGCAGAACAACTTCTTCCATAACCCGAAGTGAGGCTTGCAGCCTAAAAATAGCTCGCAAAGGGCAACGTACCTTGCTATGTGTAGTACGGAGGCAGGGGTCAGGTTGTGCAACTGGAGACCGTAGAACTCTAGGAGCCCGTGAAGGAATGGGTGGATAGGAAACCCGACGCCCCTTAGCAGATGCGGGATGAGGCATATTCGCTCCTCTGGAGATGGATTAGGAGATCCCTCCGCTTGTTCCCCTCTGTTATAGGTGGCTATTCCGGCTCGGACGGGGACCATGAATGCCGGTGGGAGAAACCCTTGGGTTTGTAACTTTACCAAACGGCTATGAGGAACTGAACACTCTTCCCAATCCCCCGATTTGGAGTGAGGAGAGCGAGCAGAAGAGCTGCGACGACCGGCCATGTTGGAATGGTTTTTTCCGGAGCGCTCTGTGGGATGCTTGCTCGAGGGGGGAGAGTGAGGTTTGGATCTGAGAATTCCCGTCTCTTCAAATAGACGGCCCGCCGAAAGGATCGTGGGTGGAAAATGCAAGAATGCCTCATATCCTCGCATTCGCTTGACACGTGGAGATGGTCATTAATGAGGCACTGAAGCCGAGGAGTGCGACACTGATGGGAAATCCGACACTATTCGTTGTAGTAGGTACATTGGAGTATTCGGAGAAGGAACCCGCCTTGCAATCCGAAGACAAAACTGCGCGTCGGACTCATCGTCATTGAAGCCTGGTTTAGGGGCTACTGAGGGGGTCCTGGATTAGGGGGTATCCGGACAGCCGGACTGTATACATCGTCCGGACTATTAAAGCGTGAAGATACAAGACTCAAGACTTCGACCCGTGTCCGGATGGGACTCGCCTTTGCGTGGAAGACAAGCTTGGCGATCCGGACATTGAGTTTCCTTCCTTGTAACCGACTCCATGTAAACCCTATCCCTCTCCGGTGTCTATATAAACCAGAGAGGTTGGTCCTTAGAAGGGCCATCACAATTACAATCATACCATCATAGGATAGCTCTTAGGGTTTAGCCTCTACGATCTCGTGGTAGATCTACTATTGTACTACTCATATCTTCAATATTAATCAAGCAGGAAGTAGGGTTTTACCTCCATCAAGAGGGCTCGAACCTAGGTAAACATTGTGTCCCTCGCTTCCTGTTACCATCAGCCTAGACGCATAGATCGGGACCCCCTACCCGAGATCCGCTGGTTTTGACACCGACAGTAGTCATTAAAAGCCCAATGATTTTGTTTGATTCATCTTAATAACCGAGGTAACCTTGCACGAAGGAAATGGCCTATGGTTGGACACCTTACTCTTGATGTAAGGTGCATTCTGGTCAAGATGTGATTTGTACACATCCCCCACTTTGATACATTGCAAGCACATCTTAACGGTTGTCTTCCAGAGCACAAATTAAGATCATCATGATCACGATCATAGATATATTGTTGTAAGAATCAAGTCCTCATACCCATGCCAAAATTCTCATAGGCCTCTAATTGATCGGTTTTGGTCATGTGCATAATTGCTCGTTGTAATGGGCTCAAATTATCTAATTGGGCCTACATACATGTTCAAACTTTAGTGGGCCCATTAAATTAATGGGTCGTAACCAGGCAGAAAGCTCCATCGGGCAGACAGTTAATGCTCGGCCTTGTTACCTCCCGGGTCGTTAACAGGCTGACATCAAAGCAGGCAACAGTTGGGCCCATTTGATTTCACAGGCCGTTAACAGGCCGATACTAAGGTCGGCCTACATATGACCCAACTATATTGTGGGCCTTTAGCAGGCCGAAAGAGAAAGTGGGCCGCTAAGAGGCCGAAAGTCAGGTCGTACTGTACATGGCCTAACTGTGTTGTGGGCCTTTAGCGGGCCAAAAGAGAAACCAGGCTGGTATTACACCATGAAGAGCATGGGCCGTTAAAAGGCCAAAACTCAGGTCCAACTGCAAGTGGCCCAGCTCATTTATGGGCCATTAATAGGCTGAAAGACACACCGGGACGGAAATTGGCCCAACACTAAAATGGTTGATAAAATGCCAAAAGTCATACATCCTGAAAACTGGCCCATCCCTTGGATTGGCCATTAACAGGTCGAAACCAATCGGGCCGATATTGAGCCCAAATATATAGCGGGTTGTTAACGGGCTCGAACTAACAATGGGTTATAATGGTGTCAAATCGTTAACGGGCCGTTGACGGGCTGAATTGGCACATCTCATATGGGTCGTGGGCTTAAATGGACCTGACACAAGTAGGCCTTCTATGGGTCGGCATGCTAATTTTTACTGGGCCGACCTTTTTCACCGGAATGGGCCACTGGTGGGCCTTGCCACGTGCCGACGTATCATAGGCGCCTCCTGTACTATGATTGGATGGCATCTGTCCCAATGCTGAGCCGACACGTGGATCCTCCGGCGAATGAGAATTTTACACGTGGAAAATCCCCATTGGTCGGGGCTGTTAATGGGTTATCGGATCCAAACCGGAACCCGATAGCTTAACGGCGACCAGTTACGGTGGATGCCACGTGTCGGTCACCATTAATGAAAGCACTTTTATGACGTGCGATTTATCGTCATGGAAGTGGACACTTTCGTGATAATAATTTTGGTAATGTCATGGAACACTTCTATGACAGCACGGGTATGACTATCTGGATTCTGTCATAAAATCGTCATGGATGTACATGCATGACAAAAAACATGACCTACTGTGACAAACATCTATCATCACGGAAGTGTATTTTTTTGTAGTGTCCGTTAGTATAATAGACAAATCATAAACTTTAGGTATTGTTATGAACCCATTCTTATTTTACTCTTGCATAATACCTATTGTATTCTTATTTTGTTATGACTTATAACCCCCCCCCCCCATATAATCCATAGCATCATTAAAACAAGCGAACTATGTAATGGAAAACAGAATCTATCTAAAACAGAACAGTCTGTAATGATCTGAACTAACACAAAACTTACATAACTCCAAAAAATCTCACAAATTAGGATAACTTGGAAAATTTGTATATCAATCACATGTAAATATTTCATAACTTTATCACGTTCCAATGAATTATAGTAATTCCAGCACTGCGCAGAAGTTTCTGTTTTTCACATAATCAAGTCAACTATCAACCAAATCATCCCAAAGACTTTACTTGGCACAAAACTAATTAAAACATAAAAGCACAATCATAACAGTAGCAATAATTGTGTCAACACACCAAAACATAAAGTAAAATCAAAAATTTAAGATAACTATTGGGTTGCCTCCCAATAAGCGATATTGTTTTGCACCCCTAGCTAGGCGTAAGGCATTGTTTCAAGTATTATCAACCTTAGTTCTCACCATCCTAGATGAGCTTTTCTCAAAGCCTGGCGGTTCCTTACGCTTACCATTAATTTCAGAGAATGAAGCAATTTTATTATCTAGGGTATCAAGCCTCTTGTTGCAAACGGTAAGAAGGGAATTCAACGCTAGAGATAAACATTAGCAACCGTCATTAATTCCACTAACCACATTGTCATCACACTGAAATACCATTTAGAAATAAATTAACTTTCAATAGTGTATAGCATTATTATTACCTTCTATAATATATGTTTATTTACATTTTTGCACCCATTTCAGTGGCTAAAGATGTATTAATGTGGAAACGAGAATGTACAGGGAAAGAAACACACTCATGATGTTGCACGAGAGGTGCATGCGAGCATACAATGTGATAACTACCATTTTAGGAATATAATATGGCGCAAACATTCTAAATAACGCCCCTAATAGCATGACGACGGTACCACTGTACAATCACCTGGTGTTGCAGCATCGATGAGATCACTGTGATAGTTGGGGAATGTAGCAATAATTCAAAATTTTCATACGAACACCAAGATCAATCTAGAAGGTTCTAGCAACAAGAGAGAAAGAGGATGTGCACCTTCATACCTTTGAAGATCGCAAAGCGGAAGCATTACTAGAACGTGGATGAGGGAGTCGTACTCATGGCGATTCAAATCGCGGAAGATCCGATCTAACGCCAAACGGACGGCGCCTCTGCGTTCAACACACGTACAACCAGGGGACGTCTCCTCCTTCTTGATCTAGCAAGGGGAGAGGAGATGTTGAGGGAGAGCTCCAGCAACACGACGGCATGGTGGTGGAGCTTGCAGTTCTCCTGCACGACTTCGCCAAGCACTACTACTACTACGGAGGTGTTTGGAGGGAGACGGCTGCGCCAGGGGAAGGGTCCGGCAGCCCTCCCACCTCCCCTCTATTTATAGGGGCAAGGGAGAGGGGGGGCGGCCCCCTCTAGATGGATCTAGAGGGTGGCGGCGGCCAAGGGGGGAGGCTTGCCCCCCAAGCCAAGGGGGTGCCCCCTTTAGGGTTCCCCCAAACCCTAGGCGCATGGGCCCTAGGGGTTTTGGCGCCCGGCCCACTTAGGGGCTGGTTCCCCTCCATATTCAGCCCATAGGGCCCTCCGGGGCAGGTGGACCCTCCCGGTGGACCCCCGGAACCCTTTCGGTGGTCCCGATACAATACCGATAAACCCCCGAACATTTCCCACGATCGAATAAGGACTTCCCATATATAAATCTTTGTCTCCGGACCATTCTGGAACTCCTCGTGACGTCTGGGATCTCATCCGGGACTCCGAACAACATTCGGTAATTGCATACTAATTCCCATAACAACTCTAGCATCACCGAACCTTAAGTGTATAGACCCTACGGGTTCGGCAATCATGCAGACATGACCGAGACAACTCTCCGGCCAATAACCAACATCGGGATCTGGATACCCATGTTGGCTGCCACATGTCCCACAATGATCTCATCGGATGAACCACGATGTCGGGGATTCAATCAATCCCATATAGAATTCCCTTTGTCAATCGATATGTTACTTGCCCGAGATTCGATCGTCGGTATCCCAATACCTCGTTCAATCTCTTTACCGGCAAGTCACTTTACTCGTTCCGTGATGCATGATCTCGTGACTAACTACTTAGTCACATTGAGCTCATTATGATGATGCATTACCAAGTGGGCCCAGTCAAGGAAATATGCCCTAGAGGCAATAATAAAGTTATTATTTATTTCCTTATTTCATGATAAATATTTATTATTCATGCTAGAATTGTATTAACCGGAAACATAATACATGTGTGAATACATAGACCAACATAACGTCACTAGTATGCCTCTACTTGACTAGCTCATTAATCAAAGATGGTTATGTTTCCTAACCATAGACAAAAGAGTTGTCATTTGATTAACGGGATCACATCATTAGGAGAATGATGTGATTGACATGACCCATTCCGTTAGCCTAGCACTTGATCGTTTAGTATGTTGCTATTGCTTTCTTCATGACTTATACATGTTCCTGTAACTATGAGAATTATGCAACTCCCGTTTACCGGAGGAACACTTTGGGTACTACCAAACGTCACAACGTAACTGGGTGATTATAAAGGAGTACTACAGGTGTCTCCAAAGGTACATGTTGAGTTGGCATATTTCGAGATTAGGTTTTGTCACTCCGATTGTCGGAGAGGTATCTCTGGGCCCTCTCGGTAATGCACATCATTATAAGCCTTGCAAGCAATGTGACCAAATGAGTTGGTTACGGGATGATGCATTACGGAACGAGTAAAGAGACTTGCCGGTAACGAGATTGAACTAGGTATTGGATACCGACGATCAAATCTCGGGCAAGTAACATACCGATGACAAAGGGAATAACGTATGTTGTTATGCGGTTTGACCGGTAAAGATCTTCGTAGAATATGTCGGAACCAATATGGGAATCCAGGTTCCGCTATTGGTTATTGACCGAGAATGGTTCTAGGTCATGTCTACATAGTTCTCGAACCCGTAGGGTCCGCACGCTTAAGGTTTCGATGACAGTTATATTATGAGTTTATGAGTTTTGATGTACCGAAGGAGTTCGGAGTCCCGGATGAGATTGGGGACATGACGAGGAGTCTCGAAATGATCGAGACGTAAAGATCGATATATTGGACGACTATATTCGGAGTTCGGAAAGGTTCCGAGTGATTCGGGTATTTTTCGGAGTACCGGAGAGTTACGGGAATTCGCCGGGGAGTATATGGGCCTTATTGGGCCATACGGGAATAGAGGAGAGAGGCCGAAAGGAAGGAGGCGTGCAGCCCCCCTCTGGTCCGAATTGGACAAGGGGTGCGGCCCCCTTTTCCTTCCTCCTCTCCCCCTCTTTCCCCCTTCTCCTACTCCAACAAGGAAGGAGGGAGTCCTACTCCCGATGGGAGTAGGACTCCCCTTGGCGCGCCCCCTCCTAGGGCCGGCCTCCTTCCCCCTGGCTCCTTTATATACGGGGGCAGGGGGGCAGCTCTAGGCACAACAGAAGTTGATCTACGGATCGTTCCTTAGCCGTGTGCGGTGCCCCCCTCCACCATATTCCACCTCGGTCATATCGTCGCAGAGTTTAGGCGAAGCCCTGCGCCGGTAGAACATCATCATCGTCACCACGCCATCGTGCTGACGGAACTCATCCCCGAAGCTTTGCTGGATCGGAGCCCGGGGATCGTCATCGAGCTGAACGTGTGCTGAACTCGGAGGTGCCGTACGTTCGGTACTTGGATCGGTCGGATCGTGAAGACGTACGACTACATCAACCACGTTGTTATAACGCTTCCGCTTACGGTCTACGAGGGTACATGGACGAACACTCTCCCCTCTCGTTGCTATGCCATCACCATGATCTTGTGTGTGCGTAGGAAATTTTTTGAAATTACTACGTTCCCCAACAGTGGCATCCGAGCCTAGGTTTTATGCGTTGATGTTATATGCACGAGTAGAACACAAGTGAGTTGTGGGCGATACAAGTCATACTGCTTACCAGCATGTCATACTTTGGTTCGGCGGTATTGTGAGATGAAGCGGCCCGGACCGACATTACGCGTACGCTTACGCGAGACTGGTTTCACCGTTACGAGCACTCGTGCTTAAAGGTGGCTGGAGGGTGTCTGTCTCTCTCACTTTAGCTGAATCGAGTATGGCTACGCCCGGTCCTTGCGAAGGTTAAAACAGCACTAACTTGACGAACTATCATTGTGGTTTTGATGCGTAGGTAAGAACGGTTCTTGCTAAGCCCATAGCAGCCACGTAAAACTTGCAACAACAAAGTAGAGGATGTCTAACTTGTTTTTGCAGGGCATGTTGTGATGTGATATGGTCAAGACGTGATGCTATATTTTATTGTATGAGATGATCATGTTTTGTAACCGAAGTTATCAGCAACTGGCAGGAGCCATATGGTTGTCGCTTTATTATATGAAATGCAAACGTCCTGTAATTGCTTTACTTTATCACTAAGCGGTAGCGATAGTCATAGAAGCAATAGATGGCATAACGACAATGATGCTACGATGGAGATCAAGGTGTCGCGCCGGTGACTATGGTGATCACGACGGTGCTTCGAAGATGGAGATCACAAGCACAAGATGATGGCCATATCATATCACTTATATTGATTGCATGTGATGTTTATCCTTTATGCATCTTATCTTGCTTTGATTGACGGTAGCATTTTAAGATGATCTCTCACTAATAATCAAGAAGTGTTCTCCCTGAGTATGCACCGTTGCGAAAGTTCTTCGTGCTGAGACACCACGTGATGATCGGGTGTGATAGGCTCTACGTTCAAATACAACGGGTGCAAAACAGTTGCACACGCGGAATACTCAGGTCATACTTGACGAGCCTAGCATATACAGATATGGCCTCGGAACATAGAGACCGAAAGGTTGAGCGTGAATCATATAGTAGATATGATCAACATAGTGATGTTCACCATTTAAACTACTGCATCTCACGTGATGATCGGACATGGTCTAGTTGACTTGGATCACGTGATCACTTATATGACTAGAGAGATGTCTATCTAAGTGGGAGTTCTTTAGTAATATGATTAATTGAACTTAAATTTATCATGAACTTAGTCCTGGTAGTATTTTGCAAATTATGTTGTAGATCAATAGCTCGCGTTGTTGCTTTCACATGTTTATTTTGATATGTTCCTAGAGAAAACTGTGTGTTGAAAAATGTTAGTAGCAATGATGCGGATTGGATCCGTGATCTGAGGTTTATCCTCATTGCTACACAGAAGAATCATGTCCTTAATGCACCGCTAGGTGACAGACCTATTGCAGGAGCAGATGTAGATGTTATGAACGTCTGGCTAGCTCAATATGATGACTACTTGATAGTTTAGTGCACCATGCTTAACGGCTTAGAATCGGGACTTCAAAGACGTTTTTGAACATCATGGACCATATGAGATGTTCCAAGAGTTGAAGTTAATATTTCAAGCAAATACCCGAGTTGAGAGATATGAAGTCTCCAACAAGTTCTATGGCTAAAGGATGGAGGAGAATCGCTCAACTAGTGAGCATGTGCTCAGATTGTCTGGGTACTTCAATCGCTTGAATCAAGTGGGAGTTAATCTTCCAGATAAGATAGTGATTGACAGAGTTCTCTAGTCACCATCACTAAGTTACTAGAACTTCGTGATGAACTATAGTATGCAAGGGATGACGAGAACGATTCCCGAGCTCTTCGTGATGTTGAAATTGACGAAGGTAGAAATCAAGAAAGAGCATCAAGTGTTGATGGTTGACAAGATCACTAGTTTCAAGAAAAGGGCCAAGGGAAAGAAAGGGAACTTCAAGTAGAATGACAAGCAAGTTGTCACTCCCACGAAGAAGCCCAAAGCTAGACCAAAGCCTGAAACTGAGTACTTACACTGCAAAAGAAATGGTCACTGGAAGCGGAAATGCCTTGAATATTTGGTGGATAAGAAGGATGGCAAAGTGAACAAGGGTATATTTGATATACAGGTTATTGATGTGTGCCTTACTAGTGTTTATAGTAACCCTTGAGTATTTGATACTTGTTCGGTTGCTAAGATTAGTAATTTAAAAGGGGTTACAGAATAAACAGAGACTAGTTGAAGGGGAAGTGACGATGAGTGTTGGAAGTAGTTCCAAGATTGATATGATCATCATCGCACACTCCCTATACTCTCGGGATTAGTGTTAAACCTAAATAAATTTTATTTGGTGTTTGCGTTGAGCATGAATATGATTTGATCATGTTTATTGCAATACGGTTATTCTTTTAAAGTCGGAGAATAATTGTTGTTCTGTTTACATGAATAAAGCCTTCAATGGTCATACACCCAATGAAAATAGTTTGTTGGATCTCAATCGTGATGATACACATATTCATAATATTGATGCCAAAAGATGCAAAGTTAATAATGATAGTGCAACTTATTTGTGGCACTGTCGTTTGGGTCATATCGTTGTAAAGCGCATGAAGAAACTCCATAAAGATGGATTTTTGGAATCACTTGGTTATGAATCATTTGATGCTTGCGAACTGTGCCTTTTGGGCAAGATGACTAAAACTCCGTTCTCCGGAACAATGGAACGAGCTACTAACTTGTTGGAAATAATACATACCGATGTATGCGATCCAATGAGTATTGATGCTTGTGGCAAGTATCGTTATTTTCTGACCTTCACAAGATGATTTGAGCAGATATGGGTATATCTACTTGATGAAACATAAGTCTGAAATAGTTGAAAGGTTCAAAGAATTTCAAAGTGAAGTGAAAAATCATCGTAACAAAGAAAATAAAGTTTCTGCGATCTGATCGTGGAGACGAATATTTGAGTTACGAGTTTGGTCTTCAATTAAAACAATGTGAAATAGTTTCGCAGCTCACGCCACCTGGAACACCACAATGTTATGGTGTATCCGAACGTCGTAACCGCATGTTATTGGATATGGTGCGATCTATGATGTCTCTTACTGATTTACCACTATTGTTTTGGGGTTATGCATTAGAGACAGCTGCATTCACATTAAAAGGGCACCATCTAAATCCGTTGAGACGACACCATATGAACTATGGTTTAGCAATAAACCTAAGGTGTCGTTTCTTAAAGTTTGGAGTTGCGATGCTTATATGAAAAAGGTTTTCAACCTGATAAGCTCGAACCCAAATCGGAGAAGTGCGTCTTCATAGAATACCCAAAGGTAACTATTAGGTACACCTTCTATCACAGATCCGAAGGCAAGTTATTCGTTGCTAAAATAGATCCTTTCTAGAGAAGAAGTTTCTCTCGAAAGAAGTGAGTGGGAGGAAAGTAGAACTTGATGAGGTAACTGTACCTTCTCCCGAATTGGAAAATAGTTCATCACTGAAATCAGTTCCAGTGATTCCTACACCAATTAGTGAGGAAGCTAATGATGATGATCATGAAACTTCAGATCAAGTTACTACAGAACCTCGTAGGTCTTCCAGAGTACGGTCCGCACCAGAGTGGTACGGTAATCCTGTTCTGGAAGTCATGTTACTAGACCATGATGAACCTACGAACTATGAAGAAGCGATGGTGAGCCCAGATTCCGCAAAATGGCTTGAGGCCATGAGATCTGAGATAAGATCCATGTATGAAAACAAAGTATGGACTTTGATTGAATTGCCCAATGATCGGCGAGACATTGAGATTAAATGGATCTTCAAGAGGAAGACGGACGCTGATAGTGTTACTATCTACAAAGCTAGAATTATCGCAAAAGGTTTTCGACAAGTTCAAGGTGTTGACTACGATGAGAATTTTTCACTCGTATCTATGCTTAAGTCTGTCTGAATCATGTTAGCAATTGCCGCATTTTATGAAATCTGGCAAATGGAAAAACAAAACTGCATTCCTTAATGGTTTTCTTAAAGAAGAGTTGTATATGATGCAACCAGAAGGTTTTGTCAATCCTAAAGGTGCTAACAAATTGTGCAAGCTCCAGCGATCCATCTATGGACTGGTGCAAGCATCTCGGAGTTGGAATATACGCTTTGATGAGTTGATCAAAGCATATGGTTTTATACAGACTTTTGAAGAAGCCTGTATTTACAAGAAAGTGAGTGGGAGCTCTATAGCATTTCTAATATTATATGTGGATGACATATTGTTAATTGAAAATGATATGGAAATTCTGGATAGCATGAAAGGATACTTGAATAAGAGTTTTTCAAAGCAAGACCTCGGTGAAGCTGCTTACACATTGAGCATCAAGATCTATATAGATAGATCAAGACGCTTGATAAGATTTTTCAATGAATACATACCTTGATAAATTTTTGAAATAGTTCAAAATAGAACAGTCAAAGAAGGATTTCTTGCCTATGATGCAAAGGTGTGAAGTTGAGTAAGACTCAAGACCCGACCATGGCAGAAAATAGAAAGAGAATGAAAAGTCATTCCCTATGCCTCAGTCATAGGTTCTATAAAGTATGCTATGCTATGTACCAGACCTATTGTATACCTTGCTCTTTATTTGGCAAGGGAGTACAATAGTGATCTAGGAGTAGATCACTGGACATTGGTCAAGAATATCCTTAGTGAGGACTAAGGAAATATTTCTCGATTATGGAGGTGATAAAAGAGCCCGTCGTAAAAAGTTACATTGGTGCAAGCTTTTACACCGATCCAGATGACTCTAAGTCTCAATCTGGATACATATTGAAAGTGGGAGCAAATAGCTAGAGTAGCTCCGTGCAGAGCATTGTAGACATATAATATTTGCAAAATACATACGGCTCTGAATGTGACAGACCCGTTGACTAAGCTTCTCTCACGAGCAAAACATGATCACACCTCAGTACTCTCTGGGTGTTAATCACATAGCTATGTGAACTAGATTATTGACTCTAGTAAACCCTTTGGGTGTTGGCCACATGACGGTGTGAACTATGGGTGTTAATCATATACAGATATGAATATTGGTGTTAAATCACATGGCGATGTGAACTAGATTATTGACTCTAGTGCAAGTGGGAGACTGAAGGAAATATGCCCTAGAGGCAATAATAAAGTTATTATTTATTTCCTTATTTCATGATAAATATTTATTATTCATGCTAGAATTGTATTAACCGGAAACATAAAACATCTGTGAATACATAGACCAACATAACGTCACTAGTATGCCTCTACTTGACTAGCTCATTAATCAAAGATGGTTATGTTTCCTAACCATAGACAAAAGAGTTGTCATTTGATTAACGGGATCACATCATTAGGAGAATGATGTGATTGACATGACCCATTCCGTTAGCCTAGCACTTGATCGTTTAGTATGTTGCTATTGCTTTCTTCATGACTTATACATGTTCCTGTAACTATGAGAATTATGCAACTCTCATTTACCGGAGGAACACTTTGGGTACTACCAAACGTCACAACGTAACTGGGTGATTATAAAGGAGTACTACAGGTGTCAAGGTACATGTTGAGTTGGCGTATTTCGAGATTAGGTTTTGTCACTCCGATTGTCGGAGACGTATCTCTGGGCCCTCTCGGTAATGCACATCATTATAAGCCTTGCAAGCAATGTGACCAAATGAGTTGGTTACGGGATGATGCATTACGGAACGAGCAAAGAGACTTGCCAGTAACGAGATTGAACTAGGTATTGGATACCGACGATCAAATCTCGGGCAAGTAACATACCGATGACAAAGGGAACAACGTATGTTGTTATGCGGTTTGACCGATAAAGATCTTCGTAGAATATGTCGGAACCAATATGGGCATCCAGGTTCCGCTATTGGTTATTGACCGAGAATGGTTCTAGATCATGTCTACATAGTTCTCGAACCCGTAGGGTCCGCACGCTTAAGGTTTCGATGACAGTTATATTATGAGTTTATGAGTTTTGATGTACCGAAGGAGTTCGGAGTCCCGGATGAGATTGGGGACATGACGAGGAGTCTCGAAATGGTCGAGACGTAAAGATCGATATATTGCACGACTATATTCGGAGTTCGGGAAGGTTCCAAGTGATTCGGGTATTTTTCGGAGTACCGGAGAGTTACGGGAATTCGCCGGGGAGTATATGGGTCTTATTGGGCCATACGGGAATAGAGGAGAGAGGCCGAAAGGAAGGAGGCGCGCAGCCCCCCTCTGGTCCGAATTGGACAAGGGGTGCGGCCCCCTTTTCCTTCCTCCTCTCCCCCTCTTTCCCCCTTCTCCTACTCCAACAAGGAAGGAGGGAGTCCTACTCCCGATGGGAGTAGGACTCCCCTTGGCGCGCCCCCTCCTAGGGCCGGCCTCCTCCCCCCCCCCCCGGCTCCTTTATATACAGGGGCAGGGGGCACCTCTAGGCACAACAGAAGTTGATCTACGGATCGTTCCTTAGCCGTGTGCGGTGCCCCCCTCCACCATATTCCACCTCGGTCATATCGTCGCAGAGTTTAGGCGAAGCCCTGCGCCGGTAGAACATCATCATCGTCACCACGCCGTCGTGCTGACGGAACTCATCCCCGAAGCTTTGCTGGATCGGAGCCTGGGGATCGTCATCGAGCTGAGCGTGTGCTGAACTCGGAGGTGCCGTACGTTCGGTACTTGGATCGGTCGGATCGTGAAGACGTACGACTACATCAACCGCGTTGTCATAACGCTTCCGCTTACGGTCTACGAGGGTACGTGGACGAACACTCTCCCCTCTCGTTGCTATGCCATCACCATGATCTTGCATGTGCGTAGGAAATTTTTTGAAATTACTATGTTCCCCAACACCCAGAGATACCTCTCCGTCATACAGAGTGACAAATCCCAGTCTCGGTTCGTGCCAACCCAACAGACACCTTCAGAGATACCTGTAGTGTATCTTTGTAGCTACCCAGTTACTTGTGACGTTTGGTACACCCAAAGCATTCCTACGGTATCCGGGAGTTGCACAATCTCATGGTATAAGGAAATGATACTTGACATTAGAAAAGCTTTTAGCAAACGAACTACACGATCTTGTGCTATGCTTAGGATTGGGTCTTGTCCATCACATCATTCTCCTAATGATGTGATCCCGTTATCAATGACATCTAATGTCCATGGTCAGGAAACCATAACCATCTATTGATCAACGAGCTAGTAAACTAGAGGCTCACTAGGGACATGTTGTGGTCTATGTATTCACACATGTATTACGGTTTCCGGTTAATACAGTTATAGCAGGAACAATAGACAATTATCATGAACAAGGAAATATAATATTAACCATTTTATTATTGCATCTAGGGCATATTTCCAACAGTCTCCCACTTGCACTAGAGTCAATAATCTAATTACATTGTGATGAATCGAAGACCCATAGAGTTCTGGTGTTGATCATGTTTTGCTCGTGGAAGAGATTTAGTCAATGGATCTGCAACATTCAGATCTTTATGCACTTTACAAATATCTATGTCTCCATCTTGAACGTTTTC
This sequence comes from Triticum timopheevii, assembly GCA_963921465.1. Taxonomy (NCBI): domain Eukaryota; kingdom Viridiplantae; phylum Streptophyta; class Magnoliopsida; order Poales; family Poaceae; genus Triticum; species Triticum timopheevii. The sequence continues at coordinate 578,119,308 of OY997268.1, forward strand.
ACGAATGGAGTTGAAGCGACGCTTGATATGCCTGGTCTTCTTGTGAAACCTGGGCTCCTTGGCAAGGGAAATAGCTCTAGTGTTGTCACAAAAGAGAGTCATCAGGCCCGATGCATTGGGAATAACTCCTAGGTCGGTAATGAACTCCTTCATCCAAATTGCTTCATGTGCTTCCTCCGAGGCTGCCATGTACTCCGCTTCACATGTAGATCCCGCCATGACGCTTTGCTTGAAACTGCACCAGCTGACTGCCCCACCATTCAAAATATACACGTATCTAGTTTGTGACTTAGAGTCATCTAGATCTGTGTCGAAGCTAGCATCGACGTAACCTTTTACGACGAGCTCTTCGTCACCTCCATAAACGAGAAACATATCCTTAGTCCTTTTCAGGTACTTCAGGATATTCTTGACCGCTGTCCAGTCTTCCATGCCGGGATTACTTTGGTACCTCCCTACCAAACTTACGGCAAGATTTACATCAGGTCTGGTACACATCATGGCATACATAATAGACCCTATGGCTGAGGCGTAGGGGATGATACTCATCTTTTCTCTATCTTCTGCTGAGGTCGGGCATTGAGCCGTGCTCAATTTCACACCTTGCAAAACAGGCAAGAACCCCTTCTTGGACTGATCCATATTGAACTTCTTCAATATCTTATCAAGGTATGTGCTTTATGAAAGACCGATGAGGCGTCTCGATCTATCTCTATAGATCTTGATGTCTAATATGTAAGCAGCTTCTCCAAGGTCCTTCATTGAAAAACACTTATTCAAGTAGGCCTTTATGCTTTCCAAAAGTTCTATATCATTTCCCATCAATAGTATGTCATCCACATATAATATGAGAAATGCTACAGAGCTCCCACTCACTTTCTTGTAAACACGGGCTTCTCCATAAGTCTGCATAAACCCAAATGCTTTGATCATTTCATCAAAGCAAATGTTCCAACTCCGAGATGCTTGCACCAGCCCATAGATGAAGCGCTAGAGCTTGCATACCTTGTTAGCATTTTTGGATCGACAAAACCTTCCGGCTGCATCATATACAATTCTTCCTTAAGGAAACCATTAAGGAATGCCATTTTGACGTCCATTGCCATATTTCATAGTCATAGAATGCAGAAATTGCTAACATGATTCAGATGGACTTCACCTTTGCTACGGGTGAGAAGGTCTCATTTTAGTCAACACCTTGAACTTGTCGATAACCCTTAGCGACAAGCCGAGCTTTATAGATGGTCACATTACCATCCGCGTCAGTCTTCTTCTTAAATATCCATTTATTTTCCATGGCTCGCCGATCATCGGGCAAGTCTGTCAAAGTCCATACTTTGTTTTCATACATGGATCCAATCTCGGATTTCATGGCTTCAAGCCATTTGTTGGAATTTGGGCCCGCCGTCGCTTCTTCATAGTTTGAAGGTTCACCATTGTCTAGCAACATGATTTCAAGGACAGGGTTGACATACCATTCTGGTGTGGAACGTGTCCTTGTGGACCTACGAAGTTCAGTAGCAACTTGATCCGAAGTTCCTTGATCATCATCATTAACTTCCTGTCTAGTCGGTGCAGGCACCACAGAAACATTTTCCTGAGCTGCGCTACTTACCGGTTCAAGAGGCAGTACTTCATCAAGTTCTACTTTCCTCCCACTTACTTCTTTCGAGAGAAACTCTTTCTCCAGAATGGATCCGTTCTTGGCAACAAAGATCTTGCCTTCGGATCTGAGGTAGAAGGTATACCCAATGGTTTCCTTAGGGTATCCTATGAAGACGCATTTTTCCAACTTGGGTTCGAGCTTTCCAGGTTGAAGTTTCTTGACATAAGCATCGCATCCCCAAACTTTTAGAAACGACAGCTTAGGTTTCTTCCCAAACCATAATTCATACGGTGTCGTCTCAATAGATTTAGACGGTGCCCTATTTAAAGTGAATGTGGATGTCTCTAAAGCATAATCCTAAAATGATAGCGGTAAATCGGTAAGAGACATCATAGACCGCACCATATCCAATAGAGTGCGATTACGACGTTCAGACACACCATTACGCTAAGGTGTTCCAGGTGGCATGAGTTGTGAAACAATTCCACATTTCGTTAAGTGCATACCAAACTCATGACTTAAATATTCTCCTCCATGATCTGATCGTAAGAACTTTATTTTCCTGTCACATTGATTCTCCACCTCACTCTAAAATTCCTTGAACTTTTCAAAGGTCTCAGACTTGTGTTTCATTAATTAGACATACCCATATCTACTTAAGTCATCAGTGAGGGTGAGAACATAACGATAGCCATCGCGAGCCTCAACGCTCAATGGACCGCACACATTAGTATGTATTATTTCCAACAAGTTGGTTGCTCGCGCCATTGTTCCGGAGAACGGAGTCTTGCTCATCTTACCCATGAGGCATGGTTCGCACGTGTCAAATGATTCATAATCAAGAGACTCCAAAAGTCCATCTGCATGGAGCTTCTTCATGTGTTTGACACCAATGTGACCAAGGCGGCAGTGCCACAAGTATGGGGGACTATCATTACTAACCTTACATCTTTTGGTATTCACACTATGAATATGTGTAACATCACGTTCGAGATTCAATAAGAATAAACTATTGACCAGCGGGGCATGACCATAAAACATATCTCTCATATAAATAGAACAACCATTATTCTCGGATTTAAATGAGTAGCCATCTCGCATTAAACGAGATCCAGATACAATGTTCATGCTCAAAGCTGGCACTAAATAACAATTATTGAGGTTTAAAACTAATCCCATAGATAAATGTAGAGGTAGCGTGCTGACGGCGATCACATCGACCTTGGAACCATTCCCTACGCGCATCGTCACCTTGTCCTTCGCCAGTGTCCGCTTATTCCACAACTCCTATTTTGAGTTACAAATATGAGCAACCGCACCGATATCAAATACCCAGGAGCTACTACGAGTACTGGTAAGGTACACATCAATAACATGTATATCACATATACCTTTGGCGTTGTCGGCCTTCTTGTCCGCTAAGTACTTGGGGCAGGTCCGCTTCCAGTGGCCATTTCCCTTGCAATAAAAGCACTGAGTCTCGGGCTTGGGTCCATTGTTTGGCTTCTTCCCGGCAACTGATTTACCGGGCGTGGCAACTCCCTTGTCGTCCTTCTTGAAGTTCTTTTTACCCTTGCCTTTCTTGAAACTAGTGGTCTTATTCACCATCAACACTTGATGTTCCTTTTTGATTTCCACCTCCGCTGATTTCAGCATTGAATATAACTCAGAAATGGACTTCTCCATCCCCTGCATATTTTAGTTCATCACAAAGCTCTTGTAGCTAGGTGGGAGCGACTGGAGGATCCTGTCAATGACCGAGTCATCTGGGAGATTAACTCCCAACTGAGACAAACGGTTGTGTAACCTGGACATAGTGAGTATATGCTCACTGACAGAACTGTTTTCCTCCATCTTACAACTGTAGAACTTGTCAGAGACTTCATATCTCTCGACCCGGTCATGAGCTTGGAAAACCATTTTCAGCTCTTGGAACATCTCATATGCTTCGTGCTGCTCAAAACGCTTTTGGAGCCCCGGTTCTAAGGTGTAAAGCATGCCGCACTGAACCAGGGAGTAATCATCACTACGCGACTGCCAGGCATTCATAACGTCTTGAGTTGCTGGGAAAATGGGTGCTTCACCTAGCGGTGCTTCTAGGACATATGCTTTCTTGGCAGCTATGAGGATGATCCTCAAGTTCCGGACCCAGTCCATATAGTTGCTACCATCGTCTTTCAGCTTGGTTTTCTCTAGGAACGCGTTGAAGTTGAGGGCAACATTAGCGTGGGCCATTTGATCTACAAGACATATTGCAAAGATTTTAGACTATGTTCATGATAATTAAGTTCATCTAATCAAATTATTTAATGAACTCCCACTCAGATAGACATCCCTCTAGTCATCTAAGTGATACATGATCCGAGTCAACTAGGCCGTGTCCGATCATCACGTGAGACGGACTAGTCATCATCGGTGAACATCTTCATGTTGATCGTATCTACTATACAACTCATGTTTGAACTTTCGGTCTCTTGTGTTCCGAGGCCATGTCTGTACATGCTAGGCTCGTCAAGTCAACCTAAGTGTTTTGCTTGTGTAAATCTGGCTTACACCCGTTGTATGCGAATGTTAGAATCTATCACACTCAATCATCACGTGGTGCTTCGAAACAACAAACTTTTGCAACGGTGCATAGTTAGGGGGAACACTTTCTTGAAATTTTAGTGAGGGATCATCTTATTTATGCTACCGTCGTTCTAAGCAAATAAGATGTAAACATGACAAACATCATATGCAAATCATAAAGTGACATGATACGGCCAATATCATTTTGCGCCTTTGATCTTCATCTTTGAGGCGCGACATGATCACCTTCGTCATCGGCATGACACCATGATCTCCATCATCATGATCTCCATCATCGTGTCATCATGAAGTTGTCTCGCCAACTATTACTTCTACTACTATGGCTAACGATTAGCAATAAAGTAAAGTAATTACATGGCGTTTTCAATGACATGCAGGTCATACAATAAATTAAGACAACTCCTATGGCTCCTGCCGTTGCCATACTCATCGACATGCAAATCGTGATTCCTATTACAAGAACATGATCAATCTCATACATCATATATATCATTCATCACATTCTTTTGGCCATATCACATCACATAGTATACCCTGCAAAAACAAGTTAGACGTCCTCTAATTGTTGTTGCATGTTTTACGTGGCTGCTATGGGTTTCTAGCAAGAACGTTTCTTACCTACGCAAAAGCCACAACGGTGATATGCCAATTGCTATTTACCCTTCATAAGGACCCTTTTCATCGAATCCGATCCGAGTAAAGTGGGAGAGACTAGCACCCGCTAGCCACCTTATGCAACAAGTGCATGTCAGTCGATGGAACCCATCTCACGTAAGTGTACGTGTAAGGTCGGTCCGGGCCGCTTCATCCCACAATGCCGCCAAATCAAGATAAGGCTAGTAACGATAAGCATATTGTGTTGGGGAACATTGCAGAAAACAAAAATTTTCCTACTCGTTTCACCAAGATCCATCTAGGAGTTCATCTAGCAATGAGTCATTGGATGCATCTACGTACCTTGTAGATCGCGAGCGGAAGCGTTCAAAGAACGGGGATGATGTAGTCGAACACGACGTGATCCAAATCACCGATGACCAAGCGCCGAACGGACGGCACCTCCGCGTTCAACACACGTACGGGACGGGAGACGTCTCCTCCTTCTTGATCCAGCAAGGGGAAGGAGAGGTTGATGAAGATCCAGCAGCACGACGGCATGGTGGTGGATGCAGGGCGTCACAGTAGCAGGGCTTCGCCTATACTACGAGAGAGAGACGTAACGAGGAGAGAGGGAGGCGCCAGGGGCTGGTGTATGAAGTCCCTCCTCTCCCCCACTATATATAGGGGTGCTAGGGGGGCGCCGGCCCTAGGAGATGGAATCTCCTAGGGGGGGCGGCCAAGGGTGGGGGGCTTGCCCCCCAAGCAAGGGGGCGCCCCCTTTAGGGTTTCCCCTCAACCCTAGCCGCATGGGCCCTAGGGGAGTGGCGCCCCAGCCCACTTTGGGCTGGTTTCCCTCCCACTTCAGCCCATGGGGCCCCCCGGGATAGGTGGCCCCACCCGGTGGACCCCCCGGACCCTTCCGGTGGTCCCGGTACAATACCGGTGACCCCAAAACTTGTCCCGATGGCCGAAACAGCACTTCCTATATATAATTCTTTACCTCCGGACCATCCCGGAACTCCTCGTGACGTCCAGGATCTCATACGGGACTCCAAACAACATTCGGGTTACTGCATATACATATCTTCACAACCCCAGCATCACCGAACCTTAAGTGTGTAGACCCTACGGGTTCGGGAGACAAGCAGACATGACCGAGATGACTCTCCGGTCAATAACCAACAGCGGGATCTGGATACCCATGTTGGCTCCCACATGCTCCACGATAACCTCATCGGATGAACCACGATGTCGAGGATTCAATCAACCCCGTATGCAATTCCCTTTGTCCATCGATATGTTACTTTCCCGAGATTCGATCGTCGGTATCCCAATACCTCATTCAATCTCGTTACCGGCAAGTCACTTTACTCGTACCGTAATGCATGATCCCGTGACCAGACACTTGGTCACTTTGAGCTCATTATGATGATGCATTACCGAGTGGGCCCAGTGATACCTCTCCGTCATACGGAGTGACAAATCCCAGTCTTGATCCATGTCAACCCAACAGACACTTTCGGAGATACCCGTAGTATACCTTTATAGTCACCCAGTTACGTTGTGACGTTTGGCACACCCAAAGCACTCCTACAGTATCCGGGAGTTACACGATCTCATGGTCTAAGGAAAAGATACTTTTACATTGGAAAACTCTAGCAAACGAACTATACGATCTTGTGCTATGTTTAGGATTGGGTCTTGTCCATCACATCATTCTCCTAATGATGTGATCTCGTTATCAATGACATCCAATGTCCATAGCCAGGAAACCATGACTATCTGTTGATCAACGAGCTAGTCAACTAGAGGCTTACTAGGGACATGTTGGTGTCTATTATTCACACATGTATTACGATTTCCGGATAACACAATTATAGCATGAATAAAGACAATTGTCATGAACAAGGAAATATAATAATAATGATTTTATTATTGCCTCTAGGGCATATTTCCAACAGTCTCCCACTTGCACTAGAGTCAATAATCTAGTTACACTGTGATGAATCGAACACCCATGGAATTCTGGTGTTGATCATGTTTTGCTCTAGGGAGAGGTTTAGTCAACGGATCCGCTACATTCAGGTCCGTATGTACTTTACAAATCTCTATGTCTCCATCTTGAACATTTTCACGAATGGAGTTGAAGCGACGCTTGATGTGCCTTGTCTTCTTGTGAAACCTGGGCTCCTTGGCAAGTGCAATAGCTCCAGTGTTGTCACAGAAGAGTTTGATTGGCCCCGACGCATTGGGTATGACTCCTAGGTCGGTGATGAACTCCTTCACCCATATTGCTTCATGTGCTGCCTCCGAGGCTGCCATGTACTCCTCTTCACATGTAGATCCTGCCACGACGCTCTGCTTGCAACTGCACCAGCTTACTGCCCCACCATTCAAAATATACATGTATCCGGTTTGTGACTTAGAGTCATCCAGATCTGTGTCGAAGCTAGCGTCGACGTAACCCTTTACGACGAGCTCTTCGTCACCTCCATAAACGAGAAACATTTCATTTGTCCTTTTCAGGTACTTCAGGATATTCTTGACCGCTATCCAGTGTTCCTTGTCGGGATTACTTTGGTACCTTCCTACCAAACTTACAGCAAGGTTTACATCAGGTCTGGTACACAGCATGGCATACATAATAGAACCTATGGCTGAGGCATAGGGGATGACACTCATCTCTTCTATATCTTCTGCCGTGGTCAGACATTGAGCTGAGCTCAATTTCACACCTTGTAACACAGGCAAGAACCCCTTCTTAGATTGATCCATATTGAACTTCTTTAATATCTTATCAAGGTATGTGCTTTGTGAAAGACCTATGAGGCGTCTTGATCTATCTCTATAGATCTTGATGCCTAATATATAAGCAGCTTCTCCAAGGTCCTTCATTGAAAAACTCTTATTCAAGTAGGCCTTGATGCTGTCCAAGAGTTCTATATCATTTCCCATCAAAAGTATGTCATCTACATATAGTATGAGAAATGCTACAGAGCTCCCACTCGCTTTCTTGTAAACGCAGGCTTCTCCATAAGTCTGCGTAAACCCAAACTCTTTGATCATCTCATCAAAGCGAATGTTCCAACTCCGAGATGCTTGCACCAGCCCATAAATTGAGCGTTGGAGCTTGCACACCTTGTCAGCATTCTTAGGATCGACAAAACCCTCCGGCTGCATCATATACAATTCTTCCTTAAGGAAACCATTAAGGAATTCCGTTTTGACGTCCATTTGCCATATTTCATAATCGTAGAATGCAGCAATTGCTAACATGATTCGGACGGACTTCAGCTTCGCTACCGGTGAGAAAGTCTCATCGTAGTCAACCCCTTGAACTTGTCGATAACCCTTAGCGACAAGCCGAGCTTTATAGATGGTCACATTACCATCCGCGTCTGTCTTCCTCTTAAAGATCCATTTATTTTCTATGGCTCGCCGCTCAACGGGCAAGTCAGTCAAAGTCCATACTTCGTTTTCATACATGGATCCTATCTCGGATTTCATGGCTTCTAGCCATTTGTCGGAATCCGGGCCCGCCATCGCTTCTTCATAGTTCGAAGGTTCACCGTTGTCTAACAACATGATTTCCAAGACAGGGTTGTCGTACCACTCTGGTGCGGAACGTGTCCTTGTGGACCTTCGAATTTTAGTAGGGGCTTGATCAGAAGTATCTTGATCATTATCATTAACTTCCTCTCTAGTTAGTGCAGGCACCTCAGGAACATTTTCTTGAGTTGCGCCATTTTCCGGTTCAAGAGGTAATACTTCATCAAGCTCTACTTTCCTCCCACTTACTTCTTTCGAGAGAAACTCTTTCTCTAGAAAGGACCCATTCTTGGCAACAAAGATCTTGCCTTCGGATCTGAGGTAGAAGGTGTACCCAATAGTTTCTTTTGGGTATCCTATGAAGATGCATTTTTCCGACTTGGGTTCGAGCTTTTCAGGTTGAAGTTTCTTGACATAAGCATCGCATCCCCAAACTTTTAGAAACGACAGCTTAGGTTTCTTCCCAAACCATAATTCATACGGTGTCGTCTCAACGGATTTCGACGGAGCCCTATTTAAAGTGAATGCAGCAGTCTCTAAAGCATAGCCCCCAAAAGATAACGGTAAATCGGTAAGAGACATCATAGATCGCACCATATCTAATAGAGTGCGATTACGACGTTCGGACACACCATTACGCTGAGGTGTTCCAGGCAGCGTGAGTTGTGAAACTATTCCACATTTTCTTAAGTGTGTACCAAATTCATGACTCAAGTATTCTCCTCCACGATCTGATCGTAGAAACTTGATTTTCCTGTCACGTTGATTTTCAACCTCACTCTGAAATTCCTTGAACTTTTCAAAGGTTTCAGACTTGTGTTTCATTAAGTAGATATACCCATATCTACTTAAATCATCAGTGAGTGTGAGAACATAACGATAGCCACCGCGAGCCTCAACACTCATTGGACCGCACACATCAGTATGTATGATTTCCAATAAGTTGGTTGCTCGCTCCATTGTTCCTGAGAACGGAGTCTTGGTCATCTTACCCATGAGGCATGGTTCGCACGTGTCAAATGATTCATAATCAAGAGACTCTAAAAGTCCATCTGCATGGAGCTTCTTCATGCGTTTGACACCTATGTGACCAAGGCGGCAGTGCCACAAGTACGTGAGACTATCATTATCAACCTTACATCTTTTGGTACTCACATTATGAACATGTGTAGTATCACGTTCAAGATTCATAAAGAATAAACCATTCACCATAGGAGCATGACCATAAAACATATCTCTCATATAAATAGAACAACCATTATTCTCGGATTTAAATGAGTAGCCATCTCGAATTAAACGAGATCCCGATACAATGTTCATGCTCAAAGCTGGCACTAAATAACAATTATTAAGGTTTAAAACTAATCCCGAAGGTAGATATAGAGGTAGCGTGCTGACGGCGATCACATTGACCTTGGAACCATTCCCGACGCGCATCGTCACCTCGTCCTTTGCCAGTTTCCGCTTATTCCGCAGCCCCTGTTTTGAGTTACAAATGTGAGCAACTGCACCGGTATCAAATACCCAGGAGCTACTACGGACACTAGTAAGGTACACATCAATTACATGTATATCACATATACCTTTTGTTTTGCCGGCCTTCTTGTCTGCTAAGTATTTAGGGCAGTTCCACTTCCAGTGACCGCTTCCCTTGCAATAAAAGCACTCAGTCTCGGGCTTGGGTCCATTCTTTGGCTTCTTCCCAGCAGCTTGCTTGCCGGGCGCGGCAACCTCCTTGCCGTCCTTCTTGAAGTTCTTTTTACCCTTGCCTTTCTTGAACTTAGTGGTTTTATTCACCATCAACACTTGATGCTCCTTTTTTACTTCTACCTCTGCTGATTTCAGCATTGCAAATACTTCAGGAATGGTCTTTTCCATCCCCTGCATATTGAAGTTCATCACAAAGCTCTTGTAGCTTGGTGGAAGCGACTGGAGGATTCTGTCAATGACCGCATCATCCGGGCGATTAACTCCCAGCTGAGTCAAGCGGTTATGCAATCCAGACATAGTGAGTATGTGCTCACTGACAGAACTGTTTTCCTCCATCTTACAGCTGAAGAACTTGTCGGAGACTTGATATCTCTCGACCCGGGCATGAGCTTGGAAAACTATTTTCAGCTCTTCGAACATCTCATATGCTCCGTGTCTCTCAAAACGCTTTTGGAGCCCCGGCTCTAAACTGTAAAGCATGCCGCACTGAACGAGGGAGTAGTCATCGGTACGTGCCTGCCAAGCGTTCATAACATCTTGTTCTGCAGGGAGAACGGGTGCGTCACCAAGCGGTGCTTGTAGGACATAATCTTTCTTGGCAGCTATGAGGATGATCCTCAGGTTCCGGACCCAGTCTGTATAGTTGCTGCCATTGTCTTTCAGCTTAGTTTTCTCTAGGAACGCGTTGAAGTTGAGGACTACGTTGGCCATTTGACCTACAAGACATATTGTAAAGATTTTAGACGAAGTTCATGATAATTAAGTTCATCTAATCAAATAATTAATGAACTCCCACTTAGATTAGACATCCCTCTAGTCATCTAAGTATTACATGATCCGAGTTAACTAGGCCATGTCCGTTCATCACGTGAGACAGACTAGTCAACATCGGTGAACATCTTCATGTTGATCGTATCTTCTATACGACTCATGCTCGACCTTTCGGTCTTCTGTGTTCCGAGGCCATGTCTGTACATGCTAGGCTCGTCAAGTCAACCTAAGTGTTTGCATGTGTAAATCTGTCTTACACCCGTTGTATGTGAACGTCTGAATAAAACACCCGATCATCACGTGGTGTTTTGAAACAGCGAACTGTCGCAACGGTGCACAGTTAGGGGGAACACTTCTTGAAATTAGTATGAGGGATCATCTTATTTACTACCGTCGTTCTAAGTAAACAAGATGCAAAACATGATAAACATCACATGCAATCAAGTAATAAACGTGACATGATATGGCCAATATCACATAGCTCCTTTGATCTCCATCTTGGGGCTCCATGATCATCTTGTCACCGGCTTGACACCATGATCTCCATCATCATGATCTCCATCATCGTGTCTCCATGAAGTTGCTCGCCAACTATTACTTCTACTACTATGGCTAACGCGTTTAGCAATAAAGTAAAGTAATTTACATGGCGTTTCTCAATGACACGCAGGTCATATAAAATAATAAAGACAACTCCTATGGCTCCTGCCGGTTGTCATACTCATTGACATGCAAGTCGTGATTCCTATTACAATAGCATGAACATCTCATACATCACATATAGATCATTCATCATTCATCACAACTTTGGCCATATCATATCACAAACCACTTGCTGCAAAAACAAGTTAGACGTTCTCTAATTGTTGTTGCAAGTTTTACGTGGCTGAAGTAGGGTTCTAGCAAGAACGTTTTCTTACCTACGTGAAAGCCACAACGTGATTTGTCAACTTCTATTTACCCTTCATAAGGACCCTGTTCATCGAATCCGCTCCAACTAAAGTGGGAGAGACAGACACCCGCCAGCCACCTTATGCAACTAGTGCATGTTAGTCGGTGGAACCGGTCTCACGTAAGCGTACGTGTAAGGTTGGTCCGGGCCGCTTAATCCCACAATACCGCTGAAGCAAGAAAAGACTAGTAGCGGCAAGAAAGTTGACAAATCTACGCCCACAACAAATTGTGTTCTACTCGCGCAAGAAGAACTACGCATAGACCTAGCTCATGATGCCACTGTTGGGGAACGTTGCAGAAAACAACAATTTTCCTACTCGTTTCACCAAGATCCATCTAGGATTCATCTAGCAACGAGTCATCGGATGCATCTACGTACCTTGTAGATCGCGAGCGGAAGCGTTCAAAGAACGGGGATGATGTAGTCGAACACGACGTGATCCAATTCACCGATGACCAAGCGCCGAACGGACGGCACCTCCGCGTTCAACACACGTACGGGATGGGAGACGTCTCCTCCTTCTTGATCCAGCAAGGGGAAGGAGAGGTTGATGAAGATCCAGCAGCACGACGGCGTGGTGGTGGATGCAGGGCGTCACAGTAGCAGGGCTTCGCCTATACTACGAGAGAGAGACGTACGGGGAGAGAGGGAGGTGCCAGGGGCTGGTGTATGAAGTCCCTCCTCTCCCCCACTATATATAGGGGTGCTAGGGGGGGCGGCAGCCAAGGGTGGGGGGCTTGCCCCCCAAGCAAGGGGGCGCCCCCTTTAGGGCTTCCCCTCAACCCTAGCCGCATGGGCCCTAGGGGAGTGGCGCCCCAGCCCACTTTGGGCTGGTTTCCCTCCCACTTCAGCCCATGGGGACCCCCGGGATAGGTGGCCCCACCCGGTGGACCCCCCGGACCCTTCCGGTGGTCCCGGTACAATACCGGTGACCCCGAAACTTGTCCCGATGGCCGAAACAGCACTTCCTATATATAATTCTTTACCTCCGGACCATCCCGGAACTCCTCGTGACGTCCGGGATCTCATCCGGGACTCCGAACAACATTCGGGTTACTGCATATACATATCTTCACAACCCCAGCATCACCGAACCTTAAGTGTGTAGACCCTACGGGTTCGGGAGACAAGCAGACATGACCGAGATGACTCTCCGGTCAATAACCAACAGCGGGATCTGGATACCCATGTTGTCTCCCACATGCTCCACGATAACCTCATCGGATGAACCACGATGTCGAGGATTCAATCAACCCCGTATGCAATTCCCTTTGTCAATCGATATGTTACTTGCCCGAGATTCGATCGTCGGTATCCCAATACCTCGTTCAATCTCGTTACCGGCAAGTCACTTTACTCATACCATAATGCATGATCCCATGACCAGACACTTGGTCACTTTGAGCTCATTATGATGATGCATTACCGAGTGGGCCCAGTGATACCTCTCCGTCATACGGAGTGACAAATCCCAGTCTTGATCCATGTCAACCCAACAGACACTTTCGGAGATACCCGTAGTATACCTTTATAGTCACCCAGTTACGTTGTGACGTTTGGCACACCCAAAGCACTCCTACGGTATCCGGGAGTTACACGATCTCATGGTCTAAGGAAAAGATATTTTGACATTGGAAAACTCTAGTAAACGAACTATACGATCTTGTGCTTTGTTTAGGATTGGGTCTTGTCCATCACATCATTCTCCTAATGATGTGATCTCGTTATCAATGACATCCAATGTCCATAGCCAGGAAACCATGACTATCTGTTGATCAACGAGCTAGTCAACTAGAGGCTTACTAGGGACATGTTGGTGTCTATTATTCACACATGTATTACGATTTCCGGATAACACAATTATAGCATGAATAAAGACAATTATCATGAACAAGGAAATATAATAATAATGATTTTATTATTGCCTCTAGGGCATATTTCCAACATATTGAACAAACCAACGCCCACAACTACTTGTGTTCTACTCGTGCATAGAATCTACGCATAGACCTAGCTCATGATGCCACTGTTGGGGAACGTAGCAATAATTCAAAATTTTCCTACGAACACCAAGATCAATCTAGGAGATTCTAGCAACAAGAGAGAGAGAGAGAGAAAGAGAGAGAGAGAGAGAGAAAGAGAGAGATAGAGAGCGAGAGGATGTGCATCTTCATACCTTTGAAGATCGCTAAGCGGAAGCGTTACTAGAACGCGGATGAGGGAGTCGTACTCGCGGCGATTCAAATTGCGAAAGATCCGATCTAACGCCGAACGGACGACGCCTCCGCGTTCAACACACATACAGCCCGGGGACGTATCCTCCTTCTTGATCTAGAAAGGGGATAGGAGAAGTTGAGGGAGAGCTCCGGCAGCACGACGGCGTGGTGGTGGAGCTTGCAGTTCTCCGACAGTGCTTCGCCAAGCACTACTATGGAGGAGGAGGTGTTGGGGAGGGAGAGGGTTGCGCTAGGGGAAGGGTGCGACAACCCTCCCACCTCCCCTCTATTTATAGGGGCAAGGGAGAGGCGGGCCGGCCCCCTCCAGATGGATCTAGAGGGGGGACGGCAGCCAAGGGGGGAGGCTTGCCCCCCAAGCCAAGGGGGGCGCCCCCTTTAGGGTTCCCCCAAACCCTAGGTGCATGGGCCCTAGGGGGGTTTGGCACCCAGCCCACTTAGGGGCTGCTTCCCCTCCATATTCAGCCCATAGGGCCCTTCGGGGCAGGTGGACCCTCCCGGTGGACCCCCGAAACCCTTTTAGTGGTCCCGGTACAATACCGATAAACCCCTGAACATTTCCGGCGACCGAATAAGGACTTCCCATATATAAATCTTTGTCTCTGGACCATTCTAGAACTCCTCGTGACGTCTGGGATCTCATCCGGGACTCCGATCAACATTCGGTAACCGCATACTAATTCCCATAACAACTCTAGCGTCACCGAACCTTAAGTGTGTAGACCCTACGGGTTCGGGAATCATGCAGACATGACCAAGACAGCTCTTCGGCCAATAACCAACAGTGGTATCTGGATACCCATGTTGTCTCCCACATGTTCCACGATGATCTCATTGGATGAACCACGATGTCGGGGATTCAATCAATCCCGTATACAATTCCCTTTGTCAATCGGTATGTTACTTGCCCGAGATTCGATCGTCGGTATCCCAATACCTCGTTCAATCTCGTTACCGGCAAGTCACTTTACTCGTTTCGTTATGCATGATCCTGTGACTAACTACTTAGTCACATTGAGCTCATTATGATGATGCATTACCAAGTGGGCCCAGAGATACCTCTCCGTCATACATGTTGTGGTCTATGTATTCACACATGTATTGCGGTTTCTGGTTAATACAATTATAGCATGAACAATAGACAATTATCATGAACAAGGAAATATAATAATAACCATTTTATTATTGCCTGTAGGGCATATTTCCAACAGTGATATCATGGGTGCGTGAATGTTGTTATGGGCCATTGTGCAATAACGCGATGCACCATTGCACTTCTTTAAGAAAAATCGACGCTTATAAATATGCAGGTAAAAATATGATGCACAAATGTGGTTTAACAATTGTGTAAGTCGTATATGAGAAATCCCATATGTTTGCATTTTAGCTTGTTGATGGCCATTCGGCGGTGACACACTCGACCCAACTGTCCATCCGCATGTCGACAATGTCGTTGACGTGTTTCCTACCCCTCCACCAACCCGCCTCATTATATCTGCCTCTCCCCTCCTCATCCCTCTCGCATTTCTCCACCTACCTAGAGCCCTTTCTCCACCAGATCTGGCGGCCTCATGGCTAGGTTCGGGTATTCCTCGAGGGGACGGAGGCACTATCAACCTCCTCTCATGGCTTTCCTCGGCATAGTCGTCGTCATGGTCTTCCTTTATGACGAATTCTGCTCGGCTCGTCCCGAAGGTGCCCTTCAAAATAACCCCCCTTCCTATTCATTGCATTCCCTAGAGATTTTCTCTCCTTCCGATTACTGGCACCGCGATGGTCCCAGGCCCTTGGCTAAGGTCTGCATCTGGGATCCCACTGGTTCGAAGCCCCTTCCATATCCCTTAGTCTCCTATCAGGCTCTCCCCCTCCCATTTTCGGAGACACAAGAGATCTTCTTTATACGAAGATCTGGCGCTTCAGTTTTGGTTTCAAGGAAACTGAAGCTGGCAGTCGTGGAACCGCTGCATGCGCTATCTTCCATGGATTGGTGTCGATTCTCTTCGCTCGAGTCGGGGAATGTATCATGCCCCATCTTCTGCTCTGGCTTGAGTGGAGTCTCATCTGAAATCCCGTGTGTGTCCAAAGGCAGCCATCCCTCTCAACCTCCTTCACTGGAGGCATACATCGTGGTCTTTGGATCCAGATCTTTGCCAAGTAGGTCTTCGTCGTTGGTTGATATTTCAGAGTTATGCCACCAACCGTACAAGGGGCTTATTTCTCTTCTACTTATGATACTCTGCATGATCCTCGTCATCGACGAGCTTGTGCCCTTCCTTGTCCAGAGGCTATCAGATGAAGTAGTCCTTGTCCTCTTTTCAGCGGGCGGCCATCGGCTTCATCACCAGTGTTCAGCTATGGGGCCTATATGATTGCGGCCTCTCCCTACATGTCTCAATGGCACAAGTTATCTGGTGCATTGTTGTAATTTGCCCCCTGGTGTGTACGGTATTTACTTCTTGTAAATTAAGAATAAATGGAAGATCATTCATTTCCAAAAGTAAAATAAAATCCCATCGTTTATCTTTTCCACCGGTCATTGATGAGATTCCAGCTGGCCTACCTTTTATCGACTTACCAAATAAAATTATATTTTTTGGTAAGCCAATAAATGATTACCAAATAAGTTTTTATTACAAAATAAAATCATTTTTATACTAGTACATTAATATCGACAGATAATCATGAGCTAGCGTATTAAAACATTTATACCCCGTCATCATACAAAGTTTTTTTCTTTTTTCGAAATGCACGCAAAGTATATATCTTTTTATAAAGAAGAATAAAAACGTGTTTCCTACCGCTTATTTCCTCCGCGGGGCCACCAACGAGGCCCCAGCTGGCACGGACACGCGGACGCTGCTCGCTTGCATCCCTAGCAAAGGTGACACGTGGACACCGCCCGCTTGCATCCCTGGCAGAGGTGACACGCGGCACATGCTCCATAAGGTGAGCCCCGCAGGTAACAAAGGCGCTGGATCACGAGGCCGCCCCACAGCCGTCCATCCGACGATCCGTAGGTAGGAAGTTTCCGCTTCCGCAAGGCGCCACTGCCAGTCGATGCGTACTAGCCACGGCCAGTGCAGCAGTACACTGAATGCCGATGCAGCTTGCCAAAAAAACGGTGCGTCGCCAGGCTGTGAGCCGCGGTGCAAAAGTGGCGCCTTGCGAGGCCCAGGCGAGCTCACCAAAGAAAGAAAGGCAAGGCAAGCAAACGGGCCGGACGGACGGGCGAGCAATCGAACACGCGCACGAGCCACCGGCACCGTCCCAACGGACGGCGATTAAAGGCCACCTTAAAAGCGCGTCGTCTCCCACCGCTCAGCTCCCTCCCTCGCGATTCGATCCATCACCACCGTCTCGACCGGCACGACCCATTTCCCTTCCGTCGGCGGCGCTGCTCGCTTTGCACTGCCAGCACGGCGGACGTCCCCGGCGCGAGCGAGCAGGTAAGCATGGAGCGCATTGGCGAGGCCCACCAGATGCACCAGCTGCAGCAGGTCCAGCAGGGGGTGGCAGCGGCGTCGTTCGGCGTGGTCGAGCACTCCGTGGTGGCGGCGGCGGCGGCGGCCAAGCCGAGGGCCCCTGGGCTGCCGCCGACGCCGCCCGCGTCCTTTGCCGGGCAGCAGCGCGGTGCGGGCGGCGACGTGTGCATGGACGACTCGTCGGGGGCGGCGGGGCGCAAGCAGGCGCAGGTCGTGCCGGCGCACCGCCGCACCCGCAGCGACGTGCCGTTCGCGGGCTACTTCCCGCCGCCGACGCAGCAGCTGCCGCAGCCCAAGGCGGAGGCCGGCGGCTGGGGCGACGGCACCGGCGGCGACGACCTGTTCAGCTCGTACCTGAACCTGGAGGGGATGGACGTGCTCAACTCCTCGTCGCCCGACAGCAGCGCCAAGGCCGACAGCAGCGAGAACGGCGACTCGGAGGAGTGCGCCGCCTGGGGCGCTGGCGCGGGCGTCAAGAGGAGCGCCGCCGGGGAGCCCGCGATGGCCGCGCGGCACGCGAGGAGCCTGTCCGTGGACAGCCTCATGGGGCGGCTCAACTTCGCGTCCCCCGGCGGCGCCGCCAACGGCGCGGGCGGCATGTTCAGCCTGGAGTTCGGCAGCGGCGAGTTCTCCCCCGCCGAGATGAAGAAGATCATGGCCGACGAGAAGCTGGCCGAGATGGCCCTCGCCGACCCCAAGCGCGTCAAGAGGTACGTCGTAATCCATTCGATCATCGCCTCAATCAATCAATCGATCAAGATCGCGGATCCTTGCCCAAGCTTCGCCATTGATCATCGGCGATTGCTACTTGCCTAAAATGCGCTGTGGATTATGGAACTGAGATCGAGTTTGGATTGTGCGCGCAGGGTGCTGGCGAACCGGCAGTCGGCGGCGCGGTCCAAGGAGCGCAAGATGCGGTACATCGTGGAGCTGGAGCAGAAGGTGCAGATCCTGCAGACGGAGGCCACCACGCTCGCCGCGCAGATCAATCTCCTTCAGGTACCATCTTCCTCCTCCTCCTCTCGACCTCGTGCAACATCCATCCATCCATCCATCCATTTTTAATCTCATTGATTGAAATTCAGTTGACTGATGGTTCGAATTCGATGGCGCAGCGCGACTCGTCGGCGGTGGCGACGCAGAACAACGAGCTGAGGTTCCGGCTGCAGGCCATGGAGCAGCAGGCGCAGCTCCGCGATGGTACGTTGCGTTCCCGGCCTTCAACCACCCACCACCCTTGTCGTGCGTGCTCGATCTGCTCGTCAACTTCCGACCCATCCATGGATGTGCTTGGCACTAGACTAGATAGTCCTTATCGTATCACGGCTCCTGATGTCGACATGTTTACTTGTCTGTCCTAGTCGTACGTGTGCTCCGCTCACGACCCCGGCTCTGAATTCTCTAATTCTCCCTCGGTAGGTACGCAGGTATCTCGCTCCATACCGGTAGTCGTTGCCATGTAGTCTAGGTACTAATCCATTACGGATGTGCTTGGCACTTGACAATGATCAAGAACCAAGATTTGCTCATGTTTTCAAGTTGACTCTGCAGATAAAATATGCTGCTTTCTCTCATGATGTTGTTAGTTGCTACCATGTAGAGTACAGTAGAATAGATTGATTTGGACTCCAGAGTCTTCATTCATAGTTTTGCAAGTGTTTCTTCAAGCTCATGGTTCTAACATTCAGTTCTTCTCCTTGTGTTCTTGAGCAGCTCTGAACGACGCGCTGACAGGCGAGGTCCAGCGCCTCAAGATCGCGGCGGTGGAGCTCGGCGTCGGCGACTCCTGCTCCTCCAACGGCATGGCCCAGCAGCACAGCCTCATGTTCCAGCACCAGCAGCAGCAGGCTACACCCATACCATTCTACCAACTGCAGCACCAACAACAGCAACAGCAGCAGCAGCAGAACGGCACAGCCAACAAGCATGAATCAAGAGAGTGATGGCGATGATCGCAGAGGCATTCGTTTGGACTAGAGAAGAAAACATTGCAGATTGCAGACACCAAGGGAAAACTTTGGTTTAGAGTTGAACTGTGAATTCATATGGTTTTATTGACTCTTTTCTTTTAATGTCGTCGTTAATAATCGTCGTATGTTTTTCCAGGCGGTGAGCCCTGCCTGTACTTTCTTTTTTCCTTCTTATTATGTTCATTGATTCTGTGGATATGTTACCTTTCAGTCACCAAAACTGGTGGAGCAGTAGTTGATTAATAACATATTCTTTTGTAGTATTATTAGTTTCTATATCTGTTGGGTATTTTCTGCAGCTTCGCCGCTTGGGGATACACCTAACATCTTTGTGCCTAAATATATTTAGACGTTTTGGCAGTTTAATTTAAACTGCCAAAACATCTTATATTTAGAAACAACGGTAGTACAAAATAAGAATGCGGTAAGCATGACAGTTTTATTTTGAAGGGTGTGGCTAGACAACGTCCCTTTTCTTTTATTTTCGAAGGCGTGACGCATCCGTGCATGAATCAAAATCATATATTCTGTTTTATTTTTAGTCAAGTGATTTAAGAGCTAGAGATCTTTGGAGATCCCCTACTCCTTTTAGGGTGGATGCGTGAATCAGAGATGGTTCTAAATATGTCTTACGTAATCTCACGAACTGAAAAGGCTATCAATCACACATTCAGCTTGTTCAGGGAGCCAGCAATCCCTCTCCTTAACCAAGTCTGACATAACATGTAAGAAAAGAAAAAGAAATATTTGCACAGATCCTAATGTAAGATCTCATGAATACAACATCGACCGAGACATAAGTCGACTGAGATTTAGCAAGACTGTATTTTGAAATCGCATGCTATTTCACTTATATTTGTTGTTATCCAATTCCTACAGTTATACTATCTTGAGATAAATACACATGGGTTTTGTAGGTACTCCCTCCGTTTTTATTTACTCCACATATTAGCTTTGACTGAAATCAAACTTTATAAAGTTTGATCAAGTTTGTAGAAAACAATATGAACATTTACAATAACCAACATATATGATGTGAAAATATATTCAATGATGAACGTAATGATATTGATTTGGTGGTGTATATGTTAATATATGTTTCTACAAACTTGATAAAGTTTATAAAGTTTGATTTTAAACAAAAGCTAATATGCGAAGCAAATAAAAATGGAGGGAGTACATATAACTACTTAACTGGAGTAATAACAATTGCCATGATGTTCCATTTTAGGAAGACGTAGAACGCATGCCATGGCATGGCAATGCCAAGAACTAGATATTTCAGATTGGACTAGTGATACAAATAAGTTAGAAGCACAAGGAGACAATGATAAAAGTTCATACCCCGACTCGAAGGGTGCAGAAACTTAAAAATCAACATATATACGAGGAAAATCAGTTGTTTTTAGGCCTAACCTACAGAGTCCTCAACCATGGCTTCACTGTCAATATCTGCATCCCCGGCCTCGCTACCGTCCCGAGTCTCAGCATCAGACTCGCTATCTTCAACAAAGTTTCCTGGGAGCTTCTTTTCAGGATCAAGAAGTCCAATCATATGATTAATAGCTCGACGACCATCGGCATTAGTCTGGCTACCAGCTGAGTGGCCATCAGAGTTAACCAAACTGGTCAGAGCATCAGCTGCTGTTCTTTCTCCTGCGTCATCATCGTGTCCTTCAGAGGGGTCACCACCCACGTCTTCCGAGCAGCACGGAGACTCATTCTCCCCATTGACAGATGGTCCTGTTTCCACTGCCCAGCTACCGGCAACTTCTGAGGCCAACAGATCAGCTGTGCGAATAGTTCCATCCTGCGTGTCGTCAGGTTTGCTCGCAGAGCAGTCGCCCTCACGTTTCCCTTCAGAACACTGACCAATGCCATCTTTGAGGGTTAGGGATTGTTGTTCCTCATTAACTAGTGGCAGCCCTCCATCTTTTGGAATCAAGTTAGATTCCTCGGTTTCTTGTTGTGCCTGCATTTCATCCTCTAGCTGCAAAGTCTCTCCCGCCATAACGCTGTTAATGGAATTATGATCATTGCAGCCAACATTGCCAATTTGGCTTTCTGTCTCCAAAACTTGCTCGGTCTCTTGCTCAGGAGCTGTAGCAGTGTGATCACCATGAGAATCAGATCCGATTTTCTCTACTGTCCTATCTGGACTAGTGCACTCTAAGTCTTGAGTGCCCCCTTCAATTCTGGTACCACCATCCTGCTGCTCGGTCATATCGGCATCTTCATCGGTGGAACTATGTTCACTTGCTTGGGTATTCTCTGCTGAAGCACCCGAAGCTTCCAACGTATCTTTTGCGTAGTCTGCTGGCTTTACACGGGCATTATCGGTGTTCACATTTGCTACTGGTACTTCATTGAGATCAAGACCCAGCAAGGTGCTCTCATAGTTCTCTTCATCCTCTAAAGTTCTCTGCATAGCCTTAAGCTGTTCCTGCTGTTTTGCAAATAGAGAAGAGATCTCTTCCGTGGTTGAATAGAAAGCACGCAGTTGGGTCTCTCTGCAATAAGCAACAGAGGAAAGGAAGGCATTGTATAAAAAGTTAGTTCCACAAACTTGGACTCACATTGCTTATATATGATGCCCAAATTAGATGCTTACCGTAAAATAACTCTTTCTCTGGCCCCTTGATACCTACGTTTTTCAATTGATAGATCTCTCATTGTAGCAGCTACTTCAAGTTCAAGAGATGAGACCTTTGCCCATGCTTCTTCCCGAGCAGCCTGCTAACGAAGCACATGTATTATCAGATTGTAAGTAAAGGAGTGTAGCCCCTCAAAGGATGGATGATACATGGAATAGAATAAACTTCTGCTGTTTGAAATATATGATACAACTTCGAACCCATGAAAAACCAGAGTCAATAGCACAACAGAAAAGGAACCCTGATCTTATGAAGAAAGCAAAGGAAGACCAATATAATTTGCCGATGTGATGAAACATTAGAGAAACAGAAAGAGTCCAATTATGTGACTGGAACATTTTTCTACCTTCTCATTTTCAAGTTCTTTCTTGAGCTTTCGCAGTTCAGTTTCCAGATTATCAGATTTCTGCAATTGCAATAGCAAAAAAAGAAAATGTTATACGACATTGAAGTACAAAAGATAAAAATACTTTTCACGGATGTAAGTTGTACAAAGTTTAACATGCGCGGAACCTCGTGATACCTTTTGACTTTTAGCAGACACAAGCTGCTCATCCTGGAGTTGAGTTTCCAGTTCTCGCACTTTTTTCTCAGATGTTACAAGGCTTTCACGAGAGTCTTCCTGCATGAGAATGCATCAGTTGAAGTACAGCAACGGAATGACATTACTTAAGATGAATAACTGCAACCAAAATAATTGTGCATACCAGCTTGGACCTTAATGTTTCCACGAGCATACGGGTGTCTTTTTCCGATTCCTGAAAAATAATGAAACTCTATTTTTAGTATATGATATCACGAACATGAATTAGTCACCTGACCTTTGACTAGAATTGGAAGAGGATTAAACCTGAAGCTTGATGATAAACTCTTTCTGTTCCTTTTGTTGTTTAAGGTAAGCCTCTGTCTGTCTCTTCATTTCGTCTTGAGCCTCTGCTTGTACTTTATGCAGTGCAGATTTAAGGTCTTCTGCAGCCTTGTCACGCTCCTCTATTCTTAAGTTTCTCTCCTCACTTAGCTGTTCCTCAAGCTCGCATATATTTGCCTTCTGGCTGAAAACATTTCAACTTTATATAAGTGGTGCTAGTACTAGAGTTCATACATGGCAAAAACTATTTAATTTATTTTCATAAGGTTAACCTTTCATCCCTGGAGCAAAAAAAAATGCAGTATGAAATCTTAGACTTGGCCTGTTCAGAACGCATTTCAAAGCTTATTTGTAGGGAATATAGCAATTCCTCTGAAATTCCTATCAAAATCATGATTCCGACCCAGGAATTTTTCACAGATTATGGAATCCATGCACCCTTATGATATAGAAAGTTACGAGCAAAATCCTCTGTATTATCAGAGTGGTAATGCAAAAAATCAATCCAACAGCTATGAAGCTTACCTTTGAATTATCTCATCAGCATCAGCACGTGATTGCTTTGATGCACTAAGCCTCTCATCCAGATCTTTTATGGAATTCTGCAACTCTGTATTTAATGTACTAAGAGTATCTAGTTGTTTCTGTTTCCCCTCTAGTGCTAGCTGAAGAGATTTAGTTTGCTCGAGATAAGAACTTGATGTACTTTCTTTGAACTCCTTCAGTTCCTGCATTATCAGATTTGCACCAAAAATTTGGTTACAGGGAAGGGCAGTCATGAGTATAATTTCATAATCATAGTTGCTGAAAACAGATGGACAATTTTAATCGATAAGGGAACAAAATGTTTGCATTTGAAATCAGAATACATACTAGTGTATTACATCAACCATAGTTCAAAAAAGCGCTAGGCGTTAATTGTGCGTTTTGCCACCGCCTTGCGCTTTACTGACCAAAGCACATGCTAAGCATAGTTATGCGCAATGCGTTTTGCCAACGCCTAGAGCCTAGGCGCGCCTCAATAAATATAAAAAATACTTGGCAACACCAACAATCTTTCTTGCATTAGAATATGCAAGAGCATTATTGGTTTATTACGTTGACTGAAGAAAAAATAGAAATAACCCTGTGATATGCAGTACACTCATATATCTTCCAAAACCATAAGCAAGTAATTATTTGTGTTTGTACATACCTTTTCATGCTGCTCTTCGGCTGTTTTGCTGGCAGTTCTCAATGTCTCAATTGTCACAACATGTGCCTCGAGTTGTTCCCTGAGCTCCTGCATGGATTTTAGCTTAATAAGATCATGGAGATACAAGGGCGATTAACTATTGCCATCTTGAAGGAGCCAACTTACTGCATTAGATTTTTCTAGTCTTCGAACATCATCTAGTGAAACAGGACCATCAGATGAACCAATGCCCAGACCCTTTAGCCTCTTGCTTTCAGAACCCATCTCCCCTTTAGGATCAAATATAAATGGACAGACGTATCTCAGAACATGCGGTGTAGTTGCGAAATGTGATGAGCAAATCATAAGACAACATATTCACACTCTTACCTGATTTTCTTTTAAGTATGGTAGTACCATTCCCTACGCAGCTGACTGCATTAACTTCCCGATAGACAAATGCATAGGAGGCATCTGTAAAAGCAATACAAGTTAAATGGGCACCAACAGGTAAATCACTTCTATAAAATTAAAAGAGTTAGCGTTCATGCAAGCAAGAAGCATGACAGTGGCAACATAATAAAGTGCACAGAAGTAAATAAGGAGGGAACGGGCACAAAATGTGAGGAAACACTAAAACTGCTTATAGAAATCAGCAAGCCAGGTAGCACAGACCAGGTACAGACCAATGGATATCATACCCAAAAAACTAACGAGGATCGGACTAGTAAAGGCAGAATAAGCAGAGCATTTTACCGTGATGAGGAGGTGTGGTAAATGATATGATGTCCCCATGATTAAGCTTGGTCGGAGGTGAACGTTTCATAAATTTATTCCAATTGACGTATGTGCCATTCGTGCTGCACAGCTACAGCAAGTTAATTTAAGAAAAGGAAATTATTATTGTTAGATAGAGCAAGATCCAGAAGGAAAAGAAACCTCGAGTCCTTGAGGTAAACAGGCACAGGCTCATCACGCTGCAGCTCCCCTATCACAGTGTCCTTATATATCTTGCAATGATTCCCGCTGACTGACACAGCAGAGATCCTGAAGCGAGGGTTCTCGACCGTGCGGCCTAGAATGTGCTCGTCAGCACTCAAAAGAATGTTCATCCCCTTCAGTATGGAGAAAAATAAAAGATTCCAATCAGCAAATTCATGCCTCCTTATTACAATGGTGGTATGCGTAACACAAGTAAAGGCACCATGCCTCAACTCTCAACCATTGACTAATCAACAAGATATTGATGCGTTTCTGCCAAGAAAGTTCCTTGAAGGTTACATAGTTATATACTCCGTGAAAACAAAGTGTGAAATCTTGCTTTACACTAACAGTTAGAGCAAGCCGGCTGTTCGCCACACAAACAGCTTACAAGCAGAACCAAAGCTGCTAGGGCATTATTGTACCGGTATCAACAATTAAGCAGATAACTTTATCAGGGCCAGAGATGCCAGGTAAATTCTTCACGGGTAAAGAGTACAAATGTACAATGCTTGTCTCTGTCTATTATCCATAAAACAGATTAATCAGCAATGCAGACAGGAACATAACCCATTGAATGACTAAATGCAATGCCGAGTACCCCACCCAAAAATAAAAAGACGAAATATTGGGGTCTGGGTCTAGGGTTTAAGAAGGGGGAGGGAGTGGACCTCGGAGCGGAGGCGGGCCTTCTTGGAGATGGCGGTGAGGACGGCCCAGACGCCGGGCTCCGGGTTCTGCACGGGCTGGTCGGCGAATTTGCGCGCGACGGCGCGCATCTCGTCGGCGCCCACCGGCGAGGGCTTGGGCGGGGTGCAGGAGACGGGCGACTCGGCCTTGGAAGCCATCTTGGGCGTCACCAGCATATCAGGCGCGCGCGGGGGGCGCGGCCGGCCGGCGGCGGAAGGGCGGGCCGGGTTGGCGGGGGAATGGGGAGCGCGGCGGCGCGGGTGGGGTGGTGGCAGTCGGTGGGCGCGGGACCGGCGGCGGAACCCCTCGGCGTGGGGGCCGCGTGGCGTGGAGTTGGGCTGTTGGGGTGCCTCGGAGAGAGGTGAGGGAGGGGGCGCAGAGGGTTAAGATTTACGCGGGTGAAGATTAAGATTAGTTGAGAGGATTTGCGGGAAGATGATGGTGACTGGTGTTGTGTTTGAGAAGGAACCGAACTGATTGGGATGGTTCAGACACACGGCGCGTTTGGCAACTGGAAATGGCGATTTAGTAATTAGTGGAGACAGTGCTTTAAAAGAAGTTGTAATTAGTAGAGACATTAAAACTGCGCAACTTTTCATCTCAGATCAGTAGAATTCACACCAGTTGGATTTTGGGTGTTAGAACATTTTCAGCCGTCCCATCAAACTATGGGGCAACAACTTTTTTTACAGACCCGTTGATTAAGCCTCTTCCACGAGCAAAACGTGATCAGCACCAAAACTCCATGGGTGTTAGAATCATTAGTATGTAATCTAGATTATTGACTCTAGTGCAAGTGGAAGACTGAAGGAAATATGCCCTAGAGGCAATAATAAAGTTATTACTTATTTCATTAATTCATGATAAATGTTTATTATTCATGCTAGAATTGTATTAACCGGAAACTTAGTACATGTGTGAATACATAAACAAAACATATAGTCCCTAGTACGCCTCTACTTGACTAGCTCGTTAATCAAATATGGTTATGTTTCCTAACCATAGACATGTGTTGTCATTTGATGAACGGGATCACATCATTAGGAGAATGATGTGATGGACACGACCCATCTGTTAGCTTAGCATTATGATTGTGTTAGTTTCATTGCTACTGCTTTTCTTCATGACTTATACAAGTTCCTCGGACTATGAGATTATGCAACTCCCGAATACCGAGGAATACTTTGTGTGCTACCAAACGTCACAACGTAAATGGGTGATTATAAAGGTGCTCTACAGGTGTCTCCGAAGGTGTTTGTTGGGTTGGCATAGATCGATATTAGGATTTGGCACTCCGTGTTTCGGAGAGGTATCTCTGGGCCCACTCGGTAATACTCATCACTATAAGCCTTGCAAGCATTGTGACTAATGAGTTAGTTGCGGGATGAAGTATTATGGAACGAGTAAAGAGACTTGCAGGTAACGAGATTGAACTAGGTATGATGATACCGACGATCGAATCTCGGACAAGTAACATACCGATGACAAAGGGAACAATGTATGTTGTTATGCGGTTTGACCGATAAAGATCTTTGTAGAATATGTAGGAACCAATATGAGCATCCAGGTTCCGCTATTGGTTATTGACCGTAGACGTGTCTCGGCCATGTCTACATAGTTCTCGAACCCGTAGGGCCCGCACGCTTGACGTTCGTTGACGATTGGTAATATGAGTTTATGTGATATGATGTACCGAAGGTTGTTCAGAGTCCCGGATGTGATCACGGACATGACGAGGAGTCTTGAAATGGTCGAGATATAAAGATTGATATATTGGACGACTATGTACGGACACCGGAAGTGTTTCGGAGAAGTTTCGGATAAAACCGGAGTGCCGAATGGGTTACCGGACCCCCCCCCCCCGGGGGGGGAACTAATGGGCCTAGATGGGCCTTACTGGGAGAAGAGGAAGGGCCAGGAGGGTCTGCCCCCCCCCCCTTGAGTCCGAATAGGACAAGGGAAGGGGGCGGCGCCCGCCCCCCTTTCCTTCCCTTCCCCCTCTTCCTTCCTCCTTCCCCCTCTTCCTTAGGTGGAAACCTACTAGGACTAGGAGTCCTAGTAGGATTCCCCTCTCTTGGCGCACCCTAGGAGGGGCGGCCGGCCTCCCCCTTGCTCCTTTATATACGGGGGCAGGGGCACCCTAGAACACACAAGTTGATTGTTTAGCCGTGTGCGGTGCCCCCCTCCACAGATTTCCACCTCGGTCATATCATCATAGTGCTTAGGCGAAGCCCTGCGCCGGTAACTTCATCATCATCGTCACCACGTCGTCGTGCTGACGGAACTCTCCCTCGACCTCAGCTGGATATAGAGTTTGTGGGACGTCACCAAGCTGAACGTGTGCAGATCGCGGAGGTGTCGTACCTTCGGTGCTAGGATCGGTCGGATCATGAAGACGTACGACTACATCAACCGCGTTGTCATAACGCTTCCGCTTTCGGTCTACGAGGGTACATAGACAACACTCTCCCCTCTCGTTGCTATGCATCACCTAGAGATAGATCTTGCCTGATCGTAGGATTTTTTTGAAATTACCGCGTTCCCCAACACCCCCACCTTGCGGAGGTGTTGCGACACCCTCAAACCATTGATATGCGTGAGGGGGTGCTACACATCCGCAATGTTGAGGGGCCGAAGAAGACCGGAAGCATGGAGACAAGACTCGAAGCAATGGAGCAGCAAGTTTTCAAGTGTCAAGGGATGGTGGAACGTGGACTCAACGCCAATCACTTGATGATCGCGGAGTTCACCAACAATCACAAGTTGGCTGCCAAGAACATCGGGGAGGCCATCTTCAAGCTTCATGAGAAAATCGAGCATCTCCAAGCCCAGATCTATGACCTGCAAAACCAAAATTGTGAGTATGAATACATATTTAAGAGGATGAGTCTAGCTGCAAATTTGAGGATCCCGGAGACTCTTTCATCTTTCTATGATGGTGAGCCTATGCCTTGGAAGATGGGTGACAAGCCTACTACATCAACAACTCCATCATCACCACCTCCGAAGAAAGAGACATAAATACATGGGTATGGGCACTCCCCTTGGCAACTGCCAAGCTTGAGGGAGGTGCCCCGGTATCGTATCACCATCACACCTTTACTTTCATCATTTTTCTTAGTTCGATCCTTTTGGTTATATTTTGATCTAGTAGAATAAAGTTTTAGTATGATCTAGCTTTGAGTTTTGTTTTGATCTCTATCTATGTAATCGAGTCCGTGTGTTATATATAAGAAAGAGTAGTTTTGAGTTGAGGGCTTTGCTTTCTTGCTATGATCTTGAGGGAATAAAATAAGAGAAAGAATAAAAAGAAATAAAAAAAGATCATATATTGATATTATGGAGAGTAATGACTTCACATATAAAGAGTATGATGAATAAAGATTGTTGAGAGTTGACAAACATAGTTTTGCTCATGTTGCAATTAACAGGAAGTAATAAAGAAAGAGAGGTTTTACATATAAATATACTATCTTGGACATCTTTTGGAATTGTGAGCACTCATTAAAATATGACATGCTAAAAAGTTGATGTTGGACAAGGAAGACAACATAGTGGGTTATGTTTTCTTATATTCGAATAGAAGTTATATTGTCATGGATCCTCCAACATGTCGAGCTTGTTTTTTCCTCTTATACTAGCCAAATTCTTTGCACCAAGTAGAGATACTACTTGTGCATCCAAACACCCCTTAAACCCAGTTTTGCCATGAGAGTCCACCATACCTACCTATGGATTGAGTAAGATCCTTCAAGTAAGTTGTCATCGGTGCAAGCAATAAAAAATGATCTCTAAATATGTATGATCTATTAGTGTGAAGAAAATAAGATTTATTACTAAACAGTAAGATGAAGCTACCTACGCCCACTCTCAGTGTTTTGACGCTTTTAGCCATCCGATCGTGATCATAGACGGTGCAGATCTCTCGGTCGACCCACGGCACCCTTTGGGCCTGTCTCAACCGTGTGAGCCCGCAAGAACCAGCCGGGCCAATGTAAAAGGGCTGCTGCTCCACAATACTACCTTCGTGCCTTCTCCTTCGTTGGGCCTGCTTGACGCCCGATGTTACGCGAACGGTTGCAATGGGTGCAAGGGGATTGCATGGGCCGCTGCGCTTCATGTTCTTCGACGGAAGCCCGAGCTCCGTTCCTTTTCATGCAATGGCGGCGGCATCTGCATCCTTCAGTTCTCGTCATCCGGCAGCGCATTCGCGAGTGCCCATCATGGGCGAGGCATCCCCACAACGCCAGTCAAGCACCACAGGTGGGCACCACTGTGTATATCTCGTAGCAGTCACGGGGTACAGATCCGGAGGAAGGCCATCGGCGAGGTGCATCCTTCCCTTGCTCACGCGGTCACGCCTGCCCATCTTCCAGCCGCAAGTTCTATATTCGATGGCGATCAGGCCGGCAGCGGAAAAACTCTGTTTGACCATGATATGGACTGGAGAGGTAAATCTTAATCAACAAAGTTGTTTTTGTATGTCTAAGGATTAACTTGGTTTTTCCTCCTTACTGTCTTACAGCTAACTAAAAATTTGGTCTGCTTATTTTCTTCAGGTTGCAAGATAATTACTCTGCTTGAAAGCATTTCGTTTTCCAAACCAAAGTAATGGATGTACAAAATTGACCAAACAAATGAGCAGAAAGGCAGCAACGAACCTAGAGATTTTGTTGTGCTTGATTGGGGCACTTCTTATCAATCTATAATTTGTAGGAGGGGAATTTACTCTATGATTCAGTTGGCAAAGTGGCTCTGACCAACTGTTAAAAGTGATGAATAAATCAGAAACCTGAGAAGGAGAAAAGCATGTTTTCACAAAAGGAGATGATCCCCTAATATGGTAATAACAATACTATATATACCCGATTCAAATAGACTGCCTTTTCTGTATTACGTGTTGTTATCTCATTAGTTGCAACTACTTTCGACAACATGCTATTAATTCATCCTTTCAACTGAAGCTAAAGAACTGGTTATATGCCCATATCTATGACCTATGACGTTTATTTTCCTTTTTGTGTTTTCTCCCCTCTTTGCACGAAGTACAAAATACATTGAACGCTAACGTACAGGTATTCCATAGGATTCATGATGTTGTGTCTAACAAGGTAAGTGCACGCAATACTTTTGTCTTGTTGACCTTAGAACATGATAATTTATTTTGTCTAAGGCTTTGAGCAGCACTATATGAAAGCTATTTCTATGATGAAAAGAATCAGAAGTTAGCTTTATTTAAACATGGAACACATATAGTATTTCAAGATCCTGTCATTTGGGACACAAATAACAGTTCTACCAATTTGCATATATTGCTGACATATGATAAACCATCACTTGACCTCAACGAATACTTGCTGGTTTTCAGGCAAAATTAGGAGTGATGCTAAAGTGCTAATAAATATTATCACCTTATGCTCGGTGTAGATTGGTTGCAATCATAATGACGAATTTGTGATTTCAGAAATCACCCTTCCATTTTATCATCAGCTAATAGAAAATACTACAGAAAGTTGAATATTGCATTCATGTTAATTTTCTTTCTTAATTTCCTTGATTTATTAGGTTTGCCCTAAACAATAATTTCTTCAACCATGCCTTATTAGGAGTGTTTTCTGCCTCAAATACCGCTTCCAATTCTTTGGTGATTGATTCCGGAATGTTGCTTGCTACAGTTACACAAGGATATGACATTGTTCTTGGCTTCTTGCAAAAGAAGTTAGGCTTCTAACTGGTTGTATGTTGTTGAAATAGTGAGATTATTACATTTTTCTTTCGTTCCCGAACATTTTCGAATGTGTGGAGAATGTCTATGTGTGACGTCCTATTCCTAATGGCACAACTTGCATCAATAGACAGACAACACCAGTTAACTCTACCTGCATGCATATGGACAATTAAATAATTCGTTGGTTACTTAAGATCTGTTCGTGGACTTAATTACAAAAGTACTGTTGTATCATTTCATTTTGGCAGCTTTTGCACGTGTAAACGAAATATGTTATGTGGCATGGCATATTTTGGATGTACCGGCACTCATTAAGTGTCTGGTACTTGGAAGATATAAATATCCTGACTATAGATATAGTTCAATTTGCGATGTTTTAAAATACTATTTCTTTTAAGATTTTCTGGAATATTTCTAGCATCTTTTGGTTAAATTTACTTAAGATGAGACGGACGCAGCAACGCGCGCCTTTATGGTCTAGTAAGAATTTGTGATATGAAAGAAATAAAAGTGACAGACTGCATAATAAAGTTCATAATCACAAGCGGCAATATAAAGTGACGTTCTTTTGCATTAAGATTTTATGCATCCAACCATAAAAGTGCATGACAGCCTCTGCTTCCCTCTGCGAAGGGCCTATCTTTTATTTTTATCTTCTACCCTTATACAAGAGTCATGGTGATCTTTACCTTTCCTTTTTACACTCTTTTCCTTTTGGCAAGCACTATGTGTTGGAGAAAGATCCAAATATATATATATCCACTCAGATGTAGGTTATCATAAAGTATTATTGTTGACATTACCATTAAGCTAAAAGGTTGGGAGGCGAAACTATAAGCCCCTATCTTTCTATGTGTCCGATTG
Source organism: Triticum timopheevii (assembly GCA_963921465.1). Taxonomy (NCBI): domain Eukaryota; kingdom Viridiplantae; phylum Streptophyta; class Magnoliopsida; order Poales; family Poaceae; genus Triticum; species Triticum timopheevii. The sequence continues at coordinate 578,151,730 of OY997268.1, forward strand.
AAGCTTTGAACCCATAAGTATCATGTGAGTGTTAGCAATTGTGAAAGACTAAATGATAGTTGAGTATGTGGACTTGCTGAAAAGCTCTTAAATTGACTCTTTCCGATGTTATGATAAATTGCAATTGCTTCAATGGTCGAGATCATAGCTTGTTAGTTTTCAATGAAGTTTTTGATTCATACTTTACCTTGGGAATGAATTGTTACTTTAGCATAATAAATTATATGACATTATATGTTACTGTTCTAAAGATGATCATGATGCCCTCATGTCCATATTTTATTTTATCGACACCTCTATCTCTAAACATGTGGACATATTTTTGGATTTCGGCTTTCGCTTGAGGACAAGCGAGGTCTAAGCTTGGGGGAGTTGGTACGTCCATTTTGCATCATGCTTTTATATCGATATTTACTGCATTATGGGCTATTATTACACATTCTAGCACGATACTTATGCCTTTTCTCTCTTATTTACAAGGTTTACATGAAGAGGGAGAATGCCGGCAGCTGGAATTCTAGGCTGGAAAAGGAGCAAATATTAGAGACCTATTCTGCACAACTCCTAAAGTCCTGAAACTTCATGGAGAGTCATTTTGGAATTAATAAAAAATATTGGGTGAAGTAAGCACCAGATGGGGGCCACAAGCAATCCACAAGGGTGGAGGGTGGAAAAAATCAGAAGGAAGCTTTCGGGACGAAGCGCCGCCGCCTCGAGGCGGAACCTGGACAGAACCAATCTAGGGCTCTGATGGAGCTGTTCTACCGGGAAACTTCCCTCGGGGAGGGGGAAATTGAAGCCATCGTCATTATCAATGATTCTCTCATTGAGAGGGGGTCAATCTCCATCAACATCTTCACCAGCACCATCTCCTCTCAAACCCTAGTTCATCTCTTGTATTCGATCTCTGTCTCAAAACCTCAGATTGGTACCTGTGGGTTGCTAGTAGCGTTGATTACTCCTTGTAGTTGATGCTAGTTGGTTTATTTGGTGGAAGATCATATGTTCAGATCCTTAATGATAATTAACACTCCTCTGATTATGAACATGAATATGCTTTGTGAGTAGTTACTTTTGTTCCTGAGGACATGGGAGAAGTCTTGTTATAAGTAATCATGTGAATTTGGTATTCGTTCGATATTTTGATGAGATGTATGTTGTCTTTCCTCTAGTGTTGTTATGTGAATGTTGACTACATGACACTTCACCATTGTTTGGGCCTAGGGGAAGGCATTGGGAAGTAATAATTAGATGATGGGTTGCTAGAGTGACAGAAGTTTAAACCCTAGTTTATGCGTTGCTTCGTAAGGGGCTGATTTGGATCCATATGTTTCATGCTATGGTTAGATTTATCTTGATTCTTCTTTCGTAGTTGCGGATGCTTGCGAGAGGGGTTAATCATAAGTGGGAAGCTTGTCCAAGGAAGGGCAGCACCCAAGCACCGGTCCACCCACATATCAAATTATCAAAGTAACGAACGCGAATCATATGAGCATAATGAAAATTAGCTTGACAGTAATTCCCATGTGTCCTCGGGAGCGCTTTGCTTTATATAAGAGTTCGTCTAGGCCCGTCCTTTGTTATAAAAAGGATTGGGCCACCTTGCTGCACCTTAGTTACTTTTGTTATTTGTTACCCGTTATGAATTATCTTATCACAAAACTATCTGTTACCGATAATTTCAGTGCTTGCAGAGAAAACCTTGCTGAAAACCGCTTGTCATTTCCTTCTGCTCCTCGTTGGGTTCGACACTCTTACTTACCAAAAGGATTACGATAGACCCCCTATACTTGTGGGTCATCATATGGTCACAAGAAAGGGGTCAATATTGGATTCAACTTGATTGATATTAAGGACTCTAGATAGCTGACGACAAATTTCTTGGACACTTCAAGCGGAGGTGCTTTTTTAGATTAACTCTCATTCCAATTGAACCAACAATACCATAAAGTCATGAGCAATCTGCTTATTTCAATCTCATGTAGGGGATCCAACACTTGGAATAACAATTCCTTCCCAGTATTCATAACCTGGTTGACAGCTGAAAGATGCCAAACATACAACATGTATTTCCAATGTTCACGAGCTCTTGGGCATCTACAAGATGGCTGGAAGTTATCCTCGGGTTCGAAACCACACACAAGGCACATACTAGTAGTCTCAAGTGTTCTCTTGTGTTTATTTTTCCAGGTTGGTAGGGAGTTCGAAACAACACGCCATGCAAAAGTTCAAACTGTAGGTGGTACTTCAGCAGACCAAATGTTCTTCCATCGCTTCCTTCGGCCATCTAGAGCTAAACTTGAGGCCGTGGCAGTGGCTCTATTTTCTTCCTCGAGAGTAAAATCATATGCACTTTTTACATAAAAAACAAGTTTGCCTGGCCCCAAGCCAAAGTATCCGCATCATGCCTTGGAGATGCTCTAATTTTCAGAACCTCACTCACATCGAAAGGCAGGAAATAATTGGTAAGTAGACCCATGTTCCATGACCCATTGTCATTTAGGAGCTCACAAACAAAGAGAATACGGCAGTGTCGTTGAGGAGATATTGGTTTAAAATAATAAGGTCTCGGACTCGGAATCTAGTTATCCCTCCATACCCTTATACTTGATCCATTACCAACCCTCCGCACGAGGCCTTTCTTGAGCAACTCAAGACCATAAGTGACTGCTTGACACGAAGATGAGGCATTGCCAGAAAAAACTGTATCTTCAAGTTTGCCTTCAGGGTAATACCTGGATTTAAGCAACCGGGCACAAAGGCTATTCGGCCTATCAATAAGTCTCCATGCTTGGTGCGCTAGGAGTGCTTGTAATCACGAAAACCAAGTCCGCCTTTACATTTGGCTTGAAGCAAATAATTGAAGGAAATAGGCCCTAGAGGCAATAATAAAGTTATTATTTATTTCCTTATTTCATGATAAATGTTTATTATTCATGCTAGAATTGTATTAACCGAAAACTTAGTACATGTGTGAATACATAGACAAACAAAGTGTCACTAGTATGCCTCTACTTGACTAGCTCATTGAATCAAAGATGGTTAAGTTTCCTAGCTAAGGGAGTCCTGGACTAGGGGGTGTCCGGATAGCCGGACTATCATCATCGGCCGGACTCCAAGACTATGAAGATACAAGATTGAAGACTTTGTCCCGTGTCCGGATGGGACTTTCCTTGGCGTGGAAGGCAAGCTTGGCGATACGGATATGTAGATCTCCTACCATTGTAACCGACTCTGTGTAACCCTAGACCTCTCCGGTGTCTATATAAACCGGAGGGTTTTAGTCCGTAGGACAACAACCATTACAACAATCATACCATAGGCTAGCTTCTAGGGTTTAGCCTCCTTGATCTCGTGGTAGATCCACTCTTGTACTACCCATATCATCAATATTAATCAAGCAGGACGTAGGGTTTTACCTCCATCAAGAGGGCCCAAACCTGGGTAAAACATCGTGTCCCTTGTCTCCTGTTACCATCCGCCTAAAAGCACAGTTTGGGACCCCCTACCCGAGATCCGCCGGTTTTGACACCGACATTGGTGCTTTCATTGAGAGTTCCTCTATGCCGTCACCGATAGGCTTGATGGCTTCTTCAATCAATAACAACGCAGTCCAGGGTGAGACTTTTCTCCCCGGACAGATCTTCGTGTTCGGTGGCTTTGTACTGCGGGCCAATTCGCTTGGCCGTCTGGAGCAGATCGAAAGCTACGCCCCTGGCCGTCAAGTCAGGTTTGGAAGCTTAAACTTCACGGCTGATATCCGCGGAGACTTGATCTTCGACGGATTCGAGCCACAACCAAGCGCGGCGCACTGTCACGGTGGACATGATTTAGCTCTGCTACCGGATAGTGCCCTGGAGGCCGCACACGAGTCCGCTCCGACCCATAGTTCGAAGCCGACCACGCAGATCGAGGACAGGTGGCTGGACACCGCCTCGGGGGCTGCGATCTCTACGGCGATGGAGCCGAACACTGACCTTGTCCCTTGCAAAGCTCGTGACTCCGAGGCGCTGGACTCCTTGCCGGACTCCGAACCTCCTGCGCCCCTGCCAATCAAATCCGATTGGGCGCCGATCATGGAGTTCACCGCTGCGGACATCTTTCAGCACTCGCCCTTTGGCGACATCCTGAATTCGCTAAAGTCTCTCTCTTTATCAGGAGAGCCCTGGCCGGACCACAGTCAGGACGGTTGGGATGCGGACGACGAAGAAATTCAAAGCCCTCCCACCACCCACTTTGTAGCCACTGTCGACGACCTAACCGACATGCTAGACTACGACTCTGAAGACATCGACGGTATGGACGACGATGCTGGAGACAATCAAGAACCAGCACCTACGGGGCATTGGAAGGCCACCTCCTCATACGACATATACATGGTGGACACCCCAAAGGATGGAGACGGCGAAGAAGCAGCGGAGGCAGATTCCTCTAAGAAACAACCCAAGCGCCGACGTCAGCGGCGCCGCTCTAAATCCCGCCACAGCAAGAATGGAGATTCCGGCACCGGATATAATAACACCCCAGAGAGTGCCGAAGACAACCCCCTCAAGCAAGATTCAGCGTAGGAGGACGGAGAAGCCAGCCCTCAAGAGAGGGCGGTAGACGAGGAGATTGAGGATGACAACTACATGCCTCCCTCCGGAGACAAGGCAAGCCTCAACGATGACGAATTTGTCGTGCCCGAGGATCCCATCGAACAAAAGCGTTTTAAACGCAGGCTAATGGCCACGGCAAATAGCCTAAAGAAAAAGCAGCAACAGCTTCAAGCTGATCAAGACCTGCTGGCCGACGGATGGACCTAGGTCCTCGCGGCCGAAGAGCATGAACTTGAACGCCCCTCCAAAGGCTACCCAAAATGCAAGTTGCTCCCCCGATTAGAGGAGGAGGCATACGAACCTTCATCACCAGCGCATAATACGGCTGACCGACCACCTCGTGGCCGCGACAGAGAAGCATCTAGACCCTCCACCAGAACCGTACCCTGGCACCGCTCGAAAAGCGCGAAGCCACGGGGGAATGCGCCGGACTTGCGAAACATATTGGAGGACAAGGCAAAACAATCAAGATCTATCTACAGATCACGCGGGCGCCCCACGATCCACGACGATTATCGTCGCGCCGGACACAGCAACTCCGGCCGGGCCGAACACAACAGACACAGCTCTCTTGAGCTACGTCGTGATATTGCCCAGTATAGAGGCGCCGCACACCCACTATGCTTCACAGATGAAGTAATGGATCATCAAATCCCCGAAGGGTTTAAACCCGTAAACATTGAATCCTACGATGGCACAACAGACCCCGCGGTTTGGATCAAAGATTATCTCCTTCATATCCACATGGCCCGCGGTGACGATCTACACGCCATCAAGTATCTCCCACTCAAGCTTAAAGGACCAGCTTGGCATTGGCTTAACAACTTGCCAGCAGAGTCAATTGGGTGTTGGGAGGACCTGGAAGCCGCATTCCTCGACAACTTCCAGGGCACATATGTGCGACCACCAGACGCCGATGATCTAAGCCACATAATTCAGCAGCCAGACGAATCGGCCAGACAATTCTGGACACGGTTCTTAACAAAGAAAAATCAAATCATCGACTATCCGGATGCAGAGGCCCTCGCAACCTTCAAACATAACATCCGCGACGAGTAGCTGGCCCGGCACCTAGGACAGGAAAAGCCGAAATCCATGGCAGCTCTCACATCACTCATGACCCGCTTTTGTGCGGGGGAGGATAGCTGACTAGCCCGCAGTAACAACCTCCGTAAAAATTCTGGCAGTCCGGACTACAAGGACCGCAATGGCATGTCGCGTCGCAACAAAGACAAACGCCGCGTTAACGGCAATAACACTAAGGATACGACAGTCAACGCCGGATTCAGAGGCTCAAAACCCGGTCAGCGGAAAAAGCCATTTAAAAGAACTACTCCGGGTCCGTCCAATTTGGACCGAATACTCGACCGCTCTTGCCAGATACATGGCACCCCCGAAAAGCCAGCTAATCACACCAACAGGGATTGTTGGGTATTCAAGCAGGCAGGCAAGTTAATTGCCGAACACAATGACAAGGGGCCGCATAACAATGACGAGGAAGAGAAGCGGCCGCCGAACAGTAGAGGACAGAAGGGGTCCCCCCCACAAGTGCGGACGGTAAACATGATATACGCAACCCACATACCCAAGAGGGAGCGGAAGCGTGCACTTAGGGACGTATATGCGATGGAGCCAGTTGCCCCAAAGTTCAATCCATGGTCCTCTTGCCCAATCACTTTCGATCGAAGGGACCACCCCACCAGTATCCGCCACAGCGGGTTCGCCGCATTGGTCTTAGACCCAATCGTCGATGGATTTCACCTCACTAGAGTCCTGATGGACGGCGGCAGCAGCCTGAACCTGCTTTATCAGGATACAATGCGCAAGATGGGCATAGACCCCTCAAGGATTAAACCTACAAAGACGACCTTCAAAGGCGTCATACCAGGTGTAGAGGCCAATTGTACAGGCTCAGTCACACTGGAAGTGGTCTTCGGATCCCCGGATAACTTCCGAAGCGAGGAGTTAATCTTCGACATAGTCCCGTTCCGCAGTGGCTATCATGCCCTGCTCGGACGAACCACGTTTGCAAAGTTCAACGCGGTGCCGCATTATGCATACCTCAAGCTCAAGATGCCAGGCCCTCGCGGAGTCATCATGGTCAACGAAAACACTGAACGCTCCCTCCGAACGGAGGAACATACAGCGGCTCTCATGGCAGAAGTACAGAGCAGCCTCTTAAGGCAACTTTCGAGTCCGGCTGTTAAACAACTGGACACGGCCAAACGCGCCCGGAGCAACATACATCAAGACCACCTGGTACGTTCCGAGCATAAGTAGCAGTGCGGCCCCAACCCCAGCCCTTGCATGATTGCAAGACCAGCTCTCCGCGTACATCATTACGCTCTGGAGATACCATGGGCATCGGGGGAGGGGCTCGACCACGACAGGCCCAGAGTGCGGCTCAACCACACCAAGGGCTCCCAAGTGTGTCGTTCTTTTTATTTTCCTTTTTCTTTTTTTCCACAGGACTCCGTTCGTCAGAGACCCTGTCCGGCGGCGAATCTGCCGAACTCACGATGCAACAGCCAGGGAAGAACGAAGGCTACGACGAACAATCAGGTGGTCTCCATTATGAGCATTAAATCTGTTAAATACACCATTCGGCAGCCTACCCCTGGAGGGGGACATGTCTAATAGTCCAATCCCTTTCCTACCGCACTATTTGTATCGTTCTGCACTCATGGGAGAATTCCTTGAATGAACAATGCATCACTTTTCGCTTATAATTGCATTCCTTTTTTACATATATGTTCATTTATTGCATCCGTACACTTTGGTATAGGGCCGGAAAAAAAGCTCGAAGCTCGCGAGCTAAACAAGTAGCTCGTGACTCGGCTCGAATCGACTCGAACTCGAAGAATAACGAGTCGAGCCAAGCTTTAGTTTAAGATCGTTTATAGACCAAGTTAAACAAGCCAATCTCACGAGTACTCGTATAACTCGTTACGCTCGATATAATAGATCATCCACTTCCAATACAAAGAAAGATCAACCACTAAACAACCTACGTCCCGGGCGCACAGCCCAAGGCCGAGCAGTTGAAGGCCTAGCCTCCTAGGAGACTCATGCGTTACAAGAAAATTACAATTATTTAGTGATATATATGTTTAATATATACATAATCATTTTTATCATATTTGAGGGCTTTATGTTTATATCTTAAACGAGCTTAACAAGCTAAACGAGCCAGCTCGCGAGTTATACGAGTCGAGTCAATCTTGGATATGAGCTCGTTATAGTAACGAGTCGAGTCGAGCTAGCTCGTTAACGAAACGAGCTCTAGCAACTCGAGCCGAGCTGGCTCGACTCGGCTCGAATTCCAGCCCTACTTTGGTATGACCGAATACACCAGGGGCTTATGTTCCCCGCATTATGGTGTTACAAGTCCGAACACAAGTGCGGCACCCCGAACTTATAGCATTATATGAATCGGCTCTGAATCATGTCTTGGGTCAATAGTTGGGTTTGCCCGGCTCCCATGTTTTGGTACCTTACGTTCCGTTACATCGGCTAAGGTAGCACTGGGAGAACCACTGCGATTGCGCCCCAGTTGAGCTGGGTTAACGCCTCAGTGGAGAAAGCTAAAACTGACCGTCATGATAAGGCGAGAGCCGGTCGCTGTTCGAGAGGTTTTTTCGAGTCCCTAAAGACTTATGCCACTTAGAGCGATGAGCCGACTAACAGTCCGGCCCAGGCGTGGATAGCGCCCCAAATTCGGCCTTCCGAACACTAGGGGCTTCGCCGAAATTTAAAATTATAGAATTCTATGGCTAAGTGAGAGTGTTCAAGCATTATAAGTCCGGTTGCCTAGTTCGTTGTGTTGAGCGCCTCCCTAGATGGACCCAAATATGGGAACAAGAGTGCTCAAATTTATCCCGAACACCCTAGCACTTGTGGCATGGGGGCTGAAGCCGACAACTTGCCATCTCTCAGATTTGATAAACGGCCAAACAGAAGGTAATATTTTAAATAAACAAGCATTGCTTAGCGCATATGAACAAAGTTTTCAAGCGCACATGATAACACATTGCGAGTATACTCCAATATTACATCTTTGGGGCACTCGTCCGCAATCTTGCGGGCACCCTTTAGGACTCTCTTATAGTACATTTCGGGCGTACGATACTCCTTGCCCGCCGGCGGCGCGTCTGTCAGAAGCCTCTCAGCATCCAGCCTGCCCCAGTGCACCTTTGCACGGGCAAGGGCCCGACGGGCACCTTCGATGCAGGCGGAGCGCTTGATGACTTCCACCCAAGGGCACGCATCCACCAGCCACCGCACGAGGCCAAAGTAGCTCCCAGGCATGGCCTCTTCAGGCCACAGCCGGACTATGAGGCCCTTCATGGCCTGCTCGGCTACCTTGTGGAGCTCGACCAGCTGCTTCAGCTAGTCGCTAAGGGGCACCGGATGTCCGGCCTCAGCATACTGAGACCAGAAGACCTTCTCCGTTGAGCTCCCCTCCTCGGCCTGGTAAAATGCGGCGGCATCGGACACGCTGCGAGGCAGATCTGCAAACGCTCCTGGAGAGCTCCGAATCCGGGTAAGTAACAGGTAATTCACACTCACATGCTTGCTTTGCATGAAAAATGCCTTACCCGCCGCTATTTTCTTCACCGCCTCAATCTCCTGGAGGGCCTTATGGGCCTCGGCCTTCGCGGCTTTGGCACTCTCAAGAGCCGAGGCAAGCTCGGACTCTCGATTCTTCGAGTCGCGCTCCAAACTCTCATGCTTTTCCATGAGAGCCTGCAGCTCTTGCCGCACCTCCGCCACCCGCGCCTCCTGCTTCTCTTGCTCCGCTCGTTCCGCGGCCGCATTACGTTCGGCCGCGGGCACGGCCTCCTTCAGGGTCGCCACCTCGTTCGTGGCCCCTACAGTGCCCATGTTATCCTTGTTATTTCTATTGCAACCAAAATCCTTTTCTGTAAGGTATAATTTTAATACGGTGTTACTCACCTTCTTTGTCCTCGAGCTGCCTCTTGGCAAGGCCGAGCTCGTTCTCGGTCTGCTCGAGGTTTTGCTTCAAAGCACCGACCTCCGCAGTCAGTGCGGCAGAGGTCAGCAGCGCAGCCTGCAATCCCATATTGACATAATTATTAGAACTCCTGCGTATATCTTTTTAGATCCTCAGTCTGGCTTTTCTTTCCGAACACCGAACTGAGCATCAGGGGCTACTGTCTATGCGGTATTACATTACATATTTAAAAAAAACTTCTTACCTCAAAGCCTGATAGAAGGCTGCTGCAGGCCTCGGTCAGCCCACTCTTGGCGAGCCGAACCTTCTGAATCACCGCACTCATGATAGTGCGGTGCTCTTCCTCGATGGAAGCGCCATTGAGCGCCTCCAGCAATGAATCCAGCGCCTCCGGTTGGACGGAGGCCGCCGGTGCCACGGTCTTGCCCTTCTTACGATGGGGCCGCCTGCCGGACTCCGGAACCAGTGCGGGTTCTGGGTTGGAGTCCGGAGCGAAGTCCGGGAGGCTACCTTGTGGCACCTCCGGAGCCTCACCCTCCTGGCGGGTCCCCTCCTGGGACCCCACCTCGGCGTCCTCGGTGTCACGAGGGGTGGAGGCGGTCGGAATGGAATCCACGTCCGACGGAGCCAAGGACCCGCTCGAAGAAGCGGGAAAATCATCCTCGGCCGGACTACATGTTGTATGCGGCATTAGAAGGACACTGTGTGGCAAAAAAGAGAAATTATAAATCATGCGGGAATCCGGATACTTACGATCTTGCCAGGGGCTTGGCCCTTGAGGGCCACCCCTCGTCGCCTTCGTTGGCGTTGGCGGAGCTGTCCGGAGGAAGGGTCCTTCCCCTCTTGGACCCTTCGGCCTCCCCCATTAGGGAAGCCTTCCTCTTCCTCTCTCCCCCCTCCTGGGAAGAGCCCCCTCTCTTCTCCTCGTCCTCGGGGGCGAAATCCGCCTCAGAGTCGTCGGACACCTGAAAATGGGAACTCTTTCGAGTACCCGTGGCCTCCTTCTTGGCCTTCTTCTCCGGCACCACATGTGGTGCCGGAACCAGTAGCCCCGCTAGACGGGCGTCTACTGGGTCTTCTGGCATGGGAGCCGGACAGATAATCTGCTCGGCCTCCTTCATCCAGCCCTGTCAAAGGAAAAGGGGAGATTAGATCCTGCATAAAGTCGAACTATTGAAAACAGGTGTCCCGTAAAGGGTAGAATTACTTACCTCGTCAGCTGGATGCTGCGAGCGAAATCTGCGATCTTCAGTAGCGGATACGAGAGCTTCGGCGCCCTTGAACAGCACCTTCCAGGCAGCTTCGTACGTCGTGTCGAAGAGCCCGCTCAGGGTCTGGTGCTATGCCGGATCAAACTCCCACAGATTGAAAGCCCGTTGTTGGCAGGGGAGAATCCGGCGAACGAGCATGGCCTGGATCACGTTGACAAGCTTAAGCTTCTTGTTCACCAGGGTCTGAAGGCAGGACTGGAGTCCTGTCAGCTCCCCCGAACTACCCCATAGCAAGCCCTTCTCTTTCCAGGAGGTGAGCTGCACGGGGATACCAGATCTAAACTCGGGGACCGCCGCCCATTTAGGGTCGCGTGGCTCGGTGATGTAGAACCACCCCGATTGCCACCCTTTGACGGACTCCACGAAGGCACCCTCGAGCCAGAGGACGTTGGGCATTTTGCCCGCCATGGCGCCTCCGCACTCTGCTTGGACGCCCTTCACCACCTTCGGCTTGACATTGAAGGTCTTTAACCACAAGCCGAAGTGGGGCTGGATGCATAGGAAATCCTCGCACACGATGATAAACGCCAAGATGTTGAGGATGAAGTTTGGCGCCAGATCGTGGAAGTCCAGGCCGTAATAGTACATGAGCGCCCGGACGAAGGGATGAAGTGGGAAACCCAGTCCGCGGAGGAAGTGGGGAAGGAATACGACCCTCTCATGGGGCCTGGGGGTGGGGATGAGTTGCCCCTTGTCGGGCAGCCGGTGCGCGATGTCGCGGGACAAGTATCCGGCGCCGCGTAGCCTCTCGATGTGTCCCTCCGTAAAGGAGGAGGCCATCCATTTGCCTCCCGCTCCGGACATGGCTGGAGAAGGTTGAGACGAGATGTGCGAACTTGGGCACTGGATCTCGAGTGCGCGGAGATGGATAAGCAAAAGGAGGAAGAAGGCGTAGGTAAAGAGGGTTGATCCTTACCCCCTTATATATGGGCGGACAGAGGCCATTCGTCCCCACCAGCCTGGTAGAACTCACTTATCCCCCAAGCGCCGCAATCAATGGCGCGGTTGGGTTACCCACGTCCGTATTGATGGGAATCCCGGAATAAGGGGAACACGATCTCTGCTTCGACAAGACATGCCAAGGAAACCGCTTCGCTAAACGTGCTGAGGTGGTATAATAATAACAATTCAAGTAAAGGCTTGGTGGTGGTGTGACATCATGCCACAAAAGACGTCAGCAGATTGAACCTATGTGTGTATTATTCTCTCTATGGTGGAATGTGGAATTTATTTTGCAGAGCCGGACACTATCCAGGTGTTCAAAATCTTCTGTGGATTATTCGGAGAAGGAACCCGCCTTGCAATGCCGAACAATATGCGCGCCGGACTCATCGTCATTGAAGCCTGGTTCAGGGGCTACTGAGGGAGTCCTGGACTAGGGGGTGTCCGGTTAGCCGGACTATCATCATCGTCCGGACTCCAAGACTATGAAGATACAAGATTGAAGACTTCGTCCCGTGTCCGGATGGGACTTTCCTTGGCGTGGAAGGCAAGCTTGGCGATACGGATATGTAGATCTCCTACCATTGTAACCGACTCTGTGTAACCCTAGCCCTCTCCGGTGTCTATATAAACCGGAGGGTTTTAGTCCGTAGGACAACAACCATTACAACAATCATACCATAGGCTAGGTTCTAGGGTTTAGCCTCCTTGATCTCGTGGTAGATCCACTCTTGTACTACCCATATCATCAATATTAATCAAGCAGGACGTAGGGTTTTACCTCCATCAAGAGGGCCCGAACCTGGGTAAAACATCGTGTCCCTTGTCTCCTGTTACCATCCGCCTAGACGCACAGTTCGGGATCCCCTACCCGAGATCCGCCGGTTTTGACACCGACACTAGCCATAGACATGAGTTGTCATTTGATTAACGGGATCACATCATTAGGAGAATGATGTGATTGACTTGACCCATTTTGTTAGCTGCTATAGCTTCCTACATTACTTATACATGTTCCTATGACTATGAGATTATGCAACTCTTGTTTACCGGAGGAACACTTTGTGTGCTACCAAACGTCACAACATAAATGGGTGATTATAAAGGTGCTCTACAGGTGTCTCCGAAGGTACTTGTTGAGTTGGCGTATTTTGAGATTAGGATTTGTCACTCCGATTGTCGGAAAGGTATCTCTGGGCCCTCTCGGTAATGCACATCACTATAAGCCTTGCAAGCAATGTGACTAATGAGTTAGTTGCGGGATGATGTATTACATAACGAGTAAAGAGACTTGCCGGTAACGATATTGAACTAGGTATTGAGATACTCATGATCGAATCTCGGGCAAGTAACATACCGATGACAAAGGGAACAACGTATGTTGTTATGCGATTTGACCGATAAAGATCTTTGTAGAATATGTGGGAACCAATATGAGCATCCAGGTTCCGCTATTGGTTATTGACCGGAGATGTGTCTCGATCATGTCTACATAGTTCTCGAACCCATAGGGTCCGCACGCTTAAAGTTTGGTGACGATTTATATTATGAGTTATGTGTGTTTGATGTACCGAAGGTAGTTCGGAGTCCCGGATGAGATCGGGGACATGACGAGGAGTCTTGAAATTGTTGAGACATAAAGATTGATATATTGGACGACTATATTCGGACATCGGAAAGGTTCCTAGTGATTCGGGTATTTTCGCAGTACCGGGGAGTTATGGGAATTCACTGGGAGAGTATTGGGCCTTATTGGGCCATATGGGAATAGAGGAGAGAGGCCAAAAGGAAGGAGGCGCGTTGTCGGAGAAATGGGCCACGGGTAGCCTCACCCGAGTCCTTGAACATGTCAAAACTTTGGGCCCGCTTCGCCCCACAGTGTCCCAAGCTGAAGCTCTGCCCTCCGGGGGTCGGCTGGCTCAACGGCCGGCCACCGGAGGACGGCCAACCACCAGTAGACGGCACCATGAGCGGCCGGCTCCAGTCAGCCGGCCTCTAGAGAGGACGGTGTCGTGCACGCAGCCACCTGGTGCCCTCAGAGTCTGTGCCCCCATCAAGAGGACGAGATAGGGCGTGGCAACAGTGAAGCCCCTCGCCCCCGAATCTTGGGCTGGGCATGGCCACAGTGCCCCGTACAGGCGGAGACCTCCGCACGACATGGCACTGTTGCCACTCCCCCCCTGACGTCATTCCGGACAGGCGGAGCTCTGTTCCCCACGATGACCTATCGGTACGGCCCGCAGGCTGCGGTCCCTATCGGGCAGTGACGTCTTGGAAGACGTTGGATGCCGAACCAGTCGGACCTGGGGAAGGCCGGCTGAGGGAGTCTTGGATTAGGGAGTGTCTGGACAGCCGGACTATGTACCTTGGTCGGACTGTTGGACTATGAAGATACAAGATTGAAGACTTCGTCCCGTGTCCGGATGGGACTCTCCTTTGCGTGGAAGGCAAGCTTGGCGATTCAGATGTTAGATCTCCTTCTCTGTAACCGACTCTGTGTAACCCTAGCCCCCTCCGGTGTCTATATAAGCCAGAGGGTTTAGTCCGTAGAACAACAATCATACCATAGGCTAGCCTCTAGGGTTTAACCTCTACGATCTCATGGTAGATCAACTCTTGTAATACTCATATCATCAAGATCAATCAAGCAGGAAGTAGGGTATTACCTCCATCGAGAGGGCCCGAACCTGGGTAAAACATCGTGTCCCCTGCCTCCTGTTACCATCAGCCTTAGGCGCACAGTCCGGGACCCCCTACCCGAGATCCGCCGGTTTTGACACCGACACCGACCTCCAGCAGGCGGCCGTCCCTTCCCCCGAAGCAAGTGCACCATTAACCTGATGAGACCAGGTGTGGCTACAGCGATCTCTCGCCGGGGGGCGGGACTGTAGCCACACTGAGCTGACCAAGCCCGCGTCATAGGCAGCACGGCTACAGTGAGCAGCCACCGACCAGACCCGTCAGCGGCGGGAGAGGCCTGTCGGCTCCATACCAGACCAGCCGGCGGGGCCCACTAGGCGGCGAGCCCCAATAGTCGGCGGAGAAGCCGGAGGCCGGAGGCACTGACAGCCGGGCCCAGCACCCGGCCGGATTACCATTGTACCCCTGGGGGTAGGCCTATATAAAGCCCCCAGGGCACCCATGCAAAGGGGTACCCACTCCATTAGAACTAGCCACTCCCCTAGAGCAGGAGAGAGCTATCCCCTGCAGCTGCTCCGGACCTAAATTCGGCGCAGATCGCGTCGTCCGAGGATGGGTGGATGGACCCCGCCACGGAGGCCGCCTACTCTTCGGCGATAGAGTCGAACACAGACTCCACCGTTAAGGGAATCTGCATCACCGGACCCCCGGACCTGTGTCCGGATGTGGGTTCCGAACCGCGTGCACCCGAGCCCACCGAGTCCGATTGGGCTCCAGTAATGGAGTTCACCGCCGCGGATATCTTTCAGCACTCCCCCTTTGGCGATGTGCTAAATTCATTAAGGTCTCTCTCTATCAGGAGATTCCTGGCCGAACTATGTCCGGCTCGAGTGGGAAGCAGGCGACGAAGAAATTCGTTACCCACCCACCACCCACTTAATAGCCACTGTCGATGATTTGACCGACGTGCTTGACTTCGACTCTGAAGACATCGACGGCATAGACGACGATGCGGGAGAAGAACAGGAACCACCGCCCACAGGGCGCTGGACAACCACCTCTTCATATGATATATACATGGTGGACACCCCCAAAGAAAACAATGGCGATGAGGCAATAGAAGATAACCCCTTAGGGAAGAAACCAAAGCATGGGCGTCATTGGCGCTGCTCTAAGCCCCGCCATAGCAAAACCAGCACAGGAGAAGAAAACAACCCAGATGGTGCCGAAGAGGAATACAATCCTGATCAGCCTACCTTTGAGCAGGCCTAAAAGGAACACGGGCAGATCAGTCCAAAGGAACAGGCGACAGACGGATACATGGAGGATGACAACTGTATGCCTCCCTCCGAAGATGAGGTGAGCCTCGGCAATGATGAATTTGGCGTACCCAAAGATCCAATAGAGCAGGAGCACTTTAAGCGCCGTCTCATAGCCACTACAAGAAGCCTGAAAAAGAAGCAACATCAGCTCCAAGCTGATCAAGATCTGCTTGCAGATAGATGGACCGAGGTCCTGGCAGCCGAGGAACATGGACTCAAGCCCCCCACCAAGGGTTATCCAAAGCACAAGTTGCTACCTCAACTAGAGGAGGAGGCCGTAGAGCCTACACTACCAGCACAATACGAGGCTGACCGGCCACCTCGTGGCCGGGATAAAACGGTGTATCAGACCGAATACCAGCCCGCACCCCCACGCCAGTTCACTACGGCCCGGGGCAATACGCAGGACCTGCAAGACATATTGGAAAACAACACAGGACAACCAAATCAATCTACGGATCACGGGGGCGCGCCACAGCACATGACGATGACCGTCATGCCGGATACACTAATAATAAGTCCGGCCAGGCCGAACATAACCGACCAGACTTAGTCAGACTACGTTGTAACATAGCCGGGCACAGAGGCGCCTCACACCCCCTCTGCTTCACCTATGAAGTAATGGATCATGAATTCCCAGAAGGGTTTAAACCCATCAACATCGAATCATACGATGGCACAACAGACCCCGCGGTATGGATCGAAGATTTCCTTCTCCACATTCACATGGCCCGTGGTGATGATCTACATGCCATCAAGTATCTACCACTTAAGCTTAAAGGACCAGCCAGGCATTGGCTGAACAGCCAGCCGGCGAACTCCATTGGTAGCTGGGAAAATCTTGAGGACGCGTTCCTCGACAACTTCCAAGGCACTTACGTGCGACCACCGGATGCTGATGACTTAAGTCACATTACCCAATAGCCCGGAGAGTCAGCCAGGAAATTCTGGACTCGGTTCCTAACTAAAAAGGACCAAATTGTCGATTGTCCGGACGCCGAGGCCCTGGCGGCCTTCAAGCATAATATCCGCGACGAGTGGCTCGCCTGATACCTCGGCCAAGAAAAACCGAAGTCCATGGCAGCCCACATGACACTCATGACCCACTTTTGCACGGGTGAGGACAGCTGGCTGGCTCGCAGTAGCACCACACCAAGAACCTTCGGCACTTCAGATGTCCGCGACAGTAACGGAAAGCCACGGCACAATAGACATAAGCGTCGGAATAATGGTGACAACACCGAAGATACGACAGTCAATGCCGGATTCAGCAACTCAAAATCCGGTCAGTGGAAGAAGCCATTCAAAAGAAAGAATCCGGGACCGTCCAGTCTGGACCGCATACTCGACCGCTCGTGCCAGATTCACGGCACCCCCGACAAACCAGCCAATCACACTAACAGAGATTGCTGGGTGTTCAAATAGGCCGGCAAGTTGAATGCCGAAAACAAGGACAAGGGGCTGCACAACAATGATGATGAGGAGCCCTGGCGTCCGAACACTGGGGGACAGAAGAAATTCCCCCCCAGGTGAAAACGGTAAACATGATCTATGCCACCCACATTCCCAAACGGGAACGAAAGCGTGCACTTAGGGACGTCTATGCGATGGAGCCAGCCGCCCCAAAGTTCAACCCATGGTCATCTTGTCCGATCACCTTCGATCACAGGGACCATCCTACTAGCATCCATCACGGCGGCTCAGCCGCATTGGTCCTTGACCCAATCATCGACGGATTCCATCTCACGCGAGTCCTTATGGACGGTGGCAGTAGCCTGAACCTGCTTTATCAGGACACAGTGTGCAAAATGGGCATCGATCCCTCACGGATCAAACCCACCAAAACCACCTTTAAAGGTGTAATTCCAGGGGTAGAGGCCCGCTGTACGGGCTCAATAATACTGGAAGTGGTCTTCGAATCTCCAGATAACTTCTGAAGCGAGGAATTAATCTTCGATATCGTCCCTTTCCGTAGTGGCTATCATGCACTACTTGGACGAACCTCGTTCGCTCTATTCAATGCGGTACCTTACTATGCGTACCTTAAGCTCAAGATGCCAGGACCTCGTGGGGTTATAACAGCCAATGGAAACACAGACCGCTCCCTCCATACGGAAGAGCACACTGCGGCCCTCGCGGCAGAAGTACAAAGCAGCCTTCTTTGACAAACAGCCCATTCGGCAATGACAACCCCAAACACCGTCAAGTGAGTCCGGAGCACCCTGCAGCAGGATCGTCAGGCACGCCAAGAGCTCGATTAGCAATCCAGCCTCCGCCCCAGCCCCATTCAGGCGGCATTTGTGCCACGCGTACACAACTACGCACTCAAAATACCATGGGCATAGGTGGAGGCGAGTCGACGATGCAGCCCACAGTGCTGTTCAGCCGCCACGAGGCACGCATACTCTTCTTCTTTCTTTCTTTCAGGACCCTACTTTCTGGCAGCCCCTTCAGAGAACCGGACCATTGGACTCATCACAGGAGGGAACACCAAGGAGGCAAGAGGCTTTGCACACAAGGGAATACCCAGGTGGTCTCTGTCAATGATCGTTATACCTGTTTTACATACCCGCATGCAGCTTGCCCTTGGACAGGACATGTCAAATAGTCCTATTTGTTTCTGCTTAATGCATTAATTGTACACATACGCCTTGCCGTATTATACAAATAACAATGGGAAATAGTATACAACATCAGCTTCTTATTACTATCTTCATATTTTTCCCTTGAATATTTATTTAATATTGCACCCGTACACCTTGGTACGATCAGTTTGCCAGGGGCTTCTTATTGAGCTCCATAACATGGCAAGAAAAGTCCGAACACTTTCGACAGTGCGGCACCCCGAACTTATAGCATTATATGCATCAACTCCGAATCATGTCTTGGGTCAATAGTTGGCTTAGCCCGGCTCCCTTGTTTTGGTACCTTATGTTCCGTTTTATCGGCTAAGGTAGCGCAGGGAGAACTACTGCGATTGTGTCCCGGTTCTTCCAGACGAGCACCTCAGTAGAGAAAGCCGAAAACTTACTGTCATGATGCGGCGAGAGCTGGTTGCTGTTCGAGAGGTACTAAATCCTTAAAGATTTTTTTCGCTTAAGGCGAGGAGTCGGCCTTGTTCGATTTAGGCGTGTATAGCGCCCCAGTTCGGCCTTCCGAATACTAGGGGCTTCGCCGAAATTTAAAATTATAGACTTCTATGGCCAAGTGAGATTTATAAAGCCGCATAGTCCGATTGCCTTGTTTGCTGCGCCAAACACCTCCTTAAGGGACCAAAAACTTGGATAAAGAGTGTTTGGGTTTTCCACGAACACCCCAGTACTAGCTACACAGGGCGGAAGCCGACGACTGGCCTACTTTCAGAATTTCATAAACGGCCGCACAGAAGGTAATATTTTAAATCAACAAAGTGTTATATAGCGCAAACAAACACGTTCTCATATTACAAAGACGACATGAGTACATTCACTCAAAGATCATGTTCTTGGTGCATTCATCGGCCACAAGGCGAGCGACCTTCATAACGCCATCATAATATTTCTCGGGGTAGCGATGCTCCTTACCCTCCGGGGGTCCATCCTTCACCAGCTTCTCAGCATCCAGCTTGGCCCAATGCATCTTCGCGCGGGCAAAGGCCCGGCGGGCACCCTCAATGCAGACGAATTGCTTGATAACCTCAAGCCGTGGACAGGCATTTACCATCCGCTTTATAAGGACAAAGTAGCTGTCGGGAAGAGGCTCACCAGGCCACAATCGGACTATCCAGCCCTTCATTGCCAGTTCGGCCGCCTTGTGGAGTTTGACCAATTGCTTCAGTTGGTCACTCAATGGCATCGGGTGTTCGGCTCCGGCATACTGGGACCAAAACAACTTCTCCGTTGAGCTCCCTTCTTTGGCGCGGTAGAACTCCGTGGCATCCGATATGCTGCATGGAAGATCTGCGAATGCCCCTAGAGAGCTCCGAATTCGGTTAAGTAAAAGAAAGGTCTCCTCCACATGCTTGCTCTGCATAATGAATGCCTTACCCGCCGCTATCTTCTTGGCCACCTGGATTTCCTGGAGGGCCTTTTGGGCTTCAGCCTTGGCATCTTTCACGCTCTCGAGGGCTTTGGCAAGCTCGGACGCTTGCGTCTTGAAGTCATGCTCCAAGGACTCGAACTTCTTGCCGAACTCCTGGAGCTCTTGCTGTACCTCCCCCACCCGAGCATCTTGCTTTTCACGCTCGGTGCGCTCTGTGGCCGCCTTAGCTTCGTCCTCGGACAACGCTTTCTTCAGGGCCGCCACTTCGGTCGTAGCCCCTATTAAAAATCATGATGCTTTTTGTTAAGCATCATCAATTTTTCTCCTCTACATGACACACAGACGGGGTATCACTTACCTTTCTTCTCCTCGAGCTGCCTCTTCATGAGGCCGAGCTCTTCTTCGGCCTGCCCCAGGTCCTGCCTGAGCCCGGCGACCTCAGCTGTGCGTGCAGCGGCGGTCAGCAGTAACGCCTGCTTATTAACATAGACAAGTATTGTCAGACTCCTGTGGATTAATAATTGACCCTCTGTTTGGCTTTTCTTTCCGAACACCAAATAGAGTATCAGGGGCTACTATCTATCAGGTGATATTTTCTCACATTTTTCATTACTTACCTCAAAGCCTGTTAGGAGGCTAGTGCAGGCTTCGGTCAATCCGCTTTTGGTGGATCGGACCTTCTCAATCACCGTACTCATAAGAGTAGGGTGTTCTTCGTCAATGGAAGCGCCGCGAAGCGCTTCCAGCAAATTATCTGATGCCTCTGGCTGGGAGGAGGTCATCGGCACAGCCGGCTCACCCTCCTTAGCGAGGGGCTGCCCACTTGAATCCGGAACCCGTGGAGGCTCCGGTACAGTAACCGGCGGGGAGCCAGACTTGTTGTGGCTCCCGTCCGCATAATCCATGGGGATCTTACCCCCCATGTGCCCGGCGTCTGGGATTTTGCCTTGGGGCGTCTCCAGAACTATCGCCCCCTGCTCTGGTATCCTTTGGGACAACACCTCGGTGTCGTCCGCAGGTGTTGGGGAGGTGGCCGTCGGGAGTGAATCCATCTCCGACTCACTCAAGGACCCATCCGAAGAGGATACCCCGAGATTAGACCCGGCCGGACTGCATACACGTGTTCAGCATTATTACAAACTATGAAGTTAAAGTCGCACGAAAGATATTACAAAGTGCGGATACTTACGACCTCGCTCGGGGCTTGCCCCTGGGCAGCCACTCCTCGCTGTAGGCGGCCGTGGTGGAGTGATCCGGAAGGGATGCCTTTCCCTTCTTCGGCGTCCTAGCCTCCCCCTGTGAGGAGGCTTTCCTTTTCTTCTCCTCCCCAGTGCGGGGAGGGGGCATTTCTTCATGTTTCCCCCCGTCTCCATGGGAGGAAACTGCCTCGGCGTCCTCGGACGACGAGTCTATGACGATCCTGTGCCGAAGACCTTTCCTGGTCCCCGCGGCCGCTTTCTTGGACCGTTCAGCCACCCCGGATGGGGCGGCCTTCCTCTTCTTCTCCTCCCCTTCGTGGGAGGAGTGCGCCTCATCGTCTTTGGGTGAGGTATCCGGTGCAACCTCGCACCAGAGACCCTTCCTGGTCCCCGTGGCCTTCTTTTCGGCCTTCTTCTCTGGCACTTTATAAGGCGCCAGAGCCAGCATCTCCGTCGGGAATGCGGTCGCTGGATCTTTAGGTAGCGGAGCCGGACAGTCGATCCGCTCCGTCGTCCCCATGTAATCCTGTTTTGTCAATATGATGACTTAAAGTCCTCCCACGAACATATTGGGAAAGATACATCTTGTGATACTCAGAGGACTTACCGGATTGGCAAGGTGCTTTGCGCTGAGTCAGCGGTCCTCGGAAGTAGGGGAGGAACTTCGCTGGTCTTGAACAACACCTTCCAGATGTCCTTATGCGTCGTGTTGAAGAGCTCATGCAGCATCTGGTGTTCGACCGGATCGAACTCCCATATATTGAATGCCCGTCTTTGACACGAGAGGATCCGGCGGACGAGCATGACCTGGACCATGTTGAAAAGCTAGATCTTCTTGTCCCTCATACTTTTGATGCAGGTCTTGAGTCCGGTCAGCTCCACAGGTTCGCCCCAGGCAAGGCCCTTCTTTTCCCAAGAGGTGAGCCGCACGGGGATTCCGGATCGGAATTTGGGGGCCGCCACCAAATTGGCGTCGCGTGGCTCGGTGATGTAGAACCACCCTGATTGCCACCCTTTCACGGTCTCCACGAAGGAGCCATCAAGCCATGTAATGTTGGGCATCCTGCCCACCATGGCACCTCCGCACTCTGCCTGTTGGCCGCTCATGATCTTCGGCTGCACACAGAAGGTTTGCAGCCACAGGCTGAAGTGGGGCCTGATGCGGAGGAAAGCCTCGCACACGACGATAAACACCGAGATGTTGAGGACGAAATTTGGGGCTAGATCATGGAAATCTAGCCCATAGTAAAACATTAGCCCGCGGACGAACGGGTGAAGTGGAAATCGTAGTCCATGGACAAAGTGAGAGAGGAACACTACTCTCTCCTGAGACTTTGGAGTGGGCGTGTTCTGTCCCTCCGCTGGCAGCCTGTGTGCGATGTTTGCGGCCAGGTATCCGGCCGCCCGAAGCTTGGTAATGTCCTCCTCCGTGACGGAGGAGGCCATCCACTTGCCTCCCGCTCCGGACATGCTGCGAATGGTCATATGGAGAAGGTGAGAACTTGGGCGCTGGGGCTCGAAGTGCAAGAATGGATGAGCAAATGATAAAGAAGGCGTGGGCAAGATTGGGGGATCCTTGTCCCTTTATAGAGGCCGTGAAAACTGTGCGCCTCCCCACTTTTCTGTTAAAATCGCTTATTTTCCAAGCACCACGTTAAATAACATGGTTGGGTTACCCGTACCCTTATTAATGGGAATCCCGTGACAAGGGGACACGATCTCTGCTTCGACAGGACATGCCGAGGAAACCGCCTTGCAATATGTGTGGTGGCCGGCTGTGAGAAAACGGCTCGAATGATGGCTCGGCCATGGTGTGATGCCACGATGTCAGCAGATTTGATTTGTGAAATATTTATCTCTCTACGGTGGTATGTGAAATTTGTCTTGCAGAGTTGGACACGATCCTTGTGTTCGAAATTTATCTTGAAGTATTCGGAGATGGAACCCGCCTTGCAATGCTGAAGACAATCTGCGTGCCGGACTCATCATCATTGAAGCTTGGTTCAGGGGCTACTGAGGGAGTCCTGGATTAGGGGGTGTCCGGATAGCCGGACTATGTACCTTGGTCGGACTGTTGGACTATGAAGATACAAGATTGAAGACTTCATCCCGTGTCCGGATGGGACTCTCCTTTGTGTGGAAGGCAAGCTTGGTGATTCGGATGTTAGATCTCCTTCTCTGTAACCGACTCTGTGTAACCCTAGCCCCCTCTAGTGTCTATATAAGCCAGAGGGTTTAGTCTGTAGAACAACAATCACTAGGCTAGCCTCTAGGGTTTAGCCTCTACGATCTCGTGGTAGATCAACTCTTGTAATACTCATATCATCAAGATCAATCAAGCAGGAAGTAGGGTATTACCACCATCGAGAGGGCCCAAACCTGGGTAAAACATCGTGTCCCCTGCCTCCTGTTACCATCAGCCTTAGACGCACAGTTCGGGAACCCCTACCCGAGATCCGCCGGTTTTGACACCGACACCGGCCTCCAGCAGGCGGCCGTCCCTTCCCCCGAAGCAAGTGCACCATTAACCTGATGAGACCAGGTGTGGCTACAGCGATCTCCCGCCAAGTGGCAGGACTGTAGCCACACTGAGCTGACCAAGCCCGCGTCATAGGCAGCACGGCTACAATGAGCAGCCACCGACCAGACCCGTCAGTGGTGGGAGAGGCCTGTTGGCTCCGTACCAGACCAGCCGGCGGGGCCCACCAGGTGGCGAGCCCCAATAGTCGGCGGAGAAGCCGGAGGCCGGAGACACTGACAGCCGGGCCCATCACCCGGCCGGATTACCATTGTACCCCTGGGGGTAGGCCTATATAAACCCCCCAGGGCACCCATGCAAAGGGGTACCCACTCCATTAGAACTAGCCACTCCCCTAGACCAGGAGAGAGCTAGCCTTGCCTTCTCCTACCTCTAGCATAGAGCTCAAGGAGCACCTTTGTATCACTTGTGCCTTAGTGATCATGCAGAGACCCCGCAGAGCAGGACTAGGGGTGTTATCTCCTTGGAGAACCCCGAACCTGGGTAAAGTACGCCGGCGTTCGTGTCTATGCCTCATCCCGCTTCCAGGCACCGACGACGTTCTACTCGCTCCCACCATGATAAGCCATCCATTGACATATGTTGCACCCAACCCCCGACATTTGGCGCCCACCATGGGGCGAGGTGCACCGTCTCCCGGAGACCTGCTCTGGACGGGAACCTTGTTCCTTCCTGGCGAGCGAAGCCAGCCCAGCACGCCTGATGGCGTCAGCCTCGACGCACTGAACGGCGCGGAGATCGCCTGCGCGGCGAGCTGCCTCGCCGACCTTGTTGGCGAGATCCACCTCTCCGAAGAGCCGGCCTCCAATGCGGGCACTGGCTGCCCCGAGAGCCGCCTCGTCAGCCTCCTCGACCAGCTCCACGTCACTAGCGAGCCTGTTGTGGACCTGGAGTCTGTTGGCTCCACCGATCCAATGATCGTCGACTCCGACACAACGTCGTTTGACACGTTCCCCACCGACATGGTGGTCTACGACGAGCCGCCTCCTCGTGAGCACAGCGGTGGGAGCACCGTCATGGAGGTGCTTGTCGTCAACAGCGGCGAGCACTCGGACGGACGCGCTTGAGACCCACTCGACGCGGCTCTGCGAGACCTGTCGGTGCCCATCCCAGAGGGCGTAGATGCTGAGATGCTGGAGGCACGCCGCGTCCAGCTTCTTGAGAGCGCTGGCCGACTGGCCAGCATGCGACGCCTCTCGGACGCCTACCGATGCGAGATGGATCGAGCCGTTGGTGGCACGCCGGCTCCTGAGGGGCCTAGCCGCATTGGCACGATCCGACAGCGTGGCGTGACCATCGCCAGCATGTTCGGGGCAGAACACCCCGTTTACGCCATGCCTGCAGAGAACATCCAAGCCGCCCAGGTGGTGACGGATGAGCTGGACAAATACGACGACGTTGAGCACCGCCACATGATGGAGCGAGTCCAGCAGCTCCTAGACGCGGCCGCCGTGCAGCATGAAGCCGGTTGCCGCGCTGAAGTGCCCGCCCAGTGGAACAATGAACCGCCCCCTCGCCAGGACCATGGGGCGATGTCCTGGACGCCGACTGGTGGCGCCTGCGGAAGAAGAGGTAATGAGTCGGCTGCCAGCCGCAGTCGGACACGCCTCTCCATCGAGCGAGACAAAGACAACCGCCCTCGAGCGGTGGAGCGGCGAGGCGACCCGCCTCCTCCTCAGCCTCGTGGAGCCAGGCACCCTACTCCGCCACCTGTCACGCACCCGACACTCGGCGACCGCCTTAGCCGCCGAGAGGGAGTCGGAGAGAACAACGCTCGCCATTGGATCGATCATCTCAACCGATCCCTGGCACTAAAATAAGAAGATGCATTGGGCCCGCCCTGCTTTGGCCCACGAATCCGAGATGAGCCCTTTCCCAAAGGGTTCACGCTCCCAAGAGATACGCCAAAGTACACCGGTTCCGTGAAGCCGGAGGACTGGCTGGTCGACTACTCCATGGCCGTCAGCATAGCAAACGGAAACAAGCGCGTTGTCATGGAGTACGTCCTGCTCATGCTTCAGGGCACAACCCGGATGTGGCTTAACAGCCTGAAGCCCCGAAGCATCAACAACTGGGTTGATTTCACCGAAGCCTTCATCCGCAACTTCACCAGCACGTACAAGCGGCCTCCCAAGCCCCGACAGCTCTCCTTGTGCGTCCAAGGGCCTAGCGAATCGACTCGCGACTATCTCACGTGTTGGGCCGAGCTGCGCAACTCCTGCGAGGGCGTGCACGAGGTGCAGGCAATTGAGTACTTCACCGCCGGGTGCCGAGAAGGCACCCTCCTCAAGCACCGACTTCTCTGTGATGAGCCTGCGACCCTCGACGAGCTGTTGATCATCGCCGACAAGCACGCCACGGTCGACTCCTCCATGAAGGCAGAAATCCTAGTTGACGCGTCTGGCAAGGTGGCACCTCAGGCCTCTTGGTCTCCGGCTGGTGACACCAGTTGGCGACAGCATCCAGGCGACAACAAGCGAAAAGCCACCCAGCCGGCTTCCACCAGCCGGCAGGTGGCGATAGTCGAGGACCAATAGCCGGAGGGGCAGCCAGCGCCCAAGCGTCAGAAGGGCGGCAAGCCCAATTGGTTGCCTGCCTTCTCGTACGAGCAGACTCTTGATGCCCCCTGCAAGTTCCATAGTGGTGCGAAGCCGTCCAGCCACACCACTCGGAAGTGTCATTGGCTCACCAGGATCTCCAAGGGAGATGGCCTCCTGCCTCCTCCGCCTGTCGGCCCGCCGCCTCCTCCGCCCCACCAGCCGGCGGCCCGGCCAGTAGGCGCCATACAAGACGAGTATCATGTGGAGCATGGAGCCTATGTTGTGTTCACTAGCGTGGCCGATGACAGACGCAACAGACAGCATCAACAGCAAGAGGTGCAGGCAGTGGCCTCGAATACTGTAGAATTCATGCACTGGTCTGAGAAGCCCATCAGTTGGAGCAAGGCCGACCACCCGGAAGTGATGCCTTCCCCCAGTTCCTATGCCCTGGTCCTGGATGCTACCTTTGCAACAGAGAGGTGGGCAGCTTGTTTCTCCAGAGTCTTGATAGATGGCGGCAGCAGCGTCAATATCTTGTACCGTGACACGATGGAGAAGTTGGGAATCAAGCAGAAGCAGCTCCTCCCCAGTCGGACTGTATTCCATGGCATAGTCCCTGGCCTTTCCTGCTCACCAATCGGCAAGACCCAAATTGATGTCCTCTTCGGAGACAAGAATCATTTCCATCGTGAGCCAGTTTGGTTTGAAGTGATGGACCTTGAGAGCCCCTACCATGCGCTGCTTGGCCGACCTGCCCTGGCCAAGTTCATGGCAGTCCCCCAATATGCTTACCTCTTCGGAGAGGCACGCTGTCATAGGTGCAAACCTTGACAACAAATAGGAAAGCGAGCTCGTCAATTTCCTCCTTGAGAATCGGGACATCTTCGCATGGTCTCCCAAAGACATGCCGGGTGTTTCGACGGATTTCGCCGAGCACAAGTTACATGTCCGACCTGACGCCAAGCCGGTCAGGCAGCCCTTGCGCCGCCTGTCGGAAGAGAAGAGAAGAGTTGTCAGAGAAGAGATAGCCCGGCTTCTGGCAGCCGGATTCATCATGGAAGTGTTCTTACCAGAGTGTCTGGCCAACCCAGTCCTGGTGTTGAAGAAGAATAAGCAGTGGCGCATGTGTATTGACTATACCAGCCTCAACAAAGCCTGCCCGAAAGATCCCTTTGCCCTACCAAGAATTGACCAAGTGATAGACTCCACAGCCGGATGCGAGCTGTTGAGTTTCTTGGATGCATACTCAGGGTACCATCAGATAAAGCTGAACCCGACCGACAGGCTGAAGACGGCCTTCATCACACCATTTGGAGCCTTCTGCTACCTGACCATGACGTTCGGCTTGCGAAACACCGGCGCCACATTTCAGCGTTGCATGCAGAAGTGTCTCCTCAAGCAACTCAGCAGAAATGCCCATGTCTATGTAGATGATGTGGTGGCGAAGACGGAGAAGCATGGCACGCTGCTAGAAGACCTCAAGGAAACCTTTGAGAACCTGCGCCGATTCCAGATCAAGCTCAACCCGGAGAAATGCGTCTTTGGAGTACCAGCCGGCCAGCTTCTCGGCTTCCTGGTCTCAGAGTGCGGCATAGAGTGCAACCCTGTGAAGATCAAGGCCATTGAGAAGATGGAGGTGCCCACCCGACTGCTGGAGGTGCAGAAATTCACTGGCTGTCTGGCATCAATTAGCCATTTGATCAGTCGGCTCAGCGAGAAGGCTCTTCCCCTGTACCAGCTCATGAAGAAGACCACTTTTTTCGAGTGGAACGACAAGGCGGACGAAGCATTTCTCCAACTCAAGAAGATGTTGACAACCCCGCCTATCTTGGCGGCTCCGACTGAGAAGGAGCCCGTGCTGCTCTACATCGTAGCCACCAGTCGGGTTGTCAGCACAATCATAGTGGTAGAACGCAAAGAGGAGGGCAGAGCATTGCCGGTCTAGAGACCGGTATATTACTTGAGCGAAGTACTGTCCGCCTCCAGGCAAAACTACCCACATTATCAGAAGATGTGCTATGGTGTGCACTTTGCCGCCAAGAAGCTGAAGCCTTACTTTCAAGAGCACCCAATAACTGTCGTCTACACGGCTCCGCTTGTTGAGATCATTGGAAGCCGAGATGCTTCTGGACGAGTGGCCAAGTGGGCTATTGATCTGGCCCCTTACACCATCTACTACCAGCCTTGCACCGCCATCAAGTCACAAGTGCTGGCCGACTTCCTCGTCGACTGGGCCGAGACCCATTACTTGCCGCCAGCGCCAGACTCCACCCATTGGCGGATGCATTTTGATGGTTCAAAAATGCGCACCGGTCTGGGAGCCGACGTCGTCCTCACCTCTCCCAAAGGCGATAAGCTCAGATATGTGCTGCAAGTCCATTTTGCTGCCTCCAACAACGTAGCCGAGTACGAGGCACTCATACACGGGCTCCGGCTTGCCAAGGAACTCGGCATTCACCGGATTCTGTGCTATGGTGACTCCGACTTGGTGGTCCAGCAGTCGTCAGGCGACTGGGATGCCAAGGACACGAACATGGCAAGCTACCGCTTCCTCGTGCAGCAACTCAGTGGATACTTTGACGGGTGTGAGTTCCTCCACATGCCAAGAAATGACAACGAGCAAGCAGATGCCTTGGCACGGATCGGCTCCACCCGACAGGCGATACCAGCCGGCGTCGCCTTGCAGCGCCTCCTCAAGCCGTCTGTCAAGCCATCACCAGAGTCCAACTCCATCTTCGTGTCGGCCCCTCCCGAAGCAGTCGGATCCGACTTGAGGACCCCAGAAGCCAACACAGGGATTTCGGCAGGCGGCCCGGGGACTGCAGCCGTTGCACTTGGCACGGGGATTTCAGAACCCGGCCCGGGGACTGCAGCAGCCGGCCCGGGGACTTCTTCAAGGCAGCAGGCGGCAGTCGCCTCCAACCTGCCGCCTCCCGGCCCAACCGCCCTTGTACAAATTGCAGTTGTGGCAGTCGGAGAGATAGCGGCACCATCATGGGCTCAACACATCCTCAACTTTCTGGTGAACAAAGAACTGCCGATTGATGAGATCTCACCCCGACAAGTGCAACAACGAGCAGTAGCATACACCATCATCAACAGAGAGCTGGTGCGGCGCAGTGTCACTGGTGTGTACCAGCGCTGCATGGAGCCGGAAAAGGGCCAGACAATCCTCAAGGATATCCACCAAGGTGAATGCGGTCACCACGCGGCCTCAAGATCACTTGTTGCCAAGGCTTTCCGCCATGGTTTTTTCTGGCCGACTGCTCAAGAAGAGGCCAAGGAATTGGTCCAGAGGTGTCAAGGGTGCCAGAAGTTCCGCTCTAAGCCACATCTACCGGCTTTTGCACTCAAGACCATCCCCATTGCCTGGCCCTTTGCTATTTGGGGGCTGGATATGGTGGGGCCATTCAAGACGGCCCGTGGTGGCATGACTCATCTACTTGTCATTGTGGACAAGTTCACCAAATGTATAGAAGCAAATCCAATAAAGAAGTTGAACGGGCCGACTGCCGTGACTTTCATCGCCGACATCACCACTCGGTACGGCATACCACATAGCATCATCACCGACAACGACACAAACTTCACCAAAGGAGCCTTGGCTCGTTTCTGCGCGACGCATGGCATCTGACTGGACTTAGCGTCCGTTGCCCATCCGCAGTCAAATGGCCAAGTTGAGCGAGCAAACGGCCTCATTCTATCTAGCATGAAGCCCCGACTGGTCGAGCCTCTAGAGTGTTCGGCCGGCTGCTGGCTTGATGAGCTGTCGGCCGTCCTCTGGAGCTTGCGCACGACTCCGAACAAGTCAACCGGCTTCACGCCCTTCTTCCTCGTCTATGGTGCTGAAGCCGTCATCCCGACGGACATAGAGTTCGACTCCCCAAGAGTCACCATGTACACCGAGGCGGATGCCAAGGAGGCACGAGAAGACGGCGTCGACTTGCTAGAGGAGGGTCGGCTGTTGGCACTCAGCCGGTCTGCCATTTACCAGCAGAGTCTGCGCCGATACTACAACCGCAAGGTGAAGCCAAGATCCTTCCAAGAGGGAGACCTTGTGCTCCGGCTGATCCAGCGAACAGCCGGCCAGCACAAGCTCTCGTCACCTTGGGAAGGCCCTTTCATCATCAGCAAGGTGCTGGGCAACGATTCCGACTACCTGATCGATGCCCAGAAGCCCAGAGCATGCAAAAGAGACGATTCAGGCAAGGAGACGGAGAGGCCATGGAATGCAAACCTCCTCCGAAGATTTTACAGTTGAGAGCGGTATGTATCACGCTACCTTTTGTATTATATACGAAGAACCCGGGTCCCCCGAGAAGAACTCGGGGACTACCCTCTTTTATCTATATGATAAGTGTTATGCCTATGAGTATGTATTGTTTTATTATTCCCGCCTGGCACCAGGTTCGACCAGTCGGCCTAGAGGCTCACCGCCTTCTGCTATATGCCGCCTCCTGCAGCCGGACAAGTAGTGTGTTGGCACCAAAAACTTCCCTTGTCAGAAGCCGCAGCTCGTAGAGCGACTGCATGGCGGGCAGGGGTTGCAAAACAGTGCCCACACAAAAAACGACTAAGGGAAGAATGCATATAGTCAAGACTGGCATCGCGCCCGTTCGGCCGGCTACTAAGCAGCCGGTCGGCCGGCTTCTACTTCTCTTGCCAACACTCCAAATGGCTAAGTACTTGCTCTCCCGTCAAAGCTAAGTACTCGACCCAGCGGCAGTCCGCACAGCGGCTGCTCGGCTGGCAAGAGGATAGCCGAGGGAGGGCGGCAAAGGAAAAAGCAAGGAGCTCAAAGCAAGAAAAGTCAGAAGCTGGTAAAACAAAGCATGAATTGCAATAAATATTTACATAAGATAAAGGCCTATCGGCCAGCATTCAGCAGAGTTTGATGCACACCCCAAGGGTGGAATTGTGCAAAGTTAACCGAATTGTCCAGACTAGCAAGCAGGAAAAGAAAAAAATCCTAAGGGGCAGCAGAAGGCTCCGGCTGGACAGTGGGGTCGGCAGTGCCGGTTGGTGCAACAGAGGGCTCCGGCTGGATGTTGGAGTCTGCGGTGTCGGTGGGTGCAGCAGAACGCTCCGGCTGGATGACGGAGGCGGCGGCACCGGTTGGGGTGGTGGACGGTTGGACGGCAGAGTCGATGGCGTCCGTCGGCGGAACGGGCGACTGGTCAGTCTCCGCCTGGCCACCTCCAGCAGCGGTCGACGCCTTGGAGCGCGGATCCTTGCTTGAGGCACGATCAGGATGAGGTTGACCGTCCACTCCAGCCTCCGGCATGTCATCTTCGTCCTCCTCCTCCTCACCCTCCTCCTCCTCCCCTTCGTCACTTGAGTCGATCACTTCAGCCGAATCCTCGCTGTCCTCTGGGTTCAGCCCGAGCCACTCCAGCGGCGCTTCAGCACCTTCTTCGACCACCTTCAGGATGAACACGCCGGTGTCGGTATAGTCGGCGATTGCTGCTGAACTGCTGATAAGCTCGCCCCCCCCCCACCATCAGCTCCTCCTGCGCCTCCAGCCGAAACATGGTCAACTGGGCTAGATCTAGCCCAGGATACCACGCCTTGATGAGCTCCAGGGCTCGGCGCGCTCCTGCCCGGGCTACAGAACCCTTCCAGGCCTCCAGGCGGCCAGCCGCCACCTCCAGCCAGTCGGCAGTCCGACTGGGGGTGCGCGAAGCCTGCACGCCTGGCCAGAGGGCGGAAATCGCCTGGAACCCAACACGCTGAAGACAGCATAGCATTTGATGGGCGGGCCGAAGATGGGCCTGGATGCTGAGGATTTGCTCGTTGAGGGTCTGGGGGGCGTCAGTGGCAATCTGCATGCCTTCCGCCCTCCGCTCCTCGCGCTGGGCCTCGATGATCTGGTTCGCGGCAACGGAGTGGCCCGGGAAGAAGTCTGCTCGGTGCTACGTCTTGAGCTTGCGTTGGTTTTCCTTGAAGAGGAAAGGGTGATGCATCAATAGTAGCGTAAGTATTTCCCTCAGTTTTTGAGAACGAAGGTATTAATCCAGTATGAGGCTCCTCAAAAGTCCCACGCACCTACACAAACAAACAAAGAACTCGCAACCAACGCAATAAAGGGGTTGTCAATCTCTTCACGGCCACTTGCGAAAGTGAGATCTGATAGAGATAGTATGATAAGATAAATATATTTTTGGTATTTTATAATATAGATGCAAAAAGTAAAGATGCAAATAAAAGTAGATTGGAAGCAAATATGATAAGACATAGACCCGGGGGCCATAGGTTTCACTAGAGGCTTCTCTCGAGATAGCATAAGTATTACGGTGGGTGAACAAATTACTGTCGAGCAATTTATAGAAAAGCGAATAATTATGAGATTATCTAGGCATGATCATGTATATAGGCATCACGTCCGCAACAAGTAGACCGACTCCTGCCTGCATCTACTACTATTACTCCACACATCGACCGACTCCTGCCTGCATCTAGAGTATTAAGTTCATAAGAACAGAGTAACGCCTTAAGCAAGATGACATGATGTAGAGGGATAAACTCAAGCAATACGATATAAACCCCATCTTGTTATCCTTGATGGCAACAATACAATACGTGCCTTGCAACCCTTTCTGTCACTGGGTAAGGACACCACAAGATTGAACCCAAAGCTAAGCACTTCTCCCATGGCAAGAAAGATCAATCTAGTAGGCCAAACCAAACTGATAATTCGAAGAGACTTGCAAAGATAACTCAATCATACATAAAAGAATTAAGAGAAGATTCAAATATTATTCATAGATTAACTTGATCATAAACCCACAATTCATCGGATCTCGACAAACACACCACAAAAAGAGATTACATCGAATAGATCTCCACAAGAGAGGGGGAGAACATTGTATTGAGATCCAAAAAGAGAGAGAAGAAGACATCTAGCTAATAACTATGGACCCATAGGTCTGTGGTAAACTACTCACAACTCATCGGAAGGGCTATGGTGTTGATGTAGAAGCCCTCCTTGTTGGATTCCCCCTCCGGCAGAACACCGACGAAGGCTCCAAGATGGGATCTCGCGGATACAGAAGGTTACGGCGGTGGAAATTGTGTTTCGGGTGCTCCCTGGATGTTTTCAGGGTACGTAGGCTTATATAGGAGGAAGAAGTACGTTGGTGGATGCCCGAGGGGCCCACGAGACAGGAGGCGTGCCCTATGGGTGGGTGGGGGGCGCACTCCTATCTCGTGGAGGCCTCGGCTGCTTCTTGACTTGCACTCCAAGTCCTCTGGATCACGTTCGTTCCAAAAATCATGCTCCCAAAGGTTTCATTCCGTTTGGACTCTGTTTGATATTTCTTTTCTTCGAAATACTGAAATAGGCAAAAAAACAGCAATACGGGCTGGGCCTCCGGTTATTAGGCTAGTCCCAAAAATGATATAAATGTGTAAAATAAAGCCCATAAACATCCAAAAGGGGTAATATGATAGCATGGAACAATAAAAAACTATAGATACGTTGGAGACGTATCAAGCATCCCCAAGCTTAATTCCTGCTCGTCCTCGAGTAGGTAAATGATAAAAAGAGAATTTTTGATGTGGAATGCCACCTAGCATAATTCTCAATGTAATTTTCTTTATTGTGGCATGAATGTTCAGATCCAAATGATTCAAAATAAAAGTTCATATTGATAAAAGAAATAGTAACACTTCAAGCATACTAATCAAAGTAACCATGTCTTCTCAAAATATCATGGCAAAAGAAAGTTCATCCCTACAAAATCATATAGTTAGGCTATGCTTCATTTTTGTCACACAAAGATGTTCCCAACTTCTATACCTCCGATGACAAGCCAAGCAATTGTTTCATACTTAAATAATCTCAAACTTTTTCAACCTTCATGCAATACATGAGCGTGAGCCATGGATATAGCACTATGGGTGGAATATAATATGATGATGGGGATTGTGTGGAGAAGACAAAAAGAGGAGAAAGTCTCACATTGACGAGGATAATCAACGGGCTATGGAGATGCCCATCAATTGATGTCAACATGAGGAGTAGGGATTGCCATGCAACGGATGCACTAGAGCTATAAATGAATGATCAACAAAAGAAAACTAGTGGGTGTGCATCCAACTTGCTTGCTCACGAAGACCTAGGGCATTTGAGGAAGCCCATAGTAGGAATATACAAGACAAGTTCTATAGTGAAAAATTCCCACTAGTATGAAAAAGACAACTTATGAGACTCACTATATGAAAAACATGGTGCTACTTTGAAGCACAAAATATGAGACTCATTACATGAAGAACAAGGTGCTACTTTGAAGCACAAGTGTGGAAAAAGAGATAGTAACATTCCCCTTCTTATTTTTATTTTTTACCTTTTTCTTTTTTTCTTTTGGCCTTTTTTTTGGGGCAATGCTCTAATAATGATGATCATCACACTTCTATTGATTACAACATATGAATTACAACTCGAAACTAGAACAAGATATGACTCTATATGAATGCCTCCGGCGGTGTAACGGGATGGTGTAATGAATCAAGAGTGACATGTATGAAAAATAATGCATGGTGGCTTTGCCACAAATACGATGTCAACTACATGATCATGCAATGGCAATATGACAAAAGTAATGTATGTCATGATGATGATAAACAGAACGGTGGAAAGTTGCATGGCAATATATCTCGGAATGGCTATGGAAATGCCATAATAGGTAGGTATGGTGGCTGTTTTGAAGAAGATATATGGAGGTTTATGTGTGATAGAGCGTATCATATCACGGGTGTCGGTGTCAAAACCGGCGGATCTCGGGTAGGGGGTCCCGAACTGTGCGTCTAGGCGGATGGTAACAGGAGACGAGGGACACGATGTTTTACCCAGGTTCGGGCCCTCTTGATGGAGGTAAAACCCTACATCCTACTTGATTAATATTGAAGATGTGTATTACAAGAGTGTATCTACCACGAGATCAAGGAGGCTAAACCCTAGAAGCTAGCCTATGGTATGATTGTTGTAATGGTTGTTCGTCCTACAGACTAAAACCCTCCGGTTTATATAGACACCGGAGAGGGCTAGGGTTACACAAAGTCGGTTACAATGGTAGGAGATCTACATATCCGTATCGCCAAGCTTGCCTTCCACGCCAAGGAAAGTCCCATCTGGACACGGGACGAAGTCTTCAATCTTGTATCTTCATAGTCTTGGAGTCCGGCTGACGATGATAGTCTGGCTGTCCGGACACCCCCTAGTCCAGGACTCCCTCAGTAGCCCCTGAACCAGGCTTAAATGACGATGAGTCCGGCGCGCATATTGTTCGGCATTGCAAGGCGGGTTCCTCCTCCGAATAATCCATAGAAGATTGTGAACACCAGGATAGTGTCCGGCTCTGCAAAATAAATTCCACATTCCACCATAGAGAGAATAATACGTACACAAGTTCAATCTGCTGACGTATTTTGCGGTATGACGTCACACCACTACCAAGCCTTTACTTGAATCGTTTTTTATTGTACCACCTCAGCGTGTTTAGCGAAGCGTCTTCCTTGGCACGTCTTGTCGAAGCAGAGATCGTGTTCCCCTTATTCCGGGATCCTCATCAATACGGACGTGGGTAACCCAACCGCGCCATTGATGGTGGCGCTTGGGGGATAAGCGAGTTTTACCAGGCCGGTGGGGACGCATAGTCTTCATCCGCCCATATATAAGGGGATAAGGATCCACCTTTTTACCTACGCCTT
The DNA here is from genome assembly GCA_963921465.1 of Triticum timopheevii. Classification (NCBI taxonomy): domain Eukaryota; kingdom Viridiplantae; phylum Streptophyta; class Magnoliopsida; order Poales; family Poaceae; genus Triticum; species Triticum timopheevii. The sequence continues at coordinate 578,187,484 of OY997268.1, forward strand.
CTTCCTCCTTTGCTTATCCGTCTTCCCGCACTCGAGCTCCAGCACCCAAGTTCGCACATCTCGTCTCAACCTTCTCCAGTCATGTCCGGAGCGGGAGGCAAGTGGATGGCCTCCTCCATCATGGAGGGGCACATCGAAAGGCTGCGCGGCACCGGATACCTGTCCAGCGACATCGCGCACCGTCTCCCCAACAAGGGGCAGCTCATCCCTACCCCCAGGCCCCATGAGAGGGTGGTCTTCCTTCCCCATTTCCTCCGCGGACTGGGCTTTCCACTTCATCCCTTTGTCTGGGGGCTCATGTTCTACTACGGCCTGAATTTCCACGATCTAGCGCCGAACTTCATCCTCAACATCTCGGCGTTTATCGTCGTGTGGAGGCCTTCCTCTGCATCCAGCCCCACTTCGGCTTGTGGCTCAAGACCTTTAATGTCAAGCCGAAGGTAGTGAAGGGCGTCCAAGCGGAGTGCGGAGGCGCCATGGTGGGCAATATGCCCAACGTCCTCTGGCTCGAGGGCGCCTTTGTGGAAACCATCAAGGGGTGGCAATCGGGGTGGTTCTATATCACCGAGCCGCATGACCCTAAATGGGCAGCGGCCCCCGAATTTAGATCTGGCGTCCCCATGCAGCTCACCTCCTGGAAAGAGAAGGGCTTGCTATGGGGTAGTTCGGAGGAGCTGACTGGACTCCAGTCCTGTCTCCAGACCTTGGTGAACAAGAAGCTCAAGCTTGTCAATGTGATCCAGGTCATGCTCGTCCGTCGGATCCTCCCCTGCCAGCAACGGGCCTTTAATTTGTGGGAGTTCGATCCGGCACAGCACCGGAACCTGAGCGGGCTCTTCGACACAACGTATGAAGCCGCTTGGAGGGTGCTGTTCAAGGGCAGAGAAGCCCCCGCATCCGCGACTGAAGATCGCGGATTCAGCACCAAGCGCCCGGCCGGCGAGGTATGCTTTGTTATCCTTTACGGGACACTTATTTCTTTCATAGTTTGACTCTATGCGGGATCTAAAACTCCCAATGCCTTTAACAGGACTGGCAGAGGACGTCCGGACAGGTTAACTGTCCGGCTCCCCTCCCCGAAGAACCAGCGGATGCCCGTTTAACAGGGCTGCTAGTCCCGGCACTTTATGTGGTGCCGAAGAAGAAGGCCAAGAAGAAGGCCACGGGTACTCGAAAGAGTTCCCGTTTTCAGGGGTCCGATGACTCCGAGGCGGACTCCTCTCCCGAAGGCGAGGAGGAGAAAGAGGACTCTCCCCTGGAGGGGGGAGAGAGGAAGAGGAAGGCTTCCCCGACGAGGGAAGCCGAAGGGTCCAAGAGGGGAAGGACCCTTCCTCCGGACAGCCCCACCAATGCCAACGATGGCGAGGAGGAGTGGCCCTCAAGGGCCAAGCCCCTGGCAAGATCATAAGTATCTGGATTCCTGAGTGATTTGTAATTTCTTTTTTGTGCCACGTAGCGTCCTTCTAATGCCGCATACTATCTGTAGCCCGGCCGAGGAGGACCTTCCCGCTTCATCCAGCGGGTCCTTGGCCCCGTCGGATGTAGATTCCATTCCGACCGCCTCCACCCCTTGCGATGCTGAGGAAGCCGAGGTGGGATCCCAGGAGGGGACCCGCCAGGAGGGGGAGGCTCCGGAGGTGCCACAAGGCAACCTCCCGGACTTTGCGCCGGACTCCGTGTTGGAACCCGCAGTGGTTCCGGAGTCTGACAGGCGGCCCCTTCGCAAGAAGGGCAAGACCGTGACACCGGCATCCTCCGTCCAACCGGAGGCGCCGGACAACTTGTTGGAGGCGCTCAACGGTGCTTCCATCGAGGAAGAACACCGCACTATTATGAGTGTGGTGATTCAGAAGGTTCAGCTTGCCAAGAGCGGGCTGACCGAAGCTTGCAGCAGCCTTCTAACAGGCTTTGAGGTAAGAAGTTTAAAATATGTAATGTGATACCGCATAGACAGTAGCCCCTGATGCTCGGTTCGGTGTTCGGAAAGAAAAACCACACTGAGGATCTAAAAAAGATATACGCAGGAGTGCTAAAAATTATGTCAATATGGGATTGCAGGCTGCGCTGTTGACCTCTGCCGCACTGACTGCGGAGGTTGGTGCTTTGAAGCAGGACCTCGAGCGGTCCGAGCGAGAGCTCAGGCGTGCTAAGAAGCAGCTCGAGGACAAAGAAGGTGAGTAACACCACTTTGAAATTTGTACCTTACAGAAAAGGATTTTGGTTGCAATGGAAATAACAAGGATAACGTGGGTACTGCAGGGGCCACGAACGAGGTGGCAACCCTGAAGGAGGCCGTGTCCGCGGCCGAACGCAATGCGGCCGCAGAACGGGCGGAGCGAGAGAAGCAGGAGGCGCGGGTGGCGGAGGTGCGGCAAGAGCTCCAGGCTCTCATGGAAAAGCATGAGAGTTTGGAGCGCGACTCAAAGACTCGAGAGTCCGAGCTTGCCTCGGCTCTTGAAAGTGCCAAAGCCGCCAAGGCCGAGGCCCATAAGTCCCTCCAGGAGATTGAGGCGATAAAGAAGATAGCGGCGGGTAAGGCATTTTTCATGCAAAGCAAGCATGTGAATGTAAATTACCTGTTACTTACCCGAATTCGGAGCTCTCCAGGGGCGTTTGCAGATCTGCCTCGCAGCGTGTCCGATGCCGCCGCATTCTACCGGGCCGAGGAGGGGAGATCAATGGAGAAGGTCTTCTGGTGTCAGTATGCTGAGGCCGGACATCCGATGCCCCCTAGCGACCAGCTGAAGCAGCTGGTCGAGCTCCACAAGGTAGCCGAGCAGGCCATGAAGGGCCTTATAGTCCGGCTGTGGCCTGGAGGGGCCATGCCTGGGAGCTACTTTGGCCTCGTGCAGTGGCTGGTGGATGCGTGCCCTTGGGTGGAGGTCATCAAGCGCTCCGCCTGTATTGAAGGTGCCCGTCGGGCCCTTGCCCGCGCAAAGGTGCACTGGGGCAGGCTGGATGCTGAGAGGCTTCTAACGGATGCGCCGCTGGTGGGCAAGGAGTATCGTACGCCCGAAATGTACTATAAGACTGTCCTGAAGGGTGCCCCCAAGATTGCGGATGAGTGTCCCAGAGATGTAATTTTTGAGTAGACTCGCAATGTGTTATCCTGTGCGTTGAAGACTTTGTTCATATGCGCTAAGCAACGCTTGTTTGATTTAAAATATTACCTTCTGTGCGGCTGTTTATCAAATCTGAGAGATGGCAAGTCGTCGGCTTTAGCCCCCATGCCACAAGTGCTGGGGTGTTCGGGATAAACTTGAGCGCTCTTGTTCCCATTTTTGGGTCCATCTAGGGAGGCGCTCAACACAACGAACAAGGCAACCGGACTTATAATGCTTGAACACTCTCACTTAGCCATAGAATTCTATAATTTTAAATTTCGGCGAAGCCCCTAGTGTTCGGAAGACCGAATTCGGGGCGCTACCCACGCCTTGGCCGGACACAGCCGGTTCCTCGCTCTAAGCGGCGTAAGTCTTTAAGGACTCGAAAAGACCTCTCGAACAGCGACCAGCTCTCGCCTTATCATGATGGTCAGTTTTAGCTTTCTCCGCTGAGGCGTTAACCCAGCTCAACTGGGGCGCAATCGCAGTGGTTCTCCCAGTGCTACCTTAGCCGACGGAACGGAACGTAAGGTATCAAAACATGGGAGCCGGGCAAACCCAACTATTGACCCAAGACATGATTCGGAGCCAATGCATATAGTGCTATAAGTTCGGGGTGCCGCACTTGTGAAAGTGTTCGGACTTCACACCATAATGCGGGGAACATAAGCCCCTGGTGTATTCCGCCGTACTGAATTGTACAGATGCAAGATGTCATAAGTGAACATACATATATAAATAAAGGGAATGCAATTATAAGCGAAAAATGATGCATTGTTTTATTCGAGGAGTTCTGCTGTGAGTGCAGAACGATACAAATAGTGCGGTAAGCAAGGATTTGGACTATTAGACATGTCCCCCTCCAGGGATAGGCTGCAGAATGGTGTAATAAACAGATTTAATGCTCATAATGGAGACCACCTAAGTGTTCGTCGTAGCCCTGGTTCCTCCCCGGCTGTTGCATCGTGGGTTCGGCAGATCTACTGCTGGACAGGGCCTCTTGTAAACGGAGTCCTGTGGATAAAATAAGAATAAAAATAAAAATCAACACACTTAGGAGCCCCTGGTGTGGTTGAGCCGCACTCTGGGCCTGTCGTGGTCGTGTCCCTCCCCTTATGCCCAAGGTATCTCCAGAGCGTAATGATGTACGCGGGGAGCTTGTCTTACAATCATGTAAGGGCTGGGGTTGGGGCCGCATTGCTACGCGTGCTCGGAACGTGCCAGGTGGTCTTGGTGTATGTTACTCCGGGCGCGTTTAATCCCGTCCGATCTTTTAGCGGCCGGACTCGAAAGTTGCCTTAAGAGGCTGTTCTGAACTTCTGCCGCGAGAGCCGCTGTGTGTTCCTCCGTTCGGAGGGAGCATTCAGTGTTTCCGTTGACCGTGATGACTCCACGAGGGCCTGGCATCTTGAGCTTGAGGTATGCATAATGCGGCACCGCGTTGAACTTTGCAAACGCGGTTCGTCCGAGCAGGGCGTGATAGCCACTGCGGAACGGAACTATGTCGAAGATTAACTCCTCGCTTCGGAAATTATCCGGGGATCCGAAGACCACTTCCAGTGTGACCGAGCCTGTACAATTGGCCTCGACACCTGGTATGACGCCTTTGAAGGTCGTCTTTGTAGGTTTAATCCTTGAGGGGTCTATGCCCATCTTGCACACTGTATCCTGATAAAGCAGGTTCAGGCTGCTGCCGCCGTCCATGAGGACTGTAGTGAGGTGAAATCCATCGACGATTGGGTCTAAAACCAATGCGACAAATCCGCCATGGCGGATACTGGTGGGGTGGTCCCTTCGATCAAAAGTGATCGGGCAAGAGGACCATGGATTGAACTTCGGGGCAACTGGCTCCATCGCATATATGTCCCGAAGTGCACGCTTCCGCTCCCTCTTGGGTATATGGGTTGCGTATATCATATTTACCGTCCGCACTTGTGGGAGGAAACCCTTCTGTCCTCTATTGTTCGGCGGCCGGGTCTCCTCCTCGTCGTCGCTATGCAGCCTCTTGTCATTGTTTTCGGCAATTAACTTGCCTGCCTGCTTGAATACCCAGCAATCTCTGTTGGTGTGGTTAGCTGGCTTTTCGGGGGTGCCATGTATCTGGCAAGAGAGGTCGAGTATTCGGTCCAAATTGGACGGACCCGGAGTGGTTCTTTTGAATGGCTTCTTCCGCTGACCGGATTTAGAGCCTCTGAATCCGGCGTTGACTGCCGTATCTTCATTGTTGTCGCCGTTAACGCGGCGTTTATTTTTGTTTCGACGCGACCTGCCATTGTGGTCCTTAGTATCCGGACTGCCAGCATTTTTGCTGAGGTTATTGCTGCGAGCTAGCCAGCTGTCCTCTCCCGCACAGAAGCGGGTCATGAGTGATGTGAGGGCTGCCATGGATTTTGGCTTTTCCTGTCCTAGGTGCCGGGCCAGCCATTCGTCGTGGATGTTATGTTTGAAGGCTGCAAGGGCCTCTGCATCTGGACAGTCGACGATTTGATTTTTCTTTGTTAAGAACCGTGTCCAGAATTGTCTGGCTGATTCATCTAGCTGCTGAATTATGTGGCTTAGGTCATCGGCGTCTGGTGGTCGCACATATGTGCCTTGGAAGTTGTCGAGGAATGTGGCTTCCAGGTCCTCCCAACACCCAATTGACTCTGCTGGCAAGCTGTTAAGCCAATGCCGAGCTGGTCCTTTAAGCTTGAGTGGGAGGTACTTGATGGCGTGGAGATCGTCGCCGCGGGCCATATGGATGTGAAGGAGATAATCTTCGATCCAAACCGCGGGGTTTGTTGTGCCATCGTAAGATTCAATGTTCACGGGTTTAAACCCTTCAGGGATTTGATGATCCATTACTTCGTCTGTGAAGCATAGTGGGTGTGCGGCGCCTCTATATTGAGCGATATCACGACGTAGCTCAAGAGAGCGTTGTCTGTTGTGTTCGGCCCGGCCGGGGATTCTGTATCCGGCGTGATGGTAGTCTTCATGGGTCGTGGGGCGCCCACGTGATCCGTAGATAGATCTGGATTGTCTTGCCTTGTCCTCCAATATATCCCGCAAGTCCGGCGCATTCCCCCGTGGCTTCGTACTTTTCGAGTGGTGCCGGGGTATGGTTCTGATGGAGGGCCTAGATGCCTCTCTGTCGTGACCACGGGGTGGTCGGTCTGCCGTATTGTGCGCTGGTGATGAAGGTTTGTACACTTCCTCCTCTAGTCGGGGGAGCAACTTGCGTTTTGGGTAGCTTTTGGAGGGGCGTTCGAGTTCATACTCTTCGGCCGCGAGGACCTCGGTCCATCTGTCGGCCAGCAGGTCTTGATCAGCTTGAAGCTGTTGCTGCTTTTTCTTTAGGCTGTTCGCCGTGGCCATTAGCCTGCGTTTAAAACGCTCTTGTTCGACGGGATCCTCGGGCACGACGAATTCGTCGTCATTGAGGCTTGCCTCGTCTTCGGAGGGAGGCATGTAATTTTCGTCCTCCTCGTCTGCCGCTCTCTCCTGAGGGCTGGCTACTCCGTCCTCCTGTGCTGAATCTTGCTGGAGGGGGTTGTTTTCGGCACTCTCTGGGGTGTTATTATCTCCTGTGCCGGACTCTCCATTCTTACTGTGGCGGGATTTAGAGCGGCGCCGCTGATGTCGGCGCTTGGGCTGTTTCTTAGAAGAATCCGCCTCCGCTGCTTCTTCGCCGTCCCCATCCTTTGGGGTGTCCACCATGTATATGTCGTATGACGAGGTGGCCTTCCAGTGCCCTGTAGGCGCTGGTTCTTGATCGTCTCCAGCATCATCGTCCATACCGTCGATGTCTTCGGAGTCATAGTCTAGCATGTCGGTTAGATCGTCGACAGTGGCTACAAAGTGGGTGGTGGGTGGGCTTTGAATTTCTTCATCGTCCACATCCCAGCCATCTTGACCGCAGTCCGGCCAGGGTTCTCCTGATAACGAGAGATGTTTTAGCGAATTTAGGATGTCGCCAAAGGGTGAGTGCTGAAAGATGTCCGCGGCGGTGAACTCCATGATCGGCGCCCAATCGGATTTGATTGGCAGGGGCGCAGGAGGTTCGGAGTCCGGCAAGGAGTCCGGCGCCTCGGAGTCACGAGCTTCATAAGGGACAAGGTCAGTATTCGGCTCCATCGCCATGGAAGTTGCAGCTCCCGAGGCGGTGTCCAGCCACCTGTCCTCGATCTGCATGGTCGGCTCCGAACTATGGGTCGGAGCGGACGTGTGTGCGGCCTCCAGGGTACTCTCCAACGACAGAGCTAGATCATGCCCATCGTGATAGTGCAGCACGCTCGGCTGTGGCTCGACTCCATCGAAGATCAAGTCCCCGCGGATGTCAGCCATGAAGTTTAGGCTTCCAAACCTGATCTGATGGCCAGGGGCGTAGCTTTCGATCTGCTCCAGATGGCCAAGTGAATTGGCCCACAATGCGAAGCCGCCGAACACGAAGATCTGTCCAGGGAGAAAAGTCTCACCCTGGACGGCGTGGTTGTTGATTGAAGAATCCATCAAGCCTATCAGTGACGACACAGAGGAACTCTTAATGAAAGCACCAATGTCGGTGTCAAAACCGGCGGATCTCGGGTAGGGGGTCCCGAACTGTGCGTCTAGGCGGATGGTAACAGGAGACGAGGGACACGATGTTTTACCCAGGTTCGGGCCCTCTTGATGGAGGTAAAACCCTACGTCCTGCTTGATTAATATTGAAGATGTGTATTACAAGAGTGGATCTACCACGAGATCAAGGAGGCTAAACCCTAGAAGCTAGCCTATGGTATGATTGTTGTAATGGTTGTTCGTCCTACGGACTAAAACCCTCCGGTTTATATAGACACCGGAGAGGGCTAGGGTTACACAAAGTCGGTTACAATGGTAGGAGATCTACATATCCGTATCGCCAAGCTTGCCTTCCATGCCAAGGAAAGTCCCATCCGGACACGGGACAAAGTCTTCAATCTTGTATCTTCATAGTCATGGAGTCCGGCTGACGATGATAGTCCGGCTGTCCGGACACCCCCTAGTCCAGGACTCCCTCAACGGGGTTTGGATGCACTGGCGAAGTTTGCACCAACTCTCAAGGTGAGAAAGGGCAATGCACGGTACCAAAGAGGCTAGCAATGGTGGAAAGGTAAAAGTGCGTATAATCCATGGACTCAACATTAGTCAAAAAAACTCATATACTTATTGCAAAAATTCATAAGTCATCAAAAATCAAGCACTACGCGCATGCTCCTAGGGGGGTAGATTGGTAGGAAAATACCATCGCTCGTCCCCGACCGCCACTCATAAGGATGCACAAGCCAGGTACACTTAATGTTTCAAATTTGTTACACAACTTTAACCATGTGTGCATGCTACGGGACTTGCTAACTTCAACACAAGCATTCTTTAAATTCATAATCACCCAACTAGCATGACTTTAATATCACTACCTCCATATCTCAAAACAATTATCAAGTATCAAATTGATCATAGCATCCAATTCACTTCCTATGATAGTTTTTATTATACCCGACTTGGATGCCTACCATTCTAGGACCAATTTTATAACCATAGCAAATACCATGCTGTTCTAAAAGACTCTCAAAAAGATATAAGTGAAGCATGAGAGACTAGCAATTTCTACAAAATAAATCACCACCGTGCTCTAAAAGATATAAGTGAAGCACTAGAGCAAAAACTATCAAGCTCAAAAAGATATAAGTGAAGCACATAGAGTATTCTAGCAAATTCTAATCAAATAGGCTTCTCCCAAAAGGTGTGTACAGCAAGGATGATTGTGGTAAACTAAAAAGAAAAGACTAATATAATACACGACGCTCCAAGCAAAACACATATCATGTGGCGAATAAAAATATAGCTCCAAGTAAAGTTACCAATGAACGAAGACGAAAGAGGGGATGCCTACCCGGGGCATCCCCAAGCTTAGGCTTTTGGCTATCCTTGAATATATTGGGGTGCCTTGGGCATCCCCAAGCTTAGGCTCTTGCCACTCCTTATTCCATAGTCCATAAAAGCTTTACCCAAAACTTGAAAACTTCACAACACAAAACTCAACAGGAAATCTTATAAGCTCCGTTAGTGAAAGAAAACAAAACCACCACATAAGGTACTGTAATGAACTCATTCTTTATTTATTTTGGTGTTAAACCTACTGTATTCAAACTTCTTTATGGTTTATAAATTATTTTACTAGCCATAGATGCATCAAAATAAGCAAACAACACACGAAAAACAGAATCTGTCAGAAACATAACAGTCTGTAGCAATCTGTAACTAACACAAACTTCTGGAACTCTAAAAATCCTACCAAAATAGGAGGCACTGGACAAATTTTTTATTGATCAGCAGCAAAAAGAATCAATGCAAAAGCACGTTTCTGTGATTTATTGATTTTTTTTCTCATGAGCGCAAAGTTTCTGTTTTTCAGCAGAATCAAATCAACTATCATCATAGTTTATCCTATAGACTTGGCACAAACACTAATTAAAAGACAAAAACACATCTAAACAGAAAGTAGATGCAAGATTTATTACTAAACAGGAGCAAAAACAAAAAACACAAAGAAAATTGGGTTGCCTCCCAACTAGCGCTGTCGTTTAACGCCCCTAGCTAGGCATAAAAGCAAAGATAGATCTAAGTAGTGCTATCTTTGGCACTTGATTCATAAGTAGCCTGCATGATAGATTCATAAGGTAATTTGACTTTCTTTCTTGGAAAGTGCTCCATGCCTTTCTTTAAAGGAAATTGGAATATAATATTCCCTTTCTTCATATCAATAATCGCGCCAATCATTCTAAGGAAAGGTCTACCAAGAATAATAGGGCAAGAAAGATTGCAATCTATATCAAGAACGATAAAATCCACGGGCACCAAATTTCTATTTGAAACAATGAGAACATCATTGATCCTTTCCATTGGTATTTTTAATGGTGGAATCCGCAAGGTGCAAATTTAAAGAGCAATCATCAAGATCATGGAAACCTAGAATATCACATAAAGTTTTCGGAATCGTGGAAACACTAGCACCCAAATCACACAAAGCAAAACACTCATGATCTTTAATTCTAATCTTTATAGTAGGTTCCCACTCATCATTAAGTTTTCTAGGTATAGAAACTTCCAAATTAAGTTTTTCATCATAAGATTGCAACAAGGCATCAACGATATGTTTGGTAAAAGCTTTATTTTGACTATAAGCATGAGGAGAATTAACAACGGATTGCAACAAGGAAATACAACCTTCTAAAGAACAATTATCATAATAAAATTCCTTGAAATCTGAGATAGTGGGTTCAATGTTATTTAAAGTCATGACCTCTCCAATCCCACTTTTACCAAATTTAGCATCAAGATCTAAAAACTCCGAATTGTTGGGACGCCTTCTAGGTAAAGTTGAATCATCATCAGTCCCATAATTATCAAGATTCATATTGCAAAACATAGATCTAATAGGAGACACATCAATAACTTTAAGATCTTCATCATTATTTTCATGGAAACTAGAAGAACACGCTTTTATAAAGCTATCTTATTTAGCACGCAATCTAGCGGTTTTTCCTTACACTCATCAATGGAAATTCTCATTGCTTTGAGAGACTCATTGATATCATGCTTAGGAGAAAAAGATCTAATTTTAAGAGAATCAACATCAAGCGAAAGTCTATCAACGTTCCTAGCCAAATCATCAACTTTGAGCAATTTTTCTTCAAGCAAAGCATTAAAATTCTTTTGAGAAATCATAAATTCTTTCACACTATTCTCAAAATCAGAGGGCATCTTATTAAAATTACCATAAGAATTATTGTAGGAATTTCCATAATTATTAGAGGAATTACTAGGGAACGGTCTAGCATTAAAGTTTCTTCTATAAGCATTGTTTCCAAAACTATTCCTACCAACAAAATTCACATCCATAGATTCATTATTACTCTCAATCAAAGTAGACAAAGGCATATCATTGGGATCAAGAGGAGTATTTTTAGTAGCAAACAACTTCATAAGTTTATCCATCTTTCCACTCAAAACATTGATTTCTTCTATAGCATGCACTTTTTTACTAGAAGATCTTTCGGTGTGCCATTGAGAATAATTAGCCATAATATTATTAAGAAGTTTTGTAGCATCTCCTAACGTGATTTCCATAAACGTGCCTCCCGCAGCCGAATCTAAGAGATTTCTAGAAGCAAAGTTCAAACCGGCATAAAATTTTTGTATTATCATCCATAAATTCAAACCATGAGTAGGGCAATTGCAAAGCGTCAATTTCATTCTTTCCCAAGATTGGGCAACATGCTCATGATCAAGTTGTTTAAAATTCATAATGTCGTTCCTAAGAGTGATAATCTTAGCGGGAGGGAAATACTTAGAGATAAAAGCATCTTTGCACTTGTTCCAAGAATCAATACTATTTTTAGGCAAAGACGAAAACCAAATTTTAGCACAATCTCTAAGTGAAAATGGAAATAACTTCAATTTGACAATATTGTTATCCGTATCTTTCTTCTTTTGCATATCACACAAATCAACAAAGTTGTTTAGATGAGTAGTGGCATCTTCATTAGGAAGGCCGGCGAATTGATCTTTCATAACAAGATTCAGCAAAGCAGTATTGATTTCACAAGACTCAACATCATTAAGAGGAGCAATCGGAGTACTAAGGAAATCATTGTTATTGGTATTCGAGAAATCACACAATTTGGTATTATCTTGCGCCATGGCAACAAGTAATCCAACACACAAGCAAACAGAAAAAGGCAAGTGAAAAAGAGGAGGAGATTGGGAAAGAGAGGGCGAATAAAACGGCAAGGGTGAAGTGGGGGGGGGGGGAGGAAAACAAGAGGCAAATGACAAATAATGTAAATGCGAGGGAGATGAGTTTGTGATGGGTACTTGGTATGTTTTGACTTGAGCGAAGACCTCCCCGGCAACGGTGCCAGAAATCCTTCTTGCTACGTCTTGAGCTTGTGTTTGTTTTCCTTGAAGAGGAAAGGGTGATGCAGCAATAGTAGCGTAAGTATTTCCCTCAGTTTTTGAGAACCAAGGTATCAATCCAGTAGGAGGCTCCTCAAAAGTCCCACGCACCTACACAAACAAACAAAGAACTCGCAACCAATGCAATAAAGGGGTTGTCAATCCCTTCACGGCCACTTGCGAAAGTGAGATCTGATAGAGATAGTATGATAAGATAAATATATTTTTGGTATTTTATAATATAGATGCAAAAAGTAAAGATGGAAATAAAAGTAGATTGGAAGCAAATATGATAAGACATAGACCCGGGGGCTATAGGTTTCACTAGAGGCTTCTCTCGAGATAGCATAAGTATTACGGTGGGTGAACACATTACTGTCGAGCAATTGATAGAAAAGCGAATAATTATGAGATTATCTAGGCATGATCATGTATATAGGCATCACGTCCGCAACAAGTAGATCGACTCCTGCCTGCATCTACTACTATTACTCCACACATCGACCGACTCCTGCCTGCATCTAGAGTATTAAGTTCATAAGAACAGAGTAATGCCTTAAGCAAGATGACATGATGTAGAGGGATAAACTCAAGCGATATGATATAAACCCCATCTTGTTATCCTCGATGGCAACAATACAATACGTGCCTTGCAACCCTTTTTGTCACTGGGTAAGGACACCGCAAGATTGAACCCAAAGCTAAGCACTTCTACCATGGCAAGAAAGATCAATCTAGTAGGCCAAACCAAACTGATAATTCGAAGAGACTTGCAAAGATAACTCAATCATACATAACAGAATTCAGAGAAGATTCAAATATTATTCATAGATAAACTTGATCATAAACCCACAATTCATCGGATCTCGACAAACACACCGCAAAAAGAGATTACATCGAATAGATCTCCACAAGAGAGGGGGAGAATATTGTATTGAGATCCAAAAAGAGAGAAGAAGCCATCTAGCTAATAATTATGGACCCGTAGGTCTGTGGTAAACTACTGACAACTCATCAGAAGGGCTATGGCGTTGACGTAGAAGCCCTCCGTGGTGGATTCTCCCTCCGGCAAAACGCCGGCGACGGCTGCAAGATGGGATCTCACGGATACAGAAGGTTACGGTGGTGGAAATTGTGTTTCGGGTGCTCCCTGGATGTTTTCGGGTACGTAGGCTTATATAGGAGGAAGAAGTACGTCAGTGGACGCCCGAGGGGCCCACGAGACAGGGGGCGCACCCTATGGGGGGGGGCGCCCTCCTATCTCGTGGAGGCCTCGGCTGCTTCTTGACTTGCACTCCAAGTCCTCTGGATCACGTTTGTTCCAAAAATCACGCTCCCGAAGGTTTCATTCCGTTTGGACTCCGTTTGATATTCCTTTTCTTCGAAATACTGAAATAGGCAAAAAACCAACAATACGGGCTGGGCCTCCGGTTAGTAGGTTAGTCCCAAAAATGATATAAATGTGTCAAATAAAGCCCATAAACATCCAAAAGGGGTAATATAATAGCATGGAACAAACAAAAATTATAGATACGTTGGAGACGTATCACTCGGACAGAAAGCAAGAAAAGCCAAAGTCAGAAACTAGCAGTCGGCCTAGATAAGGGCCGGCAGCTCAAAACAAGAAACAAAGAAAATGAAGCTTACCATCGACCAAGTCTTCGATGCTGCTGAAGTAGGCAGTCATCTGCGCCTCTTTGTCGGCCCAGGCGGAGTGCTCGACCTCGAATTCAACGAGGAGGTCGGTCTCCTTTGCCTTCGCCTCCTGCCGGGCCGTCTTGAGAGCTTCCGCCTGCTCCGCAAGCTGAGCGACCAGCCGGTCACGCTCCTCGGCCAGCTTGCTACACTTCGCCCCCTTGCCGCGCAGGGCAGTGTTGGCTTCGCCCAGCTGCTGTTGCAGGGCGGCGTTGGCCTCTGAAGAAAAGAAAGAAGAAATAATATCAGTCAAATAACAAAGAGGGATGCGGTTGCCAGGGAGATCCGGCCCGACTGATCAGCAGTCAGCCCGAATCTCGGGGACTACAACCCGCGGGGGAGATCCGGCCCGACTGATCAGCAGTCGGCCCGAATCTCGGGGACTACAGCCCGCGGGTGCGCTATCACGCCCTCGCAGAGAAGAAGTTGCCAGCAAAAAAAGTCACTAGGAAGATTCGGCCCGACTGCTCAGCAGTCGGCCCGAACCTCGGGGTCTACAGCCCGCGGGTGCGCCAGCGCACCCCCACGAAGAAAGGAAATCGAAGCTTACTCTGGCTCTCAGACAAGTTGGCGGTCTGTTTTTCCAGCTCCCGAACCCTGGAGTTGAAGGTGACCGCGCGAAGATTGTGGTAGTCCTGCAGAAGGGATATCAGATAAGTTAGCATTCGACACCGACAAGTTGAAGTTCCGGACCGCCTGCTCAGCAGCCGGCCCAAAACTTGGGGGCTACACCCAGTGGGTGCGCTGGCGCACCCCCACAAAGGATGCAAGAAGATCAAAACGAAGAAAATTAGGAAACTTACGTGGATGGCTGCCCGCAAATCTAGGAACACCTTGTTGTAGCTCTTGAGGGCTTCGGCTTCGACCCGGAGCTTGGCCTGAACATCGAGGGACGCCTGGTTCAGGGCACCCGTCCCGCCCCCGCGTATCTAGCCAGCAGGCGTGACGCTGGTCGCCTCGGTGCCGGGGACCGACGAGCTCGCGGCACCGGCCTCCAGCGGCCGCGGTGCCGAGGCCGCTTTCTCAAGATGGCGGCGTACGGGTGTGCGGACCTCAGGAGTCGGGTCCGTCACCACCACGTCCCCGGCTGGTGGCACCGGCGGAGCGGCCGATTGCTCGTCCTGCGGTCCGCCAGTTGGTGGTGGCGGTGGCACGATGACGTCCGACATGGCCACGTCGCCGCCCTCCCTCTCCATGACCGGCTGCTCGTCGCCGGTTCCCCCAGTCGTCGCCACAAACTCTGGCGGAGGTGGCATGGAGTTCAAGGGAGTCACGAGCAGCGGCTCCTGGCGGCATGCGGCCTCTGCAAGCCGCTCCTTCTCCACGACGTCGGCCTCTGCTTGCGCCAGCTTCCTCGCCGCAGATGCGGCGGCCATGTTCGCCTCCGCCTTCGCCAGGCGGTCGGCCTCTTCCTCCCGCGCCTCCCGCGCGTTCCGCTCCTACGCCTCCTAGAGGTCGATGGCCGGGTCGATCCGCTGACTGGTGGTGGAGGTTTCCGCCGACCTAATGACCGAAGCGGCAACCAATTTCTCGAGGGTGAGCGGGGCCCTGAGATGGGAAAACAAGACAAAAAGTTTTTAGGCAAGATCGACAAAGAGGTGGAAACGTGAGAAGGATACTTACGCCGACACCATGACTGGCACCTTCGGCTGCCTCTGGTACTTGGCCACCATGGTTGTGGCTTCTTTCCGCCTAGTCGCCGCGGCCGGGTTCTTGGGCTTCTTCGACGCGCTGCCAAATAGGGCAGCACCTTGCTTCCGTTTACACTTGCCGCCTCAGGCGGGCGGCCCAATAGAGGGGCCTGCACCGGTGTTGGCAATGCTCCGGGCGGGGCGCGGCTCGTCTTCGTTGTCGTCGTCGTCAGGCGAGGACTCCACGCCGCCGCCCTCCTTGGAGCTGCCTGCTGCGTCGTCCACCAAGGCAGCCGCCCCCAAGTCGGGGTCATCCACATCTCTCACTGCCCTGTCCGGCAGGTAGTCACCACCCAACCCCACGATGGCGGTCGTCGCCTTGGACATATAAATCTGCGATCTAGAAAAAGAGTTGCATTACACAAGGAATAAGACTAAAATTCAGAGCTAAAAGAAGAAATCAAGGGACTTACGGCAGGCGGCGGGTCGTCGCGATAATACGACCGCTTCCCGAACCACCAATCTCCCTCTGACACCTTGAGGTCGGAGATCTTGTTCACCATCCTCGTGACCTCAGTAGTCGGCATCTCCCTCATGCACAACCTGCTCGGGTCGCGGTGCCCGCTCATCCGATAGATCAGATGAGGGCGGACCTGGAGCGGGAGGACCTGGCGCTCGATGAAGGCGATAAGGAGGTCAGAGGCCACGAGGCCCTCCGACTCCTGGAGCACCCGGAGTCGGCCGATGGCGGCTGCCGCGTCCACCGACACCGGCTTTGGCTTGTAGCCCCAGTTGGGCCGAAGCCCGACTGGGGGGGCGGCCTCGTCGGCCGGCAGGTTGATGAAGTCAACAGCCGGATCGACTTTCTCGACATAAAAATAAGACTGCTGCCACAGTTTTACTAACTGTGACAGTTTGATGACGGGGAAGGCATTCCTCTTCGCCGACCGGCGCACGGCGACGAACACGCTGCATTCGGCCGCCGTGTCCTTGGCGGAGGTGCCGACTTTGCCATAGAAGAATGCTCCCCACAACTCGAGTGTGGGGAGGATGCCGATGTAGCCCTCGCACGCCGTGACGAAGGCGGAGAGCAGGGTCACGGTGTTGGGCGTCAGATGATGCAGTTGGAGATGGTTGAAGTCGAGGAACGAGCAGAGGAAGCCGCTCACTAGAAGGCCGAAGCCGCGGAGAAAGTGCGAGCGAAAGACGACCCGCTCGTTCCCCTTTGGCACTGGCGAAATCTCCTCCGCCGGCGGCACCCGTGCCTTGACGAACGTCTGATAACCCACAAGTGTAGGGGATTGCAACAGCTTTCGAGGGTGATGTACAACCCAAATTTATTGATTCGACACAAGGGGAGCCAAAGAATATTCTTGAGTATTAGCAGTTGAGTTGTCAATTCAACCACACCTGGATAACTTAATATCTGCCGCAAAGTATTTAGTAGCAAAGTAGTATGATAATAAAGGTAACAGTAGAAAAAGTAAAGATAAATGTTTTTGGGTTTTTGTAGCAGTTGTAACAGTAGCAACGAAAAAGTAAATAAGCAAAGAACAATATATGAAAAGCTCGTAGACAATGGATCAGTGATGGATAATTATGCCGGATGTGATTCCTCATGTAATAGCTATAACATAGGGTGACATAGAGCTAGCTCCAGTTCATCAATGTAATGTAGGCATGTATTCCGTCAATAGTCATACGTGCTTATCGAAAAGAGCTTGCATGACATCTTTTGTCCTACCCTCCCGTGGCAGCGGGGTCCTAGCAGAAACTAAGGGATATTAAGGCCTCCTTTTAATGGAGAACCTGACCAAAGCATTAACACATAGTGAATACATGAACTCCTCAAACTACGGTCATCACCGAGAAGTATCCCGATTATTGTCACTTCGGGGTTGTCGGATCATAACACATAATAGGTGACTATAGACTTGCAAGATAGGATCAAGAACACAGATATATTCATGAAAACATAATAGGTTCAGATCTAAAATCATGGCACTCGGGCCCTAGTGACAAGCATTAAGCATAGCAAAGTCATAGCAACATCAATCTCAGAACATAGTGGATACTAGGGATCAAACCCTAACAAAACTAACTTGATTACATGGTAAATCTCATCCAACCCATCACCGTCCAGCAAGCCTACGATGGAATTACTCACGCACGACGGTGAGCATCATGAAATTGGTGATGGAGGATGGTTGATGATGATGACAGCGACAAATCCCCCTCTCCGGAGCCTCGAACGGACTCGAGAACAGCCCTCCCGAGAGAGATTAGGGCTTGGTGGCGGCTCTGTGTCGTAAAACGCAATGAAACTTTCTCTCTGATTTTTTTCTCCGCGAGACGGAATATATGGAGTTGGAGTTGAGGTCGGCGGAGGTCCAGGGGGCCCACGAGATAGGGGGGCGCGCCCCCCTGTCTCGTGGACAGGCCCTGGGCCCCCTGATGTATTTCTTTCGCCCATAAATTCTTATTAATTCCAAAAAGTACCTCCGTGGATTTTCAGGACATTTCGAGAACTTTTCTTTTCTACACATAAAACAACATCATGGCAGTTCTGCTGAAAACAACGTTAGTCCGGGTTAGTTTCATTCAAATCATGCAAGTTAGAGTCCAAAACAAGGGCAAAAGTGTTTGGAAAAGTAGATACGTTGGAGACGTATCAACTCCCCCAAGCTTAAACCGTTGCTTGTCCTCAAGAAATTCAGTTGATAAACTGAAAGTGATAAAGAAAAACTTTTACAAACTCTGTTTTCTCTTGTTGTTGTAAACATAAAAAGCCATCATTCAGGTTCAGCAAATACTATGAACTAACCATACTAACAATAACACCTAGGTCTCACACTTACTCATATCAATAGCATAATCAGCTAGCGAGCCATAATAATAAAACTCGGATGACAACACTTTCTCAAAATAATTATAACATGATATAACAAAATGGTATCTCGCTAGCCCTTTCTGAGACCGCAAAACATAAATGCAGAGCACCTTTAAAGATCAAGGACTGACTAAACATTGTAATTCATGGTAAAAGAGATCCAGTCAAGTCATACCCAATATAAACTGATACGTCTCCGTCGTATCTATAATTTTTGATTGTTCCATGCCAATATTCTTCAACTTTCATACACTTTTGGCAAATTTTTATATTATTTTTGGGACTAACATATTGATCCAGTGCCCAGTGCCAGTTCCTGTCTGTTGCATGTTTTATGTTTCGCAGAAACCCAATATCAAACGGAGTCCAAACGCGATAAAAATGGACGGAGAATTATTTTGGAATATTTGTGATTTTTGGGAAGTAAAATCAACACGAAACAGTGTCCGGGGTGGCCACGAGACAGGGGGCCACGCCCAGGGAGGTAGGCGCGCCCTGGGCTCTCATGGGCCACCTGTAAGGCGGTTGATGCTCTTCTTTTGGGGCAAGAAATCTAATTTTATGAGAAAGATCTGGGCGAAAGATTCACCCCAATCGGAGTTACGGATCTCCAAATATAAAGGAAACGGTGAAGGGGTAGAATCAGGGAACGCAGAAACAGATAGATAGATCCAATCTTGGAGGGGCTCTCGTCCCTCCCACACCATGGGAGCCAGAGGGGAAACCCTTCTCCCATCTAGGGAGGAGGTCAAGGAAGAAGAAGAAGAAGGGGGGCCCTCTCCCCCTTGCTTCAGGTGGCGCCGGAGCGCTGCCGGGGGCCATCATCATCACCGCGATCTTCACCAACACCACCGTCATCTTCACCAACATCTCCATCACCTCCCCCCTTCTATATTCAGCGGTCCACTCTCCCGCAACCCGCTGTACCCTCTACTTGAACATGGTGCTTCATGCTTCATATTATTTTCCAATGATGTGTTGCCATCCTATGATGTCTGAGTAGATTTTCGTTGTCCTATCGGTGATTGATGAATTGCTATGATTGGTTTGATTTGCATGTTTTATTATTGGTGCTGTCCTATTTTGCCCTCCGTGTCGTGCAAGCGTGAGGGATTCCCACTGTAGGGTTTGCAATATGTTTATGATTTGCTTATGGTGAGTTGCGTGAGTGACTGAAACACAAACCCGAGTAAGTAGGTTGTTTGCGTATGGGATAAAAGGGGACTTGATGCTTAATGCTATGGTTGGGTTTTACCTTAATGAGTCTTTAGTAGTTGCGGATGCTTTCTAGAGTTCTAATCATAAGTGCACATGATCCAAGTAGAGAAAGTATGTTAGCTTATGCCTCTCCCTCAAATAGAATTGCAATAGTGATTACCGGTCTAGTAACGTAGTCAATTGCTTAGGACAATTTCACAGCTCCTACCACCACTTTTCCACACTTTCTATATTTACTTTCTTGCTTCTTTATTTAAACAGCCCCTAGTTTTTATTTATGTGCTCTTTATTATCTTGCAAACCTATCCAACAACACCTACAAAGTACTTCTAGTGTCATACTTGTTCTAGGTAAAGCGAACGTCAAGCGTGCATAGAGTCGTATCAGTGCTGATAGGATTTGAGAGAGTATTTGTTCTACCTTTAGCTCCTTGTTGGGTTCGACACTCTTACCGAAAGAGGCGACAACTATCCCGTATACTTGCGGGTTATTAAGACCTTTTTTTGGCGCCGTTGCCGGGAAGTCATAGCGTGGGGTGAATATTCTCGTGTGTTCTTGTTTGCTTTATCACTAAGTAATTTTTATTTGCTGTTCTTAGTTGTTTTCTATCTTTAGTTATGGGTAGGAAATGCAAAATACCAAAAAAATTAGTTGTACCTACTGCTCCAATGGTCGAAGAACCACTCAAAATCTATCACACTACTGAAGCTTTTTATTTGGATCATCTTCGATCCCTATGTGCTCGTGCTGAAACCCCAACTAGCTTAGTTGAGGGAAAATCTTTAGATGAGCATGCTTGTTATGTGCGACATTGTATATCTGAAAAAGGGAAACTATTATGGGATCAAATTCAAAGTTTGCAATGCTATGCTTGGAATTTATGTGAAATATATGATGTTACTTGTTGTTCTGAAAACCCTAAGAAACACCTTCCCTACCAATGTGAGTTTATTGATAATGGAATCATATCTTCGTATGCTAAGGGTGTTTATAATTACTATGATGTTCAACAAATTGAAGAATTTGTTGCTTTTGCATTTGAAATTGCTTCTTTGATTGAAAAGCATGATGCTACTCTTTACAAATCTGAAAGTTCGGCCATACTTGAATATTGTTATGATAATTATGATTCTAATGCCTGTGTTAAACCATATATTGAGAAATTCTCCGCTGTCCACGAAGAGACTAATATTTTGCAGGAAGCTATGGAAGAAGAAATTGATGAAACCATGACCTCATTGGATGAAAAAGATGATGAGGAGAGCGAAGAACAAAAGGAGGAAGAGCGGATTAGCTACCCGTGCCCACCTTCTAATGAGAGTAACTCTTCAACTCATACATTGTTTAATTTCCCTTCGTGCATACCGAAGGATGATTGCTATGATGATTACTATGATGATTGCTATGATGATTGTTATGATCCCATTGATTCTCTTGAAATATCCCCTTTTGATGATGCTTGCTATGCTTGTGGCCAAGATGCCAATATGAATTATGCTTATGGAGATGAACTTGCTATAGTTCCTTGTGTTAAACATGAAATTGTTGCTATTGCACTCACGCATGATAGTCCTATTATCTTTTTGAATTCTCCCAACTACACTTTATCGGAGAAGTTTGTGCTTATTAAGGATTATGTTGATGGGTTGCCTTTTACCATTGCACATGATGATTTTGATGAATGTAATATGCATGTGCTTGCTGCTCCTACTTGCAATTATTATGAGAGAGGAACTACATCTTCGCCTCTTTATGTTTCCAACACGATAGAATTGCAAGAAACTGCTTATACTATGCATTGGCCTTTATTATGTGTGCATGAATTGTTCTTTTATGACATGCCGATGCGAAGAGAGTTAGACTTCGTCATTGCTTGATATATGTTACTTTGTGCTCTCTACTAAATTATAAATCATTGTTAATTAAAATTGGCTTTGATATACCTTGGGATCCGGGTGGATTCATTACTTGAGCACTAAATGCCTAGCTTAATGGCTTTAAAGAAAGCGCTGCCAGGGAGACAACCCGGAAGTTTTAGAGAGTCATTTATTTCAGTTGAGTGCTTTCATATAGTTTAAAAAAAAGAGGGGAACGTAAAAACTTTTCAAAAAGGAAAGTGAAAGTAAGAAAGACAAGCATTGTTGAAGTGGGAGCTAGCCTTGAACTTTGTTCATGCTCACGAAAACTTTATGAATCTTGATTACAGAAACTTTTCATCAAAAATAATTATCCCCTTGTACAATTCCATTGTATCATAAAAATAATGTGCCAAGGTTTGCCTTTAGGTTTGTTTACAATGCTTGTTGGTTTGTACGGTGCAGGACAGAAACTATGGCTGTAGTGCGCGATTTCACATTTTTAACTGGAACATCAATTGGTTCTGATTCCTTTTGCACTGTATTGCTATACAACTTGTTTATTTTTTCTAATTTTGGTAGAATTTTTGGGGTACCAGAAGTATTGTGATTGTTCAGATTGCTACAGACTGTTCTGTTTTTGACAGATTCTGTTTTTGATGCATAGTTTGCTTGTTTTGATGAATCAATCAATTTATATTAGTGGATTAAGCCATGGAAAAGCTATATTACAGTATACACAATGCATAAAACAAAATATGAATTGGTTTCCTACAGTACTTAGAGTGGTGATTTGCTTTATTATACTAACGGATCTTACCGAGTTTTCTGTTGAAGTTTTGTGTGGATGAAGTGTCTAAACGAGGAGTTCTCGATATGAGGAAAAGGAAGAGAGGCAAAAGCTTAAGCTTGGGGATGCCCGAGGCACCCCAAGTAAATATTCAAGGATACTCAAGCGTCTAAGCTTGGGGATGCCCCGGAAGGCATCCCCTCTTTCTTCAACAAGTATCGGTATGTTTTCGAATTCGTTTCGTTCATGCATTATGTGCAAGTCTTGGAGCGTCTTTTGCATTTAGTTTTCATTTTTTCTTTTATGCACCATTCTGGTATGAGATAGTCCTTGGTTGATTTATAGAATGCTCGTTGCACTTCACTTAAATCTTTTGAGTATGGCTTTATAGAATGCTTCATGTGCTTCACTTATATCATTTGAAATTTGGATTGCCTGTTTCTCTTCACATAGGAAACCGCAATTTGTAGAATGCTCTTTTGCTTCACTTATATTTGTTAGAGTATGGGCATATCTTTTGTAGAAAGAATTAAACTCTCTTGCTTCAATTATATCTATTTAGAGAGATGACAGGAATTGGTCATTCACATGGTTAGTCATAAAATCCTACATAAAACTTGTAGATCGCTGAATATGATATGTTTGATTCCTTGCAATAGTTTTGCGATATAAAGATGGTGATATTAGAGTCATGCTAGTGGGTGGTTGTGGATTGTAGAGACACTTGTGTTGAGGTTTGCAAGTCCCGGAGCATGCACGTATGGTAACCATTGTGTGACAAATTTGAAGCATGGGGTGTTTCTTTGATTGTCTTCCTTATGAGTGGCAGTCGGGGACGAGCGATGGTCTTTTCCTACCAATCTATCCCCCTAGGGGCATGCGTAGTAGTACTTTGCTTCGAGGGCTAATAAACTTTTGCAATAAGTATATGATTTTTTTATGACTAATGTGAGTCCATGGATTATACGCACTTTTACCTTTCCATCATTGCTAGCCTCTTCGGTACCGTGCATTGCCCTTTCTCACCTCGAGAGTCGGTGCAAACTTCGCCAGTGCATCCAAACCCCGTGATACGATACGCTCTATCACACATAAGCCTCATTATATCTTCCTCAAAACAGCCACCATACCTACCTATTATGGCATTTCCATAGCCATTCCGAGATATATTGCCATGCAACTTCCATCATCATCATATACATGACTTGAGCATTTATTGTCATATCGCTTTGCATGATCGTAGGATAGCTAGCATGATGTTTTCATGGCTTGTCCATTTTTGATGTCATTGCTATGCTAGATCATTGCACATCCCGGTACACCGCCGGAAGCATTCATATAGAGTCATATCTTTGTTCTAGTATCGAGTTGTAATATTGAGTTGTGAGTAAATAAAAGTGTGATGATCATCATTATAGAGCATTGCCCTATAAAAAAAGAAAAAAAAGAAAAAAAAGAAGGAAAGGCCAAAGAAGCCTAAATAAAAAAAGGGGGCCAAAGAAGCCCACCAAAATGAAAAATAGGAATTTTCATTATAGAACTTGGCTTGTATATTCCAATGATGGGCTTGCTCAAATGCCCTAGGTCTTCATGAGCAAGCAAGTTGGATGCACAGCCACTTAGTTTCTTTTGTTGAGATTTCATACACTTATAGCTCTTAGTGCATTCGTTGCATGGCAATCCCTACTCCTCACATTGACATCAATTGATGGGCATCTCCATAGCCCGTTGATTAGCCGCGTCGATGTGAGACTTTCTTCCTTTTTGTCTTCTCCACATAACCTCCATCATTATATTCTATTCCACCTATAGTGCTATATCCATGGCTTTCGCTCATGTATTGCGTGAGGGTTGAAAAAGCTGAAGCGCGTTAAAAAGTATGAACCAATTGCTCGGCTCGTCATCGAGGTTGTGCATGATGGGAGCATTTTTGTGTGATGAAAATGAAGCATGGCCAAACTATATGATTTTGTAGGGATAAGCTTGCTTTGGCCTTATTGTTTTGAAAAGACATGATTGCTTTATTGGTACGCTCGAAGTATTATTGTTTTTATGTCAAATGATAGACTATTGCTTTGAATCACTCGTGTCTTAATATTCATGCCATGATTAGACATATGATCAAGATTATGCTAGGTAGCAATCCACATCAAAAATTATATTTTTTTATCATTTACCTACTCGAGGATGAGCAGGAATTAAGCTTGGGGATGCTGATATGTCTCCGTCGTATCTATAATTTTTTATTGTTCCATGCCAATATTCTTCAACATTCATACACTTTTGGCAACTTTTTATATTATTTTTGGGACTAACATATTGATCCAGTGCCCAGTGCCAGTTCCTGTCTGTTGCATGTTTTATGTTTCGCAGAAACCCAATATCAAATGGAGTCCAAACGCGATAAAAATGGACGGATAATTATTTTGGAATATTTGTGATTTTTGGGAAGTAAAATCAACGCGAAACAGTGTCCGGGGTGGCCACGAGACAAGGGGGCCGCGCCCCAGGGAGGCAGGCGCGCCCTGGGCTCTCGTGGGCCACCCGTAAGGCAATTGATGCTCTTCTTTTGGCGCAAGAAAGATAATTTTATGAGAAAGATCTAGGCGAAAGATTCGCCCCAATCGGAGTTACGGATCTCCAGATATAAAGGAAACAGTGAAGGGGTAGAATCAGGGAACGCAGAAACAGAGATATAGACCCAATCTCGGAGGGGCTCTCGCCCCTCCCACACCATGGGAGCCAAGGACCAGAGGGTAAACCCTTCTCCCATATAGGGAGGAGGTCAAGGAAGAAGAAGAAGAAGGGGGGCCCTCTCCCCCTTGCTTCCGGTGGCACCGGAGCACTGCCGGGGGCCATCATCATCACCGCGATCTTCACCAACACCACCGTCATCTTCACCAACATCTCCATCACCTTCCCCCTTCTATATTCAGCGGTCCACTCTCCCGCAACCCTCTGTACCCTCTACTTGAACATGGTGCTTTATGCTTCATATTATTTTCCAATGATGTGTTGCCATCCTATGATGTCTGAGTAGATTTTCGTTGTCCTATCGGTGATTGATGAATTTCTATGATTGGTTTGAGTTGCATGTTTTATTATTGGTGTTGTCCTATTGTGCCCTCCATGTCGCGCAAGCGTGAGGGATTCCCACTGTAGGGTTTGCAATATGTTTATGATTTGCTTATGGTGGGTTGCGTGAGTGACTGAAACACAAACCCGAGTAAGTAGGTTGTTTGCGTATGGGATAAAAGGGGACTTGATGCTTAATGCTATGGTTGGGTTTTACCTTAATGAATCTTTAGTAGTTGCGGATGCTTGCTAGAGTTCCAATCATAAGTTCATATGATCCAAGTAGAGAAAGTATGTTAGCTTATGCCTCTCCCTCAAATAGAATTGCAATAGTGATTACCGGTCTAGTAACGTAGTCAATTGCTTAGGGACAATTTCACAACTCCTACCACCACTTTTCCACACTCGCTATATTTACTTTCTTGCTTCTTTATTTAAACAGCCCCTAGTTTTTATTTTGCGTGCTCTTTATTATCTTGCAAACCTATCCAACAACACCTACAAAGTACTTCTAGTTTCATACTTGTTCTAGGTAAAGCGAACGTCAAGCGTGCGTAGAGTCGTATCAGTGGCCGATAGGACTTGAGAGAGTATTTGTTCTACCTTTAGCTCCTCGTTGTGTTCGACACTCTTACTTATCGAAAGAGGCTACAACTATCCCGTATACTTGCGGGTTATCATAAACCAATAGGAATGTATGCAAATGACAGTGTGCTCTCCAGCAGGTGCTTTTTAATAAGAAGGGTGATGACTCATCATAAAAGTAATTAGATAGGCACTTCGCAGAGGGAAGCAGGGATTTGTAGAGGTGCCAGAGCTCGATTTTAAAATAGAGAATGAATAACATTTTGAGCGGCATACTTTCACTGTCAACGCAACAACTATGAGATGGCTGTATCTTCCAGACTACATGCATTATAGGCAGTTCCCAAACAGAATAGTAAAGGTTTATACTCCCCCAACCACCAACAAGCATCAATCCATGGCTTGCCCGAAACAACGAGTGCCTCCAACTAACAACATCCCTGGGGGAGTTTTGTTTAATTATTTTGATTTGCTTTGATCTTTTTGGATCATGGGACTGGGCATCCCGGTTACCGGCCCTTTCTTGTGAATGAGGAGCGGAGTCCACTCCTCTTGAGAATAACCCACCTAGCATGGAAGATATAGGCATCCCTAGTTGTAACATGAGCTGCTCGAGCATACAAAACCGAATTTCATTTGAAGGTTTGGAGTTTGGCACATACAAATTTACTTGGAACGGTAGGTAAATACCACATATAGGAAGGTATAGTGGACTCATATGGAACAACTTTGGGGTTTAAGGAGTTTGGATGCACAAGCAGTATTCCCGCTTAGTACAGGTGAAGGCTAGCAAAAGACTGGGAAGCGACCAACTGGGAGAGTGACAACAGTCATGAACATGCATTAAAATTAATTTACACCGAGTACAAGCATGAGTAGGATATAACCCACCATGAACATAAATATCATGAAGGCTATGTTGATTTTTTTCAACTACATGTGTGAACATGTGCCAAGTCGAGTCACTCAATTAATTCAAAGGAGGATACCATCCCATCATACCACATCATAATCATTCTAATAGCATGTTGGCACGCAAGGTAAACCATTATAACTCGAAGCTAATCAAGCATGGCACAAGCAACTATAATCTCTAAATGTCATTGCAAATATGTTTACTTCATAACAAGCTGACTCAGGAACGATGAACTCATCATATTTACAAAAACAAGAGAGGTCGAGTTCATACCAGCTTTTCTCATTCCAATAAGTCCATCATATATCGTCATTATTGCCTTTCACTTGCACGACCGAACGATGTGTATAATAATAAGAGTGCACATGCATTGGACTAAGCTGGAATCTGCAAGCATTCAACTCAAAAGAGAAGACAAGTATTATGGGCTCTAAATTAAATAAACAATCATGCATATGAGAGCCACTAAGCATTTTCAATATGGTCTTCTCGACCCCCAAAGGAAAGAAAAGAAAAGAAAACTATTTACACGGGAAAGCTCCCAACAAGAAAGAAGAAGAACTAGAAATCTTTTTGGGTTTTCATTTTAATTCTACTACAAGCATGGAAATTAAACTAACTATTTTTTTTGTTTTTTCTTAAGGTTTATCAAGCACACAAGAAGAAAGCTAGAAAAAGAAATTTAAACTAGCACGGATAATACAATGAAAGAGTATGAGCACCGACGACTAGTGTGTGAACATGAATGTAAAGTCGGTGAGAAATACGTACTCCCCCAAGCTTAGGCTTTTGTCCTAAGTTGGTCTAATACCAAGGACCTCCGCTACTCTCCCTGGTGTAATGGGAGGTGTAATCAGGATACCACTAACTATTCATCTTCGGATCCCATTGGACAGATGATGCACGATAAGGGTCCAGTTCAGGTTCAGGCTCGGGTTCTGGAGTAAAAGCTTGGGCTCGATGGTTGTTCACCGCTTCCGGCGTAACAAGAATTTTTTTGCAAGCAAATCAAACAACAGAGGCGCAGGCAAAATAATAATCTCAAAGTGTTTCTTATTAAATCTAAGTTTATACAAGAGCATCCTATCTTCGTTGTCAACAATAAACTTGTGTGCTACCATGCTCTTGTAATCTAAAATGTGAGGAGGCAATATTGTCTCCTCTTCCTCATGGTGCCTAATGGGTATCTGAAAATGTGTAGCAAGACGTGCAACATAGATACCTCCAAAAATGGGGCCTTTTGTACGACTCAGGGCTAGCCGTTTAGCAACGACGGCACCCATACTAAAAGTATTGTCTCCAAGCAAAGCATTTTGAAGAATGATAATATCAGGAACACTTAAGTTTCCACTATTTCTGCGACCAGTCAAGCATCTACTAGCAAACATGGCAAAGTAGCGTAAAATAGGAAAGTGTATGCTAGAGACTTTTGCCTCGGAACCCTTCCTTGGTTCCCCTACAGCGATAGTATTAACAAAGCCATCCACATCTTTACAATGGGGTTCCTCTAATTCTCCCTCATAAGGTATCCTACACACTACGCAAAAAATACGTAAAGACATTTATCTGAATTCATCATATAAATGAAATGATACTGTAGGCGGTGACTTCTTAGGATAATAATAAAAGTTTTGCATGAAAGTATTGGTGAGTAAGAGATACAGATCGATCCGGTCATTGATGAAACCGGTGAGGCTTGTAGTCTCAATCAAAGAATAAAAATCTTCATGAATTCCGGCTTCTTTCAAGAAATCATTGCATGTCCATTCACACGACCGTACTTCCACTAAGTGAGGAAGATTATATTTGGCTATTTCCTTCTCTTTGGCTTGTTTCTCCTGAGAGCCTTGGCTAGAAGAGCGCCTTAAAATTTCCTTAACATTTTCTGAAAATTTCTGAAATTTTAGTAACTTCAAAATAAAAATGCATAAAACTGAACAAGATTGATAGCAACTACTCCTACAAGTGCCTAGAGCCTACATCATGCATTGGAATTGCTTGGGACCTCAAAATTTTAACATGCAAGCTCAAGAACATGGTCACCTATGCAGCAAAAATTTGCAATGAATAAAGCACTAGAACAAAAACTAATTGGACCAATGGAGGAGTCACATACCAAGCAACAATCTCCCAAAGCAGTTTTGTGAATGGAGCTTTGGGCAAGGAGATCGAAAATTGCAGCAAAACGAGCTAGAACTCGTGCTTGAGATGGATGGGGATTTTTTTGGGTGGAAGATGAAGTGTGTGGGTGCTGGCGTAAGTGGAGGGGGCCACCAGGGGCCCACAAGACAGGGGGCGCGCCCTCCACTCTCGTGGCCTGGTGCTTGCCCCTCCTGCAGTGATTTTAGTGCCTAAAATCCTCAAATATTCCAGAAAAAATCATACTAAATTTGTAGGGCATTTGGAGCACTTTTATTTTCGGACTATTTTTTAATGCACGGATAATTCAAAAAATAGACGGATAATACTATTTTTGCTTTATTTAATCTAAATAACAGAAAGTAAAAAGAGGGTATAGAAGGTTGTGCTTTCTAGTTTCATCCATCTCATGATCATCATAATGAATCCACTAACAAGGTTGATCAAGTCTTGTTAACAAACTCATTCCGAATAACACGGAACCGGAGAAATTTCGAATAACACTAAGTTACCTCAACAGGGATATGAAAATCCCCAACAATAAGAATATCATACTTTTTCATGACAGTAGGGAGAGGAAATTCAAAACCTCCAAAAATAATAGTTGGAACTCTTTCAATAGAATTAATGCTATGAACTTGAGATTGTTTCCTCGGAAAGTGTACCGTATGCTCATTACCATTAAC
Source organism: Triticum timopheevii (assembly GCA_963921465.1). Lineage (NCBI taxonomy): Eukaryota > Viridiplantae > Streptophyta > Magnoliopsida > Poales > Poaceae > Triticum > Triticum timopheevii. The sequence continues at coordinate 578,217,021 of OY997268.1, forward strand.
ATGAAAAGTGACATTGCCTTTGTTGCAATCAATAACAGCCCCTGCAGTGTTCAAAAAAGGTCGAACAAGGATAATAGACATACTATCGTCCTCGAGAATATCAAGAATAACAAAGTCTGTTAAGATAGTGACATTTGCAACCACAACAGGCACATCCTCACAAATACCGACAGGTATAGCAGTTGATTTATCAGCCATTTGCAAAGATATTTCAGTAGGTGTCAACTTATTCAATTCAAGTCTACGATATAAAGAGAGAGGCATAACACTAACACCGGCTCCAAGATCACATAAAGCAGTTCTAACATAATTTCTTTTAATGGAGCATGGTATAGTTGGTACCCCCGGATCTCCAAGTTTCTTTGGTATTCCACCCTTAAAAGTGTAATTAGCAAGCATGGTGGAAATTTCAGCTTCCGGCATCTTTCTTTTGTTTGTGATGATATCCTTCATATACTTAGCATAAGGATTTACTTTCAGCATATCAGTTAAACGCATACGTAAGAAAATAGGTCTAATCATTTCAGCAAAACGCTCAAAATCCTCATCATCCTTTGACTTGGATGGTTTAGAAGGAAAGGGCATGGGTTTCTGAAGCCATGGTTCTCTTCCTTTACCATGCTTCCTAGCAACAAAATCTCTCTTATCATAACATTGATTCTTTGATTGTGGGTTATCAAGATCAACCACAGGTTCAATCTCATTGTTTTTGCTAGGTTGAGCATCAACATAAACATTATCATTAACATTATCACTAGGTTCATGTTCATCACCTGATTGAGTTTCAGCATCAGAAATAGAAATATCATTGGGATTCTCAGTTGTGTCTACAGTGAGTTCACTAGAAGCATGCAAAGTCCTATCGTTTTTCTTTTTCTTCTTTTTGGAAGAACTAGGTGCCTCTAAATTATTTCTCTAAGAATCTTGCTTGATTCTCTTAGGGTGGCCTTCAAGATACAAAGGTTCCTGAGTCATTCTACCAGTTCTAGTAGCCACTCTAACAGCAAAGTCATTTTTATTATTTAATTCCTCAGGCAAATCATTTTGAGCTTTAAGTACTTGCTCAGCTTAAGTAGCAACCATGGAAGCATATTTGCTAACGAGGTGAAGTTCATCTTTAACTCTAGCCAGATTATCACTTACACGTCCTATCTCGAAAGCATTATTCTTTAACTCTCTACCAACATAAGCATTAAAACTTTCTTGTCTAGCCATAAAGTCATCAAATTCATCTAAGCATGGGCTATGAAATTTAGTAGAGGGGATTTCAACTTTATCATATCTATAGAGAGAATTTACCTTTACTACATGTGTCGGGTTATCAAGACAATATGGTTCTTCAACATGTGGTATATTAAGACCATGTATTTCTTCAATAGGAGGTAAATTCTTAACATCTTCAGCTTTAATACCTTTTTCTTTCATTGATTTCTTTGCCTCTTGCATATCTTCAGGACTGAGAAATAAAACACCTCTCTTCTTCGGAGTGGGTTTAGGAACAGGCTCGGGAATTGGCTCAATTGGTTCAGGAATTGCTTCAGGTATTGGCTCGGGAAGAGTCCAATTATTTTCATTGGTCAACATATTATTCAATAATATTTCAGCTTCGTCGACTGTTCTTTCCCTGAAAACACAACTAGCACAACTATCCAAGTAGTCCTTGGAAGCATCGGTTAGTCCATTATAAAAGATATCAAGTATTTCATTTTTCTTAAGAGGGTGATCAGGCAAAGCATTAAGTAACCGGAGAAGCCTCCCCCAAGCTTGTGGAAGACTCTCTTCTTTGATTTGCACAAAATTATATATTTCCCGCAAGGCAGCTTGTTTCTTATGAGCAGGGAAATATTTAGCGGAGAAGTAATAAATCATATCCTGGGGACTACACACACAACCAGGAGCAAGAGAATTATACCAAGTCTTAGCATCACCCTTTAATGAGAACGGAAATATCTTAAGGATATAAAAATAGTGAGACTTCTCATCATTAGTAAATAGGGTAGCTATATCATTCAACTTGGTAAGATGTGCCAGAACAGTTTCAGATTCAAGGCCATAAAAAGGATTAGATTCAACTAAAGTAATAATTTCAGGATCAACAGAGAATTCATAATCCTTATCAGTAACACAGATAGGTGAAGTAGCAAAAGCAGGGCCGGGTTTCATTCTAGCATTAAGAGACTGCTGCTTCCATTTAGCTAATAATTTCTTAAGATCATATCTATCATTGCAAGCAAAGATTTCCCTAGCAGCTTCTTCATTCATAACATAATCCTTAGGAACAACAGGCAATACATAATCATTGGGAGAACCTTCATCATCCCAATCATCAATAATAGCATCTTCAATATTTTCATTCCCCCTAACTCTAGCAAGTTGTTCATCAAGAAATTCACCTAATGGCAAAGTAGTATCACGCACAGAAGTAGCTTCATCATGCATTGCAGAAGTGGCATCATCAATAACATGCAACATATCAGAATTCATAGCAGTAGCAGGTTTAGGTGTCGCAAGCCTACTAATAACGGAAGGAGAATCTAGTGCAGAGCTAGATGGCAGTTCCTTACCTCCCCTTGTAGTTGAGGGCAAAATCTTGGTTTTAGCGTCTTTCAAGTTCTTCATAGTGATGAACAGATATAAATCCCAAGTGACTCAGAGAATAGAGCTATGCTCCCTGGCAACGGCGCCAAAAATTAGTCTTGATAACCCACAAGTGTAGGGGATCGCAACAACTTTCGAGGGTGAAGTACAACCCAAATTTATTGATTCGACACAAGGGGAGCCAAAGAATACTCTTGAGTATTAGCAGTTGAGTTGTCAATTCAACCACACCTGGATAACTTAATATCTGTAGCAAAGTATTTAGTAGCAAAGTAGTATGATAATAAAGGTAACGGTAGCAAAAGTAAAGATAAATGTTTTGGGGTTTTTGTAGCAGTTGTAACAGTAGCAACGAAAAAGTAAATAAGCGAAGAACAATATATGAAAAGCTCGTAGGCAATGGATCAGTGATGGATAATTATGTCGGATGCGATTCCTCATGTAATAGCTATAACATAGGGTGACACAGAACTAGCTCCAGTTCATCAATGTAATGTAGGCATGTATTCCGTAAATAGTCATGCGTGCTTATGGAAAAGAACTTGCATGACATCTTTTGTCCTACCCTCTCGTGGCAGCGGGGTCCTAGCGGAAACTAACGGATATTAAGGCCTCCTTTTAATAGAGAACCGGACCAAAGCATTAACACATAGTGAATACATGAACTCCTCAAACTACGGTCATCGCCGAGAAGTATCCCGATTATTGTCACCTCGGGGTTGTCAGATCATAACACACAATAGGTGACTATAGACTTGCAAGATAGGATCAAGAACACACATATATTCCTGAAAATATAATAGGTTCGGATCTGAAATCATGGCACTCGGGCCCTAGTGACAAGCATTAAGCATAGCAAAGTCATAGCAACATCAATCTCAGAACATAGTGGATACTAGGGATCAAACCCTAACAAAACTAACTTGATTACATGGTAAATCTCATCCAACCCATCACCGTCCAGCAAGCCTACGATGGAATTACTCACGCACGGCGGTGAGCATCATGAAATTGGTGATGGAAGATGGTTGATGATGACGACGACGATGAATCCCCCTCTCCGGAGCCTCAAACGAACTCCAGACCAGCCCCCCCGAGAGAGATTAGGGCTTGGTGGCGGCTTCGTGTCGTAAAACGCGATGAAACTTTCTCTTTGATTTTTTTCTCCACGAGGCGGAATATATGGAATTGGAGTTGAGGTCGGTGGAGGTCCAGGGGCCCCACGAGATAGGGGGGCGTGCCCTACAGGGGGGGTGCGCCCCCTGTCTCATGGACAGGCCCTAGGCCCCTGATGTATTTCTTTCGCCCAGAAATTCTTATTAATGCCAAAAAGTACCTCTGCGGATTTTTAGGACATTCTGAGAACTTTTCTTTTCTACACATAAAACAACATCATGGCAGTTCTGCTGAAAACAGCGTCAGTCCAGGTTAGTTTCATTCAAATCATGCAAGTTAGAGTCCAAAACAAGGGCAAAAGTGTTTGGAAAAGTAGATACGTTGGAGATGTATCAACGTCGAGTTGGGCATCTGGCGCGTATCTCGGAGGAAGGAGATGTGGTCTTCAATCACCGTCGAGCCGTCCCAGTCGCCGCCCTTCTCGCGCGCCATGGCTTCAGGCGGGGCTGCGAAGGGAGGAGGAGCACGGCGGCATCACCACGGCAAGCACGGAGCGGCGACAGTAGCAATGGCGGAGAGAGCAAGAGGAGGAAGAGAGTGTGGGAGGGGGCGCGCGTGCTCCGCCGCACCCCTCCCTCCCCCTACTTATAGCCCTCGGGCTACGAAGCCGAGGGGGTGGGACGTGGGATCATGGGATTAACTGCGCCCACGACCCCACGCCCCCCGATTACCGCGCAAACTTACTGCGCCTTGAACGCTCGTGGGAATCGCAACCGCCCACCTTGGCACAGCGGATCCACCCGCGTGCCAAGGCCCGGTAGTGGCGGGCCCGGCCCACCATCACGTCCCATTGGGAGTGTGGGGTGGCAGGCTGGCCGGGCTGGCGAGCGCCGCATGGCATGCTTGTGGCGGGCGGCGACCCTGGGAAGCTTAGCAGGCGCGCCACCTGTTTCCCCGCCTTGGAGTTCAATATCGGCCGACGATCCCGCCTTGTCAAAGCCAACTCCAGCAGTCGACGCACCGCAAGGCAGATCGAACATTCTCCCGGAGCTCGGTGAGGGGGGAAGCCGTTGAGACTTCGCGGCCCCTCGACCACCACGCCTCACCGGCTTCGGGGACTACTGTCAGAGAAATGGGCCACGAGTAGCCTCACCCGAGTCCTTGAACATGTCAAAACTTTGGGCCCGCTTCGCCCCGCAGTATCCCAAGCTGAAGGTCCGGCCTCCGGGGGCCGGCTGGCTCAACAGCCGGCCACCGAAGGACGGCCAACCACCAGCAGACGGCACCATGAGCGGCCGGCTCCAGTCAGCCGGCCTCTAGAGAGGACGGCGTCGTGCAGGCGGCCACCTGGTGCCCTCAGAGTCTGTGCCCCCATCAAGAGGACGAGATAGGGCGTGGCAACAGTGAAGCCCCTCACCCCCAAATCTTGGGTTGGGCATGGCCACAGTGCCCCGTACAGGCGGAGATCTCCGCACCACGTGGCACTGTTGCCACTCCCCCCTGACGTCATTCTGGACAGGCGGAGCCCTGTTCCCCATGACGACTTGTCGGTACGGCCTGCAGGCTGCGGGCCCTATCGGGCAGTGACGTCTCGGAAGACGATGGATGGTGAACCAGTCGGACCTGGGGAAGGCCGGCCTCCAGCAGGCGGCCATCCCTTCCCCCGAAGCAAGTGCACCATTAACCTGATGAGACCAGGTGTGGCTACAGCGATCTCCCACCAGGCGGCGGGACTTTAGCCACACTGAGCTGACCAAGCCCGCATCATAGGCAGCACGGCTATAGTGAGCAGCCACCGACCAGACCCGCCAGCGGCGGGAGCGGCCTGTCGGCTCCGTACCAGACCAGCCGGCGGGGCCCACCACGCGGCGGGCCCCAATAGTTGGCGGAGAAGCCGGAGGCCGGAGACACTGACAGCCAGGCCCAGCACCCGGCCAGATTACCATTGTACCCCTGGGGGGTAGGCCTATATAAACCCCCCAGGGCACCCATGCAAAGGGGTCTCCACTCCATTAGAACTAGTCACTCCCCTGGAGCAGGAGAGAGCTAGCCTTGCCTTCTCCTACCTCTAGCATACAGCTCAAGGAGCACCTTTGTATCACTTGTGCCTTACTGGTCATGCGGAGACCCCACAGAGCAGGACTAGGGGTGTTATCTCCTTGGAGAGCCCCGAACCTGGGTAAAGTACACCGACATTCATGTCTACGCCTCATCCCACTTCCAGGAACCGGCGATGTTCTACTCGCTCCCACCATGATAAGCCATCCATTGGCATATGTCGCACCCAACCCCCGACACGCGCGCCCCCCTCTGATCCGAATTGGACAAGGGGTACAACCCTCTTTTCCTTCTCCCTCTTCCCCTCTTTCCTTCCCTCCTACTTCGGGAAGGAAAGGGAAATCCTACTATGACTTGGGAGTCCTAGTAGGACTCCCCACACTTGGCGTGCCCCCTCTAGGGCCGGCCTCTCCCTCCCTCCTTTATATACGGTGGCAGGGGGCACCTCTAGACACAACAATTGATCATTGATCTCTTAGCCGTATGCGGTGCCCCCCTCCACCATATTCCACCTCGGTAATATCGTAGCGGTGCTTAGGCGAAGCCCTGCATCGGTAGCATCATCAACATCGTCATCACGCCGTCGTGCTGACGGAACTCTCCCGCAAAGCTCTGTTGGATCAGAGTTCATGGGACGTCATCGAGCTGAACATGTGCTGAACTCGGAGGTGTCGTACGTTCGGTACTTGGATCGGTCGGATCGCGAAGACGTACGACTACATCAACCGCGTTGTGCTAACGCTTCTGCTTTCGGTCTACGAGGGTACGTGGACAATACTCTCCCCTCTCATTGCTATGCATCACCATGATCTTGCGTGTGGGTAGGATTTTTTTTAAATTAATACGTTCCCTAACAGTGGTATCAGAGCCAGGTTTATGCGTAGATGTTATATGCACGAGTAGAACACAAGTGAGTTATGGGCGATACAAGTCATACTGCTTACCAGCATGTCATACTTCGGTTCGGCGGTATTGTTGGATGAAGCGGCCCGGACCAACATTATGCGTACGCTTACGCGAGACTGGTTCCATCGACGTGCTTTGCACATAGGTGGCTGGCGGGTGTTAGTTTCTCCAACTTTAGTTGAACTGAGTGTGGCTACGCCCAGTCCTTGAGAAGGTTAAAACAACACTAACTTGACGAAATATCGTTGTGGTTTTGATGCGTAGGTAAGAACGGTTCTTGCTCAGCCCGTAGCAGCCACGTAAAACTTGCAACAACAAAGTAGAGGACGTCTAACTTGTTTTTGCAGGGCTTGTTGTGATGTGATATGGTCAAGACGTGATGAGATATAAGTTGTTGTATGAGATGATCATGTTTTGTTGAAGTTATCGGCAACTGGCAGAAGCCTTATGGTTGTCTCTTTATTGCATAAGATGCAAGCGCCAAATAATTGCTTTACTTTATCGCTATGCGATAGCAATAGTTGCAAGAGCAATAGTTGGCGAGACGACCATGTGACGACACATTGATATAGATCAAAATGATGGAGATCATGGTGTCATGCCGGTGACGATGGAGATCATTACGATGCTTTGGAGATGGAGATCAAAGGCACAAGATGATGATGGCCATATCGTGTCACATATTTTGATTGCATATGATGTTTATCTTTTATACATCTTATTTTGCTTAGTTCGACGGTAGCTTTATAAGATGATCCCTTACTAAAATTTCAAGGTATAAGTGTTCTCCCTGAGTATGCACCGTTGCCAAAGTTCGTCGTGCCGAGACACCACGTGATGATCGGGTGTGATAAGCTCTACGTTCATCTACAACGGGTGCAAGCCAGTTTTGCACACGCAGAATACTCGGGTTAAACTTGACGAGCCTAGCATATGCAGATATGGCCTCAGAACACTGGAGACCGAAAGGTCGAGCGTGAATCATATAGTAGATATGGTCAACAAAGTGATGTTCACCATTGAAAACTACTCCATCTCACGTGATGATCGGACATGGTTTAGTTGATTTGGATCACGTGATCACTTAGATGATTAGAGGGATGTCTATCTAAGTGGGAGTTCTTAAGTAATATGATTAATTGAACTTTAATTTATTATGAACTTAGTCCTGATAGTATTTTGCAAATTATGTTGTAGATCAATAGCTCGCGTTGTTGCTTCCCTATGTTTTATATGTGTTCCTAGAGAAAACTAAGTTGAAAGATGATAGTAGCAATGATGCGGACTGGGTCCGTGATCTGAGGTTTATCCTCATTGCTGCATAGAAGAATTATGTCCTTGATGCACCGCTAGGTGACAGACCTATTGCAGGAGCAGATGCAGACATTATGAACATTTGGCTAGCTCAATATGATAACTACTTGATAGTTTAGTGCACCATGCTTTACGGCATAGAATCGGGAATTCAAGGACGTTTTGAACGTCATGGACCATATGAGATGTTCCAAGAGTTGAAGTTAATATTTCAAGCAAATACCCGAGTTGAGAGATATGAAGTCTCTAACAAGTTCTATAGCTAAAAGATGGAGGAGAATAGCTCAAGCAGTGAGCATGTGCTCAGATTGTCTGGGTACTACAATCACTTGAATCAAGTGGGAGTTAATCTTCCAGATAAGATAGTGATTGATAGAGTTCTCTAGTGACCATCACGAAGTTACTGGAACTTTGTGATGAACTATAGTATGCAAGGGATGATGAAAACGATTCCCGAGATCTTCGTAATGTTGAAATCGATGAAGGTAGAAATCAAGAAAGAGCATCAAGTGTTGATGATTGACAAGACCACTAGTTTCAAGAAAAGGTCAAAGGGAAAGAAAGGGAACTTCAAGCAGAATGGCAAGAAAGTTGTCACTCCGGTGAAGAAGCCCAAAGCTGGACCAAAGCCTGAAACTGAGTGTTTCTACTACAAAGGAAATGGTCACTAGAAGCAGAAATACCCTGAATATTTGGTGGATAAGTAGTATGGCAAAGTGAACAAGGGTATATTTGATATACAGGTTATTGATGTGTACCTTACTAGTGTTTATAGTAGCCCCTGAGTATTTGATACTTGTTCGGTTGCTAAGATTAGTAACTCGAAACAAGAGTTACTGAATAAACAGAGACTAGTTGAGGGGGAAGTGACGATGAGTGTTGGAAGTAGTTCCAAGATTGATATGATCATCATCGCACACTCCCTATACTTTTGGGATTAGTGTTAAACCTAAATAAATGTTATTTGGCGTTTGTGTTGAGCATGAATATGATTTGATCATGTTTATTGCAATACAGTTATTCATTTAAAGTCATAGAGTAATTGTTGTTCAGTTTACATGAATAAAACCTTCGATGGTCATACACCCAATGAAAATAGTTTGTTCGATCTCGATCGTAGTGATACACATATTCATAATATTGATGCCAAAAGACGCAAAGTTGATAATGATAGTGCAACTTATTTGTGGCACTGCCGTTTGGGACATATCGGTGTAAAGCACATGAAGAAATTCCATTAAGATGGACTTTTGGAATCACTTGGTTATGAATCATTTGATGCTTGCGAACCGTGCCTTTTGGGCAAGATGACTAAAACTTCGTTCTCCGGAACAATGGAACGATCTACTGACTTGTTGGAAATAATACATACCGATGTATGCAGTCCAATGAGTGTTGATGCTCGTGGTAGGTATCGTTATTTTCTGACCTTCATAGATGATTTGAGCAGATATGGGTATATCTACTTAATGAAACACAAGTCTGAAACATTTGAAAAAGTTCAAAGAATTTCAGAGTGAAGTGGAGAATCATCGTAACAAGAAAATAAAGTTTCTACGATCTGATCGTGGAGGAGAATATTTGAGTTACGAGTTTGGCCTTCATTTAAAACAATGTGGAATAGTTTCACAGCTCACGCCACATGGAACACCATAGCGTAATGGTGTGTCCGAATGTCGTAACCGCACTTTATTGGATATGGTGCGATCTATGATGTAACTTACCGATTTACCATTGTCGTATTGGGGTTATGCATTAGAGACAGCCACATTCACTATAAATAGGGCACCATCAAAATCCGTTGAGACGACGCCTTATGAACTGTGGTTTGGCAAGAAACCAAAGTTGTCGTTTCTTAAAGTTTGGGGGCTGCGATGCTTATGTGAAAAAATTTCAACCTGATAAGCTCGAACCCAAATCGGAGAAGTGCGTCTTCATAGAATACCCAAAGGAAACTGTTGGGTACACCTTCTATCACAGATCCGAAGGCAAGATATTCGTTGCTAAGATGGATCCTTTCTAGAGAAGGGGTTTCTCTCGAAAGAAGTGAGTGGGAGGAAAGTAGAGCTTGATAAGGTAATTGTACCTTCTCACGAATTGGAAAGTAGTTCATCACAAAAATCAGTTCCAGTGATTTCTACACCAATTAGTGAGGAAGCTAATGATGATGATCATGAAACTTCAGATCAAGTTACTACAGAACCCCGTAGGCCTTCCAAAGTACAGTCCGCACCAGAGTGGTACGGTAATCCTGTTCTGGAAGTCATGTTACTAGACCATGATGAACCTACGAACTATGAGGAAGCGATGATGAGCCCAGATTACGTGAAATGGCTTGAGATCTGAGATGGGATCCATGTATGAGAACAAAGTATGGACTTTGGTGGAGTTGCCTGATGATCGGCAAGCCATATTGTATAAATGGATCTTCAAGAGGAAGACAGACGCTTGTAGTAGTGTTACTATCCACAAAGCTCGACTTGTCGCAAAAAGTTTTTTGACAAGTTCAAGGTGTTGAATACGATGCGATTTTCTCGCTCGTATTGATGCTTAAGTCTGTCCGAATCATGTTAGCAATTGCCATATTTTATGAAATCTGGCAAATGGATGTCAAAACTGCATTCCTTAATGGATTTATTAAAGAAGAGTAGTATATGATACAAGCAGAAGGTTTTGTCAATCCTAAAGGTGCTAACAAAATGTGCAAGCTCCAGCGATCCATCTATGGACTGGTGCAAGCATCTCGGAGTTTGAATATACGCTTTGATGAGTTGATCAAAGCATATGGTTTTATACAGACTTTTGGAGAAGCTTGTATTTACAGGAAAGTGAGTGGGAGCACTACAACATTTCTGATAAAATATATGTGAATGCCATATTGTTGATCAGAAATAATGTAGAATCTTCAAGAAAGCATAAAGGAGTATTTGAAAGGAGTTTTTCAAAGAAGGACCTCGGTGAAGTTGCTTACGCATTAAGCATCAAGATCTATAGAGATAGATCAAGACGCTTGATAAGATTTTTCAATGGGAACATACCTTGATAAATTTTTGAAGTAGTTCAAAATGGAACAGTCAAAGAAGAAGTTCTTGCTTGTGTTGCAAAGGTGTGAAATTGAGTAGGACTTAAATCCTGACCACAGCAGAAAATAGAAAGAGAATGAAAGTCATTCCCTATGCCTCAGTCGTACGTTCTATAAAGTATGTTATGCTGTGCAGCAGACCTATTGTATACCTTGATCTGAGTTTGGCAAGGGAGTACAATTTTGATCTAGGAGTAGATCACCGGACAATGGTCAAGAATATCCTTAGTGAGGACCAAGGAGATGTTTCTCGATTATGGAGGTGATAAAAGAGCTCATCGTAAAGAGTTACATCGATGCAAGCTTTTACACCGATCCAGATAACTCTAAGTCTCAATCTGGATACATATTCAAAGTGGGAGCAATTAGCTAGAGTAGCTTCGTGCAGAGCATTGTAGACATAGAATATTTGCAAAATACATACGGCTCTGAATGTGACAGACCCGTTTACTAAACTTCTCTCACGAACAAAACATGATCATACCTTAGTACTCTTTGGGTGTTAATCACATAGCAATGTGAACTAGATTATTGACTCTAGTAAACCCTTTGGGTGTTGATCACATGACGATGTGAACTATGGGTATTAATCACATACAGATGTGAAAACTGGTGTTAAATCATATGATGATGTGAACTAGATTATTGACTCTAGTGCAAGTGGGAGACTGAAGGAAATATGCCCTAGAGGCAATAATAAAGTTATTATTTATTTCCTTATTTCATGATAAATGTTTATTATTCATGCTACAATTGTATTAACCAGAAACTTAGTGCATGTGTGAATACATAGACAAACAAAGTGTCACTAGTATGCCTCTACTTTACTAGCTCGTTGAATCAAGGCTGGTTAAGTTTCCTAGCCATAGACATGAGTTGTCATTTGATTAACGGGGTCACATCATTAGGAGAATGATGCGATTGACTTGACCCATTTCGTTAGCTTAGCACTTGATCGTTTAGTATGTCGCTATTGCTTCCTTCATAACTTATGCATGTTCCTATGACTATGAGATTATGCAACTCCTATTTACCGGAGGAACACTTTGTGTGCTACCAAATGTCACAACGTAACTGGGTGATTATAAAGGTGCTCTACAGGTGTCTCCGAAGGTACTTGTTGAGTTGGCGCATTTCGAGATTAGGATTTGTCACTCCGATTGTCGGAGAGGTATCTCTGGGCCCTCTCGGTAATGCACATCACTATAAGCCTTGCAAGCAATGTGACTAATGAGTTAGTTGCGGGATGATGTCTTACATAACGAGTAAAGAGACTTGCCGGTAACGAGATTGAACTAGGTATTGAGATACCGACGATCGAATCTCGGGCAAGTAAAATACCGATGACAAAGGGAACAACGTATGTTGTTATGCGGTTTGACCGATAAAGATCTTCGTAGAATATGTGGGAACCAATATGAGCATCCAGGTTCCGCTATTGGTTATTGACCGGAGACGTGTCTCGGTCATGTCTACATAGTTCTCGAACCTGTAGGGTCCGCACGCTTAAAGTTCGGTGACGATTTATATTATGAGTTATGTGTTTTGATGTACTGAAGGTAGTTCGGAGTCCCGGATGAGATCGGGGACATGACGAGGAGTCTCGAAATGTTCGAGACGTAAAGATCGATATATTGGATGACTGTATTCGGACATCGGAAAGGTTCCGAGTGATTCGGGTATTTTCGGAGTACCGGGGAGTTACGGGAATTCACCGGGAGAAGTATTGGGCCATACGGGAATAGAGGAGAGAGGCCAAAAGGAAGGAGGCGCGCGCCCCCCCTCTGGTCCAAATTGGACAAGGGATGCAGCCCCCTTTTCCTTCTCCCTCTTCCCCTCTTTCCTTCTCTCCTACTCCGGGAAGGAAAGGGGAATCCTACTAGGAGTTGGGAGTCCTAGTAGGACTCCCCACACTTGGCGCGCCCCCTCTAGGGCTGGCCTCTCCCTCCCTCCTTTATATACGGGGGCAGGGGGCACCTCTAGACACAACAATTGATCATTGATCTCTTAGCCGTGTGCGGTGCCCCCCTCCACCATATTCCACCTTGGTAATATCGTAGCGGTGCTTAGGCGAAGCCCTGCGTCGGTAGCATCATCAACACCGTCATCACGCTGTCGTGCTGACGGAACTCTCCCGCAAAGCTCTGCTGGATCGGAGTTCGTGGGACGTCATCGAGCTGAACATGTGCTGAACTCGGAGGTGCCGTACGTTCGGTACTTGAATCGGTCGGATCGTGAAGACGTACGGCTACATCAACCGCGTTGTGCTAACGCTTCCGCTTTCGGTCTACGAGGGTACGTGGACAATACTCTCCCCTCTCGTTGCTATGCATCACCATGATCTTGCGTGTGCGTAGGATTTTTTTTGAAATTACTACGTTCCCCAACAATAATCTCATGCCTTCCAATGTACTTTCTCGCGCCCTCTTTTAGACCCCCAACAAAAGTTCCTAACCATTCTCGTTAGGACATCACAAACAGAAAACAGAAGCTTATAAACACCCATAATGTAAGTTGGGACAGCTTGGGCCACCGACTTAAGTAAAATCTCTCTGCCAGGTTGTGCAAGCCACCCATCTCCCCATTGGATTAACCTCTTCGTGATACTCGCGTGCAAATTTTGGAAACACCCCCTAGTCATTCACCCTTCTGGAGTAGGGAGCCCAAGTATTTCTCTTGGCAATAGTGACATTTAACACTACCCTAACATCCTCCTAGTTGGCCACTAGGCATTCTTGGCCAAACATAATTGAACATTTATTAGAATTCAGACTTTGTCCTGTGGCACTTCCATATAAGTCCAACACCCCTTTACCTTTACTGCTTGATCATGGGCACCTTCAGAAAATAACAATGTATGATCCGCAAATAGCAAATGTGAGATCCGAGGTGCTCTACGATTTTTTTTTTGATGGGAGTGATATTTCCAACATTAACCTCATGTTTCAAGATGGAAGATAGACCGACAGCAACAAATAAGAATAAGAATGGTGATAATGGGTCACCATGTCGTAGCCCTCGCGATGGGTGCAAACGAATCCAAGAGGGTTCCATTTAATTTAACTGAATACCTCATCGATGTGACACACGCCATTATCCAATCCACCCAACGATGAGAGAAACCCAACTTTCGCATCATTTGCTTTAAGAATTCCCAATCAACTCTATCATATGCTTTTGACAGATCTAACTTGTATGCACAAAAAACTCTTTGATGGACACGGGTCGTAGCAGCATGGGGTGCCGGTGATAGCATCAGATGTCCATGCTCCGCCCTGCAGCACGAGAGATAAGGTCAGAAACCCCATCTTGTAGTTTGAAATTTGCCAAGCTAATTCTCTCGAAAAATCATCGCCAATCCCCCAGCTCTCCTTCCACATCTTCGTAGAGATTAGTTCAGAAATCAAAGATGACATAACAGAAAGAAGGTGATTCTCTCTATGTAGTATGACGCGCATGTTTGCCATACTAAAAAAGTTTGCACTATGACATTTGTATTCGGGCGCGGTGTTCACGGCGTCCGCAGAGGCGGAGGGTACCTGAGCGTCGCCGTCAACGCTCAACAAGGCTTGGGCGGCATCGGCAAAGTTCCAACAAGGCCTGGGCTATGGCTGTGGTGGTTGGGAGCGGGAGATGGAGAGAATGAGGGCAGGATTGTGAAAATACGCTGGGCCACTCGTTCCCATTTCCTGAAGGTGACATTAGAAAAGGAAACACGAAAGGGACATAACAGTGATATCTACTCCTACTAGCAGTAGTAGTTTTCTGGAGCAGATATCGCGGTCGATTCAGGCCGTTTGATGGCATGGCATGGCATGCATGTAAAAATGTCAAGAGGCGCATCAAGCTGGGCGTAGAAAGAGAAAGGAAGCTCGACAGAGACGTTAGCATACCATAATGTCTCTTCTTTTTAATCAAATCCTGAGCCTGTGCCGAGCCGAGCTGGAAGTGTGACAGTCAGTGGCGCCCATGATTTTTGAGGATGATTACCGCTCTGGGCTCTGGGCTCTGGGGTTTGTAACGGAATCATTGCCGACAGAAAGGCACGCGGCTTCCAACGAAAAGCGCGCCCGCCTCTGGTCCACGGCGGAGCACCACTCCGGCTGCCTTCCTGCCTGCAGGTTAAACTATCCGGCCACCGCGCGCGCCGTGCATAATAAACAGCCACTGGAGACTGGACCAACCAGGGTTACCGATCGGCGTGGGCACTTACACATTACACACTCTTGATAATTGCTGGATCGGCGTACATGCCGGTACGTGCGCGGTACTGCACGACGGACGCAACGCAACCACCACCAGACCACCTAATCATCATACCAGGCATGTACCAGCACGTACACGCGTGGCGTATGTAATGTAAAATGTACGTACCCACCCTTGCTGCTACATGCTTGACGACGGACGGAGCAACGTCGCGGCCGCCATGCTGTGCTCCTTTCCAACGAAACGAAGGAGCAAAAAAGAGTGGGGAACAGCGGTCCGGACAGCGACCGAGCCCGCGTGCCGCCGATCGCCAGCGAGCCCGCCGGAGGAGGACACCCACCACCCATCTGCTCTGCCGCCCATACGCGGCCAGCGATCCACCCAAACCTGCCGCTGCGCTTTGCCTTTGCAGTGGCGCCTCGATCTGGGCCACACGCGCACCACGCCGCCCCGCCCTTTTCATAACCCGATCTCCACCATCATCATCTCCCGTCTCCCCTCACCCTAGGCTTGGACTTGGAGGTTTGACCCCTCCCTCACCCCCGGAAAGAAAGCAGTTTTTCCGCCTAGATTTCAGCATTTTCCCAGGTAAACCCCGCGTCCGCCCCGGCGCTGCGCTGCGCACCGGACCAACCCGACCGGACCGACGTCAATCGTCAGGCCATCGCCCGGCCGGCGCGCAAGTACCCGAGAAGTGGCAGTTGGCTCGCCGTGGCACCCGCACATTAACGCGCGCCACCCACCGCCACCTACTCACTCACCGGTTAACCCACTTTCTTTCTTTGGACTATACTTAGAGCTCATCACTGCCACTCTCCACCGGAGCCGATCCTCGCACGGAGGTAATGCGTGCCGTGCCGCCGCCGCTGCTGCAGTCGCCATGACCCCCGCCAGCCGATCCCTCGCGCTGCCGCTGCTGGCGCTGGCCGTCGTGCTGCATTGGGCCGCGCCGCGGGCGGTGGTGCAGGCGGCCACTCCGGCGGAGCGGCGGATCCTGCTGGACTTCAAGTCCGCCATCACCGCCGACCCGGACGGCGCGCTCGCGTCCTGGAAGCCCTCCGGCGACCCGTGCGTGGACTTCGCGGGTGTCTGGTGCGACCCGGCCACGGGCGCCGTGCAGCGCCTGCGCCTCCACGGCGCCGGCCTGGCGGGCACCCTCGCGCCGTCGCTGGCGCGCCTCCACGCGCTCGAGTCCGTCTCGCTCTTCGGGAACGCGCTCTCCGGCGGGATCCCGCCGGGCTACGCGTCCCTGGCGCCCACGCTCCACAAGCTCAACCTCAGCCGCAACGCGCTGTCGGGCGAGATCCCGCCCTTCCTCGGCGCCTTCCCCTGGCTCCGCCTGCTCGACCTCTCCTACAACGCCTTCTCCGGCGAGATCCCGCCGGGCCTCTTCGACCCCTGCCCCCGCCTCCGCTACGTCTCGCTCGCGCACAACGCGCTCCAGGGCGCCGTCCCGCCCGGCATCGCCAACTGCTCGCGACTCGCCGGCTTCGACCTCTCCTACAACCGCCTCTCCGGCGAGCTCCCCGACCAGCTCTGCGCGCCGCCGGAGATGAACTACATCTCCGTCCGGAGCAACGAGCTCTCCGGCCGCATCGACGGAAAGCTCGACGCCTGCCGCAGCATCGACCTGTTCGACGTCGGGAGCAACCGGTTCTCCGGCGCCGCGCCGTTCCGCCTCCTGGGCCTCGCCAACATCACCTATTTCAACGTCTCCTCCAACGCCTTCGACGGCGAAATCCCCAGCATCGCGACCTGCGGCAGCAAGTTTTTATACTTCGACGCGTCGGGGAACCGGCTCGCCGGCCCGGTTCCGGCGAGCGTGGTGAATTGCCGCAACCTGAGGGTGTTGGATTTGGGGGCAAATGCTCTTGCCGGAGACATACCGCCAGTGATCGGGACATTGCGGTCACTTTTGGTGCTCAGGCTCGCCGGCAACACAGGCATTACCGGTTCAATTCCCACCGAGCTTGGAGGAATTGAGATGCTTGTCACACTCGACCTTGCCGGCCTTATGCTCACCGGAGACATTCCGGTGTCCCTCAGCAAATGCCAGTTCCTGCTTGAGCTGTGAGTGTTCGTTCAGTACTCAATTTCACCTAATTCATCCAATGCCTTGATGTGTGACTAACTAAATCAAATTATTACAGGAATTTGTCTGGCAACAAATTGCAAGGAGTGATCCCGGACACGCTCAACAACCTGACTTACCTCAGGATGCTCGATCTTCACAGGAACCAACTCGACGGGGGCATTCCGGTGTCGCTTGCTCAGCTCACCAACCTTGATCTGCTAGACCTCTCGGAGAATGGACTGACTGGGCCAATCCCCTCAGAACTTGGGAACCTCTCTAAGCTGACACATTTCAACGTGTCCTTCAACCGTCTCTCCGGCATCATACCTTCTGCTCCGGTCTTGCAGAATTTTGGCAGCACAGCCTTCATGGGAAACCCATTACTATGTGGATCACCATTGAACAATCTGTGTGGTGGACAGAAAGCAAGACGATTGTCTGTCGCTATCATAATCGTCATTGTCGCTGCAGCGCTTATACTTATTGGGGTCTGCATTGTTTGTGCTATGAACATTAGGGCCTATACAAGGAGGAGCAAGGAGGAGCAGGAAGGGAAGGAGGACGAAGAGGTGCTGGTCTCCGAGAGCATATCAGTCGGATCTCCAGGCCAAAATGGCATCATTGGTAAGTTGGTGCTCTTCACCAAGAGCCTGCCTTCAAGGTATGAAGATTGGGAGGAAGGAACTAAGGCACTGGTTGACAAAGACTGCCTTGTTGGTGGAGGGTCAGTTGGCACGGTGTACAAGGCCACCTTTGAGAATGGGTTGTCCATTGCCGTGAAGAAACTGGAGACACTCGGAAGTTTGACAAACCAGGATGAGTTTGAGCATGAGATGGGGCAGCTTGGTAACCTCAACCACCCCAATCTGGTCACATTCCAGGGTTACTACTGGTCGTCCTCGATGCAGTTGATCCTGTCGGAGTTTGTGACCAAAGGGAGCTTGTATGACCACCTCCATGGGAACCGTCGTCGTGCATTTTCCAGAAGTAGCAGCGGTGGTGAGCTCTCCTGGGATCGGAGGTTCAAGATTGCGCTTGGAACGGCGCGGGCACTTGCATATCTTCACCATGACTGCCGACCACAAGTCTTGCATCTCAACATCAAGTCTTCAAACATAATGATAGATGAGGAATATGAAGCCAAGCTGTCTGACTATGGATTTAGAAAGCTGTTGCCTATTCTAGGTAGCTTTGAAGTGAGCAGATCTTATGCTGCCATCGGGTACATTGCCCCGGAGCTAGCATCCCCGAGCTTGAGATACAGCGAAAAGAGCGATGTATTTAGCTTTGGGGTGGTGTTGCTTGAGATTGTGACAGGGCGGAAGCCAGTGGAGAGCCCTGGGGCTGCTATACATGTGATTTTGCGCGGCTATGTCAGAGAGATACTGGAGGATGGTACTAAATCGGACTGCTTCGATCGGAGCCTGAGGGGATTCATTGAAGCCGAGTTGGTCCAAGTGCTCAAACTAGGCCTGGTATGCACTTCCAACACACCATCAAGCCGACCAAGCATGGCGGAGGTGGTGCAGTTCTTGGAATCTGTTAGGACTAATTCTTGATGTTCTGCTATCTGGAACATAGTAGCAGAATAGGATGTTAAAACAGGAAAAGGGTTTTCTGATTTTTTTTAACAGATGAGTATCACATTTCTTCTTTAATTCTTTATTATTATTGTGGCCCCAGTCCTTTTGTAAATGTGTTTAGATTTGTCTGCTCATTATCTATAGTTTTTTTAGATTTGCTTGCTGAATAAATGGCTATTTTGGTCGAATTACTGACTCCCCAGGATCCCCTCTTACTAATTTTGTACCAAGTAGATATCCTCCTTTTATCTATGCATGCATGCAAAGTGCCAATGCAAGAGCGACCGCTCTGACCGGGAAATGGGAACCTTTTATCTTCATGGTCAGACCTAAACACTCCTTTATTTGTGGGAGCCAAAGAGGAGTTGTTACTGTCCAATGGTGTATCAACTTTTATCAAAGCTTGTAGCTGCAGGTTCAGCAAAGGGAACAGTTGAACTAACATTTTTGAAGCAGGGGCAGCTCATCTAACCCACAAGATCCTCTCCTACATATACCAACACTAAATACAAGATTTGCAGCAGTCCAGATTTCATCCCAAACCCACACATTCCAAATGGCCGAGGAGTTCGAGCTGCCTGAATTCAACCCGAGGGAGCGCGCCAAGCAGCAGATTTCGGTGCCATTTCTCTGGGAGGTGAAGCCCGGCGCGCCGAAGAGGGACTGGGCGATCTCCACCAAGCCGGCGCCCACAGTCTTCTCATGTCCATCCCCGGCCAAGCTTGTTGTCAGTGTGCCATTCCAGTGGGAAGAGAAGCCTGGGAAGCCCCTACAAGACATGTCACGCTTTCATGCACCGTCCGATCGTCATGCCGGCTTTTCGGTATCTCCTTACTCACTGAACCCTTTTGTGGCCGAGGATGATGAGGAGTACACGCTGGGGTTCGACCTGGAGGCGTTCGGGTTTCCCGACGACGGCAGCAAGGCGTCCACCGGCGCCGCGGAGCAGGCGGACGGGTCGAGCCGCCATGGCGCCTGGTACTCGTTTTCGGACTCGGAGGACTACAGCAACTCCAGCGGGAACACCTCTGCCCGGGAGTCCCAGCTCCCCCGGGCGCCGTCGGAGCGGAGCTGGGAGGTGGCCAACGATGACGACCATGAGCTGGCCAAGCCGCGGAGCCCTCTGAGGAGCGCGTTCACGCTGGAGGAGCTCATGATGCTGAGCCGCAAGCTGGGCGGCGGGCAAGGGTTCCCGGCCGATGTCAGGAAGAAGAGCCTCTCCCCCTCGCTGTCCTCTGTGGTAATAATGCCCTACACACTTTTACACTGAGCTTTGCTTAAATTAGTAGTACATCTGCACCAGTTAATAGTTAACTGGACACATTAATCTGTGCTCCCAACTGCTCCTGTTAATGGGCAGTGATCTGTTTGTCTGTCCCTCATGTTGCTCTGCTGTTCTTTCCAGGAGCTCATCAAGAAGTTTTTAATTGTGTGTTCTTAGTGGGCGGGCGGCTCCGTGGCTGTTGCGGCACATGGACGAGCTGTACCATGTGAGGTCTGAGTGAGATCCCTGGCTGTGATTGATCGAGGAAGAAGCTCTGCGAGGCTGGATTGCTTGCTTGGAAGTAGAAGCCTACTGGCTGTCCTGCGTGCTGGTGCTGTACTGTTGTGTTGTGTCTCCGAAGGAAGGAATCTTGTACTCTTTTCCCGGTGTTTGTTTCAAGATAAACAAACACTGGATTTCTTTGTGTATCAGCTTGGTGTTGCTTGTTTTATATGTGGAGATTCTGCTTCTTGTTCATTTGTGCATCTGTTTGTATGAGCTGGAGCGACAAAGAATTTGTGGTGTAGTATTCTGCAACTAGCTCGATCTGTTTTGTGAAGGAGGAATTTATATGCACATGCACATTGTGAGGAAAAGGAAGATGAACCAAGTTCTCGTTCATATTCAGGATTCTTTTCTGTGTGCAGCCCAACGTTAAATTGTAGTTGGAACTTTTAGTAGGATATATAAAGGGAATGATGATTAAAAAAAGGCAATCCAGACACAAGGCTGTTGGAATTTGGAAGAAATATAAAGATGAAGATAATGAAAAATCAGATGTTATTTTATTAGGTAATCCAGACACAAGGCTGTTGGAATTTGGAAGAAATATGTAGAGATGAAGATAATGAAAAATCGTGAATAAAAAATCGCTAGAAGGAGGGCTCGAACCTCCGACCTTGTGGTTAACAGCCACACGCTCTAGCCAACTGAGCTATTCCAGCTTTGTTGGCTATGGCGTTGATATTATTTCTCTATGTCTACGATGTATATTTCCACTCTTAAATACCGAACAACAAAGTTGGCAGGGCACTATTTGACGCGGCCGCATGTGCATGACCGCACCTGCTGACACAAAATTACACTGGAAAGTGTCAAATACCATTGCCACGGGCACAAAGCATTTTAATTCTCCCTCAAAGCTTCATAACTCTCTAAAAATCATTATTTTGATTATCTAAATAGTCCTTCCCTAAAAAATTTAACTCCTCAAAACATCGAGGGTAAGGCATCTCCAGATCTTGGATAATTCGATAACGGCAATTCATTAGCATTCTACAAACCATAACTAAACATTTCATACATACTACAATACGACCAAATCTACATCAAACTAGCCCTTTGATCGATCTACATACTAGTACATGCTAAATACTATGTAGCTCTATTTACCGTGTAGGCGGTTAAGGCCCTGTTCGGTAATCACCTGCTTCCGGAATCCGCAGAGCGGAGAAACTGCAACTCCGCCGTTTTAATCTGCAGCTCCGCCAACTCCGCTCCCGGAGTTGTGGAGCGGAGTGATACCGAACATCGCCTAAGATACTCATCAAACTCCGAACCGAAGCCACTGTCCTAGTCGAAGGATGACTTGAAAGCGGATGGGATGTCGATCACCCCACGGGAGGGGACGATCTCGTTGTCTTGACGGTGGCTAGACTAGATGGCTTCTTCTCCTTCTCCTTGTCCTGCGAATCCTCTAGCAGCTCGTTGAGCTCATTGTAGTATGCGTTGTTCTTGGCGTCATGGCAAGCGAGCTCCGCGCGGTTGTCTTAGACCGCGCACTCATCTTGGAAAGATCCAAATAACGCCGTGTCGACAACGATGTACTCGTGGTCGATGCACTCGGCCTCCCGGTGCTCTTCCGTCACCTTGTCCTCCAGCTCTTCTGCTCGAGGGACTATACCCCCATTTTCCAGGGAGCGAGCTTCAACGGAGGCTGATGTCTACTATGCAACTTTATTCTTGTAGACTCGTGTTGGGCCTTCAAGCGCAGAGTTCTGTAGGACAGTAGCAGTTTTCCCTCAAGTGCATGACCTAAGGTTTATCAATCCGTGGGAGACATAGGATGAAGATGGTCTCTCTCAAACAACCCTGCAACCAAACAATAAAAAGTCTCTTGTGTCCCCAACACACCAAATACAATGCTAATTTATATAGGTGCACTAGTTCGGCGAAGAGATGGCAATAAAAGCGTAGTAATGATAGTAGATATTGATTTTTGTGATAAGAACAATAAAAAACAGCAAGGTAGCAATTGATAAAATGGAGCAAAAAAGGTATTGCAATGCTTGAAAATGAGACCTAGGGTCTGTACTTTCGCTAGTGCAATCTCTCAACAATGCTAATCTAATTGGATTATATAACCATCCCTCAACGTGCAACGAAGAATCACTCCAAAGTTCTTATCTAGCGGAGAACATAAGAAGAAATTGTTTGTAGCTATTCTTTCCGATCGATCTATCGAAAAGTTCATACTAAAATAACACCGAGTTATTCTTTCCAATCAATCTATCAAGAGTTCATACTAAAATAACACTAAGTTATTCTTTTCGATTGATCTATCAAGAGTTCGTACTAAAATAAAACCAAAACAAATTCAGATTCATAATACTCAATCCAACACAAAGAACCTCAAAGAGTGTCCCAAGATTTCTATCGGAGAAACAAAAGACGAGAATGTGCATCAACCCCTATGCATAGATTACCCCAATGTCACCTTGGGAATCCGCGAGTTGAGTGCCAAAACATATCTCAAGTGAATCGATATAATACCCCATTGTCACCACGGGTATTCATATGCAAGACATATATCAAGTGCTCTCAAATCCATACAAATATTCAATCTGATAAGAACGAAATCTCAAAGGGAAAACTCAATTCATCACAACAAGATAGAGAGGGGAAAACACTGTATGATCCAACTATATTAACAAAGCCCCCCAATACGTCAAGATCGTGCTATCAAGAACACAAGAGAGAGAGAGAGAGAGAGAGAGAGATTAAACACATAGCTACTGGTACAAACCCTCAGCCTCGAGGGTGGACTACTCCCTCCTCATCATGGAGACCATAGGGATGATGAAGATGGCCTACGGTGATGATTTCCCCCTCCGGCAGGGTGCCGGAACAGGCTCCCAATTGGTTTTTCATGGCTACAGAGGCTTGCGGCGGCGGAGCTTATGATCTAAGGTTATTTCTGATGGTTTCTCTATTTATAGGATTTTTTGGCGTCGGTTTCACGTGAGGATGGGCCTCGAGGTGAGCACAACACACCAGGGCAAGCCAGGCCCCTCTGGCGCGCCATGGTGGGTTGTTCCCTCCTCGTGCCTCTTATGGCCCTCCCACGAAGCTTAGGGGGTCTCTTTTGTTCCAAAAAAATTGTCAAAAAGTTTCAGCTCATTTGAAGAACTTTCATTTTTGCACAAAAAATAACACCACGACAGTTCTACTGAAAACAACGTCAGTCCAGGTTAGCTCCATCTAAATCATACCAAAACCATATAAAATTGTTGTAAACATGACATGAATACTTCATAAGTTATAGATACATTGGAGACATATCAGCATCAGCCAAGCTTAATTCCTGCTTGTCCTCGAGTAGGTAAATGATAAAAGAAATAATTGTGAAGTGTGAATGCTAGCAAAGTGCATAAGTTTGATCAATGATAATTTTAATCACTTTTCTAGCACCATAACAACAACTCTTTCTCATAAAACTCATCATGTTTAAGTAGCAACCAATTCACATGTTATGGTTCAAATAATGAATTCTCTTGAAACTCAACAACCTATATTCTTAGTCACCAAACAATTGTAATTTAACTTATTCAACACAGTCTAAGTAAGAGCTCCACATACTCAATGGTCATATAGTTTTCTATGATTGCTAGTAACCAAAGCATATTTTTAGAACAAATGGCATCCTTCGAACACAGAGAAAGATAGGGGCTTAATGTTTTGCCTCCCAACTCATTTATCATAGAGATAATTGTCAACAATAATAAATCATTATCAAATATATTTGACTGACCATATGTGCCTAGATCTTTCCCCACCACATGATGCTAGCCAACTAGAAAGTAATTGAGGTTGAAATGAGAATGCATACTATTGACTCTTGCATAAAAGTAAATACTGAAAAGTAAAAGATAGGCCCTTCGTAGAGGGAAGCAGAGGTTGTCATGCACTTTTAATTTTTGGATGCCCAAACTCTTAATGCAAAGGAACATAACGTTATATTGCCCCTTATGATAGCAACCTTTATTATGCAGTCCTGCTTTTATTACTTTGCCATCACAAGTTCGTGCAATGCTCAATTTTTCCTTACAATAAAAAAATCAAACATATTTATAGGAGCAATTTTTATTGCCTTATTGCACCGATGACAACTTACTTGAAGGATATTACTCAATTCATAGGTAGGTATGGTGGACTCTCATGGCAATAAGCTGGGTTTAAGGGTTTTTGGATGCACAAGTAGTATCTCTACTTAGTACGATTTTTTGGCTAGCAAAAGATCCTAAGGGCATCTCCAGCCGTTGGCCCCCCAGGACGCATAAAAATCGCCCCCTGGGGGCGGTTTTGCGCCCAGTCGTCGCCCCCAGGCGTCGAAATTAGCCCACTTTGCAGCCCAATTTCGGCGAATAAATGGCCCATATGGGCGAGAATAGGCCCATATTCGGTGTGGTTTCGCCGTGTCTCGGCGTTCAATTATCAACACAATTATTCCTTATCACATATTTCATCACAGAAAAATCAAATACTTCAACAAAATACTACAACAACAAATAGTTCAATACAAATTATATAGTTCAACAAATAAAAACTCGTATTTCATCACGCGGCGTCCCCCTTGAGCCTCCATAGGTGCTCAGTCAGATCCTTCTGCAGTTGATGATGCACCTATGGGTCTCGGATCTCCTGACGCATACTGAGATAGGCAGTCCAAGTTGCCGGTAGCTGGTGATCAACTTCGGCTAGAGGACCCTGCCTGTAGTACGGTTCAGTGTCAAACACAGGGTCTTCTTGCTCGCTCTCGATGATCATGTTGTGCAAGATGACACAGCAAGTCATGATCTCCCACATTTGATCTTTCGACCAGGTCTGAGCGGGGTACCAAACAACAGCGAATCGAGATTGGAGCACACCAAATGCCCGCTCGACATCCTTCCTGCAAGCCTCCTGAAGCTTCGCAAACCAGGCGTTCTTGCCTCCTGCCACAGGGTTTGAGATCGTCTTCACAAATGTCGACCATCTCGGATAGATGCCATCAGCTAGATAGTACCCCTTGTTGTATTGGTGCCCATTGATCTCGAAGTTCACCGGAGGAGAATGGCCCTCAACGAGCTTGGAAAAAATAGGAGAGCACTGCAGCACGTTGATGTCATTGTGAGTTCCTGGCATACCAAAGAAGGAGTGCCAAATCCAGAGGTCCTGTGTGGCTACCGCCTCAAGAACCACACTGCAACCGCCTTTGGCGCCTTTGTACATCCCCTGCCAACCAAATGGGCAGTTCTTCCATTTCCAATGCATGCAGTCGATTCTTCCAAGCATCCCAGGAAATCCTCTTGCTGCATTCTAGGCTAGGATCTGAGCAGTGTCTTCCGCATTGGGTGCTCTCAAGTATTGTGGCCCAAACACTGCCACCACTGCCCGACAGAACTTGTAGAAACACTCTATGCTGGTGGACTCGGCCATGCGCCCATAGTCGTCGAGTGAATCACTGGGAGCTCCATATGCAAGCATCCTCATCGCTGTCGTGCACTTCTGGATGGAGGTGAATCCAAGAGCGCTAGTGCAATCCATCTTGCACTTGAAGTAGTTGTCGAACTCCCGGATGGAATTCACAATCCTGAGGAAGAGCTTTCGGCTCATCCGATAACGGCGCCGAAATGTTCTCTCGCCATGAAGTGGAGCATCGGTGAAGTAGTCGGAGTAGAGCATGCAGTAGCCTTGCAGACGATGCCGGTTCTTTGCTTTCACCCGCCCCGGCGCCGAGCCACCTCGACGCGGCTTTTCATTGCTCGCAAGCAGCTAGGCGAGGGCGGCGAGCACCATCAGATGCTCTTCTTCCTGGATGTCGGCCGCGGCTTCCTCCTCCAGCAGCGCGGCGAGCTCTTCCTCCTCATCCGAGTCCATCGCCGAGACAGTCAAAACGCCGAACACCTTGCGCTCGGTGGGCGTGTACCCGCCGTTAAACCACGCCTCCGCGGCCGGAAACGCCCAACTACTGTGGGAGGGGCTGCCGCGGCGAAGTGCTGCTATTTTCCGGCGGGGAATGGCTATCTAGCGGAGTAGGCCGGCGATCGTCGCCGGGATATAGCTAGTGGTGGCCGAGGGCGCGGGCGTGCGAGGCGAGTTGGGGGAAGAAAACCTTGACTTTTCCCCTGTCGGTGTGGGCCAGGCGTGCTTTTCCCTAGCGCCGGAGCCCCCAACGGCTCCCCAGCGCGCCGGGTTCGGCTTGTGACCGCCGGGCGGAAAAAAGGTCCGAACCGGCGATTTTCGGCGTCCTGGGGGCGCGACTGGGCCGTTTTTTCGGCGCCGGCGCCGAAAAAGTGGCCTGGGGGGGCCTATTGGGGGCGCGGCTGGAGATGCCCTAAGCAAACACCACATGTTGGAGGATCCATGCCAATAGAACTTCTATGCAAATATACACAACCATAACTCATTACGTTGTCTTCCTTGTACAACGTCAACTAATTTTCTCAAGTTTGAAAATAATTAATGGGTATTCACAATCATAGAAGATGTCCAAGATTATATATTTGTATGTGAAGGTTCTCTACTTATACTAATCATTCATGAATTGCTTGTATGACCAATATTGTGATTGTCAAGCTTCAAAAGATTTCACTTTCTAAACCCAATGTGAAGCTACTACTAGGCATGATATGAACACATAATTTCAACTTCATGATATTCAATTCATTCAACAATTTACTCATAGGATATAAGTGAAGTACAAGAGTAAATGACAAACTACTCCAAAAAGATATAAGTGAAGAGCAAGCGAGTAGTTAAGTAAATGGGTAGCTATTTGAGGACTCTCTCTTATTTAAAAGTTTCAGATCTAAGTATTGAAGGAAATATGCCCTAGAGCCAATAATAAAGTTGCTATTTATATTTCCTTATATCATGATAAATGTTTATTATTCATGCTAGAATTGTATTAACCGGAAACTTAGTACATCTGTGAATACATAGACAAAACAAAGTGTCCCTAGTATGCCTCTACTTGACTAGCTCGTTAATCAAAGATGGTTATGTTTCCTGACCATAGACATGTATTGTCATTTGATGAACGGGATCACATCATTAGAGAATGATGTGATGGGTAAGACCCATCTGTTAGCTTAGCATAATGATCGATAAATTTTATTGCTATTGCTTTCTTCATGACTTATACATATTCCTCTGACTATGAGATTATGCAACTCCCAAATACCAGAGGAACACCTTGTGTGCTATGAAACGTCACAACATAACTGGGTGATTATAAAGATGCTCTACAGGTGTCTCCGAAGGTGTTTGTTCAGTTGGCATAGATTGAGATTAGGATTTGTCACTCTGTGTATCAGAGAGGTATCTCTGGGCCCTCTCGGTAATGCTCATCACTATAATCCTTGCAAGCAATGTGACTAATGAGTTAGTTGCGGGATGAAGCATTACAGAACGAGTAAAGAGACTTGCTGGTAACGAGATTGAACTAGGTATGAAGATAGCAACGATCGAATCTCGGGCAAGTAACATACCGATGACAAAGGGAACAACGTATGTTGTTATGCGGTTTGACCGATAAAGATCTTCGTAGAATATGTAGGAGCCAATATGAGCATGCAGGTTCCGCTATTGGTTATTGATCAGAGATGTGTCTCGATCATGTCTACATAGTTCTCGAACCCGTAGGGTCCCCCATGCTTAACGTTCGATGACGATATGTATTGTGAGTTATGTGTTTTTGATGACCGAAGTTTGTTCGGAGTCCCGGATGAGATCACAGACGTGATGAGGAGTCTCGAAATGGTCGGGAGTTAAAGATTGATATGTTGGAAGGTGGTATTCGGACACCGGAAGGGTTCCGGAGTGTATCGTGTACAAACCGGAGTACTGGAAGGGTTACCGGTACCCCCGGTGGAAGATATGGTGAAAGGGCATGTAGCCCCTAAGTGTGGTTTTGGTAATTAAATGACAATCTCTATGGACTAATGTTTTCAGTGAGATATATTTGAAGGTTTTGTCCATAGATAGTGCCTCAAGGATATTGGATGGAATCAAGGATGAAGTCCATATATATGAAGATAGTGCCTCAAGGATATTGGACGGAATCAAGGATGAAGTCCATATATATGAAGATATATTTGCCCTATGCTTTGGTACTAAATGACAATTCCTATGGAGCATCAAGTGCATTGAATCTTATATGAAGATATGTTCCATAGTGATGCTTGAAGTGCATTGGACTGTTTTGTGAAGTCTGCCATCAAAGCATCCGAAGAAGTCCTCATGGTATCCTTCTCTGGATACCCCGTGCATACGGGCTTGTACCGTGCGCACGGGGTCGAGTGTCAACTCTATGGATACCCCATGCTTACTTGGCCTAGGTGTTGGCTCTCGAGATCCCATATCCAGTGAGGTTTCAAGTTGGTCTTCGGGTACTTCTATTGAAGCCATCAAGATTGGTTTCAATGCCTAATCTAATTATGTTCATGATGGAGTGCATTGGAGAATCTCAGAGATTGATATATTTGGGCTTCTGAGGATCAAGGCTTGAGAGAATAATCAAAGAGAAGAATTCAAGTTATGGTCTCAAGACAAGATCATGGTGTGCTCATGTGTTGGATTTCGGTCGATCAAGTCTTGAAGCAAGCAACTAGAGTGACGAATTCATTATGCCTCTCAAGAGATTGTGATGGAGTTTTTAGAAGGGCAAGTGGTGACCAAGATGATATTCATAGTGGAACTTGATATGGTCATGGAAGAGTCTTTGGTGATATAGTCTTGAAGCAATGAAGGGAAATGAAGAGTTCATTGTGGCTTTCAATAAACCAAGATGGAGCTTCGATTAAAGATGTTGGTTGACCAAGATGAAGCTCAAAGATTATATCTAAGTGGTCAACTCTCAAAGCACAAACATTGTACCACGTGAGATCAAGTGATCTAGTGGTATGGTAAGTAATTGTGAATTGCGCTTTGTTACCTAACCCATGCTATGTGTTTGGTATGTCTATGTGGGTTAGGTGTTTCTCATGGGCTTGCATCAAAAGGAAAGATCTCAAGTAGCCTATGTGTGGATGACATCAAGTGGTGATGGTCATCGGGTTCGAGGAGTCCAAGTACAAGATGAGAAGCCGGAGGTTATATGCTTTGAAGCTTGCGGTCCACATCATGATAATGCTCATGTGAAGATGGGCTTAAGTTAAGGCTTCCCTCATTGCAATATGAGGAATCAATTCAAGCATCTTCACCAAGTGGTTGTGGACAAGAAAGGGATTCCAACTTGAGACAAGAATTGGAGTCATCACCAAGATCAAGTTGAATATGCAAGGCAAAGGTATACCTTAGCTAGGTTTTCCTAGTTTTGCCGGTCTCATGGTGCTTGGAGGGAGACCGGATTATAGGTTTGATAGCCGTACTATCAAGAGGGACTCTCGGGCAAGTAGCTTGATCATGTCGCATGTAGAGAGGTCAAACCTTTGCATTACTTGCATCATTATTTATTGTTGTTCTTGGGTGGTTCTCTATGTGAGGACCTTGGGCTTTTCCATAGCTTCAAAACGAGCCCAAGATCATCGATTTCGGAGTCCGTATGCCAAAGTTATCACTGTTTTAGTGGGCTGCTGCAGGCTGTTCTGGGTACCCCGTGGACACGGGGTTTTTGACCACCGTGGGCACGGGGCCCCGTGCACACGGGCCTGTACCGTGCGCACGGGACCCCGTGGGCACGGGGTGTCCAGGAAGTGTCCGTTGGAGCCCCAACGGCTAGTTTTGGAAGTTGGCTATAAAAGAGCCCTTCCTCCCCACCGGTTTGGGGGCTGTTCATTAACATTCTAAACATCATTTTGATCCTCTTACCACCTCTCCCAAACCCCTATCTCCCTTCTAAGTGAAGGGTGATTTGTGGATGGATCTTTGAGTCATTTGTTGATTTCCTCCATTGCATCCCCTCTCTTCAATCTCCCACTTTCTTGAGTTGCATCTTGTGAGATTGAGAGAGTGAGTTGAGCATTTGTTGCTTGACCTTGCATTGCATTTGTTGCATTGGTTTGAGCTCCCCGCATCGATTTGTTCGAGTGAGAGCCTGTGAGTTTGTTACTCTTGGAGGCTTCGCCTCCTAGACGGTTTGGTGATACATTGAGAAGATTGTGAAGAGGCCTATGTGGCCAAGGTTCCCCCGGAAGCTTCCTTTTGTGGTGTGCTCCGGGGAAGGGTGTTGAAGTGGCCTAGGTGGTCAAGTTCCTCCGGAAGCTTCCGTGGTTGTGGTGTGATCCGGAGAGGTTTGTAAAGGTGTGGTGGTCGCCTTCAAGACCAACCCCGAGTGAATCGAGGCTCATCCGTTGGGGGTGACTCGAAAGGGAGAATACGGTGAGTCACTTGGTGTCGCCCCGGAGCTTTGGCTACGGCACCGCTCTAACGGAGATTAGCAGTCTCACGAGTGTGAACTTCGGGATAAATCGGCGTCCCCGACTCACTTGTGGTTATCTCATACCCACACCCTTTACTTTCCGCAATTCATACTTGCCCATATTGATATATCTTGTGATAGTTGAATTGCTTAGTTGTTCCTTCATTTCCATATCTTGTGATATAGTTTGTGCTTGCTAGTTTGCTTAATTGCCTATCTTGTTTAGCATAGGTTGTTGGTGCACTTAGTTGAGCCTAGCATATTTAGGATTTGTGCTTGAAAAGTATCTGTTAGTTTAATTCCACATTAGGATAAAGCCAAATCCGTAAAAGTTTTAAAACTCCTATTCACCCCCCTCTAGTCGTCATCTAGATCATTTCAATTGGTATCAGAGCTTTGGTCTCTCCTTGGTAGGCTTCACCGCCTAGAGAGTAAAGATGTCGACTAGTGGTATAGTGCATGATGACACCTTTTGTTTTAGTGGCACAAACTATCACTTGTGGAAAAATCGCGTGCTTTGTCATTTTCGGACCATGGGTCCATGTTTTGTGCGAATTGTTCTTGTAGGGGCTTCTCCGTGGAAGGACGACCTTTTTCCAACTAGTGAGGAAAATGATGATATGCTTTGTGGATATAGTGCTAAGAATGCCATAATCCGGTTTATATCCCTCGAAGTATTTGAGTCTATCATGACTTGTGTGACGGCTCATGATATGTGGACCAAACTTGAAGAAATATATGGTGGGTCCAATCTTGTTGATGTTCATCATCTTCCGGAGGAGCTAATCGAGGAGGTCTCCACATCTTCAAATCATGAAGATCTCCATATTGCTTCTTCCTCCGTGTACTTGGACATTTCAACTTCTTCCGCCTCACCATCATGTGGCATGTCCCAAGGTAATGACATGGTGAGTGAAAATATCATTTGTGATGATTGTGATGATGTGCTCAACATTGATGATCTAACATGTATACATGGTAGTGTTGTAGATTCTATGGACTTGAGCATATCTAGCAAAAATGACTTACATTCTTGTGCTGATAGTCCATGCATATCATTTGGAGATTCCTTGAATACCTTTTGTGATGATATGCTTGATACTCCTTGTTTCCATGATCTATGTGCTTCTATTTCCTCTAGTTGTTGTTTGACTAACCATGTAGAGGAAACAAGAGAAAATAGTGCACACATCATTAATGAGGAAATTGCTAGAGGAGCAAAGAAGGACATCACCTTGTTGGAGAGGAAATGCTATGAGTGTCAAGAGCATGGACATGGATATCCTACTCTTGATGATAAAGAAACTCCCTCTCCAAAAGAATCATCATCAACCTCCGATGTTCACATGTGCCTCATGGCAAGAGGTAATACTGAGGTATCATCTACTCTTTGTAATGATATTGATGAGAGTAATGAGGAATGTGATAGTGATATGAGTCAAGAAATATATGAAATTGGTAATTCTCTTCGTGGGGTAAATAAGAACACTTATGAGATGTTTAAAGATCTTATCACTCATTTTGGAAAGTGTAATGATTTACTTCACGAAGAGCAAGAACAAAATGAAAAAAATTGATTGTAACCTTCTTGATGCTCTAGAAAGTCTTAGAGACTTAGAGTCTTCTAAAGAAGAGATTGAAGTTGCTCATGATCAACTTAAAGAGGATTTTGAGCACCTTGACCTTGTCTGCAAGAATGTCAAAGGAGAGCTCACCAAATTCTGTAAGTCTTATGAGGAACTTCAAGCTACTCATGTGAAGTCTCTAGTTTCTTCTAGCTCCTCTCATATTATCAATGATGCTTGTGCTACTAACTCTACTTCTTGTGAAGCATCTATCTAGAAGGAGAATGTTGAGCTAAGGGCTCAACTTGTTTTGCTAACTAGCAATTATGGGAAATTAGAAGAAAGTCATGAAAAGCTCTCGGGCTCTCATGATGACCTTCTAATCTCCCATGAAAGGCTAAAGTTAGCTCATGAGGCTATTGTGACTAAGGTAACATCTCGTGAGCCTCATGTGGACATTAGCACTATATTTACTCAAAATGATTTATTGACATGTGCTAGTCCTAGTAATTCATCTAGACATATTATAGCCGATTCTTGTGATGAATTGCTCTCATTGCCTTGTTGCTCTAATAATGAAGTTTCTACTTCCTCTAGTACTTTTGTTGATACTAACCTTGTAGAGGAAAACAAAGAGCTCAAGGCTCAAGTCACTATTTTGAAGAAAGACTTGGAAATGTGTCATGAAGGAAATTCCACTCTCAACAATATTTTGAGTGGTCAAAAATCCCCTCATGACAAGGGTGGACTTGGTTTCTTCTCCAACAACAAGAAGTCCGAGAAAAGGAATAAGGAACAAGACCAAGTCAAGAATCCGGCCAACATCACATGCTTCAAGTGCAAGAATGTTGGACACCATGTGAGATCTTGTCCATTGAAGAAGAAGGCTTCAAATGTGAAGCAACAAGGGAAGCGGCCTCAAGTTCAATCTCAAGGTCAACCTCAAGTTCAATCTCAAGGTCAACCTCAAGCTGAAGAAAGGCCACTACCAATAATGAACCAAGGAAATGCTCCCCAAATTGAGAAGGTAAAGAAGAAGAGAAGGGGGAGCACATGTTGCTATATTTGTCGTGAGAAGGGACACATATCTTCATCTTGTCCCAACGGTAACATCCCTAAGCCTCCTCTAGTCAATGATCATTATTTGCTTAGGAAGGATGTTGTTGGAAATTTGTTTGCCAAGTTTGTTGGCGCTCAAAGTGGTTTGGAAATGGAAAAGGCCATTTGGGTTGCCAAGCCTATTGTGTCTAACTTCTTAGGACCCAACTTGGTTGGGGACCATCAAGCTCAACCTTGATCAATAGGTGTGTGGAGGACATTGGAGATTTGGCTAGTTCATGAAGAAAAGAATATTCACCATTTATTTGTTTGAGCCAAGTCATGTGGATTATCTTCATATTATCTATCCAGTGTTCCTCCTTGTGGTAACTTGTATTTGTATTACTTACATTGAAAGTTACTCGCCCCCTGCATGCTTAGGTTTTGTATCTAGCATGTGCATTTATATGTTGTACTTCCTAGTATGCTTGATTTGTGTTATCTAGCATGTGTAGGTTGCATTGCACATCATATAGTGTTGCTTGTTGTCTTGAGCCTTATTTGTATGTTGTTTGGCTCTTGCGAGATATTAGTGGATCATCACATTATGGGGGAGTGTTATGTTTTGTGCGCATCACAAACTCAAAATGTGAATATGAGAAATACCACATAGTATTGATACTCAATATTATCTAGTCACTATGTGGTATGTCAAGTTCATTTGAAATTCAGATTCTCAGAGTATCCATTAATTATCTCTTTTAGGTGGTTATTTGCCTCTGTTGTATGCCTGCCGTGGTATCCAGAAAGTTGCACCAGAAAAGTTCTGGATACCCCGTGCGCACGGGGTCTTTTGACCCCCGTGCGCATGGGGTGTTGCGTAACTCTCTGGGTACCCCGTGCGCACGGGGTATTTTGACCCCCGTGCGCACGGGGTACTGCGTAACTCCCTGGATACCCCTTGTGCACGGGGTCTTTTGACCCCTGTGCGCACGGGGTGTTTGTTGATTATGATCTTGTGCTACTTTAGATTCTACCACCGAGTGTTAATTCCAAATACCAATTGGTATTTCTTCTTGTGGTAGAATTTTATGATCATCTTCTTCTCGGCTTGTGCTTCAACTTACCTTATCTCACTCCTTGTACTATCTATTATCTACTTGAGTGAGATAAGCCTTTGAGCATGTGTGTAATGTATATCCTATATGCTCTTTGGTTTTTGCTTAGTTCATATGTTGTACTTTGTGTGCGGTCCTGTGTGGATTCGTCACTTTGATATAATTTGACAACTTGAATGTTGTATGTCATTATTGGAGTATTCATCTTTTAAGTGTTCTTTTACCCAAATTATATCTCTTTGGATCTTGGTAGGCATGTGCATGCATATTTATTTATATACTTCTTCGCCTTGCTTGCTCTCTTGATCCTCTATATAGGGTAAACTCCATAATATCATTAATGGTTAAAGGTGTGCATGAAATTCAAGTTCATATCCTTTTGCACATACTTATTGTGGAGTTTGCCCTATGTATTGTGGTTGTGCTTACTACTTCGGACCCAATAAGTTTGGGGACCAAACTATACCTTAATGTGTTTTAGGTACATTGGAGAAGCATTGGATGATTGGCTTATTCATTAGGAAGGTGGAGACACCATGGAAAATTATTAGAGCCAAGCTTGGTTGATTCATTGATTTGAGAGAGAAGATAAATGAAAATCCGGTTCGGTTGTAAGTGTTTCATTCTCACCATGTAAACCCGGTTATACAAAATTTGGGTCTTTTTGTTGGATATGCATCAAACTCCCACACTTACTATATTCTCAATAAATCCACGGGATGTGTTGAGGAAATGGTGAATGTGGAGTGTGATGAGAATAACGGCTTCCATGCAGAGCAATTTGTTTCAAGTGTTGTAGGTGATGAGGCTCCTTCCCAAGCTACAAGTACAATGGGGATTGGTCATATTCTTCCACAAAAAACACCCCTTGTCCATGTAGAAGAAGAAGGAGTAAGAGCCCCTCTTGTGGATCGACCATAAGGGAAGTCATCACCCCCAACACAAGAGCAAGATGTTATGGGAGATCATATACCTATCCAAGAACAAGATCAAGTCCCTCATGTTCACGTACTAGATCAAGGGCCTCTTGAACCAATGCTTTCTATCTTGGTAACAAGTACTTACTTCATGCATTTATTCAAGTTAGAGTCAACATTGTGTGTGTCGCATCATGGCATGATTAGTACTTGTTGAGTGAGTGCTTGTATGTTTTGCACATATGTTTGCACTCATGAGTTGGTGGATATATTTTGGACCCATGCTTAGCATGATTATCATATTGGATATCCCATTATCCCTTGTCCAAAATATGTTCTTTGGATCCTTTGAATGTTTGATTCTTTTGTCATATCATTTTGGTGCATTCTATGGATGCTCAATATAGTGTGAATTTCTTCGTTTGTTCATAACTGGATATGTGCATTTGATTCCACTCATAATACGAGAAATGCACAAATTAAGGAGGAACTCATACTATATTGGCCGTCAAGATTTTTCTTCCATTTTGGCACTTGTTGCCAATGGGGGAGAAGTTTAGAGGGTTTAGGTGAAGTGGGTTGGTTCCTGTCATTCATGCTTATCTACTTTTGTTGTGCTTGCTCATTGCATGGATGTGTATATAGAGGAAACTCCAAGTTATTTCCTGTGCATATATTGTGGGGGAGTTTGCTCTATATATTGTGGTTCTACTAGCATCAAATTCTTGTGTAGTATTTCGATGCTAGTACAACTGGTTTTGATAACATCAACTATCTTTGTGATGTTTGAAGCTATCAAAACCACCTCAAGTATACAATTTATTCTCGGATAGATTGCATACTTGTTTTAAATTCATTACATAAACCCTCTTGTTGAGATTGTCATCAATTACCAAAATGGGGGAGATTGAAAGGGCATGTAGCCCCTAAGTGTGGTTTTGGTAATTAAATGACAATATCTATGGACTAATGTTTTCAGTGAGATATATTTGAAGGTTTTGTCCATAGATACTGCCTCAAGGATATTGGATGGAATCAAGGATGAAGTCCATATATATGAAGATAGTGCCTCAAGGATATTGGACGGAATCAAGGATGAAGTCCATATATATATATGAAGATATATTTGCCCTATGCTTTGGTACTAAATGACAATTCCTATGGAGCATCAAGTGCATTGAATCTTATATGAAGATATGTTCCATAGTGGTGCTTGAAGTGCATTGGGCTGTTTTGTGAAGTCTGCCATCAAAGCATCCGAAGAAGTCCTCATGGTATCCTTCTCTGGATACCCCGTGCACACGGGCTTGTACCATGCGCACGGGGTCGAGTGTCAACTCTCTGGATACCCCATGCTTACTTGGCCTAGGTGTTGGCTCTCGAGATCCCATATCCAGTGAGGTTTCAAGTTGGTCTTCGGGTACTTCTATTGAAGCCATCAAGATTGGTTTCAATGCCTAATCTAATTATGTTCATGATGGAGTGCATCGGAGGATCTCAGAGATTGATATATTTGGGCTTCTGAGGATCAAGGCTTGAGAGAATAATCAAAGAGAAGAATTCAAGTTATGGTCTCAAGATAAGATCATGGTGAGCTCATGTGTTGGGTTTCGGTTGATCAAGTCTTGAAGCAAGCAACTAGAGTGACGAATTCATTATGCCTATCAAGAGATTGTGATGGAGTTTTTAGAAGGGCAAGTGGTGACCAAGATGATATTCATAGTGGAACTTGATATGGTCATGGAAGAGTCTTTGGTGATATAGTCTTGAAGCAATGAAGGGAAATGAAGAGTTCATTGTGGCTTTCAATAAACCAAGATGGAGCTTCGAGTAAAGATGTTGGTTGACCAAGATGAAGCTCGAAGATTATATCTAAGTGGTCAACTCTCAAAGCACAAACATTGTACCACGTGAGATCAAGTGATCTAGTGGTATGGTCAGTAATTGTTAATTGTGCTTTGTTACCTAACCCATACTATGTGTTTGGTATGTCTATGTGGGTTAGGTGTTTCTCATGGGCTTGCATCAAAAGGAAAGATCCCAAGTAGCCTATGTGTGGATGACATCAAGTGGTGATGGTCATCGGGTTCGAGGAGTCCAAGTGCAAGAGAAGTCGGAGGTTATATGCTTTGAAGCTTGCGGTCCACATCATGATAATGCTCATGTGAAGATGGGCTTAAGTTAAGGCTTCCCTCATTGCAATATGAGGTATCAATTCAAGCATCTTCACCAAGTGGTTGTGGACAAGAAAGGGATTCCAACTTGAGACAAGAATTGGAGTCATCACCAAGCTCAAGTTGAATATGCAAGGCAAAGGTATACCTTAGCTAGGTTTTCCTAGTTTTGCCGGTCTCATGGTGCTTGGAGGGAGACCGGATTATACGTTTGACAGCCGTACTATCAAGAGGGACTCTCGGGCAAGTAGCTTGATCATGTCGCATGTAGAAAGGTCAAACCTTTGCATTACTTGCATCATTATTTATTGTTGATCTTGGGTGGTTCTCTATGTGAGGACCTTGGGCTTTTCCACAGCTTCAAAATGAGCCCAAGATCATCGATTTCGGAGTCCGTATGCCAAAGTTATCACTGTTTTAGTGGGCTGCTGCAGGCTGTCCTGGGTACCCCGTGGACACGGGGTTTTTGACCCCCGTGGGCACGGGGCCCCGTGCACACGGGCCTGCACCGTGCGCACGGGACCCCGTGGGCACGGGGTCTAAACCCCCGTGGGCACGGGGTGTCCAGGAAGTGTCCGTTGGAGCCCCAACGACTAGTTTTGGAAGTTGGCTATAAAAGAGCCCTTCCTCCCCACCGGTTTGGGGGCTGTTCATTCACATTCTAAACATCATTTTGAGCCTCTTACCACCTCTCCCAAACCCCTATCTCCCTTCTAAGTGAAGGGTGATTTGTGGATGGATCTTGGAGTCATTTGTTGATTTCCTCCATCGCATCCCCTCTCTTCAATCTCCCACTTTCTTGAGTTGCATCTTGTGAGATTGAGAGAGTGAGTTGAGCATTTGTTGCTTGACCTTGCATTGCATTTGTTGCATCGGTTTGAGCTCCCCGCATCGATTTGTTCGAGTGAGAGCCTGTTAGTTTGTTACTCTTGGAGGCTTCGCCTCCTAGACGGTTTGGTGATACATTGAGAAGATTGTGAAGAGGCCTATGTGGCCAAGGTTCCCCCGGAATCTTCCTTTTGTGGTGTGCTCCGGGGAAGGGTGTTGAAGTGGCCTAGGTGGTCAAGTTCCTCCGGAAGCTTCCGTGGTTGTGGTGTGCTACGGAGAGGTTTGTAAAGGTGTGGTGGTCGCCTTCAAGACCAACCCTGAGTGAATCGAGGCTCATCCGTTGGGGGTGACTCGAAAGGGAGAATACGGTGAGTCAATTGGTGATGCCCCGGAGCTTGGGCTACGGCACCGCTCTAACGGAGATTAGCAGTCTCACGAGTGTGAACTTCGGGATAAATCTGCGTTCCGACTCACTTGTGGTTATCTCATACCCACACCCTTTACTTTCCGCAATTCATACTTGCCCATATTGATATTTCTTGTGATAGTTGAATTGCTTAGTTGTTCCTTCATTTCCATATCTTGTGATATAGTTTGTGCTTGCTAGTTTGCTTAATTGCCTATCTTCTTTAGCATAGGTTGTTGGTGCACTTAGTTGAGCCTAGCATATTTAGGATTTGTGCTTGAAAAGTATCCATTAGTTTAATTCCGCATTAGGATAAAGCCAAATCCATAAAAGTTTTAAAACTCCTATTCACCCCCCCTCTAGTCGTCATCTAGATCATTTCAATTGGTATCAGAGCTTTGGTCTCTCCTTGGTAGGCTTCACCGCCTAGAGAGTAAAGATGTCGACTAGTGGTATAGTGCACGATGACACCTTTTGTTTTAGTGGCACAAACTATCACTTGTGGAAAATTCGCATGCTTTGTCATTTTCGGACCGTGGGAGCATGTTTTGTGCGAATTGTTCTTGTAGGGGCTTCTCCGTGGAAGGACGACCTTTTTCCAACTAGTGAGGAAAATGATGATATGCTTTGTGGATATAGTGCTAAGAATGCCATAATCCGGTTTATATCCCTCGAAGTATTTGAGTCTATCATGACTTGTGTGACGGCTCATGATATGTGGACCAAACTTGAAGAAATATATGGTGGGTCCAATCTTGTTGATGTTCATCATCTTCCGGAGGAGCTAATCGAGGAGGTCTCCACATCTTCAAATCATGAAGATCTCCATATTGCTTCTTCCTCCGTGTACTTGGACATTTCAACTTCTTCCACCTCACCATCATGTGGCATGTCCCAAGGTAATGACATGGTGAGTGAAAATATCATTTGTGATGATTGTGATGATGTGCTTAACATTGATGATCTAACATGTATACATGGTAGTGTTGTAGATTCTATGGACTTGAGCATATCTAGCAAAAATGACTTACATTCTTGTGCTAATAGTCCATGCATATCATTTGGAGATTCCTTGAATACCTTTTGTGATGATATGCTTGATACTCCTTGTTTCCATGATCTATGTGCTTCTATTTCCTCTAGTTGTTGTTTGATTAACCATGTAGAGGAAACAAGAGAAAATAGTGCACACATCATTAATGAGGAAATTGCTAGAGGAGCAAAGAAGGACATCACCTTGTTGGAGAGGAAATGCTATGAGTGTCAAGAGCATGGACATGGATATCCTACTCTTGATGATAAAGAAACTCCCTCTCCAAAAGAATCATCATCAACCTCCGATGTTCACATGTGCCTCATGGCAAGAGGTAATACTGAGGTATCATCTACTCTTTGTAATGATATTGATGAGAGTAATGATGAATGTGATAGGGACATGAGTCAAGAAATATATGAAATTGGTAATTCTCTTCGTGGGGTAAATAAGAGCACTTATGAGATGTTTAAAGATCTTATCACTCATTTTGGAAAGTGTAATGATTTACTTCACGAAGAGCAAGAACAAAATGAAAAACTTGATTGTAACCTTCTTGATGCTCTAGAAAGTCTTAGAGACTTAGAGTCTTCTAAAGAAGAGATTGAAGTTGCTCATGATCAACTTAAAGAGGATTTTGAGCACCTTGACCTTGTCTGCAAGAATGTCAAAGGAGAGCTCACCAAACTCTCTAAGTCTTATGAGGAACTTCAAGCTACTCATGTGAAGTCTCTAGTTTCTTCTAGCTCCTCTCATATTGTCAATGATGCTTGTGCTACTAACTCTACTTCTTGTGAAGCATCTATCTTGAAGGAGAATGTTGAGCTAAGGGCTCAACTTGTTTTGCTAACTAGCAATTATGGGAAATTAGAAGAAAGTCATGAAAAGCTCTCGGGCTCTCATGATAACCTTCTAATCTCCCATGAAAGGCTAAAGTTAGCTCATGAGACTATTGTGACTAAGGTAACATCTCGTGAGCCTCATGTGGACATTAGCACTATATTTACTCAAAATGATTTATTGACATGTGCTAGTCCTAGTAATTCATCTAGACATATTATAGCTGATTCTTGTGATGAATTGCTCTCATTGCCTTGTTGCTCTAATAATGAAGTTTCTACTTCCTCTAGTACTTTTGTTGATACTAACCTTGTAGAGGAAAACAAAGAGCTCAAGGCTCAAGTCACTATTTTGAAGAAAGACTTGGAAATGTGTCATGAAGGAAATTCCACTCTCAACAATATTTTGAGTGGTCAAAAATCCCCTCATGACAAGGGTGGACTTGGTTTCATCTCCAACAACAAGAAGTCCGAGAAAAGGAATAAGGAACAAGACCAAGTCAAGAATCCGGCCAAAATCACATGCTTCAAGTGCAAGAATGTTGGACACCATGTGAGATCTTGTCCATTGAAGAAGAAGGCTTCAAATGTGAAGCAACAAGGGAAGCGGCCTCAAGTTCAATCTCAATGTCAACCTCAAGTTCAATCTCAAGGTCAACCTCAAGCTGAAGAAAGGCCACTACCAATAATGAACCAAGGAAATGCTCCCCAAATTGAGAAGGTAAAGAAGAAGAGAAGGGGGAGCACATGTTGCTATATTTGTCGTGAGAAGGGACACATATCTTCATCTTGTCCCAACGGTAACATCCCTAAGCCTCCTCTAGTCAATGATCATTATTTGCTTAGGAAGGATGTTGTTGGCAATTTGTTTGCCAAGTTTGTTGGCGCCCAAAGTGGTTTGGAAATGGAAAAGGCCATTTGGGTTGCCAAGCCTATTGTGTCTAACTTCTTAGGACCCAACTTGGTTGGGGACCATCAAGCTCAACCTTGATCAATAGGTGTGTGGAGGATATTGGAGAGTTGGCTAGTTCATGAAGAAAAGAATATTCACCATTTATTTGTTCGAGCCAAGTCATGTGGATTATCTTCATATTATCTATCCAGTGTTCCTCCTTGTGGTAACTTGTATTTGTATTGCTTACATTGAAAGTTACTCGCCCCCCTGCATGCTTAGGTTTTGTATCTAGCATGTGCATTTATATGTTGTACTTCCTAGTATGCTTGATTTGTGTTATCTAGCATGTGTAGGTTGCATTGCACATCATATAGTGTTGCTTGTTGTCTTGAGCCTTATTTGTATGTTGTTTGGCTCTTGCGAGATATTAGTGGATCATCACATTATGGGGGAGTGTTATGTTTTGTGCGCATCACAAACTCAAAATGTGAATATGAGAAATACCACATAGTATTGATACTCAATATTATCTAGTCACTATGTGGTATGTCAAGTTCATTTGAAATTCAGATTCTCAGAGTATCCATTAATTATCTCTTTTAGGTGGTTATTTGCCTCTGTTGTATGCCTGCCGTGGTATCCAGAAAGTTGCACCAGAAAAGTTCTGGATACCCCGTGCGCACGGGGTCTTTTGACCCCCGTGCGCATGGGGTGTTGCGTAACTCTCTGGGTACCCCGTGCGCACGGGGTACCCCGTGCGCACGGGGTACTGCGTAACTCCCTGGATACCCCTTGTGCACGGGGTCTTTTGACCCCTGTGCGCACGGGGTGTTTGTTGATTATGATCTTGTGCTACTTCAGATTCTACCACCGAGTGTTAATTCCAAATACCAATTGGTATTTCTTCTTGTGGTAGAATTTTATGATCATCTTCTTCTCGGCTTGTGCTTCAACTTACCTTATCTCACTCCTTGTACTATCTATTATCTACTTGAGTGAGATAAGCCTTTGAGCATGTGTGTAATGTATATCCTATATGCTCTTTGGTTTTTGCTTAGTTCATATGTTGTACTTTGTGTGAGGTCCTGTGTGGATTCGTCACTTTGATATAATTTGACAACTTGAATGTTGTATGTCATTATTGGAGTATTCATCTTTTAAGTGTTCTTTTGCCCAAATTATATCTCTTTGGATCTTGGTAGGCATGTGCATGCATATTTATTTATATACTTCTTCATGCCTTGCTTGCTCTCTTGATCCTCTATATAGGGTAAACTCCATAATATCATTAATGGTTAAAGGTGTGCATGAAATTCAAGTTCATATCCTTTTGCACATACTTATTGTGGAGTTTGCCCTATGTATTGTGGTTGTGCTTACTACTTCGGACCCAATAAGTTTGGGGACCAAACTGTACCTTAATGTGTTTTAGGTACATTGGAGGAGCATTGGATGATTGGCTTATTCATGAGGAAGGTGGAGACACCATGGAAAATTACTAGAGCCAAGCTTGGTTGATTCATTGATTTGAGAGAGAAGATAAATGAAAACCCGGTTCGGTTGTAAGTGTTTCATTCTCACCATGTAAACCCGGTTATACAAAATTTGGGTCTTTTTGTTGGATATGCATCAAACTCCCACACTTACTATATTCTCAATAAATCCACAGGATGTGTTGAGGAAATGGTGAATGTGGAGTGTGATGAGAATAACGGCTTCCATGTGGAGCAATTTGTTTCAAGTGTTGTAGGTGATGAGGCTCCTTCCCAAGCTACAAGTACAATGGGGATTGGTCATATTATTCCACAAGAAACACCCCTTGTCCATGTAGAAGAAGAAGGAGTAAGAGCCCCTCTTGTGGATCGACCATAAGGGAAGTCATCACCCCCAACACAAGAGCAAGATGTTATGGGAGATCATATACCTATCCAAGAACAAGACCAAGTCCCTCATGTTCGCGTACTAGATCAAGGGCCTCTTGAACCAATGCTTTCTATCTTGGTAACAAGTACTTAATTCATGCATTTATTCAAGTTAGAGTCAACATTGTGTGTGTTGCATCATGGCATGATTAGTACTTGTTGAGTGAGTGCTTATATGTTTTGCACATATGTTTGCACTCATGAGTTGGTGGATATATTTTGGACCCATGCTTAGCATGATTATCATATTGGATATCTCCATTATCCCTTGTCCAAAATAAGTTCTTTGGATCCTTTGAATGTTTGATTCTTTTGTCATATCATTTTGGTGCATTCTATGGATGCTCAATATAGTGTGAATTTCTTCGTTTGTTCATAACTGGATATGTGCATTTGATTCCACTCATAATATGAGAAATGCACAAATTAAGGAGGAACTCGTACTATATTGGCCGTCTAGATTTTTCTTCCATTTTGGCACTTGTTGCCAATGGGGGAGAAGTTTAGAGGGTTTAGGTGAAGTGGGTTGGTTCCTGTCATTCATGCTTATCTACTTTTGTTGTGCTTGCTCATTGCATGGATGTGTATATAGAGGAAACTCCTCCAAGCTATTTCCTGTGCATATA
Organism: Triticum timopheevii; assembly: GCA_963921465.1. Taxonomy (NCBI): domain Eukaryota; kingdom Viridiplantae; phylum Streptophyta; class Magnoliopsida; order Poales; family Poaceae; genus Triticum; species Triticum timopheevii. The sequence goes on from OY997268.1 coordinate 578,261,204, forward strand.
TTGTGGGGGAGTTTGCTCTATATATTGTGGTTCTTCTAGCATCAAATTCTTATGTAGTATTTCAATGCTAGTACAACTGGTTTTGATAACATCAACTATCTTTGTGATGTTTGAAGCTATCAAAACCACCTCAAGTATACAATTTATTCTCTGATAGATTGCATACTTGTTTTAAATTCATTACATAAACCCTCTTGTTGAGATTGTCATCAATTACCAAAATGGGGGAGATTGAAAGGGAATGTAGCCCATAAGTGTGGTTTTTGTAATTAAATGACAATATCTATGGACTAATGTTTTCAGTGAGATATATTTGAAGGTTTTGTCCATAGATAGTGCCTCAAGGATATTGGATGGAATCAAAGATGAAGTCCATATATATGAAGATAGTGCCTCAAGGATATTGGACGGAATCAAGGATGAAGTCCATATATATATATGAAGATATATTTGCCCTATGCTTTGGTACTAAATGACAATTCCTATGGAGCATCAAGTGCATTGAATCTTATATGAAGATATGTTCCATAGTGGTGCTTGAAGTGCATTGGGCTGTTTTGTGAAGTCTGCCATCAAAGCATCCGAAGAAGTCCTTATGGTATCCTTCTCTGGATACCCCGTGCACATGGGCTTGTACCGTGCGCACGGGGTCGAGTGTCAACTCTCTGGATACCCCATGCTTACTTGGCCTAGGTGTTGGCTCTCGAGATCCCATATCCAGTGAGGTTTCAAGTTGGTCTTCGGGTACTTCTACTGAAGCCATCAAGATTGGTTTCAATGCCTAATCTAATTATGTTCATGATGGAGTGCATTGGAGGATCTCAGAGATTGATATATTTGGGCTTCTGAGGATCAAGGCTTGAGAGAATAATCAAAGAGAAGAATTCAAGTTATGGTCTCAAGACAAGATCATGGTGAGCTCATGTGTTGGGTTTCGGTTGATCAAGTCTTGAAGCAAGCAACTAGAGTGACGAATTCATTATGCCTATCAAGAGATTGTGATGGAGTTTTTAGAAGGGCAAGTGGTGACCAAGATGATATTCATAGTGGAACTTGATATGGTCATGGAAGAGTCTTTGGTGATATAGTCTTGAAGCAATGAAGGGAAATGAAGAGTTCATTGTGGCTTTCAATAAACCAAGATGGATCTTCGAGTAAAGATGTTGGTTGACCAAGATGAAGCTCGAAGATTATATCTAAGTGGTCAACTTTCAAAGCACAAACATTGTACCACGTGAGATCAAGTGATCTAGTGGTATGGTAAGTAATTGTGAATTGTGCTTTGTTACCTAACCCATGCTATGTGCTTGGTATGTCTATGTGGGTTAGGTGTTTCTCATGGGCTTGCATCAAAAGGAAAGATCTCAAGTGGCCTATGTGTGGATGACATCAAGTGGTGATGGTCATCGGGTTCGAGGAGTCCAAGTGCAACTTGAGAAGCCGGAGGTTATATGCTTTGAAGCTTGCGGTCCACATCATGATAATGCTCATGTGAAGATGGGCTTAAGTTAAGGCTTCCCTCATTGCAATATGAGGAATCAATTCAAGCATCTTCACCAAGTGGTTGTGGACAAGAAAGGGATTCCAACTTGAGACAAGAATTGGAGTCATCACCAAGCTCAAGTTGAATATGCAAGGCAAAGGTATACCTTAGCTAGGTTTTCCTAGTTTTGCCGGTCTCATGGTGCTTGGAGGGAGACCGGATTATAGGTTTGATAGCCGTACTATCAAGAGGGACTCTCGGGCAAGTAGCTTGATCATGTCGCATGTAGAGAGCTCAAACCTTTGCATTACTTGCATCATTATTTATTGTTGATCTTGGGTGGTTCTCTATGTGAGGACCTTGGGCTTTTCCATAGCTTCAAAATGAGCCCAAGATCATCGATTTCGGAGTCCGTATGCCAAAGTTATCACTGTTTTAGTGGGCTGCTACAGGCTGTTCTGGGTACCCCGTGGACACGGGGTTTTTGACCCCCGTGGGCACGGGGCCCTGTGCACACGGGCCTGTACCGTGCACATGGGACCCCGTGGGCACGGGGTCTAAACCCCCGTGGGCACGGGGTGTCCAGGAAGTGTCCGTTGGAGCCCCAACGGCTAGTTTTGGAAGTTGGCTATAAAAGAGCCCTTCCTCCCCACCGGTTTGGGGGCTGTTCATTCACATTCTAAACATCATTTTGAGACTCTTACCACCTCTCCCAAACCCCTATCTCCCTTCTAAGTAAATGGTGATTTGTGGATGGATCTTGGAGTCATTTGTCGATTTCCTCCATTGCATCCCCTCTCTTCAATCTCCCACTTTCTTGAGTTGCATCTTGTGAGATTGAGAGAGTGAGTTGAGCATTTGTTGCTTGACCTTGCATTGCATTTGTTGCATCGGTTTGAGCTCCCCGCATCGATTTTTTCGAGTGAGAGCCTGTGAGTTTGTTACTCTTGGAGGCTTCGCCTCCTAGACGGTTTGGTGATACATTGAGAAGATTGTGAAGAGGCCTATGTGGCCAAGGTTCCCCCGGAAGCTTCCTTTTGTGGTGTGCTCCGGGGAAGGGTGTTGAAGTGGCCTAGGTGGTCAAGTTCCTCCGGAAGCTTCCGTGGTTGTGGTGTGCTCCGGAGAGGTTTGTAAAGGTGTGGTGGTCGCCTTCAAGACCAACCCCGAGTGAATCGAGGCTCATCCGTTGGGGGTGACTCGAAAGGGAGAATACGGTGAGTCACTTGGTGACGCCCCGAAGCTTTGGCTACGGCACCGCTCTAACGGAGATTAGCAGTCTCACGAGTGTGAACTTCGGGATAAATCCACGTCCCCGACTCACTTGTGGTTATCTCATACCCACACCCTTTACTTTCCGCAATTCATACTTGCCCATATTGATATATCTTGTGATAGTTGAATTGCTTAGTTGTTCCTTCATTTCCATATCTTGTGATATAGTTTGTGCTTGCTAGTTTGCTTAATTGCCTATCTTGTTTAGCATAGGTTGTTGGTGCACTTAGTTGAGCCTAGCATATTTAGGATTTGTGCTTGAAAAGTACCGTTAGTTTAATTCCGCATTAGGATAAAGCCAAATCCGTAAAAGTTTTAAAACTCCTATTCACCCCCCCTCTAGTCGTCATCTAGATCATTTCATATGGGCCATATGGGCCATGGTGCGCCCCCCACAAGGGAGGAGGCCGAATTGGACTAGGGAAAAGGGGCGCCACCCCCCTTTCCTTCTCCTACTCCCTCTTCTTCCCCCTTTCCACCTTCGTAAGAAGGAAAAAAGGAGGGGGGGGGGGCGAATCCTACTAGGAGTGGAGTCCTAGTAGGACCCCCCTCTCTTGGCGCTCCCCTGGTGACCGGCCTCCTCCTCCCTCCTTTATATACGGGGGCAGGGGGGCACCCCAAAGGCACAACATTGTCTTAGCCGTGTGCGGTGCCCCCCTCCACCGTTTACTCGTCCGATAGTATCATCATAGTGCTTAGGTGAAGCCCTGCGCGGATCACATCATCAACACCATCACCACGCCGTCGTGCTGAAGAAACTCTCCTGACCCTCTTGTGGGAGTCCTGGACTAGGGGGTCCTCGGGCGTCCGGTCTATTGGATGTGGGCTGGACTGATGGGCCGTCGAAGATACAAGGCAAAAGATCACCTCTCATGTCCGGTGGGGACTCCCATATGCGTGGATGGAAAGTATAGGTGTCCGGATATGTTATTCCTTCCTGTAACAACCGACTTTGTACAACCCTAAGCCCCTCCAGTGTCTATATAAACTGGAGGGTAGATCGGAGGCAGGATCACAACATTGCCAGGCTAGCTAATCTAGGGTTAGCCAACTCGATCTCGTGGTAGAGCAACTCTTGTAACCCCTATACCCTTCGAATATAATCAAGTAGGAGTAGGGTTTTACCTCCATCGAGAGGGCCCGAACCTGGGTAAACACTGTGTCCTTTGTCCATAGTTACCTTCGGTCCTCAGACATACAGCTTGGGCCCCCCTACCCGAGATCCGCCGGTTTTGACACCGACATTGGTGCTTTCATTGAGAACTCCGATGTATCGTCGACAGAAGGATCGATGGCTCACCTCTCCACCAACAACGATGCCGCGTCCAGGGAAACCTTTCTCCCTGGGCAAGTCTTTGTGTTCGGAGGCTTTGTGCTTCATGCCAACTTGATCGGCCGCCTCGAGCAGGTCGATAGTTATGCCCCCGACCACAGATCAGGTTTGGAAACCTGAACTATGTTGCTGACATCCGAGGAGACCTAGTCTTTAACGGTCTCGCGGCCTCGGCCGCTACTCTGTGTCCCCGCCAAGAAGACTCCTCGGATCCCCTATTAGATCCCGTCCAGGGGTCAACACTCATACCCACCTCGGCCTTAGATCTAGGGAAGGTCTCATTGTCCGAAGATGGGAGCGTGAGCCCTACTGGACCTCTTCCCTTGTGGAACTCCTGACCAAAGACCCAGATGCAATCTTAGACTTGGCTCTAGGAAACAATCCTGAACTGCCAAGGTCTGCACTCAGCGGGCTCGATCAGGTGTCCCATGCCAAACTCAACCCAGCAGATCCGCAGTTTCTGGTCCCACTTTTGCTCTTAGATGAAGCATTGGGTTTGATGCAGTCTCTCTCCATCACGGATGCCTTACCTCCGAAATGTACCCAGCTTGGACTGGGGGCTGAGAGCAGGGAATTTTATGCCTAACCCACCACCCACTTAATAGCCACTGTCGAGGACTTAACCGGCATGTTGGACTATGCGTCCGAAGACATCGACACATGCACGACGATGCCGACGCCTAACCAAGCAAAGTCCCACCCGTCATGGGGCGTTGGACGGCCACCTCAACCTACGATGTGTACATGGTGGACACTCCGGATAAAAAGAACAACGAGGATAACCCGAGCCCCAATGAGGACAAACCCGTTGATAAACCACCAAAGCACCGACGCCAGCGGCACCGCTCATGATCGCGTCAGGCGAAGGACAGAAATACCGGCACCGGAGATAATGAGACTCCGAACGATGCCGAAGATCCTGAATACCTTGTTGAGCCCACATCCGAACATGACGAAAGGGAAGAGGGTGAATATAGTCCCGGACACGCTGATTACGAAGACTCGGAAGACATCAATTATATGCCAGAAACTGAAGAGGAGGTTAGCCTCGACGACGAAGATTTTATTGTCCCAGAGGAACCCCTCGATCAAGAATGCTTCAAGTGACAGCTCATTGCTATAGCCCGGAGCCTGAAGAAGAAGCACCAGCAGCTCAAAGCCAAACAAGATACGCTGAGTGAAAGGTGGACTAAGGTCCTGGCCCCTGAATAAGGCCACGACCGACCTGTTAGAAGTTACCCTAAGCGCAAGCTGCTAACAAAATTCGATGATGAAGCCCTTGAGCCAATACCGTTGAAGTATAATCATGCAGACAAACCAGACTGACCACCACGTGGGCGGGATAAAACGACATATCAGGCCGAACACCAACCCGCACCCCCTCGCCAAAGAGGCAGGGAGACAGCAGCCGCGGGATACTGTACGACTTGCAACGTGACCTAGACAATAAAGCTGGTCAGACTAGATCAATCTATGGATCAAGGGGCTGTGCCCCAGCGCGAGACAATGGCTATCAAGCTTGGCGTGACGACCATTACTATAATTGGGAGCAAAACCGAACTCAGATGTCAGCCGATCTCTGCCGTGGTATTGCACGATATAGAGGGGCCGCACACCCTTTATGCTTCACCGATGAGGTCATGGAACACCAATTTCCCGAAGGGTTTAAACCCATAAATATCGAACAATATGATGGAACGACGGATCCGGCCGTCTGGATTGAAGATTTTCTTCTCCACATTCACATGGCTCGAGGAGATGACCTTCATGCCATCAAGTATCTTCCTCTAAAGATGAAAGAACCAGCATGACACTGGCTAAACAGCCTCCCAAAAAACTCCATTGGAACCTGGGAAGACTTGGAAGATTCTTTTCGGGCCAAATTTCAGGGCACTTATGTCTGACCAGCGGATGCCGACGACTTGAGTCACATAATTCAGCAGCCAAGCGAATTAGCCCGCAAGCTTTGGAATCGGTTCTTAACTAAAAAGAGCCGCATCATAGACTGTCCGGACGCCGAAGCCTTAGCGGCCTTTAAACACAGTGTCCATGATGAATGTCCCGCTCGACACCTTGGGCAGGAAAAGCCGAAGACCATGCACTACAAAAAAATACACTTCCGTGATGATACGTGTTTGTCACAGTAGGTCGCGTTTTTTGTCATGCATGTACATCCATGACAAATTTATGACATAATCAAGATAGTCATACCTGTGCTGTCGTAGAAGTGTTCCATGACATTACCAAATTATCATCACGGAAGTGTCCACTTCCATGATGATAAATCGCGCGTCACAGAAGTGCTTTCGTCAAGGGTGACCGACACGTGGCATCCACCGTAACAGAACGCCGTTAAGCTATCGGGTCGGGTTTTGGATCCGATAACCCGTTAACAGCCCCGACCAATGGGAAATTTCCACTTGTAAAATTCTTATTGGCCGGACGAAACATGTGTCAGCTCGTCAGTGGGTCAGATAGGCGCCTATGATATGTCGACACGTGCCACAGCCCACCACTGGCCCATTTAGCTTACAAAGCCGGCCCGTTTGACTTGGTCAAAAGTTAACGGGCTAGCCCATGAAAAGCCTGTTAACGGTCTCTTTGCAAATAGCTCATTTTACGGCCCGTTAGGCACTAAAGGAAATCGGCCCAACAACGTCATGTGGCCCGTCAAATATAACACCAGCCCATTTCAGTTTCGGCCCATGTATGGTCCATGACGTCTTTCGGCCCATATGAGGCCTTCGTATCTTTCGGCCCTTTTACAGGCCCACGGTGACTCTAGCCCATAATGAACAGTAATTTTCTTTGTACTCGTTAACGGCTTGTGATTTACATGGGCCGTTTCCAGCCCGTGTTAGCTTTCGGCCTATTGACGGCCCATACGTTCTTGGGCTCCTTTTCGGCCCTCGATTACTTTTCGCCCATTACCGGCCTGTTCCCCTAATGGGCCAAATTCGGCCCATGGCAAGAGTCGTCCCGTTACTGGCATGTTCCCCAAATGGGCCAAATTTGGCCCATGGCAAGAGTCGGCCCATTACTGGCATGTTACCCTAATGGGCCAAATTCGGCCCATGGCAAGAGTCGGCCCGTTTCTAGCCAGCCCGTCCTATATTCTGGCCCATTAATGACCCGTTATGCCTGTGATAGAATTAAGCTTTTGCAGTCCTACGACCTGTTAACGGCCTGTTACCGTGCTGGGCCGATACCAATTATGCCCGATTACGGCCCATGTAGACCCATCTATCTGACGGCCCGAGGCCCATTTATCGACGACCCGAGGCCCATCGATTACAGGCCCATTTATCGACGGCCCGTAGGAGACCCATGGATCCTACGGCCTGTATATGGCCCATGGGTAGTTGCGGCCACTAGCAAACCAGGGAAAAAGAAGACTAGAAAATAAATAAGGTCCAAAATAATGCTAGGCTATTAAGGCGATTGCACAGATTACATCCACTCGGCATCAAAGATCGCCACCAGTGCAAATATAGGGAACACCCTACACTATACAAAAATGGCTTGCTGTTTTCTTCAGCCGGTGGCTGCACGTTAAGAATAAATTTTGTATCGCACCAAAACAAATTACAACTATATAACAAAAGGAAGGTTGGCATAAAACTTAACAGTCTAGTAGATAAATGCACCACCAGAAGTTTAGAAGCTCGGTTCATTTGACCTGACTGTTACGTTTTCATGCTGTATTGTCCGATGGAACACTATAACCCTCGCCTTCATTTCCCCTAGGCTCCTGAACAACATAGCACATGTCTGATAGTCTGGTTTCAAAACCATGCATATCTTGACGACATTGAGCAATGTTTCTCCTTGTTTCACAAAGGGTCTCTGTTAGGGAATGGACTTGTGTGTGGAGCGCAGATACAACATTGCTTTGAGCTTGCATATCTTGATCATGAGGCAGTTTGGACGATATTGCCTTCACAACCAACCTAGTATTACGTAGGAACGTGCTTTTGGCACTGTTAGTGGACAGGTACTGACCCACTGCAGCAAGAGCTGACATTGCGGTTATAGTTGCCTCGCCACCTTCAGAAGGTGGCGGTTCCACCATTTTTTCCATAGCTCGCTGAAAAGTTGAGGTTTTACATTAGTAGTACCAGAACAGAAGATATTAAGGAGGTAGCAAAACCAAAAAAATATCTTTGGTTTATATACAGAACTTATTCTGGTGAACCCATGTAAAATATTAGTTGTATTTTATTGCAAAGTACATAATAAAACTAGGTTCCAAACATATGACCATGTACCATCGCTAATGTATTGTCTATTTCTTCACATTGTATTGAGGGCTAAGGATAAAGTGACAAAGTTTATAATACGGTAAGCATAGTATGACATCATTCATATCACAAAACAACTGAGAACAGACAAACAGGCAATTGCAACGTTGTGTGGGCAAGTCCAGCACAAAACTAGATTATGGGTCAAGATCAAAGGAACATCACTCCTCCCTTTTAAACCTTGTAAGGTGCAATGATACGCTAAGACAATTGTGTATAAAATTGAAAAGAGTAATAGACATTGGCTGCAAACCATGCAGTTCAAGGCACAAATCAGAGTAAGTAGTAGTTAAAAGGCATGAGGATTAAGGACTTACAACAGCGGCTTTGACTGGTGTAGTCATGCCCTTCTTCTTGCTGGTGTGACAGTCCTTGAAGATTTCCACAGCATTTGGTTCAGGTACTTTTTGGTCCTTGCGGGCTTTCCTATGCATTTCGAACAAGTCAATATAGACCTAATAATATGGTACAACAAAAAGAGTGAAACAACAGCTAATTACAAGAGCCTCGCAGTGTGCAATATAGCTACGAGATCCTGTCGTCTGTTGGAATTTCACTTCCGTACGGTTGGCCTTGTTCTTTGAACAGTTCACCTACAAGAAGATAGATTTGTGTGGCACATGCGTCAATAGGACTTCAACATGTGATCTGATCACATATATATAATGTACCTGATACTTCGGATCAGACCAGTGTTTAACAAGGCCTCTCCAGTCTTCATCCGATATATTTTCCACTGGAGATGTTTGGGAAAGTTTACTGTTAGCCTTGCCTTCAAAGTGAGTTTTCCTCAAGTTATACCGATACTGTCATAGAACAGACTTGAAAACATGGGTGCAAGCTTGTCTGGTTGCATCATCTTGGCTATCCAACTTGAACCTCATCTGTTGAAAATTATAGGAGTCTCATTATCAGCAACCTAGAAAGTATGGGACATAGCAAGACGATATTACTAGTTTCCATACATAACCATACTTACAGATAAATGGTCGAGGAAGGTGTTGAACTGGGTTTCATCTTTGTCATTCCTGTACTGAATCCATGTTGGGAGGATACGTACATGACGCCTAACGGCAACCGCTGCCTCTGATACTAACTTGGTTGACTCTGTAGCATCACGTGGCCTTTTTAAACCTACCTCAAAACGGATCTCCATTCTTCCTCCTCTAGATTTAGTTAACCTATCGAGCATTATCCCTGATGTTTGTTTCCTCTTGCGCCTAGGTGCTAGTCCGACAACAAACATAGGAAGTGTTAGTGTACATCAAACTGTGAGACTACATATAAAGAAGCATGCAACTGTAACTTGACTCCAACAACTACCTTCTTGCTGTTGAAGCTCACAAGGTTCATCTGATATTGCCAACTCGTCTTGTGTCAAGAGTGCTTGGGAAGTAGTGTTAGGTGGCAATGGATCTTGGGAATGTGATGCTAGCTCAGTTGACGCACGAGTATGTCGTGCAGCTGGTAGTACTGTGGTAGGTGTTGCAAGAACTAGGGCTGTCTCTGCTTGTTTGGTGGCAGCTATTTGTTCCTGTTTGACTTTTTTGCAGTTCGTGTAGCATGGGATGCCATGTTTGTAGATTTTCCGCTGGACTTTCACCTTCTATTGCACCATCAATACCAGCAGAATTTGCAGGATCCATCCGCTTCTCATTCCCTGCCATTCTCTGTTTCTTCCTCTTTCTCTGTGCCATGTTAAGTCAAGCCGACAAGAAAAACGAATAAAATTTAGTTCTTCAGAAAAAATTGATGTGTGATGCAGGCGAATAAAACTTTGATGTTAGACAACCACATGATAGGAGGATGTAATATGTAGGAAAAACTGGACGGAAGAGATAACCAGAACTATGATGTGTAAACTAAGAAGAAGGCATTTCACCAAATTAGAAGCAATGCAATGGAAGGTAAGACACCAAATGAAAGATGCTACAAATATCACTCTGCCAAGTTAACAGTGTCTCAGCATAAATGGCGTTTAAACAAATGTGAAGCAGTACAAGAAATAAATCATATGCAAGATGCAAACAACATCACACTACCATGTTAGAGGTCTCTCGTCATTAGTGCCATTGCATATTCACAGCATTGCATATTCACAGCTTATGATGTGTAAACTAAGTAGAAGGCATTTTAACAAATTAGAAGCAATGAAAGCTAGACACCATATGAAAGATGCAAATAATATCACTCTACCAAGTTAAAACTGTCTCGTCATAAGTGCCATTTCAACAAATTAGTAGTACAAGCTAGAAAAGAATGTGAGATGTAACCTATATCACACTCCAAAGTCAAACGTGTCTTATGATAAGTGATTGTTGCAGGTTACACAACAGTAGTAATTTGATGTAAGAACATGGTGTGATAGACAGATATTGTATGTTCTAGAAACAGGAACACGTGTCTTATTCAAGTATAATGTGTAAAGTAAGCAGATGGAATTCAACAAAATTAGAAGCAATACAAGCTAGACATCACACATAACATGCAACCACATATAACAGTGCCAAGTTAGAGGGAGCACCAGTGATGCTGCACTAGGGGAGACGTGCTCATCATAAACACAGCTTTGTTGAGTGTCTATGCATGTGTTGTGTTGGAAATCATCTTGGGGGTGTGGAGGAGTAGAAACTGTAGAGGCCCTCCGTTTGGAAGGAGCACCTTTATCCGCTGCCTTGCTAACTTCCTTCCGCTTTATTGATTTTGAATTGTCAAGTAAAACCGGCAAGAAAAAGCAATAAAATTCTCTCTTCAGAACTCATTCATGCATGATACTGACAATCACTACTTTGATGTAAGGCAAACACATGATACCAGGATGGAATATGTACGAAAAACAGGACGACATGGCATGTTCAGCACTGTTTGTGTAAACTAAGCAGAAACCATTCCAGTAAATAAGAAGCAATGCAAGCTAGACACCACATGAAAGATGCAACCAATATGACTGCCAAGTTAAAAGCATCCCATCATAAATGGAATTTCAACAAATTAGAAGCAGCGCATGCTATAAATCATATGAAAGATGCAACTAATATCGCACTGCATATACTAAAGGTGTCTCGTCATATTGATTGATGCGGTATACAAAGAAAATAGTTTTATGTAAGGACATGCTTAATAGACATATGTACTATGTACTAAATACAGGAAGGCATGTCACATTAACAGGTATAATGTCACATTTACATGAGTATAAGCTAAGCAGACTAGCACATGCAGTTTAACTAGATTGGAAGAATTACAATCTAGACACCATATGCAACATGCAACCACATATCACACTGCCAAGTTAGAGCAAGCACCTGCAATGCTAGTGTAGGGGAAATGCTGTAATCAACTACATAGCTACGTTCACTATCTTCATCTAGCATTTCTGTTTCTTGAGAATCATGTCAAGAGGCTGACGCTGCATTCTTTAAATGAGGAGTAGTCCCCTTGCCTGCCTGCCTCGTCATAAGTGATTGATGAGGGATCCACAAGAACATTAGTTTGATGTAAGAACATGGTTAATACACAGATGTACCAGTATGTACCAAAAATAGAAAGGCATGTCATATTCAAAGGTATAATGTGTAAGCTAAGCAGATGCAATTTAACCAAATTGGAAGCAATACAAGCTAGACATCCAGCTGGAGTGGAGAACATGATCATCTAGGACCTGAGAGCCTTGTGGGAGGCGGGCCGCTTCGCCACCATCGCGGCTTTTTAGTTGGCTTCCAGGTGATGCCTGTCTTTGCTGGGCTTGTCACTGGCTCGGCCAGTGCCCTGACTAGCTATTTATCTTCTGGTGCTCACGGGATGGTGGTTCATGTAAAAATATCTTTCCTTATCTTAATAAAGACCGACTTCGGCCTTTCGAATACAAGCTAGACACCAACATGCAACCACATATGACACCGCGAAGTTAAAGCAAGCACCTGGGATGGTGGTTCATTGTGAGCGAGGTCATCAACTATAGAGCTACGTTTACCGTCTCCATCTGCTGACACTGCACCCTTTATAGCATTGTAACGTGTCTTGCCTACCCGTATACCAAGCTGGAGCGACTTCTCTCTTTTCTTTGCAGCTTCTCTTTCGGCAGGAGAGTCTGAAATACCCTTGCATAAAAACACAATAGTGAGAGTATGGGTGAAGTGTGTGCAGAACTAGTGCACTGTAAAAGTAGCAGATAGCAGGTGGCTTAAAAATAAATGACAGGAGACATATGATAGCTCTATAACATTGCATGGCAAACAAAATTAGATTCTACTCCGTATGATTTTGTAATATATGAGCACAGGAAATGCAGGTACTCCTCCAGCACACCACCACATGTGGTCATATCTAAGATAACAGTCGACTGAAAATAAATAGGTCAGTCGATTTTTTTAATGAACCATCCGATCTATAAGGAATGGGCAGATGGCCTTCGTCTACCTCCCGCCAGTCACTGTTGATGATCTTTCACGAACCGCCAGCGACCACCGGCCCAGACCCGTGCCTCCGCCACCCCGCCCTCCCATCGACCTCACACCACCGTCGTGCTTGGTAGTGCCCCCAAGCCATCCCTTTAATCCCGGCCGAACTCCAGATCGGGCGCCAATAGCTCTAGGCCGCAGACGCCCCTAAGATAAACACCAAGGCGCTGCTTCCCCGGCGTAATAGTCGTACTAGCGCCTGTTACACCGGGGAATGCTTCCGTTAATTGGGAATCAACTGGCCAGAAATTGAAATTCAGGGGGGCGACGGACCTCTAGCCAAGGTGAAATAGTATATGAGGAGAAACCTTGTGCATCGCGAGTTACTAGGAACATCTAGTATCAAGAAGAAGCGGTCAATTAGTGTCTTCTGTGGGATGAATACCGTGCAAGCAGAGACGTAAGATTTGCACGAATAAGGGAAGAGGAGTACCTTCTTCGGTTGCCGGTGTGGTCACCTCCACATGTCGCGCCGATCTTCTTGTTTTTACCGGGGAAATCGATGTTCTGGAGGGTGCAGGCTTGGACGAACCCATGGCCAAATTGTTGTCTGTGTTGCCGTGGCTGTATGTCAGCGGAGGGGAAGCAGATCTGAGGCGACGAAGGAAGGCGTAGCAGGAACAACTCCGGTGCGGTGGAGGGTGGCGAAGTTGGAGCGGCAGCGGTGAGGCGCAGGACGGCGTGGTTGAACTGGCTCGGGTACGGACGACTCGGCCTCGGCTTCAACTACTAGCGTGGAGGGCGTTGCGGTTGAGGTTGTGGTGGACGACGACGTCGGGGTATCGGTTCCGGCGTGATGGAGGAGGGCGGCGGTTGATGGGTGGGATGGGTGGCGGATGGAGGACGCCAGGGTTTCACGGCTGGTGGAGAGGTAGTTTTGGCGCCCACGGAGTACAAATGGGGAATCGGACGGGTTGGGGGGGAACCATGTTTTGGTCTGGGACGCGCTTGTTTTTGGCTTTTTTGAACAGAAGATGGGACGTGCTTGTTTGAAATTTGGGGAAAGTACAAACTTTGCCCCTCTCTTAAATTTTAGACCTACTGTGGGTCGGGGGTAGGATGGTAATCCCAGGTGTCCCAAATAGTGGGCGGGAGCGATTTCGGCCGCGCGCATGTGTGCTTAGGCGGCCATTGTGTATGAATGTTTTTCGGAGGCGGTTGCGTGGCGTCTAGATGAAGCTACAAACCTACCCCGGTTTAGACCTTTGGACGTCGGGCCGGTAGGTTTCACATGTCGGAGTTATTAGAAAAGTAAGTTCCTTGTACTACCAAACATTGGTCTCACGCGGTTTCGGGCGAGTAGAGGCTCTTTTGGCGCTTCGTTCGAAATTTTGAAACACAAGCATTCACGTTTAGTGTACTCTTGAACTATGAGGATTGACCTAAATAGACAATGTTATATTTGACCTTGTATGTTTGAAAACCTCATTAAATTATCCGCTTCCTTTTGAATTTTGACACTTGAAAATCCTATAACTATGATTATTTTGGAATGGAGGAGCTAAATTTGAATCTATTTTGTACACGACTACATATGCTATTATGTACAAAATCAGAGCAAAGATTGGTACCCCCATAGTTTAGGTATGGTTTACAAATGCCATGATATCAAATTCAAATAATTGAATGGACTTCATGTTGAATTCGATTTTTTTAAACCACCTTAGGTTGAATTCAAATGTATACTAGTTCATAGGTAGCTATTTATAAATGTCCATTGTGTAACTTTCGTATGTATAATGTGCTTTACACACACAACATGAACTATACTCATGTTTATATTCGATTGCTAAAGCGATGCATTGTCTGGACTTCAAAATACTAACTATGTGGATCAGTTGTGTCGAATAATAACATAGACATGCTCAAATTCGATAGAATCTAGATGTCTAATGGATCAATGACCGCTCCTTACGCGAATTGCAAATATCATGATCCCATCCAAATAATTGGATACAATTTATATGTTTAATCAATGTGTAGAGCAGTCTTTTATGTGCAGTTTCACTCTCCATCGGTGGTCTCTCACACATGCTCACACACTCTCTCCCGAGGTGTCTTTCTCGCACACATTCTCTAGATATAACCCTCCCTCCCTCTCGTAACCATTTACAATTGTTTTCACTAACCTTTATCACAAGCACTCTTCCTCTCACAAACACACACATGCACAATCCTCATCGACCCTTTCTATATACATGGACCTGCTACGTGTCTCATGTATGCACATTATCTTTACGCTTGTCTCTCCCGCATTATCTCACACCTCTCTTCCTAATCAACGAGTATGATTCTAGCAGAGCATTCTGTAGGATGCCCCTTAAAGTTAGGTTGGATGAATGGTAATATCAGAGATAGAGGGGTTACCTTAGTCCGAGAACCTAGGGTTACAAATCCTAGCCGGCTTTGTCAGTGGACACAGAGTCCTTCACAATTCTGCTATCTTTGTCTTGTACGACTAGTCATCCATGGGTCTTCCTAAATGTGTCATGGGCCGACCAATGTGGCGCAGGACGGAACCGAACAAAGGGCCTCACCTCGACCCACCAGACCTCACGCGGTGAAACACCCTCTGCCCCCACGTCTCATTATCTTCTCACACCCACACATACCAACACAAACACCACACACACGGAAAAATTCTGCTGGTGCCTCTATTCCCCCCTTGCATATACACATTCAAGGGAATGGAATCTCTTGTCGTGACGTCATATTCGTCTCTCTCTCTCTAGACCACCCTCATTTCTCGTGCTATCTATCCCCCCGTCAGCCCCTCTATCCATGCCTCTCTCGAATACGTAATACACACACATACCTCTCTATGCCCCGCCAAATGCATCAACTACACATTCACACATGTTACATCACGTACCCCATTGATCTAAAAAGCCCTCTCTTCACGTTTATTTCGCATACAACATTCCTTTTGAATAAAGTGTGGCCAAAAAATTATTTTAGAGTTTCTACATATATACAACATTACAAAGTTATATGGAGGAGTACGAACGCTAATTTGCATTGCATTGTGCCCACAATGATATTTATTTCGCACTGTGAATTTGTATATTTTTATACTATATACAAAGTTAGTCATAATAAAGAGAAACGAAGAGCATCTCTCTCTCCATCGCATACCCCCCCTGTACGGCCCTTTCACGTATGCACACAAAACTATCTCCATGTCCTCTAAAAGTAAGACCCAGAAAATTCATGCGTGTTTCATCTTTCTCTCGCGATATATGCAATGACGATCATTGTATTTGAAGTGAAAGCACGATACATACATTGGACTTCATAATTCACTCATTACGGTCACTGTTTACGTTTAGTGGTTATTATACAGTCACGGGCTCACCATACAACTTTGTATTTGCTCATGACATGACTAGTTGACCAGTTGAACGCTCCACGTGGCACCTGATCTAGTGTTGCATCACATTATCTCACTAACATCGTGCCCACCTGTTGACTTGTATCTACTCTACATCTACACTATTATAAAATACTTAAAATACACTCTTATAAAAAACAGAGTTGGTGATGATGGTGTGCCTGCCATCCTGCAATATAGGCCGTCCGATTTATATCTGACGGATAGGAAAGAAACTATGGCAGTTTTGCAAAAAGGTACCCACACACCTCTCCCCATTTGCAAATAAGGCCTTCCCTCATTCATCCTTTTCTCTCACAAGATAAACAAGTCATACAAATGCATCTTGATGTTACGTGCAACACACGGGCATCTTGCTAGTAAGAATGAAAACAAACGACAGAAAAATATTCTGACGATGGTGCGAAGTCATGACCGCAGGCACAACGGATAAGGTGGCCTTGTATTGGTATGCTGAGCCGTCTGTTTTAACACACAGGAGCTGGTGTGGTGATTATACACACACGCATGCATGCACACAAACTCCATCCACGCAACACTCACACAAACACATGCACCCACGCACGCACGCAACACTCACACGTACACACGCAGCCATCCACGCACGCAACACTCACACGCACACATGCACGCATGCATGCACACACCAGTACACCACACGATCAACACACACTCTCACGCTCAAGTGCTCAACCTACACGTGCATGCGCACACATCAGGCCCTGACAGACACATACACAACCAGGAGATTCCCGCGCACGGGTTGGAGCCTTGTCGCGCCTGCGTAAATTTGTGTTTATCTGACCTTTTCCCTATGCGAACTGACAGGTGGGACCCACAAGGAACATGGTCAATTTAACTAGTCAACATGGCGCCACGCAGATTATTTGGCCGGTCAATAGAGTGCAATCCGATGCTGAACTGTGAGCAAGTGACCGGATAATCACCGCAAAACGTATATAGTGACCGTAATCAGCTTATTCTGAAGTTCGGTGACCGTACTACGCTTTTCTCTCCGTAGGCCCTCCAAAACTACATCTCTACACGTTCTCGCATGTTACATCTAACAACTATGCAATACAGCACTACTACTACACTCTAACATAATAAATCATATGTGTTTTTAGTTTTACTAGATATCATATTGTTACTTATAATTATTCAGTTTGCATACATTAAAATTGCCTTTGAAATGTATGGCCAGTATCATCTACCGCGCGGGAAAAATCCCGCCCTTTCCTGTTTAATCGGGTTTGTATCGATGGATCGTGCGAAACAACAAAACTATAGTACTATACAGTACAAGTGACAGTTCGCTGGGCCGTCGTAAGAGTGGAGCGCTCGCTTTCATAAATCTTCTAGTCCCTTTCGCCGACATGTGGGACATCAAGCTACCGGGTCCACGTGCCATACCGGGATACAGTGCAGAGCAGACGGGGTGAAGCAACCCAGTCATGGCGCCGCCATAGTAATGAGCAATGAGGCGTCAAATCACAAAGCTGCACCTTTCCCGCAGTTAAGTTGGAGGGACGAAGTAATAATGCTAAAAAAAGAAGTTGGAGGGACGAAGAAACCATCATTTTACTCGTTGTTGAATCCGCTTCTCCCTCATCTTCTTCAACTTAACCACGTGTTGCTTATGCCGTTGTTCTGCCTCATGTGGGACGCGGACCAGCTTGGTTGCTTCTCCCTCATCTTCTTCAACTTAACCACGTGTTGCTTCTGCCGTTGTTCTGCCTCATGTGGGACGCGGATCATCTTGGTAAAGCACTGACATGTGGGACCGCAAGTTAGCAAACCGCCAGGACAACGTCCTCCGAAAATAAGAAACCTCCCCCGCCATCCGCGCGGCAAAATCACCTCCTTTTTACTAATCTTTGATTCTATAATTTTTTAGATCAATATAATTGAGATTTGTATAGATAGCACACAGGAGCAAAACCAAGTGGTACGGTTAAGGGCATCCATAATGTGTAGCCAAATGTGAAAATAGCTTTTGGCATCGTGGGAACCATTGTGGACGGCGTTGCCAAAGCCAAAAAGATGGAACCGAAGCTCCCTGATTGATTGATTGAAGGAATAGAAAAATGCAACGTCTCTCCTCTTTCTCCCATGCTTGGACGCATGTAGGAGTAGTACAGTATAGAGCACAGAGTCTACTCCCCTGTCCCTTCTATCACCAATCACAAAGTAGTGAGGCGTCAAATCACAAAGCACGGACGAAGCAACTATCATTTCACTCTTTGCTGACTCCGCTTCTCCATCATCTTCTTCGAGAAACCATCTTACCGCACTAGTACTCCTAGTAGTATTACTAGTAAAGGACTTCCTGGATGCAAATAAGGCGGTTGTCTTGGCTTGCAGGCGACACTTGCGAACGACTTACCGTGGTCTCCCTCAATGGTGTTCTCCGTCGAACGCACTTCGCCAAACCACAAAAAAAAGTCATCGACATCACCACAATGGGCAAGGAATTCAAATATAGCTACTACCTCCATTTTTTTTGTACACAAGGCCAGTATATCAAAATTATAATTTGCAAAGGGCCACTAACACTAATCGAGGCAAAATTGATGGGGTTAGCAACCAAGGACATTAATATCCCCTGCATGCATGCGGAAGTGAGAAGGTTCGTTTGCATGGCACTGCATTAATCAAGCGATGAGGAGTGAGATGGTTAGCTCTTTGGTCTTTTGAGAAAAAAATACGCATTAATTGACACGTGAAACGAGGATTTGTATCAAAGGAAAACCCCGCCTTTCTTTTTTAACATTAGTACTCCTAGTACGTACTACCTCCGTCCCGATTTATAGGTCCCTTTTATAGTTTGTGCCAAATTTTGACTAAAGATTTAACTAACAAAATGTTAATGCATGTCAAGAAAAATTATCTCATTGGATTCGTATTTGAACATAGTTTTGAAAAATATAATGTTTGGTGACATGCGCGAACATTTTCTTAGTTTAATCTATGGTCAAAATTTGGCACGAAATACAATGGGGACCAATAATCCCGGACAGAGGTAGTATGTACTTATCCTGTTTGGGTCTAGGCCTTGCATTGCCAAACTTCGCCACACATTTTTGCCAAGCTTGCCTAAAGTTTTCAAATGAGAAGGAGGTACACTTGCGCATGGCTGTCGCGGTCGTACCGCACCCTCACACGGTCGCTCCTGCACGCTGCGGTTGCACCGCACCCTCACACTTCGCTCGTGCACACCGCAACCCCAACCAAGGGAACGCACCCTCACTGACACATGCTGTCGCATGTGAACAAACCAAACTCAGCCATCTTATCGCTGACACATAATTTTCGTTCATAGAGTATGTTAATCCAACCGGAGTATCCGTACGGCCCGTGCGGTGGTCTGTTGGGGAAGAAGAAGAGGTGAGGACGAAGGAAAGAAGGGTTAGGAGACGTAAGATATTCATCCAACCGCCGGAAATGGTAGACTCAGGCGACTTGCATAACAAATAGTATGTTTTTACACAGCAAAAGATCCATAATAATAAAAACAACAACATAAAGAAAAACTATCACTGCTCGCGGAAAGAGACGGCCTCGTCGTCTTTGGCTGCCGGCGCGAACCAGCTGTCACTGCCGATGTGTGTCTCCGCACCGTGGTTGTCCTCGGCCTCCAGCTACTCATTCAAGCGGAGCGTGCGGGCGTTCTGCACGGACGAGAGCACAACCCGGTTCAAGTCGAGGACATCCGGTTCCGCCCGCAGGAGGGCCTTGATGGCAGCGACATCCGTGCGCTCCGCGTCGAGTCGAGCCTCCGCCGCCCGGTTCAAGTCCAGGACTTCCGGTTCCGCCTGCAGGTGGGCGTCGATGAGAGCGGCATACGCGCGCTCCGCGTCGAGTCGATCCTCTGCCGCCCGGTTCAAGTCCAGGACTTCCTGTTCCGCCCGCAGGAGGGCGTCGATGAGAGCGGAAACCGTGCCCTCTACGTCGAGTCGAGCCTCTGCCGCCCGGTTCATGTCCAGGATGTCCGGTTCCTCCTGCAGGAGGGCCTCGATGGCAGTGGCATCCGCGCGCTCCGCCTCAAGTTGAGCCTCCGCCGCCCGGTTCACATCCACGACATCCGGTTCCGCCTGCAGGAGAGCCTCGATGGCAGCGGCATGCGCGCGCTCCGCGTCGAGTTGAGCCTCTGCCTCCCGGTCCTCCTTTAGTATCGCCATGTTGAACCGCTGGTCCACCTGCACCATGGGGGACTCGGATGCCGGCACGAAGTCGACGTCCATCGTCTCATACCCATTAGGGGCCTTCTGCGCCGCGACCTCCGCAGTGAACATTGGATCGGCTTCCTCCTCCTCGTAGCTTGGCTCCAGAGAACTCGGGGATTGGCCCGCCGCAAAGCGAGCTTGGGAACGGAGGTCTGTGGCGCCGACCGCCGCCGCGATTTCTGCGCGGCGCTCCAGCGTTAGCATCTTGTAGTAAGTGATGTTGCGGCGCACCATGGCTTTCTGGCAAACTAGGGGACACTTGATGC
Source organism: Triticum timopheevii (assembly GCA_963921465.1). Classification (NCBI taxonomy): domain Eukaryota; kingdom Viridiplantae; phylum Streptophyta; class Magnoliopsida; order Poales; family Poaceae; genus Triticum; species Triticum timopheevii. The sequence continues at coordinate 578,281,936 of OY997268.1, forward strand.
GGGCTAGGGGATCGAAAGGTGGGGGAATGGGCTGGAGATTTGGTGTGGTTTTAGGGCAGTGGCTGGCGTAGGCCGAGCATCGAAGGTTCTGGTGTGAATAGTGGTTCCGGTGATGACCGGTCAATCGGTTTTGACTGTACATCGCTCTTGTCGCGTTCGCGTTGCAGCCCGGCACGCTGGACCCTCCACGTTGCTCACCGAATGGAACGCGCTTCGACTTGCGTTTTCGCTCACTTGTGGGACCGCAGTTGAGAGCAAACTGACGTCCCTCCCCCTCCCCCGCCCGCGTCATTTATTATACCACTACTCCCTCCATTTTATGCGGAGTAAATAAAAACAGAGGGAGTATGCTATGGATGAGGATCCCCTAACGTGGCCGAACCCATTGAGTAACTGACATGCGGGGCCTAGCAAGCATGGGGTCCGCCGGTAAGTGACCGAAAGGGAGGGTAAGGCAGGGATACCTACGTCAGAGGATCCACTTCCACTATACTACTTTGACCAAATGTTAGAGTAATAATATATGACATGCAAATTACACAAATGTTAGAGTAATAATATATGACATGCAACTTACACAAAGCATACAGGGCCTAATGCGTTTTTCGAGGCTAACTTTGACCAAATGTTAGAGTAATAATATATGACATGCAACTTACACAAAGCATATGGTCAATTTCGTATGTGAAAGGAGTTTCCAATGATATACTTTTTACATTATACATCTCATGTACTCCCTCCGTCTAGGTGTGTAAGTCATCTTACGAAAACCAAATAATCCCAAAACACGTAGGCGCGGTGAATTAACTTCTACCTCATTTCTTGTTTCTTGACATATGAACCAATAAGAGATGAGGGTGTGCATGCTTTTAATGACCTGAGACTATCAAACATGACATGCAGCGGTTAGTTCATTGCATGAAATACTATTAATTAGCAAATAAACATTAATGTCTCTCGTTTTCCCCTCCTCCTTGGTTACGGTGCACAGCTTAAGATGACTTACTCACCTATGTGAAAGGAGTACTATTAATCTTGCCAATAGTCAAATTGGAAACCATCTCAAGTACAAATCTAGGAGTACGGACGAATCTAACAATATTGATTGGGCGTTGCTGAATGTTGATACCTTTTTTATCATAGTAGAGATACTCTGACTACACATAAAACTTATATGTAAGGTAGAAAGGATAGGAGGGAGTATATTGGACGTTCAAAAATGAAACGAACATTGAATACCCTTTATATATGATTTGTGGATGCTATGATCACTGGTTCAAAATTTTGAATCCGCCTTAGGTATCACGTGCCCCCACTCGTTCCCTCTCGATTTCATCTCGGGGTCCGGAGATCTATTGAAAGAGGACTAGGGTGGGTACATGCGAATGATATTCGGCGGAATGTTCAAATGAGGCATGCGGGAGGATGGATTCGACTGGAGGGCGACATGATCGATGGAGAAGAGGGTTGGAGAGGAATGAGAAATAAGCAAATGCCACATGATTACACTTGAACGGCTGAAATAAACAATAAGTTGTCTCGCTTGGCCTACATAGTGAAAGGCCTAATGCGCAACGCGGAGCACTGACGCTCGAATATGGCCGAGAAAACAGGGAAACCGACATGTGGGGCACACCCGTCGGGACGATGTAGCGCAGACTAGTCCAATGGAGGAGCTGGCCCACGACCTCCTCGCCACCGACAACCGTTCATGTGGGTCTTTGGGGCCAACAACAGGGTGCAGCTCCAGCACAGCCTCTGGACACAACGACCGCAGTGAGCGACATGCTCATATCGTTGATAGACACGGTCGTTTTCAGTGTGCCGAGGGTGGCGTTTGTGCTGTGGCACGACCAACGGTATCCTTGGTTTGTGCCCAAGGTTGCCCCATCAAAGCATTGGGTAGCCAAAATTTTGGTTGAGGTATTTGTTGCCCATGATTTGGCCGACATTGGCAAGAAAAATGAACTACAGTTGGCTAGAGTTCATTGGCATGCCAAAGAAATGGCAACCATCCAAAAAAAGACGAATCTTTGGGTCATGAGCAAAATTTTGGTAAGGTGCACTTTGGCCACAATCCAAACACACCCCAACACCCGACTCGTTGCGGATGCATGGGGCACCGTGATGACCCACAAGTATAGGGGATCTATCATAGTCCTTTCGATAAGTAAGAGTGTCGAACCCAACAAGGAGCAGAAGGAAATGATAAGCGGTTTTCAGCAAGGTATTCTCTGCAAGTACTGAAATAAGTGGTAACAGATAGTTTTGTGATAAGATAAATTGTAACGAGCAACAAGTAACAAGTGTAAATAAAGTGCAACAAGGTGGCCCAATCATTTTTGTAGCAAAGGACAAGCCTGGACAAACTCTTATAATAGGAAAAGTGCTCCCGAGGACACATGGGAATATCACCAAGCTAGTTTTCATCACGCTCATATGATTCGCGTTCGGTACTTTGATAATTTGATATGTGGGTGAACCGATGCTTGGGTACTGCCCTTACTTGGACAAGCATCCCACTTATGATTAACCGCAACTGCAACAAAAGTATTAAGGTAAACCTAACCATAGCATGAAACATATGGATCCAAACCAGCCCCTTACGAAGCAACGCATAAACTAGGGTTTAAGCTTCTGTCACTCTAGCAACCCATCATCTACTTATTACTTCCCAATGCCTTCCTCTAGGCCCAAATAATGGTGAAGTGTTATGTAGTCGACGTTCACATAAGACCACTAGATGTTAGACAACATACATCTTATCAAAATATCGAACGAATACCAAATTCACATGACTACTAATAGCAAGACTTCTCCCTTGTCCTCAGGAACAAATGTAACTACTCACAAAGCATATTCATGTTCATAATCAGAGGGGTAATATTGTGCATAAAGGATCTGAACATATGATCTTCCACCAAATAAACCAACTAGCATCAACTACAAGGAGTAATCAACACTACTAGCAACCTACTAGCACCAATCCCGGACTTGGAGACAAGAATTGGATACAAGAGATGAACTAGGGTTTGGATATGAGATGGTGCTGGTGAAGATGTTGATGGAGATTGCCCTCTCCCGATGAGAGGAGCGTTGGTGATGACGATGGTGATGATTTCCCCCTCCCAAAGGGAAGTGTCCCCGGCAGAACAGCTCTGCCGGATCCCTAGATTGGTTTCGCGAAGGTTCCGCCTCGTGGCGGCGGAGTCTCGCCCCGAAAGGTTCTCCTCTATTTTTTTCTCATCGAAAGACTTCATATGGGAGAAGATGGGCATCGGAGAGCCACCAGGGGGCCCACGAGGTAGGGGGGCGCGCCCAGGGGGGGCGCCCCCACCCTCGTGAGCAGGGTGTGGGCCCCCTGGCCTTCATCTTTGGTGACGATTTTTCTTTATTTATTTTAAGGTGTTCCATGGAGTTTCAGGACTTTTGGAGTTGCACATAATAGTCCTTCAATATTTGCTCCTTTTCCAACCCAGAATTCCAGCTGCCGGCATTCTCCCTCTTCATGTAAACCTTGTAAAATAAGAGAGAATAGCCATATGTATTGTGACATAACGTGAAATAACAACCCATAATGCAATAAATATCGACATAAAAGAATGATGCAAAATGGACGTATCACTCCGCGGACGTGTAGCGCGGCCAACTGCATCCTCTGGACCTAAGACCATGCCGGTCGTCTTGCTTTTTCAATGACATGCGGGGATCACATTTGAGCAAAGGGCATCTCCAACGCTGCCACGACCACAGTTGACTACCCTGGCACACCAAAGCCTTCATCCCTCGCGCCCTCGCGTGGTGCGTTCCCAGCCGGCGCCAGCTGCCCGCATTCATGCCGTCCGTTCGTATGTCATCGTTAAGAGGCTCGGTGCCTGAGGAACCAACTCCGGCGACTGAATGACGCACCCAGATGCTTGGCCTCACCGGAATGCGCTACTTAAAGCGGCAACGCCCAGCTAACCTCCACACCATAGCGCATCGTCCTCCTACCTGACACCACATCCGCCATGACCGCAAGTGCGAACGCTCTGTGGGAGAGCTTGTCTTCGGGGATGAAGCTCGAGGTCGCCGCCCTCGCTCAAGTCGCCTCTCGCGATGCAATAGCGGCGTAGCCGGACGCGGACGCAACCGCACAAGCGGTGGCCACGCTGGCGGCCGACGACGGCAGCACTGTCAGCCACGCATCCTACTTGCCGCCGTCCAACGTCCGGCACCACCGAGGTCGGGGACTCCTCCGAGGATGAGTAGGGCACGGGAGGCGGAGGGCATGGTGTGCCAACTGGCTTGTCCGTATCCCGTGTTCTACTCTTCCTCGCCGGAGACCGCACCTTCACTTCACGGGTCTTGAACCCCGCCCCCGTACATAGAGATCGAGATGGAGGACGTCGGTCGCCGCCATAGAATAGGTTTAGGGTCGGGTTTCTTTTATTTTTTTGTCTTATAAAAGTTCGAAATGTAATGAAAATCTGCCGTGTTTGCATTAATCTTGGCCGATGTATATGAACTTTCACAATAATATACATATTGTAGGAGTACTAGTGCACGGAAGACCAAGATCTTGTGGGAGAAAAGGATGAACGAGGGAAAGCCTTATCTGCAAATGTGGAGAGGAGTGCGGGTAAATTGTCATAGTTTCCTTCCTACCCGTTAGATATAGATCGGACGGCCTATATTGCAGGATGACAGGCACACCATCATCACCAACTCTGCTTTTATTGAACCGAGACAAATCTAAAAAACCCAACTAAGCCAACCTCCTAGCATATCGCGTGGGAAAAGACCCGGCCGCGCCGTTTTACTCAGGATTACCGGATTACTAGTAGTAGTATCGATGGATCGCGCGAAGCAACATTTTTTTTTGAGGAAAAAAGGCAGTACACTCACAGCACTCCTGTCGCGGTCGCATTGCACCCCACACACGTTCGGTCCTGCACATGGCTCATGCAAACGGAACGCGCTTCGGCTTGCCTCTTCACTAACACGTGGGACTGCACTTGGAGAAACTGACCATACGCCAAACTCCCCCCACCCACCGCGCGAAAATCCTCCCCCCCCACACAAAAATTCCCCCCAAATTCGATTCAACCGCCCTTCGACCAAATATTCCCCAAACCCCCCTCCCCCCCGTCCCCCCTCCACTCCATTCGCTCCGCCAAAGCCGCCCTCCCCGCCGCGCCGATATGTCGGCGCCGCGGTTCGTCGAGGGGACGCATGGCGATCCTCTCGCTCCCATAGTACGCTCTCGTATACTGCCGTCCTCTAGGCGCGCGGCCACCTCTGGCTACGTTCTTGTGGAGGCGCACGGCGGTCAGTGCCGCCACCGCTGGCGACGTTCGTGTGGAGATGCACGGCGGTCAGCTTCTCCCACGGTACACGCATTCTAGACTGAGGTCCCGTTCATGTCGGTGTAGCGCTGAATGTTAGCTGATAGACACTGTTAATCTCACTGTTTGCCGAAGTAGTTTACAGTCAATATGCTCTGCTTAAGAAACTTCCTTGCCCTGTTCTGCATTCAATCTGCTTAGCTGAGATGGCATGCCAAGGCCGATTAGTTGCTAAAATATCCTGCCATATATTTATTGTGACATAGATTGCCATGGTCTAGTAGCCAATCTGTTAGGTGAAATAGCTCTACACCGTTTTATACTCAATCTTTGTTGCTGCGATGGCCTTCGATAGTTTGATGGTGGTGTGCTCGGGCTCATTGACTGCTGAAACAGCCTGCCATAATTTAGCACTCAAATCTGTTTGCTGAATTAGCTTTACATATATTTCGTTACTTAGATCTGCTCGTCCAAATATCTTGCCATAGCTTTAGACATCGACCTAGTTATTTTTTTACTGGACTTCATAAAAAAGCATATATGTTTTTCCTGTAATATCTAGTAGAAGAACTAATTTGTATGTCTAACAGATGGACATGACTTGGATAACTTCTGCTCGAAGATTCTCCACTGCATATGTCGAGGGGGTTAAAAACTTCATGAACTTTATCAGGCTGAGTACGATGGTCCGAAATTAGATGTGCTCTGCCCGTGTAGCAGTTGTATGAATTCAGTTACAAGACCCCAGTCAACTGTGCAAAATCATCTACACTTGTATGGGATGTCGGTCACATATACTAGGTGGGTTCATCATGGTGAAGCTGTGAATGTCAATGTTATTGACTACGTGGAAGCAGCAGATCACCATCTTAATCTGCCTGATGCTCAGGTGGAAGAGGAGGAGGAGGTGGTGGCGGTGGAGCCAGTGAGTTTGACCAACATTGAAACAATGCTACGAAATGCTCGTGCATTCCGTGAACTTTCACTTGCAGAAGAATAACGGTGGGCCCGCATGTTGGAACAATGCAACGTTGTTGTCACCCCAGGAAATAAGCTGTCAATATTCTCAGCTATGGTCACCTTTCTTCAAGTGAAGACATTTGAGCGGATGACCAACAAATCATTCGATACGATGTTGGCTGCTTTCCGCAAATCTTTCCCAGATGCGTCTGAGCTGCCACACACCTACAGTAAAATGAAGAATTTCCTTCGTGCAGTTGGAATTGGATACGATATGATCCATGTTTGTAAGAATAATTGTGTTATGTTCTGGAAGGATTATGCCAACTTAAGTGAATGCCCGAAATGCAAATCATCAAGATGGAAAGATGGCGATGCTATGAAGAGGGTTCCTCATAATGTTCCGAGACATTTTCCAATTACACTAAAATTGCAGAGGTTGTTTCATGATGCTGAAACAAGAGAGGATGTACTATGGCATTCTAGGAACCAGGAGTATAAAGATCAGAATGTAATGAGCCATCCATCTCATGGTAGTGAGTGGAAAAGCTTCAATGATAAACACACAGAGTTTGCTGCTGACCCGAGAAACATTAGATTTGGCTTAGCTTTAGATGGATTTAACCCATTTGGCCACTAGAGCGCCACATATAGCATGTGGCCAGTGCTTGTTATCCCTTACAACATGCCTCCAAATGTCTTCACCAAAGAATCAAACTACATGATGGCCTTGCTCATCCCAGGTCCAAAAAGCCCTGGAAAGGATTTTGATTTGTTCATGGAACCTCTTGTGGAGGAACTTCAACAGCTATGGAAGGGTGTTCTCACTCGAGACCTATATAGCAGCCCACCAGTTGATTTCTTTCTGCGTGCTGTTGTAATTTGGTGCATCCATGATTATTCGGCTTTGAGCACTATCTCAGGGCGAACGACACATGGTTACAAGGCATGTGTTCACTGCGACGGGAATCCGCTGTCATACGCAATACTTAGCAAGGTCTGTTACATTGGACACCGCCGTTTCCTTGCCAAGGACAAGCCGCATCCTAGAAAATACCGAAGACATGTGTTCAATGCAAAGCATGAAAACCGTGATGTGCCAAAGAGGCTCACCGCCGATGAGTTGCAAGTGGAATTAGAGAAGGTCAGGCATATTACACCAGGAAACCATCCTGGTAATGTTAGCGGGAAAAGGAAGCATGGCACGGTAGAAGAGAGATTATTGTTTACCCACAGGTCCACTTTGTGGGACTTGGAGTATTGGAAAGATTTGGATCTGCGGCATAATCTTGATGTGATGCACATCGAGAAAAATATATGTGACAGCATTATCAGCACACTTCTTAACATTGAAGGCAAGACGAAAGATACCTTAAAATCTAGGATTGATTTGACACACCTGGGTATCAGAAAGGATTTGCAGGTGCAAGATGAAGGTAAACCACGGGATATGGCACCAGCTATGTACGTCTTGGACAAGGTAAAAAGAAAAGAATTCTACGAGGTCCTGTCACGTGTGAGATTCCCACATGGATTTGCTTCCAACCCTGAAAGGAGAGTCAGTGTAGATGGAAACAAGGTACAAGGGTTGAAAACTCATGACTGCCACGTCCTACTTCAAGGGGTTTTACCTGTTATCCTTAGAGGATTGGGCCGCCCTGACTTATACAGAGCAGTTGCAGAGTTTGGACAATTATTCAGGGAACTCTGTAGTAGAAATATCAGGATAGATGCTTTGGAGCATCTTAGAGACAAGATACCAACTATCCTATGCGACCTTGAGAAGATATATCCTCTAGCCTTCTTTGATGTGATGGTGCATTTGGCTGTTCATCTACCGGATGAGGCACTACTTAGAGGTCCAGTACAGTATGGCTGGATGTACCCTATTGAAAGGCAGCTAGGCACTTTCAAGGGCTATGTTAGGAACAGAGCTAGACCCGAGGGTTCCATTGCAGAGGCCTACATTGCTACAGAAGCGTTGCCATTCTGCTCAAAATACATTGAAACAACTGATCAGCTTAGCAAAGAGGTGGGTGAAGACAATCCCGGGCTCAATGTTTTCGATTATTCTGTTCGAGTTACAGGGTAGAGTCGACAAGAGGACAAACCTAAAGATTTGGACAAAATGGTTTGGTATGTGTTGAATAACTGTCCTGAGATACTACCTTATATCAAGTAAGTGCAGTACTACAACTTATACATCGTAATCTACTAAACTTGTAGCACATTCTTATATATTTAGATGTTTGACGCGATCACTATGTTGTGCAGCATGTACAAAGAGGAGTTACTGCCGCAAAATCCAATAAACATTGACAGACTGGTTATGGCAGGATTTGCAAAATGGTTCAAGAACCATGTAAGCTTTTGAAGTGCACTGTCAGTTTTTTTTAATATATTGAGTACATAAGATGATCAGCTTGTCTATTTTCTAACCATAGGTTAAGAAGATGCAGGAGGATGGCAGGCAGTTGATGATGCCCTTTACTCACTAGCAATGGGTCCTGATACTCGGGTAAGACATTATGAATCTTGCATTGTTGGAGATGTGCGCTACAACACCCTTGCACGAGACGAAGGCAGGAAGACACAAAACAGTGCCATCATGAGCACGGATACGTATGACAAAGAGACAACTGAAATGTATGCTAACAGACATTGTTCAGTTGCAGTATATCTCCAGTTTCGAGGATCATTGGTGTGTGGTTCTGTTGTGCTGTCGTTGGTATAACCTGTTTTCCAGGATCGCAAAACCAGAGCTGATGATTATTTCAAATCCATCAATATCAAGGCGGCGTACCAGACCAACGAGCCTTTTATTTTGGCAAATCAAGCAACACAAATATTTTTCTTGGAAGACACATTTGCACGTAGTGATGACTGGAGAGTATTGCAAAGGTTTGAGCAGAGGAATTCGTTTAATGAAGTTGCACAACAAGATGATGCTTACACTACTCCTGAAGTACAAGATAACACAGATGTTCCTAATATCTTTGAGAACCATCACGTCAATGATGCCGGCAAAAAGATTGTCTGTCGTGCTGTGGACATACAAGAGTTGATCAAGAAGAAGCCAATGTTCGAGGACGTTGAGGACGAAGAACAAGATGACAACGTGGGGAATTACGATTCAGACTGATACACATGGCAAAGATGTTGACGCTGCTGCTGTGGATGATGATTACATTGCTTTTGTTGTATTTGCCTGTCAGAAGATGTTTTTTTATCTACTATGTGAAATTGTGTTTGCTATGACAACTGAAACCTGATGAACATGTTGTTTAGTATTTTGCTGTGAGAACATCACTTGTTATGTATGCTGATTTGTGTTTGGTGATTGTATGACAACTAAAACATGATGACATTGTTGTTTAGTTGTACTCATATTTGGCTGTGAAACTTGAATTTGATGACATAGTTTGCTGTTGGACTGCAATTTGCTCGACGTCTTCGAATGAGAACAAAGCTGACCCGACAGGGCCTCTACTATCTATTTATTTATATGAGCAAAAGGGGATACCCCTGATTTCCGTTAATAGAAATCATTAGATGTTCACAACACTACGCCCAGCCTGCTACACATGTTTCATTCATTACTAGTTTCAGCAAAGTGCTCATGTCGTAGCCACTGAATACATCACGAGTGCTATATACACTGCAAATAAAGAGACAATCATCCTACAGAGCACATCGATTTTGCCCATTATCTTCACAAGCTCTTTCATCTCCTCATTGCTGTCAAGGCGGTTCAGCAGCTGTTGCTTAGCCATGATCAGAGGAACTGCGTCTTTAACCTTCTGCTCTGCATCTTCCTCTTCTGCCGTTCCTTTAGTTACTTGTCCAACACCCCAACCTACTGGTATTGGGATTCCTCGGCTAACCAAATAATCAGCGTAGTTGCATTCCCCCACATCAGCAACTTCCCAGAAAAACAAATCACACGAATCTACCCTTTTCTGCATGAATCAAATTGGAAGATCATCAACCAAACTATTAGAAAAATTTGCAACTGAAAGCAGCAGAACAACACTTAAACATATTATTACCCCATGATTCGGGCATTTGTAGAAGACTCGGACAGGGTTGCGGATTGTGGTTGAGACATGACGGATGACTCTGCGTGATTTGCAGCAATGGCACCACACCAACGGCAGCGGGTTGCGATGAGAAATCGGATGCGGTGCGCGTGCCGGCGGGGGTGTGATGAGACCCACAGGCGATGGTATGGGTGGCGACTTAGCACATATCTGGTTGTTGCCTGCTGAAGAGCAGGTGGACGAGCAGCCAACGGACATGGTTGCTGCGGCCAGAGCTTCTGATGCTAGGCAGAGTAAGTAGAGAAGAGGAGAAGCAAACATTGGATATGTCAATTTCATTACTTGCAGAGTAGCATAGCACCATATATAGTCATAGTCTAGGTTTGGATTCGAACCAGCTACAGGAGCACGTCCTTCTTTTTTCTAAAACTCGGCAACATCTCTTTACTGGTACACTAGCTTGTTCTGTACGCCTTCCCAAGTCTTTGATTTTCTTTCCCTTTTTTTGCGAGGAAGGAAGGAGGACAAAATTGAGAGTTCCTCAGACTCGAACCCAAGACCTCTCAGTTGAAAACCAAGGGTGCTAGTCACTTATGTGGCGAACGTTCCCTGTGAGGAGGACGGCAGACGAACGCATTTTCCTCGCAGTTTTCTTCCTATATATAAAAAGTATGCCACTTGGTGTGCTCTTAGTCAAAAAATGATTGTGCCAACCTTGACCGTTCGATTGACATTCAACGTCTGTCGCGTTTCTTCAGTCTCTTCTTCCTCGAGCCGCCAAAGCCAAACCAGCACTGGCGGGACCGCCTGCTCCCGCCTCTCATGGCTGGCTGTGATCTTCCCGGGCTCCTGTTCGTTCTCGTCCAAGGCCTCACCATCGTCCTCCACGCTCGCCGTGGCGCCGCCCTCCGGTGTTGTCAACATGGTCAACCACCAAGAGGAATAAGGAGATGACTGTACATGGTGAGGATGACAGTAGGGACCCAGCAGCGCGCGCAGTAATTTTGTTTTTTCGGGATGGAGAAGGGTATCAACTGGGTTGTGTGGGACCCGTGGCCCGTCTAGCCCAGACTTTTATTTCATATCTTTAGCACATGACCAGCCCAGTTTGTTTTTTTCCTTTCTGAAAAATGGCTAGCCAGCTATTTTGTTTTTTTGCAGAATAACCAACATAGGCCTACTTGCTTTTCTATGCCCTGCTGGGCCGAAAATCTTTCAAGACGAGGAGGGATGCATTTTGCCCAGAAAATGGGCTATAAATAATAAGAAATGGGCTATTAGTAATAATAAATGGGCTATAAGTAATAATAAATGGGCTATAAAATGAAAAAATACAGCAAATAGGCAATTAGTTCCCAAATACTGTTTTCTTTCGGATTTTGATATTTTAAATTTCATTGTTTTTGTGTGGGTAAAATTTCATTGAATTTAAATTAAGGTATATTTAGCTTTAAAATTAATTTGAATCCGGCTAGAAATTTTTGGGCTGTATGCTGTTTGGGACAAATTTGGAGGCTGACTTGTGGGTCTACTGGGTTGACGTGTACTTTGGCTTTGTCAACTTAGTCTACAAACGATTCTAGCAGCAGTGACCGTTGGATGTTAATCCAACGGCCGTGCTTCTTCTTCAATATCTGATCTTCTTGCTCCAATCGCCCAAACCAGCTCCGGTGGGACTGCCTGCTCCCGCCTCCCATGGCCGGCTGTGTTGCCGCATAGGCCGCACCGCCCCACCCTACTTCATTGCTGGCCAGGCCATTCCTCTACTCACCCACACCTCCTGTTATTTTCCGGTGATGGCAGCCGGACCAGTAAACCCTCGTACTCCCCACCGCGTGGGCAACCATTGCCGAGTCTTCCCCGGCTCCATGTCATTCCTTTCCTAGGCCTCACCATCGTCCACCGCCATGGTGCTCTCGGCGCGGCCTGGTCAACGTGGTCAACGAACGACATCCATCCGCCGTGGACTGTACGCGCAAAATAATGATTCCTCCACCTGACGGCTAGGACCCACTGGAAGGGCCTCTGTATTTCGCGAAAAAAACGTTCCCCCTGCTGACATGTCGGACCCACCAGCTATATCTTCGCACGCAAGGAAGTGCCTCCTTATTACGCACAAAAAAAATGAATACCCACCCTGCTAGATGGGACCCACCATAGTGGGAGGATGACTTGTGGGCCAACTAAGTTGACGGGGACGGAGGGCTTTGTCAACTTAGTCAATATGAACAATTCTAGCTCCAGTGACCGTACGATGTCCATCCAACGACCATAGTGCTTCTTCAACCTCTGGTCTTCTTGCTCCAGCCGCCCAAAGCAGCGCCGGTCGTGCCGCGTGCTCCTGCCTCTCATGGCCGGCTGTGATGCCGCGGAGGCCTTACCGCCCCCTACTACTCCCACCGCTGGCCCAGGGTATCCCTCTACTCACCCACACCCCCTGTTATTCTGCGGCGACGGCAGCCTCACACCGCAGCCGAACCAGTGAACCCTTGTACTCCTCTCCGCGTGGGCTACCACTGCTGCGTCTTCCCCGGCTCTGCGTCGTCCCCTTCCTAGGCCTCGGCATCGTCCAGACCACCACCCTGGTGCTCTCGGCGCGGCGTGGTCAACATGGTCAATGATCGACTTCCATCGGAAGAGTATTGTACATGGAGAGTCTGACAGCTGGGTCCAGGCGGCCGCTAGGAAGTGCCTCCTTATTACACGCAAAATAATTATTCCTCGACCTGACAGCAGGGACCCACCAGACGGGCCACCTTATTTCGAGAAAAAAAACGTTTCCCACCTGACTGCTGGGACCCACCGGACAAGCCAGCGTATTTCGTGAAAAAAATGTTCCCCGCGCTGTCAGCTCAGACCCACCGGAAGTGCCTCCTTATTACGCACAAAAAATGAATACTCCCCTTGCTAGCTGGGACCCACCATGGTGGGAGGCTGACTTGTGGGCCTACTAAGTTGACTGGGACGGGGGCCTTTGTCAACTTTAGTCAATATGAATGAACGATTCTAGCTCCAGTGGCCGTACGATGTCCATTCAACGGCCGTAGTGCTTCTTCAACCTCTGGTCTTCTTGCTCTAGCCGCCCAAAGCAGCGCCGGTTGTGCCGCATGCTCCTGCCTCCCGTGGCCGGCTGTGCTGTCGCGGAGGCCTCACCGCCCCTACTATTCCCACCACTGGCCAGGCCCTGCGGCAACGGCAGCCTCACACCGCAGCCGAACCAGTGAACCCTCGTACTCCTCTCCACACGGGCTTCCACTGTCGCGTCTTCCCCGGCTCCCCGTCGTCCCCTTCCTAGGCCTTGCCGTCGTCCACCGCCCTGGTGCTCTCGGTGCAGCGTGGTCAATGTGGTCAAGGAACGACTTCCATCGGACGTGGACTGTACGTGGAGAGGCTGACAGCTGGGTCCATGGCCGCAGCAAGGAAGTGCCTCCTTATTACGCGGAAAATAATGATTCCTCCACCTGACAGCTGGGACCCACCGGACGGGCCACTGTATTTTGCGGAAAAACACATTTCCCCCTAACTGCTAGGACCCACCAGCTACATCTTCACATGCAAGGAAGTGCGTCCGGGCAAAAAACAAAATGATTCGCCCCCTGACCACTGGGACCCACCAGCGACACCTTCGCACGCAAGGAAGTGCGTCCAGGCAAAAAAAAGATTCGCCCCCCTAACTGCTGGGACCCACCAGCTACATCTTCACACGCAAGGAAGTGCGTCCAGGCAAAAAGAAAACCAAAACGATTCGCCCCCCTGACTGCTGGGACCCACCAGCTACATCTTCGCACGCAAGGAAGTGCCTGACAGTCGGGACCCACCCGGTCGAAGCGTACGTAGCGTTGTCATTGTGGTCGCGAACGTGTACATACATATATACTGGTGAATGTAGAGGTGCACACGTGTCGTAGTAGAGGCGCGCACGTAGCATGTACACGTACGTACAGCGACAAGGGTGTAAGAAAGAAAAATACGGCCACGTACGTACATACGGGCAGGGTCTCTAACGCCTATCGCGCATACGTACATGGCTGGGTCGGAACGGAGAAACAACATCGTCGTCGTGTTCATGGGGAGCCAACCGGCTGGGTCGGAATGGAATGCGTGGTCGTGTTGATCGGGAGGGCTTGGACGGAACATGCGATGGAAACGAGGCCTGGCGTACTGCACAATGGAGGAAACGCCCTTGTGTTCGACCGGCCATGTTCGAAACAGGGTCCTGTTGATCGGGAGGGGCCTGGCGTACAACAAAACGGAGGAAACGGACCTCCTACGGTCGAAACAGGGGTCTTGTTGATCGGGAGGGGTGTGGCGTACCGCATAACGGAGGAAACGGACCTCCTACAGTCGAAATGGGGGTCCTGTTGATTAGGAGGGGTGTGGCGTACCGCAAAACGGACGAGACGGACCTCCTACGGTCGAAACGGGGGTCCTGTTCATCGGGAGGGGTGTGGCGTACCGCAAAACGGGACTCCACGGGATACTGTTCATCTCCACCGTCGACCTCCTCCAGCCTCCACGGGCTACCGTCGACCTCCTCCAGCCTCCACGGGCTCCTGTTCATCCAGCCTCCACCGCGCGCTACTCCACCGGCTACTGTTCAACCACCCCTCCACGGGCACCCCTCCACCGTCTACTATTCATCCAGCCCTCCACACCACGGGGTCCTGTTCAACCACCCCTCCACGGCCAGCCGTCCACCGTCTACTGTTCACCCAGCCCTCCACACCACGGGTTCCTGTTCATCCAGAGGCAACGCCACCGCTCACTGTTCATCCAACCCCCCCCCCCCCCCCCGCAACGCCCACTGTTAATCCCAGAGGCAACATCGATCGGCTTCAGTTAGCAGCAGTAGCGAAGGAATCGCTCCATCGGGTTCAGTTAACAGCCATCGATCGATCGCTCGGGTTCAGTAACGCGTAGCCTGCAGTGCAATCGCTCGGGTTCAGTTAGAGCCCAATGCCTCGCTCGGCTTCAGTTAGAGCCAACGCCTCGCACAGACGCGCGTACGTACGAGAGAAACACGCATCGCTCCACCCCCGACCTCCCACCATAACTGGCAACTCCCCGAAATTTTCCTCCCCTTCGCTTCTACCACGATTTTTTCCGTCATGGACGGCCCAAAGAATGTCATGCAACTGCGTCTCCGGCCCGCCCAGGACGAAAAGCCCATTTTCTATCATGATTCTTTGTCATAGAAGTAGGAGCCCACCACATCTATGATGATACCGGGTTTTGTCACAATTATCGTCATAGAAGTATCATATGTATGACAGAAATTTTTTTTGTTCGGCCCAAAATGTTACGGATGTGTCTTTTTTTTGTAGTGATGGCAGCCTTAACGGCAGTCATGACCCGCTTATGTGCACATGAAGACAGTTGGCTGGCTCGTAGAAGCAACAGCTCGGGTGACTCCGACACTTCTGAGGTGCGAGACGACAATGGTAAACCTCACCACAATAAAAAAACATGTAGTGACCACGATCCCAATGGACCGAAGTCTCTGTGCATAAGTGTCAT